>OY856410.1:1328727303-1329394803 GCA_963693085.1 Alisma plantago-aquatica | reverse complement strand
GAGACTCACTCGTAGTTGAGGAGAGTCCTGATAGGATATGTGTATACTCTAAGTCTTTCATTCAATAAAAGAGCAGCGTCTCTATTTCCCAATTCCATTCCAAAATCTATCACAGTTCTTGACATGATTCTTGCATTCTAATTCCCATAGCATAAGAAACAGGCTTTAGCCTGGAGATAATAATTCTTGTACTATCATAGAGATGGAAGATCTGATTGTAACCCATTACACCCCCAGTTCATTTTATCTTCACCGGTCGAGAGTCATCTCTCCCTTATTCTATCTCGGAGGCCGTCGTCCAAAAAAGTCTGATCAAGCAAAGAGTGCATAAGGACGAAGGGACATGAAGGCTATAGGATGATAAGGAGTTCGAGATCCGGAACGTCCAGGTCTAAGGATTACTTCTCTTAGAAATCGTTAAGAGAAGATCGACTGATGTTGAAGATAGAAGGAAGCGAGGTGGGAAACACAGGTATACAGACTATCTTGCTCTTTATGGTACTCAGAGTATTATTATCTTCCTGCTAGAAGCTAGTTTCTTTTGCTATGAACTTGATTATGCAAAGAACTTTTATTCGTCTAAAATTTGAACTAAAAAAGAAGATACTAAGAACCTTGTTTAAAATATGTAATAATCATAGATAAAATGATAAAGCTGAAAAAACATACAACACCCATAAAGGCAGTTCGAGTATGTTTTTGAAGCATGATAACATAATCAAAAAATTCTGCCAACGAGACCAATATTAAGAAATTTACAAAGAACAACAAGTTTAAGAACTATAAATTATATGGAAAATATTTCAATGGACAAGAATGGAATATGACTACAATACTAATAGATTCAAGAGCAGGAGCTTCATTTATCCAACAAGGAATTATACCTTATTTAGAAAAAATACCCATAGGATCACCTTATGCATATACAAATTTTGATGGATAGGAATATGAAATAACACATCAAGCCATAGTTTCAATTGAAATACAAGATATAAAAATTGACATAACACTTTATGTACAATCAGACAGTCATAATGAAAACATAGAAATTATATTAGGAATGAGTGCACTACAACAAATGGAACCATTTTCACTACAAAGTGAAGGACTATATTTTACACATAATAACCAAGAATATTTCTGGAAAAAAGAAAATGACTAGCATATATAGTGTATATATAATAGCAGGAATTGTATACGAAGAATATAAAATAGAATACTTTCATGCATTCCTAGATACAGGTGCAAGGACTTGCATTGCCCGAAGACAATGCTTTCCTGAAAAATATATTACAACATTACCCACATTATATGGAAAAGATTTTATAGGAAAAAAGCATGCATTAACTCATGGACTGAGGAAACCTAAAATTATTTTAGGAAATTATATAGTTACATGTCCACCATTTTATACTCCTGAATATGCACAACAAGACATATTATTAGGAAATAACTTCACACAAAAATTTAAATTATATATCCAACACCAACAGTATATATAACTATTAACACCTTGTGATGATTGGATTACAGTAAAAACAGTTCAAAAAGCCTATAAAAGAGACAAATTTAATTTCCGCAGCAAACGTGGTGATTATAATACAACTAAACAACAACCAATAAAACAACCAATAAAAGGAAGAATCATTGCACAACATAATATACAAGATATTGAAGCATTATTTGAAAAGAACTATAGTGATAATCCATTAGCCCTCTGGAATATTAGTCAAGAATGGGCTACAATAGAACTAATTGACAATACTAAAATAATCAGATTAAAACCTATGAGATATAATCCTGTTGACATCGAAGCAATTAGAACCCAATTACAGGAATTAGAAACATCACAATTAATACAAAAATCAAAAATCCCTCATTCTAGTCCAGCATTCATGGTAAGAAACCATGCAGAAATTAAAAGAGGAAAAGCTAGAATGGTAGTTAATTACAAACAACTAAATCAACATACTAAGTTCGACGGATATTTTCTTCCACACAAAGAGACTTTAAAAAATATGACAAGAGGAAAAAAAATTTATTCAAAATTTGACTATAAATCAGGATTTTATCAAATAAGATTAGATGAAAAAAGTATACCATTAACAACATTCAGTACTCCACAAGGACATTACGAATGGACAGTAATGCCTTTTGGATTAAAAAATGCTCCACAAATATACCAAAGAAGAATGGATAAAATATTCGAACCTTACAATTCTTTTTGTCTAGTATACATTGATGATATTCTTATAGCTAGTAAAAGTGATGAAGAACATTACAAACATCTGCAAATATTTTTTCTTCTTTGCCAAAAGGTAGGAATAGTATTATCTAAAAAGAAAACAAAAATCTGTAAAATCTAAAATAGAATTCTTAGGATTAAAATTAGCCTCAAGGGGAATAGAATTACAAGAACATATTGTAGAGAAAATAGTTATGTTCCCAGATAAAATAGAAGACAAAAAACAACTTCAAAGATTTCTAGGATGTCTAAATTATGCAGAATAATTTATCGAAAATTTGGCAAAATTAAGAAATCCCTTATAAAAACTATTAAAGAAAAATGCTATCTTCCTTATGACAGAAGAACTTATAAATCATGTCAGATTTATAAAATAAAAATGCAAAAATCTACCAAGATTAGACCTCCCATTAGAAGGAGACGACTTAATAATAGAAACTTACCCCTCTGAAGAATTTTGGGGAGCAATTTTAAAAGAAAAAAGACGAACAAAAAGAAAAAATATGCAGATATACATCTGGAACATTTATCGACACAGAAAAAAGATATCACTCAAATGAAAAAGAACTATTAGCACTAAAAAAGGGAATTAAGAAGTTCTCTTATTTCTTGTTACCTAAAAAATTCTTAGCACGAGTAGATAATACCCAAGTAAAAGCTTTCATTAAAAATAATCTACCATCTACACCAGAATATAAACGACTAAGAAGATGGAAAACAGTTTTTGCAGAATATATTTTTGACATAGAAGTTATTAAAGGTGAAACTAACTTTCTTGCAGATTTTTTATCAAGAGAATACAATCGAGCAAGTTGAAAAGAAACTTGCAGAATTAGAAGCTCGATTACAACGCAATTGTAATCTGTTACAAGACAATTACATAGAATTAATTGAAATGGTACAAAAACAAGATAAGATTATTGACAATATTGAGGAAAGTAAACAAGATATTGTAGGAATCATTGCATATCTGAATTTCTTCAGGAGAGAAATACAACAAAAAGGATCAGAAACAATACGGATGGATAAAGTGACAGGTAAAAGGCCAATTGATATATCCCTACAAATTTTTGATTCAATAAGTAGCCAAAAAACTACTGAAAATACAGGCCTAACGACAAGAGAAAGCAACTTGAAAACTGCTAAGACCAGCTTTACAACTGAAAATATTATCTCTTATGAGAAAAATGACAGCCAAACGACAAGAAGCAGTTTTCAAACTGCAATTTCCTCAGAAAACAGCTCCCGCCTAACAGCGGAAAATACAATCTCTTCGGAGAAAGAATCCTGCAATAAAGCATATAATATAAAACTGATGCCCGAAAGAATATTTAAATTTTGGGTATCTCAGAGTGAGCAGGATTATGACCTGCAATTGAACCTTACAGAATTCTTAACAAAGAATGAAAATGAATACATATCTCTATTAGAGATTGTTTACAATCTCAAAACAACAGAGACTTGTGTTCCAGATCACACGGGAATTTATCCCAGAATCAATTTCGACAAAGGAGCTGATCAAAGAATTATAAAAGACTGTTTCAGAATTAGAGCAGCAAATTTAATATATTTGAGCGATGGCCTCGGAGAAATTGAATGGTTGCCCCTAGAAATTATCAAAGCAGTCAGAGAATTTAAAAGTAATAGCCCACTAGTAAAACCTACTAGTGAAATTTATATCAAGATTTTCTCAACATCTGAAGATTGGGAAAAATTAAAGAAGTTTAATCCAGTACATTGCATCCAAATTGGAGTATCTTCCCCAAAATACGTCAAAGAAATAGAAGCAAGTTTTCGAAAAGAATTTGAAGGAAACAAAGTCAATAAAGAATTTGTCGAAATAAGAAGAGCTCTGGGACTAAAAGTTCTTTGCCAAGTATTAGAAACTTTAATAATTGAAAACTGAAGTTCGCTACACAAAGCCTCAGAGAATATAATTATTCTTTCTAATACAAGAAGAACTAACATATCAACAAAAATCAATCTAGAAAGGTTTCTAAAAAGGATAGAAACTGGACAAATAAAGTCAAGTTGCAGATGCCAACAAATATTTTGCCAACTCAGAATGCACGAAGGAAGGATATGTCCCGCGTGCCAAGACAAGATGGAAAGAGACAGCCACAACAGCACTAGCCGCTGAAGAAGACGTAAGCAATGACGAGGAAAAGAAATAATACATCAGATACGTCAGCAATGACGTAAGAAGCCATTTGCAAGAAAGAAGGATCGAAATAAGAACAAAGACAAAGAACTCTCCACCGGACAGATGTGCGACGGAGAAAGACATCAAAAAGCAAAACACTCGCCACCGAACAAGTGTGCGACAAACATGTAAAGAGAAAAGAATGTAAGCGTCAATGTAACAAAGGAGTGTCTTTATAAGCTCTCGAAGACTAGTAGGGAGACTCACTCGTAGTTTAGGAGAGTCCCGATAGGATATGTATATTCTAAGTCTTTCATTCAATAAAAGAGAATCATCTCTATTTCCCAATTCCATTCCAGATTCTATCTCAGTTCTTGACATGATTCTTGCATTCTAATTCCCATAGCGTAAGAAATAGGCTTTAACCTGAAGATAATAATTCTTTTACTATCATAGAGAAGGAAGATATGTGTGTAACCCATTACACCCCAGTTCATTTTATCTTCACCGGTCGAGAGTCGTCTCTCCCTTATTCTATCCCGGAGGCTATCGTCCAAAAAAGCCTGATCAAGCAAAGAGTGCATAAGGACGGAGGGACATGAAGGCTATAGGATGATAAGGAGTTCGAGATCCGGATCGTCCATGTCTAAGGATTACTTTTCTTAGAAATCATTAAGAGAAGATCGACTGACGTTGAAGATAGAAGGAAGCGAGGTGGGAAACACAGGTATACATACTATCTTGCTCTTTATGGTACTCAGAGTATTATTATCTTCCTGCTAGAAGCTAGTTTCTTATGCTATGAACTTGATTATGCGAAGAACTTTTATTCGTCTAAAATTTGAACTAAAAGAGAAGATACTAAGAACCTTGTTTAAAATAAGTAATAATCATAGAAAAAATGATAAAGCCAAAAAAGCATACAACACCCATAAGGGCAGTTCGAGTATGTTTTTGAAGCATGATAACAGAATCAAAAAATTCTGCCAACGACAGCGGTATCAGAGCCAAGTAACAATCCAAAATACGAAGATGAAATCAAGTATGAACAAGACAAGTTAAAAGATTTAGATAATAACATATACGAAGCTTTAGATCTAGAATTTGAAGTAAACATTGAATAATATGTATAAGAAATTAGAAGTACAAGTTCATGAAAATAATTCGAAAAACTTTCAAAAGATTTAAGAAATGATAGTATAATTAAAGAGAATAATGGAATATCTATATGAAAAACAAAATAACGAATGTATATAAAAAATAAATCTATTCCAAACAAGCGGAAATGAAATAAGTTTATGTCCTCTCCAGATAGAAGAAACAAATGACTTCAAAATTTAACAATTAGAAAACAAATATTTAGAAGCTGATGCAGAAGAACTAGATAATTTAAGTCAAGAAATTGAGAGATTAACGGAAAAAGTCAGAACTATAAACATGAAACCTATACAGGAGGAGACTTCTGGAAGTCAAGTAACCATGCCTATTCCTACAACGGTTCCTAGCAGACAAGGTAGTAGAAATGAAACACCAGAACAATCAGGAGCTAGATATTGGTCAGATCCTAGCTTTCGGAGAAAACCTACTGATAGGAATAGATACGAAGGAATAAATTGGGCATCTGATAGAAGACCAAGTAATATTACTCTAGAAACCCCAGTTGATTATATGAATCAAGAATATATTAGTGCAAATGGAATTTATTTAAATCTAAATTGTGTCAGAAATATTGACGAAGCTATAACAACATGGGCGAAAGCCACATATTTATCAATAACATCACAAAGTTATGATATTGAAACAACATCATGATTTTTTCATTTAACTTTCCAAGGAATCATAGCAGATTGGCGGAAAAGATTAACAGATAACGATAAAGAAGCAATAAAAGGAACATCAACCACATTAGCTCAAGTGGTAAATAACTATGAAAACGAATTAAGAAGAGAATTTCTAGGAGAAACATGGAATGTAAACAGAGATGTAGAAAAAGAAAAAGAAAAACAAAGATTTATCTTTTTACTATATAATCTAAAATTTTGCGATATGTGCCGAATAGATGAATATATATGTAAATTTCAGGAATATTTCTATAAAATATATGATAGAACATATAGAGAAAATGTTACCAGTAAAAGTCTACTAAATTTATTTTATACAAAAATACCTTATCCTTGGGGATTTAAAGCAATGCAACTATATCCTCAATATATTGGACAAAGAGCAGATACATTAGGAGGACGAATAGAATTTCTAAAAATGAAATTAGAAGAATGGTGTGCTGAAGCTACACTAAGCAAAAAAACAAATAAAGTGGTAAAGGACTTTGTTGTTCAGAATTGACTCATCCAATAACTATAGGAGTCGAGCCAATGAGGTATAATAGAAGAAATAAATATAAATTTAAAAAGAGAAAAAGGTTCATATTTAAACCAAAACCAAAACAAAAATAGTATAGAAAAAAGAGGAATTATAATAAAACTACAAAGAAACCAAAAGAATGTAAATGCTTTATATGCCAAGAAATAGGACATTATGCCAATGAATGTCCAAAAAGAGGATCTAAGAAAATTAACCAAAAAAAATTCGAAGAAATTATAGAAGAAGAACTTTCTGAAATAGAAACCATTCAAAAATTTGTTCAAATAACAGACGACGAACAATCAGATGGATCGATCTATTATTTCTCAGACACAGAATCAGACTGAAGCAGAAATAATAGAAGAATATCAGGAAGAAGCAGGAAATTTCTTGCAAGAAGTATTAATAGATAGGAAATTATTCAATTGAATAAGAAACACCGAACTAAGATTAGAAAATTTTGATGGATTTAGGACATCACTTTTTGAAAAGATTACTCAAAGAAAACATATTTTCTATTATGGAATAACTAATAGAGAAATTCCTATGCAAATAGAATATACTAGAAATAGAATAAATATACCTTTACTTCGAAAGGAAGACCTGATGAGAAAAATGGAAAAAATAAAAGATAGATCTAAATTAGGATGGATTCACATAGAAGCTATTCAAATGATGATAAAAGCAACCTTTAGAGAAGAAATAGATTCACCCATAAATGTTGTATTAATGGATAATAGAATTAATGATAGAAGAGATGCTACGTTAGGAATATTACAAGGAAATCTTAGTCATCAAAAACTAATCTTTAATATTTATCCAAAGATAAGTGTAAACATTAGAGACAATAATATAAACAAGACCTTAAGTCTAATACAAGATTTTCAAAGAATAGAATTCATGAAAAAAGGATCCATTCCTTACTCAATAACATATATAATAAGCTATGCTCTTAGCAACACACATCACTCTGAAAAATTTGAAGATAAAGATATTATAATGCTTCCTAATATATTTAAAGATATAGGAAAAATCACAAAGCCAGACATAATTTCAAAAATAGAGATACCAGAAAATATAAATATAGATGTCTCAGAAAAACCCTTGGTAACGGATAATAAAATCCCAAGAAGATTACGTTATGAATGAAATCAGTTACAATTAACAAATGGAGATAGAATAGAAGAATCTAGAGCAAGCACAAATAGATATAATGGAAGACTAAGACCAATATTAAGAAATTTACAAAGAACAACAAGTTTAAGAATTCTAGCAGACAATAGAAATGCTAGAAACTATAAATTATATGGCAAATATTTCAATGGACAAGAATGGAATATGACTACAATACTAATAGATTCAGGAGCAGGAGCTTCATTTATCCAACAAGGAATGATACCTTATATATAAAAAATACCCATAGGATCACCTTATGCATATACGAACTTTGATGGACAAGAATATAAAATAACACATCAAGCCATAGTTCCAATTGAAATACAAGATGTAAAAATTGACATAACACTTTATGTACAATCAGACAGTCGTAATGACGACATAGAAATTATACTAGGAATGAGTGCACTACAACAAATGGAACCATTTTCACTACAAAGTGAAGGGATATATTTTACACATAATAACCAAGAATATTTCTGGAAAAAAGAAAATGGATAGTATATATAGTGTATATATAATAGCAGGAATTGTATATGAAGAATATAAAATAGAATACTTTCATGCATTCCTAGATACAGGTGCAGGGACTTGCATTGCCCGAAGACAATGCTTTCCTGAAAAATATATTACAACATTACCCACATTATATGGAAAAGATTTTACAGGAAAAATGCATGCATTAACTCATGGAGTGAGAAAACCTAAAATTATTTTAGGAAATTATATAGTTACATGTCCACCATTTTATACTCCTGAATATGCACAACAAGACATATTATTAGGAAATAACTTCACGCCAAAATTTAAATTATATATCCAATACCAACAGTATATTCAACTATTAACACCTTGTGATCATTGGATTACAGTAAAAAGAGTTCAAAAAGCCTATAAAAGAGACAAATTTAATTTCTGCAGCAAACGTGGTGATTATAATACAAATAAACAACAACAAATAAAACAACAAATAAAAGGAAGAATCATTGCACAACTTAATATACAAGATATTGAAGCAAAAAAATTTGCCAACGACAAGTGGTATCAGAGAAATAACATACTTGAAATTGTGTCAGAAATATTGACAAAGCTATAACGGGACAGGAATCATTGCAGATCTTGTGGACGAATAAAAGTTCTTCACATAATCAAGTTCATAGCATAAGAAACTAGCTTCTAGCAAGAATATAATAATACCCTGAGTACCATAAAGAGCAAGATCGTCTGTATACCTGTGTTGCCCACCTCGCTTCCTTCTATCTTCAACGTCAGTCAATCTTCTCTTAACGATTTCTAAGAGAAGTAATCCTTAGACATGGACGTTCCAGATCTCAAACTCTTTATCATCCTATAGCCTTCATGTCCCTTCATCCTTATACACTCTCCTTCTAATGGGAGGTCTAATCTGGGTAGATTTTTGCCTTTTTCTTTTATAAATCTGACATGATTTGTAAGTTCTTCTGTCATAAGGAAGATAGCATTTTTCTTTAATAGTTTTTGTAATAGATTTCTTAATTTTGCCATTTTTTTGATAAATTGTTCTGCATAATTTAGACATCCTAGAAATCTTTGAAGTTGTTTTTTGTCTTCTATTTTATCTGGGAACATAACGATTTTCTCTACCATATGTTCATGTAATTCAATTCCGCTTGAGTCTAATTTTAATCCTAAGAATTCTATTTTAGATTTACATATTTCTATTTTCTTTTTAGATAATACTATAATGCTTCCTAATATATTTAAAGATATAGGAAAAATCACAAAGCCAGACATAATTTCAGAAATAGAGATACCAGAAAATATAAATATAGATGTCTCAGAAAAACCCTTGGTAACGGATAATAAAATCCCAAGAAGATTACGGTATGAAGGAAATCAGTTACAATTAACAAATGGAGATAGAATAGAAGAAGCTAGAGCAAGCACATATAGATATAATGGAAGACTAAGACCAATATTAAGAAATTTACAAAGAACAACAAGTTTAAGAATTCTAGTAGACAATAGAAATACTAGAAACTATAAATTATATGGAAAATATTTCAATGGACAAGAATGGAATATGACTACAATACTAATAGATTCAGGAGCAGGAGCTTCATTTATCCAACAAGGAATGATACCTTATATAGAAAAAATACCCATAGCCCTATGGAATATTAGTCAAGAATGGACTACAATAGAACTAATTGACAATACTAAAATAATCAGAGTAAAACCTATGAGATATAATCATGTTGACATCGAAGAATTTATAACCCAATTACAGGAATTAGCAACATCACAATTAATACAGAAAAAAGGATCAGAAACAATACGGATGGATAAAGTGACAGGTAAAAGGCCAATTGATATATCCCTCCAAATTTCTGATTCAATCAGTAGCCAAAAAACTACTGAAAATACAAGACTAAGGGCAAGAGAAAGCAGCTTTAAAACTGCTAAGACCAGCTTTACAGCTGAAAATATTATCTCTTCTAAGAAAGATGACAGCCAAATGGCAAGAAGCAGTTTTCAAACTGCAATTTCCTCAGAAAACAACTCCCGCCTAACATCGGAAAATATAAAGTCGAAAAAGCATACAACACCCATAAGGGCAGTTCAAGTATGTTTTTGAAGCATGATAACAAAATCAAAAAATACTGCCAACGACAAGTGGTATCAGAGCCAAGTAACAATCCAAAATATGAAGATGAAATCAAGTATGAACAAGACAAGTTAGAAGATTTAGATAATAACATATACAAAGCTTTAGATCTAGAATTTAAAGTATACATAGAATAATATGTATCAGAATTTAGAAGTACAAGTTCATTAAAACAATTCGAAAAACTTTCAAAAGATTCAAGAAATGATATATATATATATACATATATATATCTATATATATATATAAATATATGTATATACATATATATACATATATATATATTTATATATATATTTATATATATACATATATATATACACATATATATGTACATTTATAAATATATATGTATATATATGTATATATATATATATATGTATGGAATTAAGAGAGAAAGACTTCTCTCCCCCTCTCCCATAACCCGTGGCGGAGGTCGGACGCCCGGGAGGGTGATAAATCAAGAGATGCATCGCCGTGTGGTTTCTAACTTGGGTCCCTTCATTGGGGACCAACAGGATTCACCAACCAGGCTATTCCCTTGCCGACATATATATATATATATATATGTATGTATATATACATATATATAAATATCTATATAAATATAAATATATATATATTTTTATATATACATATATATGTATATATCTATATATATGTATATATGTAGATATATATATATGGATGTATATATATATATATATATATATATATATAAAAATATATATATGTATATGTATGTATATATGTAGATATATATATATATATATGTATGTGTGTATATATATATAAATATATATATGTATATGTATATATATATTTATATATGTATATATATATATATATATATATATAGGGCGTTCATTCCTTGCCCGCGCGGGTAGCCTGGATTTTCTCTACCCGGCAGTCAAAAAAGTAACTCTCCTGGCCAAAAAAGTAACTCTACTGTCAAAAAAGTAACTATGGTGAACAGAAAGTAACTACACGAATAATAGAGTAACTCTGTACAAAATATACAACACATATATATAATGATGGGTTTTTTTATTTTGGTGGGGCAATGAATATTATTTTAGGATAAACTTTTTTGGAGAGCTAGACAGAATAGTCCTCTACAATTTTGAATATTGTTTTTTGAAAAAAAGTGGTCAGAAGGGTGGGCGGGTAGCTACCCGCGCGGGAAATAAAGATGGGCCCTTATATATATGTATGTATGTATATATGTATATATATATATATATATATATATATATATATATATATATATATATATATAGAGAGAGAGAGAGAGAGAGAGAGAGCGAGTCAGGCTAGAATACACCCGTGTGTATCCAGAGCAGAATACACTTAGCTAGTTTTTCATGATGTAATATTTTTTTAATAAATCTAATCTATTGATCTTCTTAAACATCATGTGAGTTGCTCATATATAAAATTTAGCCCATTTGGACATTCATAAGTAATGTTATTAAGACCAAAAAAATTATGTATTTCAAATTAATTTTGTGTGTCAGTTTTTTTGCCCTAGGATGAGTGACTTATACTCATCCAAATGAGCTCAAAATTTGTATGCAACCTAATTATAGTATGACAATGAATGTAATGACCCTGACCTGGGTTATGAGGTAACCCTATTTGTTTTGGCTAAGTAAGTTTCTTATAACTTTAATATAATCCTTTCAAGTGTTTTTCTATCAGGTAACAAACTTATGTCTTAAATTTGGTCCTGTTTGAATAATGTTTGAGCAATATTTACATGTTTTGGACCAAAATGCAATTTACCCAACATAAGGGGTTATATTGCAATTTGTCACATGTTGAATGTTCCCTATGTATTTTAGCATCATTATAAAAACAATGATGCAAGGTGGTGTCTTGTGGAAAGCGTAAATTCCAAAGTTTGAACTTGTTTGAATAATGTTGGCGACTTGTGTACCAATTTTGGTGCAAGTTGTAATTTACCCAAAATATAAGGGTGATATGAAAATTACAACCTCTAGAGTGTCCCTATTTCCTCCTAGTACCATTTAGAGGAGATTGAAATAATGAGTCACCATGTCTAAATCAATTATGAGTGATGGTATTCTTGGTGATGAATACACCAAGAAAGGGGTTTGAATGGAAACCCTAATTTGAGCTTGTATTAGGTGTATCGAGTTATAGTGTTAAATGGGAGTCCCTATCGGCCAAGGAGCCAATGATGAACCCCCATATCGTGTTATTAACTCTTTGAATTTTCAAAAATGAGCTAAGCACGTCAATAAAGCAATGTATATTGGCTTGCAAATTTCCTTGGGAAAGGTTGCATTGAATTGGGAATATAATAATGTGAGTGGAAGTGGCTTGTCCTAGAAGATAACCAAAGGGGGCTGACCCTTATCCCTTGCATTATCCTCAAGTTTTTATTTTGCATGGAAAGATAAATATGGAGTGCATGCAAGTACATGTGTCAATCCATGCATGGCCATGTGGCACCTACTAGTAGTAAATTGATGACACCTCATATACACACTTTTTCATGAACATCAAGTATATATACCCTTCCTTTCAACCCTAAGTGAAAATTTTCGAATCCTACCACCTCCTTGCTCTTAGATATCGTGCATGGAGTCTTGGTATCATGCATTAGTGAAGTGGTATTGTTCATAAGGCCTTTGTATCGGCCATAGCAAGTGATATCATCCATAGCAAGTGATATTGGCCATAGCAAGTTGATATCGGCCATAGTGGAGTTATATTGGCCACAAGTGAAGGGGATATCGGCCACAATTGAGGGCATATCGTGCATGAGTAGTGAGGTATCGTGGAAAGGTGCTAAGGAGCAAGAATAAGCTCAAATCTTAACCCTAAGGTAAGGCCATGATCATCTTCAACCTTGGATTGAAGCATGGATATAGGGTTATGATCTTTCGTTCTTACCTTCTTCACCAAGTGCTTAACTATGGTGATTTATTTCCTATGGAGGAGTTGTGAACAAGCCCTGGACCTTGGAGAAGTTCTTCTTCAACCTTTGGACGTGAAGCTTTGGAGCTTGGAGCTTTAAAGTTGTTTACAAGGCGGGTTATATAACTTGAACTCAACCATGTTATTATTCATCACCTAAGTTGCTATGCTAAAATGAACTACTTTAAATTCCAAAATATTATGAAATGGTTGATGAAATTATGAGTTCTAGTATTTGCTTAGACATGTTACCCTTGTACTATAACAAGTACAATGAAGGTCTAGAGCTTGAAAATGATGGTATCACCTTATAAAGTGATATCGGGTTCAAGCACACAAGAAAGCACCTCTAACACGATATGGTGAGGCACCTACTCCACTAAAAAATATGGATATGAGTTTATACTTTCTTGCATGATACGGTAAGGTAGTATACACCTCTTTGACGATATGAGGTCAAGCATACACCTCAGAAATGATATTGGGTTAAGCACACACCTCTTTTCCCGATATGGTGTGAAGAACACTATAACGACCCCGCCTTCCAATAACCCCCAATTAAGGGAGACCAAAAGGTCATAGCCATTATCCCAATTCACAGGATCAATGGTTTCACAAATAACCAGTAATAATTATGAAATTCTACCAAAATAAACTAAAATATGGTATAAAGTAAAACTTTGCATACCTTTTTCAAAAACTTGGATATCTACTTCTATCCCTAGTTCGAGTATATTCTAACTATTCCTCCTAGCAATTTAATTCTTACTTTCACAATATGTCACTTTACTATTTTTCCTTTTAAACTTTGTACCTAAAACGTCGACAAACAAAATGTCAGTCAGCATATAAGAATATGCTAATGTGGGGACAACCAAAATTTCACACATATGGCGAACAATCTAAATATCACAATCAAGTTAATTAACAAGACAATTTATGATTTCAATGTGACATTCTCCACCACTTTTTCCCTAACCCTAGCATACTCTCCTTAGGGTTTCTGTTTTGCCAATGACTTAAGGCCACCTTCTCATTCCTGAGCTTGGTTCCTGGGTCACCACTGATGGTGCCCATTAGTCATGCAATAAAGACCACCTTCTCAATCCTGAGCTTGGTGTCTGGGTCACCACTCATGGTTCCCATGGGTCCTCCCTCTTGGGATTGACCTTTTGTCATCATCCATCAGGGTGGCATGTAGGTGTGAGAATACACACTTATATTATAATTTTGATAATCATAGCAACTTTATGATTTGCAAGTATGAACATCCAAACTAATAGGTTGCATTCAATGTGATTAATCATCTGGGAAACCTTTGGGAAACTAATGCGATTAACCATAATTAACCACATACATGTCAGGCTGAATTGAGTGCAAAAATAATCCAACTAAGCAAGAAATCCAGTAAACAAGCAAGCAAACAAGATGATTCTGAAACATGCATCCAATTTTCCTATCATTGATCAAGCGATCAAGGTTTATTAAACCTACTCATTTCCTAGGGTTTCTAGTCCACTTTTAGGGATTCCATTGCAATTAAGATTTCACTTCATTTTTACTATTTTAAACCCCAATTTTATACAATTACACACAAACCCTAATTATCTCATCTACTCTTCATGAAAGATACTAATGTTACACGTTTGACAACATATAACCTTAATTTCGGATTAAAGGCTCAATAAAAAGTCCATTAAGTGTATTATGCCTCTTTTACATTAAAACTACCATTTTTATCCTTTTAAGTCATGACACGATCATTAGGCCCAATTATCATCTTTGTTCCCTTCAAATGAGCAACTTGGCTTTCATGAACTCTATTTATCACTAATTCCACATTTATCCACTAGAAAATCCTAATTACCATATTAAGGGTATTTATCCACCATTAGGAACTTTTATACTCAAAATAGCTCAGAACCATCAAATCTCAGCTTATACATGAATTTGAACAATTAAAACCATTAAGAATCATAATTACTAACATTAGGGTTTCAAGGCCCATTAAAGCTCATTTATATACATGGAACCCCAAATTAATCAACTTTTCATGTAAAATGGATTGCAACTTTAATTTAATATTCAATAGGTTAATACTTCCCATGTTAACCCCTTAAACCTCAAAGATTCATCCTTTACCCTCAATTAGGGTTTCTAACCACACTTTTAATCAAATTAATGTACTTTTTCAAAAAGGTACAAAATTAAGTTCTCAAACCAATTTAAATGTGTTCCTCATATTTTTCTAAGAAACTTTCATGTATAAACTTTTCTCATCAGAGCCTCCTAGCAGATTCTATGAATTTTGCAAAGAAAAGCCATTTTCCTCATTTATTTGTTAATTCTAGAAAAATCGATGGCTGCTTGATCCATGGTCCGCCAGACCACACAGGATCTAATGGCCTAGGATTCATGCGGCCCACCCGATTTTGGAAAGAAACAAAAGGCAGAAATTCCCTTACCTGAACAACGATGGAAAATGGGCATTTTAGTAATTCTCCTGAGGTTGTCTTCAACCTCTCGCTACTCCACACACGAGTAGGTGGTCAACCTGATGGTTGACTCTGCTCCCTGTTGCACTTGCACATGAACCGAGACCACTAGTAGCTCCGCCTCAATCTCACAAACTCGATGAGCCCCTTTAATTAAACGTACATGGGTCTACCATCACCGGGGCAACTCTGCATTATCTGTGGTGGCTGCTGCTTCAAGGCGAAGGTGCAGATCACTACCAAAGTTTCTATTGGAGGCACGAGCGTGATCATGGGCTTCGTTAGGTCTCGTAATGGTTGTGTGGGAGTTTGCTAGTGCCATGAGTCACCCCACCCCCCACCCCCTTATATAGGGTATCCATCACCCACCCTCAGAAATGGGGATTCCCTGTTCTCACCACGAAACCCCCCAAAAGATAGGGTTGTTCGATCCGTCCAAGACTCCCAAACTTGATGGGTAAGTTTATGAGTTCACTCGTGCATTAAATTGCTAGAAAAATGCTATGGAAGATCCTTCCCTCTGTTCGCCACCTTCCTAATATGTCACGAGCTAGGAGACAAAGGGATCATCTTTGGATCAAAATCTAATGGTCCACAATGTGCGTGACATGCGCATGGGCTAGGCCCAAGATTCCTATTCCAAATAAAATTACGACATTTATTATAATCATAACAATTAAGGGAAATTTGTAATAGACATAACTCCCAAACTGAGTTTCCAATTATTCCCAAATTTTGAGGAAAACTTAATAATGACTTAATATACCTCTCTACGAAATTTGGGCTCATTATATAAAAGAAAACGTGCCTTTTCTTTAGGTGCAAGATATTACTCAATTATGTATATTTCTCACCTGTTTTCTCTTTCCTTTTCGATTAAATTATTATATTGAATTCCTTAGACCTCAAGGAACCCTAAAGGCACGAAATCCCATCTTGGGGAAATATTCCTTTGCCTTTTCTCTTATTCTTTTCTCTCTTTCTTACTTATTCCTTTTACTAGAATATCTCTTTTTGAGGATTTCTCTTTATCATTCATTTCCTTTTTCCTCATTTCATATTTCTTTTATTAGAAATCACATAGAAACGAAATTTACTTAATTGTGGCCATTAATTCAAATTTCTAGATATTTCTATGTATTTCTCATTATTAATTTGCTTAACATCCATTATCTTGTATCTTTTCCTTTTATTTTGACTTTTCTTCTTTTCTTCTCTTTTATATCCATTATTGGATTGATCGAATAATAGAAATTATGAAATTCCTATCAAAAGGGAGATTTGCAAAGAAATCCATCTCTTGAAGCAAATCATACAACCTTTTCAATTAAGTCCATATTCACAAAATCTTTACAATTCAATTATGAACACATATTCTAAATTGAGGTTGTAACAAACACACACCTCTTTGCCATATATGGTGTGAAGCACCCACACACCGCTTTGCCCGATATGGTGTGAAGCACACACACAACTCTTTGCCCGATATGGTGTGAATCACACATACACCTCTAAAGTGATATGGTGTGAAGCAAACGCACACCTCTTTGCCCGATATGGTGTGATGCACACATACACTTCTAAAGTCATATGGAAGCAAGTATACACCTCAAACCCAAGATGGTATGTAGACATACATCTCAAGGGTGATATGGTAAGCACACATACACCTCATACCCGATATGGTAAGCACACATACACCTCTAAAGTGATATGGGCAGCAAGCACACACCTCATACCCGATATGGTGGAAGCACCTCAAAACCCATATGAAGGAAAACACCTTAGATGCAATGTACCTGATGGCGTAACACATGACATGTCTTATATCAAGTCATACATTAAGAGGTATGGAGTTTAATGAATATTGATTAAGTAGGGTACTGAACCGTGAAGGAAAGGTTGAGCCAACTTAATAAAGTATGAAGTAATAAATGTCCTAGTAAGGATGAGAGAGAAACTTAAACTTCTATGATAATTATGAAATGAGAATACATTGATACTCCTAATATGTGTGGAGACTGAATTAGGGTTTGATTCTTTAAAAATGTACTTGAAAACCCTAGATGGTTTTATAAGAGAAACCTTAACCCTAATGAAGGGTAATGATCGGAGTTGAAATTATAATTGGTTAATAAAGGGGAAACCTTAACCATATTGAAACCATGCTAGTAGCATGAGATAATGAGCATAGAAAAGTATGAGCTATGATGTTACATATAATACAATTTAATGGGCCTTGTGAGCCATGTGATTAAGTTGTTGCCTAGTGAGAGGTGACAAGATGTTTAATGGGCCTTGTGAGCCATTTGATTAGTTGTTTCCTAGTAAGAGGTGACAAGATGTTTAATGGACCTTGTGAGCCATGTGATTAGTTGTTGCCTAGTGAGAGGTGACATGATGTTTAATGGGCCTTGTGAACCATGAGAATAGTTGTTTTCTAGTGAGAGGTAACAAGATGTTTATAAAAGCCTCATGTAAGAAATGATAATGTTCAAATAACCTAGAAAATGGAAACTTAGTAACATAACAATAATTATAAATGGATACAATAATAATAATGAAATCTTAATAATACATGTTCTAATGTTTGGGCTCACTACCCAAGGCTCTAGTAGAGTTTTAGGAATGACAACTGGCCCCATAAACCACCACTAACCTTAACTGCGCGCTTTAATCTCACTCACATGCAAGCCAAGATCAACTTCTTGACTGGTCACCCATCCTAGTACTACTCCAAGCTGAGTACACTTAACTATGGAGTTCTTTAGTAATGGGCTCCCAGAAAAGGAGGTGCACCTTGGTGATATAGGTAGTCCAATCATTTCTTTTAAGATGATGTTATCTAAGGCCTCAAATCCTGGGATGTTACAATCTCCCCCACTTAGACTCTTGACGTCCTCGTCAAGGCTCAACTATATGGCCTCATAATCTGACCCCATTTCAGTGCAGACCCACAATGACCAATGGACACCCAACTCCCAATCACAGACTACCAGTGCAAGGGTGGCTACGACAACCATGGACAACACTTTCCTACATGCCTGGACTGCACGACTCAAGACTGGCATGCCACATGCCCATGCAGGCCCCACCTACTGGAGGGGTTATGGCTCTGATACCATTTGTAATGCTCGGGCCCACTGCCCAAGGCTCTAGTAGAGTTTTAGGAATGACGACTGGCCCCACAAACCACCACTAGCCTTAACTGCACGCTTTAAGCTCACTATGCGCTTTAATCTCACTCATGCTTTATGCTTATAGTCAAATAAGGCAATAGTGTGTTGAATATGCTTAAAGGAGATAAGAGGAATACTTGTATTATATAAATGATGTGAATAAGTATGATGACTTGGCCAAAGTAATGCCCAGTAAAGGTGATGTGGTATTAAGTAATGAGACACACAGGATTGGCATAGTCCAATGCCTAGAATAGATGCACAAGATTGGCATAGTCCAATACCTGGAATAAATGCACAAGATTGGCATAGTCCAATTCCTAGAAAAGATGCACATGATTGGCATAGTCCAATACCTAGAATAAATGCACAAGATTGGTCATAACCAAATACCTGGAATAATTGCACAGGATTGGTCATAACCCAATACCTAGAATAATTGCACATGATTGGTCATAACCAAATACCTAGAATAATTGCACAATATTGGTAATAACCTAATGCCTAGAATAATGTCACAAGATTGGTTATAACCCAATACCTGGAATAATTGCATAAGATTGGTCATAACCCAATACCTAGAATAATTGCATAGAATTTGTAATAACCCAATGCCTGGAATAATGTCACAAGAGTGGTCATAACCCAATACCTAGAATAATTGCACAAGATTGGTCATAATCCAATACCTAGAATAATTGCACAAGATTGGTCATAACCCACTCCCTAGAATAATTGCACAGGATTGGTCATAACCCAATGCCTAGAATAATTTCACAAGATTGGTCATAACCCAATGTCTGGAATAATTGCACAGGATGGGTCATAACCTAATACCTGGAATAATTGCACAAGATTGGTCATAACCCAATACTTGGAATAATTGCACAAGACTGGTAATAACCCAATGCCTAGAATAATGTCACAAGATTGGTCATAACCCAATACCTGGAATAATTGCACATGATTGGTCATAACCCAATACCTAGAATAATTGCATAGAATTGGTCATTACCCAATACCTGGAATAATTGAACAGGATTGGTCATAACCCAATACCTAGAATAATTACACTAGATCGGTCATAACCCAATACTGAGAATAATGTCACAGGATTGGTCACAACCCAATACCTAGAATAATTTCACATGATTGGTAATAACCCGATACCAGGAATAATGTCATAGGATTGGTCATAACGCAATACCTGGAATAATTGCACACCATTAATAATAACCCAATACCTAGAATAATTGCACCAGATTGGTAAAAACCCAATACCTGAGATAATTGCACATGATTGGTAATAACCCAATACCTGGAATAATTACATAGGATTGGTCATAACCCAATACCTAAAATAATTGCATAAGATTGGTCATAACCCAATACCTGGAATAATTGCATAGAATTGGTCATTACCCAATACCTAGAATAATTCCAAATGATTGGTCATAACCCAATACCTGGAATAATTGCACAAGACTGGTAATAACCCAATGCCTGGAATAATGTAACAAGATTGGTCAAAACCTAATACCTGGAATAATTGCACAAGATTGGTCACAACCCAATACCTGGAATAATTGCACAGAATTGGTCATTACCCAATACCTAGAATAATTGCACCGGATTGGTCATAATCCAATACCTAGAATAATTACACAGGATTGGTCATAACCCAATACCTGGAATAATGTCACATGATTGGTCACAACCCAATACATAGAATAATTGCACATGATTGGTAATAACCCAATACCTGGAATAATGTCACAGGATCGGTCATAACCCAATACCTGGAATAATTGAACAACATTTATAATAACCCAATACCTAGAATAATTTCACCAGATTAGTAATAAACCAATACCTGGAATAATTGCACATGATTGGTAGTAACCCAATACTTGGAATAATTGCACAGGATTGGTCATAACCCAATACCTGGAATAATTGCACAGGATTGGTCATAACCCAATACCTGGAATAATTGCACAGAATTGGTCGTTAACCAATACCTGGAATAATTGCACAGGATTGGTCATAACCCAATACCTAGAATAATTGCACATGATTGGTAATAACCCAATACCTGGAATAATGTCACAGGATTGGTCATAACCCAATACCTGGAATAATTTCACAAGAATAGTAATAACCCAATACCTGGAATAATTGCACCATATTAGTAATAACCCAATACCTAGAATAATTGCATATGATTGGTAATAACCCAATGCCTGGAATAATTGTACATGATTGACATAGTTCAATACCTGGAACAGTTGCAAAAGATTGGTATAGTACAATACCTAGAATAGTTGCACATGATTGGCATAGTACAATTCCTGGAATAGTTGCATAGGATTCCCATAGTCCAATGCCTGGAAAGAATATGATGATGTATACTCACATGACTGGTACCATTAAATATCTGGAAAACAGATTGGCTAAGGTCAATATATAGAAATGAGAATGATTCATGGATGACATACCATGATAATGAGTATCACAGGATAAGCTTGAGATGTTGATATAGTATAATGGGTAAATGATATACATGTTATTCATATTCCTTATAAAGTAAATAGATGATTTACTACTCTATCATAGATAATTGCAATGCTTTAAAAGATGAGAATGTTCTATCTGCTTATCCTCTACTAAGTTTAATACTATTTAACTATGATAATAACATTGTTGGTGGAGAGTTATATCTCTTGCTGGGACAATTGTCTCACCCCGTGGAATCCACATCTTTTTTAGGTGGACATGCACGAGGGGGATTGAGACCGTACTGCAGAGAAAGAACAACATCAGCATGGACAATAGTGACATATCAGATTGAGTGTACTATCTATCTTGTCTTATAGATAGAAGTCCTATGTGTCATCTCTGTACTCTTAGGTCCTTGGATTTAGTACGTGTTGGTTTTATGAACAATTTGAGATTTTGTCTTTTATGCCTCGAGGTTTGTTTTTTCTTTATATATATGATTTGAGAAAGCAATTGGTATATGTTATCCTCGAGAAGAGATGGTAAAGTGTATGTACAATATATGATCAATGTGAATATCATGTTTTGGTTCATCCTTAAAGAGTTTTCCTAGAAATGGATCTCTTTGCAAAAAGGTTTTAATTTTTAGTGATTTTTGTTGATCCGCTTCTTATAATTATTCCACATTTTTTAGTAACGATTTGGTTGTTAGTTTGGTGGCGGGCGTTACAAGTTTGGTATCAGATGTTAAGGTTTTCTAAGTCTACAAGGACATAGGAATAAGGTGTTCAGTTTGTTCCAGTGTCCTCTAGTATACCCTATAGTGACTTATGTTAATGTAGACGAAAGGGTGAAGTTTAAAAATAACTGGATAACACGAGGAACACGTTGCTAAGAGCAATGTTGTTGCTCCATGAGATGGAGTAAGGGATTAGGCAAGAAAAGAACGAGTGCCTGATAATTCCCATCTTGACCTAATTAGGTTAGAGAATCCTATTTTTATGCTCTTTTTGTGCATGTTAGGGCAACAATGATGCATATAGTAGACTGGGTACTAGCATTACAACCTAGGTTACCAGCCCTCAATGCAGAAATTTTGGGTTCTGAAAGGGTTCCTGAATGACATAGTCATGTTAGAGTAGTGGAAATGTGGGAAGGATTAACATATGGCAAGAAAATAGACTCTGCCATAAGTTTACACATATAGTATATATGTGATGGCAGTGCCCAAGCAGGGGCAATAATCCGAGAATTAAGGAAATTTTATTACAATTCTAGAGACATTTGCCTAGTTGTTCTAAAAAGCCAACATTTTTGGTACCACCAGTGCAATAAATGCCTAGTGCACCAGGGTAGTAGTCACTAAGTAAAGGCAAAAGTCCTAACTTTCCACCTGTAAGAACCCACAACTTAGTTTTTATATCGGTAATAAGACCAATAAGACCATGGTATGAGGGCAAGACATGTTATAGATATGGACATGTTGAGCATACTAAACTCTTTTCTTTAAAAAGAAGGGAAGAAATGAGTCAAAAATAGAGGCAGATTCGGCAAGACTTACAAAAGTTCCAACCCAAAAGTGTAAAAAGGCAAAAGTAACAATATGAAACAACTTGACTCTATGTTTGAGTCAACCTAAAGGGGTAGATGACTGCGAGGGGCGACAGTCAGATAGAGCTTTCTCATTCTGATATGTCTTCTCTAGATTTTATATGATAATTATAAGAAGGTAGTTGTTGTTGAGCTTCCTTTAAGTAGTCCTATGAGGACATAAGGAAGAGATAAGAATGATGAGAACTTATATTCAGTCAAATATTCTCTTATATGTTTTGAAATTTCTCTCTTCATGAAGGAAGGGAAGAGATGTAAAATCAAAACCCAAAGAAAATTTGGGATACTAAATAGTAAAAATTTAAAAAGATGAAACATAAAATAAAACAAATGCATACTACCTAATTTTAGTTCTTAAATACCCTGGCTAGGTATTCATCTATTGAAGGCACATTAAGTATGGAACTCTTAGATTGCTATCTTTCTAATTACTCTAATCAAGCAGTCATTTTGAGATAATCTAAAGAGCATAATGAAGTAAAAGATGTGGCATGGATATTTCTACCACATCCTAATTGATATATGGAGAAATCTGAGTTAATCATAGATCAACTTATAAACAAAAGAAGATGTTTAGTATAATGTATAACTTGGTCTGAGGACCTAGAGGTAACAGTTACCTGATGAGAGGTAACAATGTTCAGTGATGAACTGAGGGTTTGAATACCCAGATCTAGTAATCATGATGATAATAATACTGAGAGGTGGTGACATGTAATCATCTCTATAATTCCTATGCTGAAGGTAAGGAACCTAAGAGGAAATAAGATTGAATGACACATGAATAATTAAAATTTCATGTAATACTCTAAGAAGGAAATAATCTCTTTTCTTTAAATAAATAACCTTAAATAATTGTGGGGTGATAAAAAAGATTATGATTCCTTGTTCTCTTTCCCTTTCAGGACATGACCATCAAGTAAGTCTTATGACACTTGATGTGCATCGATTAAAAGAAATCTATACATGGATACTTTGAAAAGTATCAGCTAGTCTTGGATCTTAGTTCTAAGACAAAGTATGTGTGTTAAGTGTTGGATCCTAGATGAGTGACTAGTTTCTCTAGAGGGGGTGTGAATAGAGTTAAATGCACTTAAACAAAATTCAGTAGAACTTCAAGATATATCAAAAGATAAGGTTGCTAAATAGGAAATTTGTGTGCAACTAAAACATGCATAGAAAGGGAAAGAGAGATTGAAAATACACTAATTGACAAGCTATTTTAGAGTGGTTCTACACTTCAAACTAGAAGTGAGTCAATCCACTACCTAGAGAGGTCAACCTCTAGTATTTCTTAACCTTGCATCTTCATTACATTCATTATAAGAGATACAATACATGACTACTAAAGGACTTACCTATCTAATACAAAGAGTGTTCAACCTTACCAAGGACTTACCCACTTTTGAAGAGTCTTTCGCCTTCTTTCAAGGACTTACCTACTCTTGCACAAGTCTTCAGCCTTCAAGGAATTACCCACTCTTCATGGATCTTCTACCTTTGAATTCACCTTCACTCAGAGAAGCTTCCACCAAGGACTTACCCACTTGAGAAAGGAGTCTTCTACCTTCACCAAGGGCTTACCCACTCTAGATCCAAGTCTTCATCCTTGATCTTCACCAAGGGACGCTCCCTTGTTCTTCTTCACCTCTCTTAGCTAAGAGAGAGATCCTTCATCTTCATGGTTGAAATGAGAGATAGGGAGGTGGTGGAAGTGAGAGACTCACACGATATACATGTAGGATGAGCTCTCTTACATATCTCCTACTCACTCTAATGGATGTAGCAAGTGATTAAGCTTAGAGAGAGAGAGAGGAGGCTATAGGAAGCACTCAACTATAGAATAGGAACCTCACATAGAGTTTTGCAATGAATGCTCAACCTTGGAATGAAGCCCAATGGGTCCTATTTATAGCTGGGGATGCCTCTTAGCCTTTGGGAACAATTGAGAATGAAAACTAGCCATTTTGTGGCTTGCAAAGGATATATTTTCACTTGTTTTGACTCTACAATGAGTAGAAGCACTTTTCTGCACTTTTCCATACAGTGCAATCATTCGAGTTTCTATAAGGGTAACTCGACTGATAGAGTAAAAGACAAATCCGATATTCAGACCATCGGTCGAGTTTGTCCCGGGGAAACTCGATCGACCAATGAAAATCGAATTGGTCAATTACTCCATCGGTCGAGTTCTGTGTAGTGTAAACTTGACCGATCAAAAGTCATTTTTAGGATCCAATCAGGATCGGTTGAGTTTGCAAGTCACATTATTTGACCGATGAACAACCTGATGTGAATTTTGGAAAATGGCTTTTGAGTGCTTAAACATTTGATCTAAGTGCTCCTGATTTTTTCTAAGCTTAATTACAAGTCATACAATCATTACAAGTGATTTACAACATGATTCTAATGGATTTACATCATATTACAATAACGTGCACTTGTATTGACTTTGACTTGTCTTTTCTCTAATTTGATATGCGCAAGTTAGGGCATTTGTAGTGTGTCTATACCTAATCTCAAATCATTCAAGTAGAGACATTAGACACCAATATGTGGAATGGTTAGTCATCATCAAAACACAGGTTTAGTCAATTTAGACGTGAGTCAACATTTACCTAATTGACCTTGAGTCAACATTAAGTAATATCCCAAGATTAAAGAAAGATCCCATTATATGTTTAGTTTTAGTAATAACAACAAAGGATGGAAAGGATGATGATGTGATGTGTTTTTGGCACATATAATGGATACCAAGGTAAAGAATCCTAGCATCCAAGGAAATTCAATGATATGAGAAGATAGGAACATGACTCCTGATAAGATGAATAATGTTTGGTTACCTAGAAGGGCCAACTTTGAAATTTGTCTAGTTACATACTGTAGTATGGATACCATATGTTAGGTGTTTATGCCTCACATAAACATGACATCAGCAAAGATGTATGAGTTGAAGGAACAATTGTAGAATTATTTTGGGAAAAGTTGATCAAGTTAAAGATAACTTCTTAGAATATCCCTATCTAGATTTGTTGAGGAATCTTATACATAACATCTAGAGATACCTCTGAGATAATTCTTCTATAATAATTAGCCTCTCCTTATGACAAGAAAATAAACAACTAAAGGGATAATTGATACAAGTCATCAGAAAGTTTAGTGTTGTGTTAGCAGATTTGAGTGGCACAACAGCTGCATGATAATACTTTTAGTCCCAAGTGGGTTACAGAACACGACTCTGGTCTTTCCTTAAAAGAGAAATGACAAACTAAGTGAGGGGTATAGAAAACTCCCAAGATCAAGGATCTTATTACATAAAGATGTAAGTTGAAAAGGTGACAAATCAATGAGGTTTGATACCTGAGTTAAATAAGGTATGTAAAATGATTCTCCGACTAAGAAAAATGTTACCTAACACAAAGTTGAGTCTACAGTCAATAATGAAAAGAACAATGGAGTATGTGTCATGTATGACAGATTCTATGATAACCTTGTGTGAAACAAACTTTGTGCTGATCAAATTTCTATGGTATATCCATGACATTAAGATGTTATGTGGAGACTTGATGATATGATGAATGAATAATATTTGTTTCCCTTTACCTGGGATTTCGGGGATGAAATCCATGTAAGGGGTTTATAACTTGTAATGACCTTGACCTAGGTTATGAGGTAACCCTATTTGTTTTGTCTAAGTAAGTTTCTTAGAACTTTAATATAATCCTATAAAGTGTTTTTCTATAAGGTAACAAACTTATGTTTGAAATTTGGTCCTATTTGAATAATGTTTGAGAAATGTTCTTATGTTTTGGACCAAACTACAATTTACCCAAGATGAGGGGTTATATTGCAATTTTTCAAATGTTGAATGTTCCCTAAGTATTTTAGCATCATTATAGAAAGAATTATGCAAGATGGTGGCTTGTGGAAAGCCTAAATTCCAAAGTTTGAACTTGTCTGAATAATGTTGGTGACTTGTGTACCAATTTTGGTGCAAGTTGTAATTTACCCAAAATATAGGGTTGATATGAAAATTACCACCTATAGAGTGTCCCTATTCCCTCCTAGTATCATTTAGAAGAGAGATAAATAATGAGGCACCATGTTTGAATCAATTATGAGTGATGGTATTCTTGGTGATCAAACGACCAAGAAAGGGGTTTGAATGGAAACCCTAATTCGAGCTTGTCTTAGGTGTATCGAGTTATAGTGTTAAATGTGAGTCCCTATCAGCCAAGGAGCTAAATAGGAGACCCCCATATAATGTTGTTAACTTTTTAAATTTTCAAAAATGAGCTAAGCACCTCAATAAAGCAATGGACATTGACTTGTAACTTTCCTTGGGAAAGGTTGCATTGAATTCAGTAGTACAGAGCCGACCTTTGGTGTCGGTTATTTAAGGACTTTGGCGACAGTTACAAAGTGACACATATGTGGGCGACACTAAAAAGGTGAACCCTTAGGTGTCAGTTTGAAAATCGATGCCATAACCCTTCGCGCCACCAAAAACGTGCCAGCAGGGGCCACTATAGGCGTCGGTTATAAGTAGGGAAACTGACATGAGAACCCTTTGTGCCACCCAAAATGCGCTAGCAAGGGCTCTATAGGCTTCGGATATCAGTATTGAAACTGACACCATAATCATTCACGCCACAAAAAGGGTGCCATCTAGGACACCATCAGCGTCAGTTTCTTAGTAATAACTGACGCCATATCACTGGTGCCATGAAGACCCCACCACGGTCGTGCTTCCCAGCAAGACCGTTGCACCTAGCCACATACACTACTATAGAAACAGCGTTCAGTGTCGCTTTTATGGGCGTCGGTTATTTAGGAAAACCGACACCTATAATATTGGACGTCGGTTATTTATGCAAACCGACGTCTATATTCAAAGACCAGCTAGACACGGGTACCTCTTTGTATTCAGCGTCGGCTGGTTATAACACACCGACGCCTAAAATCGCCCGTGAAATCCAATTTTAGAGCGAAAACATTTTAGGTTACCTACAGCGTCGGTCTTTTAACAATTCACCGACGCCTATTTAAAATGAAAATTTGCGTGAAAAGTCCCACTTTCAGTGTCGGTTATCCTTCGATAACCGACGCTGATAATGATTCCCGCCAAATAATTTAGGGTAAAGGTTGTCTAGTTTGGCGTCAGTGTTTTACTATCAACCGACGCTAAATCATAATAGGCATCAATTTTATAGATAACTGACATCGTTGACCAACTTAATAATCCTGATCACCCGACTGTTCCCCCTGTCTTCCTGTTTCATCGTGATATTGCTATGCTGCTGCCGCCGCTCTCCTGAAATCGCCCGACGACCCCACTACTGCTCGCTGCCGCTACTGCTGGTGCTTCTCCGCTAGCCGCCGCCACTGCTGCTGGTGCGCTGCTACTACTGGTGCACCTCTACTCGCCGCTGCCGCTGCTTCTCTGCTCATTCCAGGCGCCGCTGCTGCTGGTTCACTGCCCGCTGCTCTGCTCTCTCTTCTTCCGCCACCACTGTTGCCGCTGCTCGCCTCCGCACTTTCCACGCTAGCTCCAGGTAGCGCTACCTCTTTGCTTCCTTCTCCCTAGCTATTTGCCAACATGCAAGCACGACCTTGGCTGTGTTGGCCTACCACGGCCGTGCTGTCCAGCACGGCCGTGGTAGGCCAACACAGCCACGGCCGTGCTTGTTGTTGGTAAGGATATGAACAAATTTTTATGTAATGCTTTATGTAAATCCTAGGATATGAACAAATTTTTTTCTTACATATATTTGTGCTTCTAATCCTAATGTTTGACTTAATTCAGTAAATTTTGATGCATGTTGAAATAAGATTTAAACTTATCAATTCTAGCATCCTAATTTGATTTGATTAAACCTAACATTGATGAAACACTAACATCAATTGTGATGAAACCCTAACATTAATTGTGATGAAACCCTAACATGTACATATCTATAATTGTGTTTGTTGGCCTAGAAACCCGTCCAAGATTTACTCATTAGGAGTAAATCATGGATAATCCCTGGTTTGGGACTATTCTTGAACACCTAATCTCACTTAGGATGTAAGCGTATAATGTGTATTGGGTTTTTGAGAAAATTTCGGTAGCATTTCCCCATTTTTTCTCTAAGTACATATGTACTTAGAGAACAATGGGGAAATGCTGCCAAAATTTTCTTGAAAACCCAATACACATTATACACTTACTAGTGAGATTAGGTGTTCAAGGATGGGATAGGTGGTACACATTTATTATATATAAGAATGACATCACATGTGTTTGTTGGCCTAGAAAACCATCCAAGATTTAATAATTAGGAGTAAATCTTGGATAGTCTCCGGTTTGGGACTGTTCTTGAACACCGAATCTCACTTAGGATGTAAGTGTATAATGTGTATTGGGTTTTCGAGAAAATTTCAGTAGCATTTCCCCGTTTGTTCTCTAAGTACATATGTACTTAGAGAACAGCGGGGAAATGCTGCCAAAATTTTCTTGAAAACCCAATACACATTATACACTTACTAGTGAGATTAGGTGTTCAAGGATGGGATAGGTGGTACACATTTATTATATATAAGAATGACATCACATGTGTTTGTTGGCCTAGAAAGTGAACAATCATTGTTCTTTATATTACTTGTACATTGGTATAAATTAGAATGAACAATCACTAAATTATATACTGTTTGTATGGAGTCTGACTTCATTGTAGATAATAGGAGTAAATTTTGGATAAGATGTAAGTGTATACCCTAATCTTGTCCTAATATATACTTGTTTTCTCTTTGATCATAGAATGGATAGATCATGGATGTCCATTCGCAATCGCTGCACCCCAGAGTTTATATCTGGTCTTGATCAGTTTATTAGATTTGCCGAGGAACATAGGAAAAAACCTACATATAGGTTCTACTGTCCATGTAGGCATTGCGGTAACAATTTGAAAGTCAACACTGGTGAGGAAATCAAAAGTCATGTCATGTGCAACGAGATTGTACAAGGCTATACATAATGGCACTGGCATGGAGAGATTTCAAACTCGAAACTAGTAGATGTCGATAGCAGTGCTTGGGTGGAAGAAGAAATTTCCTCCGATGATGTAGATGTGAACGAACCAGTTCCAGTAGACATCATTGATGCGATGTTGGATAGTTGTAGGGTAGAGCACACTGATCCACCTCCTATCTTTAGAAACATTGTGCATGATGCTGAGCTAACGTTATACGCAGGTTGTGCTAAGTTTACGAAGCTTAGTGCTGTGTTGAGATTGTTTAAGTTAAAAGCTAACAATAGATGGAGCGATAAAAGCTTCACTGAATTGTTGACTTTGTTGAAAGAAATGCTTCCTGAAGGAAACGAGCTGCCAATCTCAACATACCGAGTAAAGAAAATGTTGTGCCCAATGGGAATGGAGGCCAAGAAGATACATGCATGCCCGAATGATTGTGTATAATTTCAAAAGGACTATGTAGATTTGAAAGATTGTCCAAAATGTGGTGCGTCAAGGTATAAATTGACGACTTCGGGGGAGTCCAAAACTGGTTCTCCTGCCAAGGTGTTGTGGTATCTACCTATAATATCATGGTTTCAATGCTTGTTTGCAAATCTGAAAGATGCAAAGAATTTGTGGTGGCATGCAGATGTGAAGAAAAATAATGATGGGATCCTACGACATGTGTCTGATTCCCCACAGTGGAAGAAGATTAATCTATTGTACCCCAAATTTGGTGAAGAAGATAGGAATCTAAGACTTGGGCTTTGTACTGATGGGATGAATCCGTACGGGACATCGAGCAGCCAACATAGCACTTGGCCAGTCATGCTTGTCATATACAATCTTCCTCCCTGTCTGTGTATGAAAAATAAATACGTTACGCTGTCGTTGTTGATATCGGGCCCTAAACAACCCGGAAATGATATCGATGTTTATCTTGAACCTCTGATTGATGACTCAAAGAAACTTTGGGCTAAAGCTGTGATGATCTATGATGCTTCAGGAAGAGAGACATTTCGTTTGCACGCTATGTTGTTTTGCACTATTAATGACTTTTCAGCATATGGGAATTTGTCTGGATATAGTGTCAAAGGAGCTAAAGCATGTCCTATATGTGAAGAAAACACTGATTCAATAAGACTAAAACATGGCTGCAAGACTGTATATCTTGGTCATCGAAGGTTTCTTTCAAAATTCCATCTGTATCGTAGGAAGCGCAAAACATTCAATGGATGGAATGATGAACGGAGTGCACCTAAACCTATACCAGGGGATGTTGTTTATGAAAGAGTAAAAGACATTGTCAATGAATTTGGTAAGAAATCACAATGTAGTATGGCCACACGGAGTGACAATTCTTCATTCAAGAAGAAGTTAATATTTTGGGATCTTCCTTATTAGAGTTCTTTGACAGTCCAGCATTGTATCGATGTAATGCACGTTGAGAAAAATGTCTGTGATAGCATCATTGGTACTCTGTTAAATATACCATGTAAGACTAAAGATGGGATAAAATCCAGACTAGACTTATGTGAAATGGGAATAAGGTCAAAATTAATAGAATTACGTGAAATGGGTAATAAAAGAACATACTTACCTCCCGCTTGTTACACGTTGTCTAGAAAGGAGAAGAAAGCTTTTTGTGAATGCTTGGTAAATGTTAAGGTGCCACATGGTTACTCATCCAACATCTGTATATTGGTATCAATGAAAGATCATAAGTTGATAGGTCTTAAATCTCATGATTGTCACACTCTAATGCAACAAATATTGCCCGTGACAATTTGATCTATATTGCCGAAGCATGTAAGGTTTGCAATCACCAGACTTTTTTTCTTTTTCAACAGTCTATGCAGCAAAGTTATTGACCCTGATACTCATGATAATTTGCAAAGAGAAGTGGTTTTTACCCTATGTCAGCTTGATATGTATTTCCCTCCTTCGTTCATTGATATCATGGTACATCGTGTTGTCCACTTGACTAGTGAAGTTAAAATGTTGGGACCAATTTTCTTGCATTGGATGTATCCCTTTGAATGATACATGAGCGTTTTTAAAGGTGATGTTCGAAACCGTTATCGGCCTGAAGGGAGTATTATTGAAGGTTATGTGGTGCGAGAGGTTATGGATTTTTGCAATGACTTTCTGAGTGGTAATAACACTCCTGTTAATGACAAGAATATTGAGCAGGGCAAAGGAATTTTGGGATCACGGGTGAAGGTAATCAACCGTGAGCAGTTGGAACAAGCTCACTTGTATATTTTACACAACATGGATGAAGTGAGTGTTTATATCGAGGAACATACCAATTTCATCAAGAGACAACATCCTCGAGCATGTTCAATGTGGCTTGCTAGAGAGCATAATAAGAATTTTACTAAGTGGTTTGAAGATAAAGTCTTACATCAACTATCTCAAACACCAAATGATATTACAAAAACTATCAAATGCCTCACCTTTAAACCAAAACCAAATGTTATGTCTTATGAAGGGTTTGACATTAATGGGTTCACATATTACACAAAGCACCAAGATGATAAGAGTGTCGTCCAAAATAGTGGGGTCACTCTTCAAGCGTCGACTATGTATTTTGCAGGAGCAAAGGATAAGAGTCCACCTGAAGCTAAAATGTCATATTACGGTTTCATTGAAGACATATGGGAGTTTGACTACATAGATTTCAGAATTCCGCTCTTTAAATGTAATTGGGTTGATAACACCAAAGGAGTTATAGTGGATGAATTGGGTTTCACTTTGGTGAACTTTGAAAAGATTGGCGAGAAGGGTGAACCATTCATATTGGCATCACAGGCAAAACAAATATTCTATATCGATGATCCTGCAAATGATAAATGGTCGGTTGTTCTTCATGGTAAAAGACAGTTCATTGAAGATCCTATAGATGAAGAAGAGTACTATGATAAGTATGATGACTCCCGTCCATTCTTAGTTGGGTTGCCAACTCCACAAAATATTGAAGCTAATGATGACTTATATGTGCGTGGAGATCACAATGAAGGATTGTTAATCGATAAAAGATCACAATTTTAGATACATGTATGTTTATATTTTTTTACAAATGCTAGTTAATACAAATGCTAAATGTTTGCCTTCTTCTGGTTAATACAAATGCTAAATGTTTGCCTTTTTCTAGTTAATACAAATGCTAAATGTTTGCCTTTTTCTAGTTAATACAAATGCTAAATGTTTGCCTTTTTCTAGTTAATACAAATGCTAAATGTTTGCCTTTTTCTGGTTAATACAAATGCTAAATGTTTGCCTTTTTCTAGTTAATACAAATGCTAAATGTTTGGCTTTTTAATGACATTTTCAGATGGCTGACCATGATGAGCATGATGTCCATGATGAGCATGAAGTCCATGATGAGCATGTTGTCCATGACGAGCATGGCGAGGATACCAATGTAAGTTCTAAAAACATATCGTGTATTTCTATAAAATTCATTATCTTCTAGTTATGTCATATATCCCATATTTCTATATTGCGCTAATTTAGTGGATTTATTTTTGTCAAATTTTAGGTTGATGATGCACATGTACCCACTGAAGCATTGGAGCAACTTTATGTGCATCACCAAACACTTAACAAGAAAAGGGGCATCACTCTGTTGAAGAAGTTAATAGCGCTGAGTGGTAGTGGATCCAAATTGGTTGTGGAGTTTGATAATGGAGGAAATGCAATTGGAGTGAACTGCAATAATTTTGTAAACTATCTTGGGTGTGTCACTCGAAGCCATTGTGGTGTTAAGTATGATAATTGGCATAAAGTTCCTCAGGGGAAGAAAGACTTGATATGGAAAGATTTATGTGTGAGTTATTATTATTTGCAATTCTATTTTGTAGATTACACATTATATTATTTGCAATTCTATTTTTGGATACTAGTTAATAAGAATTCTATTTTACAGAATTTGTTTGCATTGGATGAGAAGCTGCATCGTAAAAGTGTGATGCAACGCACTGGAAAGATGCTTAGGAACTATAGGACAAATTTGAACAGAGAATACATAAAAGATGGTGATAAGAAGAAGAAGTCAGCCCTTGAGCAGTGGAACTACTTGGACAAAGAAGATTGGGACACTTTTGTTGCTTCAAGAAAATCTGAAGAATTCAAGGTATTAGGCGTCACTCCCAATTTAATTAATATATGTTGTATTCACCTATTCAAGATTAACATTTAGTGCTACTAACCAAATCATTAATGTGCATACTAACTATGCCCTCAGTGACGCGCAAAAAGCAAGGCGTGCACTGAATGTGCATGACCACACTATGGGTCCAAAGGGCTATGCAAGCATTCGCCAAAGACTACAGGAGGAGTCTGCGGCTACTCAGGAGTCTGCTCCTACTCAGGAGTTTGCCACACCCATGCCTCACCTTGATATCTGGATAGCTGGGAGGCAAAACAAGAAGGGTAAAATAAAGAAGCCCGTAACTGCTGAGGCATCTACGAAAATGGTAAAATACAACTCTTAGAGAAATCGTTTGAATATTGATTATTTGTGGTGTTAACTTACCAATTTCTGTTGAGGGTGATTAGCGGGAGCTGCACGAGCAGCGGAAACAAGGCACGTTCATCCCTCAGGGCACAAGGGATGAATTGACAGTTGCTCTGGGTAACCCAGAGCCAACTGGACGTGTTAGGGGTGCAGGAGCTGGTGTGGGCATCAAAGCATTCTTTGGGCCATCCCAGTGCAAACCCAGAGCGGGACTTTCACAAGAAGAGGTAACCTATTATTTTTTTAGAATGTTACTGCAAAAGGGAATTCAATAATAAGAAGCTAATGTTTCTTTTATCCATGTATAGGAGAATAAGAGAGTCAAGGATATAGTTGCCAAGAAGGTCAATGATATAGTTGCTGAGAAGGTCAAGGAAGAAATAGTGCAGTGGCAGGCATCTCAAGCTTCCAATCAGCCTATGGCGACCCACTCTTCTCCTGATGCACAGACTGTGAGTAATCCTGGAGACCCATCGCCTAGCACGTCCGCTGTAAGTATTGTTTATGACATAGTAGCTAGTCTTTTCAAGATTATATGTATATATGTATAATATTCTTTATGTAAATTTGTAGGCATTGAAGACATGCCGCTTAAGAATGCAAGACTATGTTGTTGCAAAGGCATAGGCTTACCCGTCCCTTCCTGGGGCAATGTTTCACATGATTCCAATGCCACAGGGCTACGTTCGTGTGAGCCCGATACATGTGTTACCCGATTGGAGGGAAGCTACATTGCCATATCCCCACCCGGATATTGATACACTTGTTGAGGCAGAAGGCGGGGTGATATTGTGGCCCAAAGCAGATGTCGTCTACACTACTAAAATTATAAGACAAATTTACATTACTTTAGATTGTTAAGGTGTATATATGAGGTCAACTGATCTGAAATTATATATACAGGTTGAACAAATAAAGTAGTTATGAAAAGGACCAGAATGGCTTCCCGAGCTCCTGTTTCCGTGGGCGACAAGGCGAATGGTGGGGCGGAGAATCTCCAGCAGCTTCCCCCTGGAGATCTGAGGGATGTCGGAGGGCCGTCGGCTGCAAGTAGTAGAAAACATGTACAACCGACGACAGGATGAAATGTTGTTATCTCTAAAGTTGCTCCTCCGGTTAGTTGGGAGATTTTAGGCCTAAAGTGTCCGGGACAGCCGCAGATCTGAAGAAGGTTGATGTAGCCATAGTTGAAGGGAAGATACTCTACCCTAAGAAAGAAGCTGAAGAGAATGCTAACAAATGGAACAAGTGCTTGCTTGGTTATGTTATCGATTTCTTTCCTAACATTCCTACTCTTACTGCGTTCTTTGACTCTGTCTGGAGTACCCGAAGCTTCTTTGAGGTCTTTGATTTAGGAGATGGTATGTTTCTGATTAAATTCGACGACTCTGATGATTTGGATGAAGCTATTAAGGGTGAATGGTGGGTTAAAGGTAGACCTATTGTGCTTACAAGATGGAATCCTGGTGATATAGTGAACAAAGTACCTCTCTCGGATGTTCCTGTGTGGGTTGACATTTTGCATCTTCTGATGGAGCTCTGAGACAGTAGGCCGTTCAGTAGAATTGGCTCATTTTTGGGAACGCCGGTGAAAATGGACGATTCCACGATCAGTTTAAGGCGATTGGATGTTGCGAGAATTTTGGTTTTAATGGGGAAGGAAGCTGAGTTTCCGAATAAGATTGTTCTGAGAAGTGATGAAGGGGAAGAACACACGATACTCCTTGAGTATGAGTAGATTCCGTATCGATGCTCTAACTGTGGATATATGGGCCATGGTGAATGTAAGAAGCAGCTGTCCAGAGCTCAGAAGGCGAACGGAAGTACTGTTCAGGGGAAAATCTGGGCTAAGAAATCCCCTACAGCTCAAGTGTTCGATGCTTGTCTAGTTCTGCAGTCTAGTACTGAATCTGATTGTGTGATTGAAGAGATTACTGATGAAGATGAAATTCTAATAGGAAAAAATAGTGTTGTGCAAACAGAGCTTGTTGTTGAAGATGAAGTGTTGTCGGCGTTAGTCAATGAAGGAATGGATATTGTCCCAAGCTTGGTTTCTTCAGTTCCATCTACCCCAGTGGTTACTCAGATCTTACCCAATGTTTCTCCAGATATCTCTGGTATGGATAAGTTTCAGCTTGATCTTGGTGATAGGTGGCATAATAATATCCCTCCTAGAATTCACGCTAAACTAGCTACTGGAATTTTTCATAGAATTGCAGATTCAAAATTTTCTCCTATTTTGGCTCAAGTGGAGGAACTCCACACTAGTAACGATGACACTAAGGCTGGGATCTCAAAAACCAAAGTGGATAAATGACTTCTATCAAGCTGACCTCCTGGAATGTCAGGGGCCTCTCTAACAAGGTGAGAGGTGTCCAGGAGGTTGTTAGAAGATCTGACAGTCACGTGTTTGTTCTGATTGAAACTAAGGTTCGTAGGAAGAGGATTGACAAGATTATGTCGAAGTTTTTTCCTGAGTTTGGCTATGTGTCCAACATTGATTCTCATGTCCTTGGCAGGATTATCGTGTTATGGAAACCCGACTTTTGTAATGTTATCAAGCTGGAGGAGACTGATCAGCATGTTCTTCTGGATGTTGAAGCTGGTAATTACACTTTCTGGATTTCAGTTGTTTATGGTCATTCGGAGGACAATGATAGATCTAGTCTTTGGGAATCCCTTGATAGCACGGCTCATATTTGCTCTAAACCTTGGCTTATGATTGGGGATTTTAATGCTGTTCGGAAGGATATTGAGAGGCAAGGCAAATGCCCCCCTACTAGGAAGTCTATGGAGGAATTTAATTCTTTTTTGCTTAATTGTGGTATTGTGGAGCTTGACCTCAAGGGGCCGTTCTTTTCTTGGGATAATCACCAACCTGGTGATAGGTTTATCACTTCTAAGATTGATAGGGCTCTTGTTAATAATCTCTTCTTGACGTACTTTGATAACATCTCTGGTGAGCTCGTCTCGAATACTCTTGGAGATCATAGACAACTGAACTATTTTATTGGTGAACCTAAAGTTGTTAAGTCTCCTTTCATATTTATGAATTCTTGGGCCCTTAAATCTTCTATTTCTGATATTGTCTCTTCCTCTTGGAATGTTAGTGTTGATGGTTGTGCGATGTATAAAGTTTATAGGAAGTTTAAAGCTCTTAGAGAAAATTTGATCAGTTGGAACAAGAAGGATTTTGGGAATTATCATGATGAAGTTAAGAACCTCAGATATGAAGTGCTTCAAGCTCAGATTTTTGCTAATCATAATCCTACGGATTTGGACCTTGTGGAGAAAGCTCAACTGCTTAGGAGGGAGCTTTCTGTAGCCGAGTTTGCGGAGGAGATCCTTCTTAGGCAGAAGTCTAGAATTTCTTGGCTCAAAGAGGGGGATATGAATTCTAAATTCTTTTATTCATCCTTAAATACAAGGAGATTGAGAAACTCTATTAATTGTATTATGATTATGAATGTGTTTTGCTATGAGCCTAGTTTGATTAAGGAGCATATTTTTGAGTTTTACTATAATCTATTCAATAACAATCATTCTAATGCTAGTCTTCTTGGTGATTTTCTTTGGACTGGTGCTACTATGTCTAATGCTCATAAGATTTCTCTTATCACCAATGTCACTCAGAGGGAGATTGAAGATGTGGTCAGCAATCTTAATCCTGACAAGAGGCCCTGATGGGTTTAATCCTTTCTTCATTAAAAAGTTTTGGACGATTATTAAGGAGGATGTATCTTCTGCTATCTTTGATTTTTTCTCCAAGGGAAAGATGTTGAAAGAGGCCAATAATACCTTTATTACCTTGATTCCTAAAAGTGTAAATTCTACTGAGATTAAAAACTGGAGGCCGATTGCTTTATGCAACATGGTGTACAAGCTTATTTCCAAGATCTTGGCTAATAGATTACAAGGTGTTCTGCCTTTCATTATTAGTGCTAATCAAAACACCTTTGTGAAAGGGAGAAATATTAAAGATTCCATTTTACTTACCAATGAGATTCTTCACGACTTCAATAGGTTTTCAGTTGGGTCCAAGATGTGCCTTAAGGTGGATATCTCGGAGGCTTATGATTTTGTTAATTGGAAGTTCTTATATTATGTTATGCATAAGATGGGTTTTCCTTCTATTTGGATAGGTTGGATTGAGGAGATCTTTAATTCTACTTCTTATCAAATCTTGATTAATGGGGAGCCTACAAGGTTTTTTAAACCATCTAATGGTATTAGGCAGGGTGACCCCCTGGCTCCCTACCTTTTTGTCATTGTTATGGAGGCTTTTTCTTTGATCATGAATGAGGCGGTTATAAAGAGGATGATTAGTCCCATTAAAGCTTATAAGAATATGCATGTTTCTCATTTGGTATTTGCTGATGACCTTATGATTTTCTTGGAAGCTAACAAGGATAATGCTGAGAATGTTTTGAAGATCCTTGACTACTTTGGCAGACTTTCTGGTTTGTATGTCAATCCTAGCAAGAGTGAGATCATTCTTAGCAAGGGTGCTGATAGTAACTCCATTATTGATATTCTTATGTTCCAAGTAGCTGAGCTTCCTTCAAAGTATTTGGGTGTTCCTTTGGTTATTGGCAAGATCAACAAACAAGCTTGTGTCCCGCTTGTGGATAAGATTAAGGAAAGACTTGAGGGCTGGAAAGCCAGGGGTCTTTCTATGGCACGCAGGCTTGAGTTAATTAACTCTACTATTGGTTCTATTTATCTTCACTGGTCTCATTCCTTCCCTATCCCTAAGTCTGTTATGGAAGATATTAATAGGCTTTGTCGTGATTTTCTTTGGGGGAAAAAGGATGATAAAAAGATGCTTCATCTTGTTAAGTGGGAGAAAGTTACCAAACCTAAATCTGAAGGTGGCCTTAGCATAAGGAAGATTGAGGATGTCTCTTTGGCTTGTACTCTAGCTAATGCTTGGGATGTTGCTAGTAAAAAGGATTCCTTATGGGTCAAGTGGATTAATGAGAAGTAGTTACTCAAATCTTCCTTCTGGGTCATCCCTACTAGTACTAATATGTCATGGAGTTTTTTGAAGATTATTAATGGTAGGGACACAATGATTAATCATGTTTCTTATGTTATTGGCAATGGTAAAAGTATTAAGTTTTGGGTTGACGCCTGGGTTCCCAATAACCGTTTGTTGAAAGATTGTTTGGGTGTTGATTCGGTTCTTAAGCTTGGCCTTCCTGTTGATTGCTATGCTAGTTTTATTATCTCTAATGGACACTGGAATATCCCTCCATCTAGAAACAACAAGAACCTTATTGAGTTTCTTGAGAAGTATCCTTGCTCGTTGAACAAGGAAGATGTTATCCTTTTTTGTAATAAAGATCGCTCAAAGTTGAAGAACGTTTGGAATGATGTTAGGGATAAGTGTTGTGATTCCAATGTCTTTCAGTGAATTTGGAAGTCTAGAGCCCCAAATAGATTCAAAGTTCATGCTTGGAAAGCTTCTCATAACAAGCTTCCTACTTCAGATTATGCTAGGAGAAGGGGCATTCCTACTCCCTCTATGTGTTTTCTGTGTAAGTGTGATGGTGAAGACACTACACATGTTTGTTTTCTTTGTCTGTTTTCTAGACAGATCTGGAATCTTATTGGTTTGGAGCTGAATCTTTCGGTTGATATGAAATCCTGGACTGAGTTGGTAAAATGTCAGTGCAGCAAGTTTAGATTATTGGTGTTATGTTCTCTCTATTATCTTTGGTGGGAGAGGAATATTCGAGTTCATGATGACAAAGAAAGCAGTTGGACTGATTTGTGGAAGTTGATCTGTAGGGATTATGTGGATTATCAGAATCACTTTCCCTAGTGTTCTCTGTTGGTTGATGTTTTGCTGGTCTGGTCCTTTATTTTTCCCCCTTCTCTTAGGGTAAAGGTTGAGTCCCCACTCTTGGAGTGTCGACGCTCCCTTTTCCCTGAGATGGTCTGTTGTGGCTGCTTTATGGGCCCTGCTGCTGCTGCTTGGTCTTCTTTCTTGAGTGGAGAGCTTATCCTTCGGGAGTGGCAGAGCTCGCTCTAGGTCTCTGTTGGTGATGGGGTTTGGTGTTGGATGTTGGTGTGTTGTTGCTGGGTGCTTCTTCTCCCCCATGGTCTTCTTCCTTGGTTGGCGTGCCTTTGTGTGGATGAGCTTATCCCTTGGGAGTGGTAGAGCTCACTTAGGCATGGTTGTTGATTGTTGTGGAGGTGGTCTTTTTGTGGTGCTGGATGGGCAGGTTTTGTGTGGCTGATGTACGGAAGTTCTCCTTCTTCTATTGTGGTGCCTCATTTGTTTTTTCTACTGGTTTGCTCTGTTATCTGTTGATCTGTGGAGAGGTAGTTTGTTGCTGGGGTTTTGGTGTATGTTTCTTTGCTGCTATGTTGAGAGGATGTCTCTGGGTATATTATGTTTTTTTGCCATATTTTATTACATCTTAACATCTGAATATGTGTATTATGGGTATCTCCCTCATTAAGGGTTTTAAGCACAATTAGGGTTTACAAGGCCATTACAACATATATTAATGCATTAGGTTAAAAACCTAAATAACTCAATATTATTATCCAATAACTACAACATGTGGGATCATGCCATATAATTTTATGCAACAAATTATTTCCCTAATAACAGGTCTAAGGGTATATGGCTTATCTCCAAGCTACATGTTGGCACAACATCTAACATACTCATATCCATGTCGTCACTAATCATTTTCTCTCACAACACTAATTACTATGAATTAACCTCACATTATATGAATCTAATTACTCATTATCCTATTAATGATTTTATCCATAAACCAGTAAGATGATCAATGAGATGTATTTTAGTCAACAAGGTGCTATGCCTAACATGTGTTGATAATTAGGTCACAAATATGATTAAGTGATTATAATCCATTTACATGCATTAAGGTATCTCATGTGATGACACCTAATGTCACTAATGTGTCAAGAAAGGCATGAAGGGTATATATATATATATATATGTATATGTTGTCAAGGCTAGATGATTACATCCTAGGGTTTAGGTCAACATGACCCTAACATGATAAAGCATCCTTAGGTTGTATTTTATCATACACATTTTACCATTAGGGTGACTTAATCAAAACTATGTATATTCACATATGAATAATTAATGATTATGTGCATCAAGAATATATTAAGGTTCAAGCATATGGATTATATGACTTATTAATTATTTATAATCAAACAAGATGAATTACAAACATATTAGGTTTATTAAACTCTAAACACATAAGCTCTCTATTCCCATGTCTAAGGAGTTAGGGTTACTTGATTTCAAGGCATTGAGGGACTCCAACCCCCTAAAGAGGATTTTGTCCTCGAAATCAACAACCCTAAAATCTATCAAGGTACTAAAACTACTCTTCCACTCAAAGGGTTGACTAAGTCAAACTATTTTAAGGGTATAAGATCCAACATGAAAGTCTTACTAAACTCTATCTTTCAAACCCAAGGTATAACATAGGGTTCACTAAACCTTAAACATGGAAATCTAAGGCTCATATAAGATACTTAGGGATTACTAGATGATTTTTGTTTGAGAAAAGAAATCAAATCATCATATAAGAGTTATAAAGGTTACTCAACAATAAGGTAATGTCTAAAGGTAGACTATTTCGAGCTGTCCGTTTCAGATCAGGTCAGGCCAGGTCATATGAGCTCAGGAGTCCTCGTGACCAAGCTAGTGGGGCGGAGGAAAATATTGCCAGCCCCCAAGCTCTGACCCTTTCTAGACACCATCACTTTCAACTTCTTGCTCTAGTAGCTTCTCAATAGACAATTCACCAAAAAGTTGACAAATTTTATTTTTAATTAATTATTATTATTAGGATACTAAATCTAACTTTCATGCTAGGTCAACTCTAAGGTGAAAAACTAACTAAAGGGGAAACTATATAAGATAAGGGTTCTATCTAGGAGACAATTTTGAACTAGTCAATAATCCGACTACCTTGATGCTCTGATACCATGTTGTAAAGACCAAGTCTCTACTATAAACATGATAAACAAAAACACCAATGGTGTGGCAGCGGAAGAATTAAATCTTGACATTATTCAAAATGTATAAAGAGTACAATATAAAATTTCCCAAATGGGAGTACAACTTTATACAAGCAACTACAAGGATCTAGGTAGAGGAAGACTTAGACTAAAGTAGCATTGTCTCCAAACAAACAACTATATAACATAAAAGCAAACATGATCACTCAAGCTATATATATATCTTTCTTCTTATCCTATCCTTAGCCTTAGGTTCACCAAGCTTCCATGCACACTCTGATTCCTATCCTGGATGGTTGGGGTCATCCAGCAAGAGAAAGATAAAAGGTATGTGTTAATAAAAAGGAATAGGACAAATAATAATAAAAAGCTTTGCAATATAAAAGATTTTCTACCATAAGAGATTTCAAAAGAAATGAGGCAAATATATGAATATGAGAGAGAGAAACTGCCACATTTAAATATCAACAATTATCACATTTGCATGAATATAAATTATGACACAACATCCTCTCAATGTAGGGTGAGGCACCTACCGGACCTCACCAATGGCAGGGGGACTAAAACCCCAGTGCCTAAAAAGTGGCAGGGGGACTAAAACCCCACTGCCTAATATGTAAAATGGCAGGGGGACTAAAACCCCAGTGCCCGGCAGGAGGACTAAAACCTCAGTGCCCTGTGGGTGGTTTGTACTCATGTACACTACATTGTCAATTGGCCAATAACTATATCATGCATAAACATTCACTTGGCAGCATAGTGAAAAGTAACAAGATAGCATTGGGAATAAAACCCAAATAAATAATCTCAATCAACAAGCCATCATAGGCAACATCATTATACAAGTACTTCAAGAGATTAGTCAACATAGGCAATAACAAGATTCAAGAGTTACAATTAAATGAGTCACAAAGACATCCACAATATATAACATTTCCAAGTATTTCAAAAGATGAGCCACATAGTCAATAACAAGATTAAATCATTTCCAAGTAAAGGAGGCAACATATAGAAAGTTTCACATTATTCAAATGATTGAGCCACAATGGCATAAAATAAGTAAAGAGCCAATAAATGTAAATAGAAGGATAACAAGGCTAGCACAATATAAATGGTGGGGTTGGATAAAAGCCCAACTGAGAGTAGGTGTATTGCACATTATATATTCCACACATTCATCATAGTTGTTCACATACTCAAATAGGTTTTCACATACACAATAGGTTGCACATACAAAATAGGGCTCACATACCTTAGATATATACATTACCATCATATCCACCAAACAGATAGCAAACCATCCATATATCCTAGTTATAAACATAACACATGTATTAATATATATAAAGGCATAAACATAGAAAAAAACCCTAATTTTACAAAACTATGATTTAGAGTTCAAAACCAAGTCCAAACGATTACTCATAATCTCTTGATTAAGAAAACATATTTTATTATATAAAACAGAGTTAAAATGAATTAATTATGTATTTTAAAACATTTAAACCATTAAAAGAGTAACTTAGGAAAACTTCGAAATATACTTTAGAATCAGGCTTCAAAAACCACCAAATCAGATACTTCATTAAAAATCCTTTCCATCAACTATTTATTCATAATTTTCTGCCCAATGGTTGATTTACTATGAATTAAGTAAACCTGACCAATCAGAAATTAGGAAAAAGCCACGTAGGCAAAAATAAAAACAATGGGGCGCCACAGTGGTCGGACCCACGCTGACATGGGCCAATCAGATTTGGCCCAGTCACTGGTCCGCACCTGTGTGGTCTAGGTCAAAGGCGATAGAGAAAAGACAAAGTTACTAAAATACCCCTTACTCGATAAATCAATTTAATTAAACAGCGAGGGCAGGAAGGTCATTTCAGATGCAAGGTGTATTGCGCCGATCAAACAAAAGCCTGTGCAAATGGACAGAATTGCCCCTGCCTTGCTAAAGGTAGATTGACACTGCGGGGGGGGGTGTTTAGGTCATTGCTTGACCCTGCTTCTTCTGATCGCACCCATGGCGAGGGAGCAACAGGGCGATGCGTTCGCGAGGCCCAGCCATAGGTAGGTTCCTCATTCCCGGATGCTAGACATCCCAATGAACTCGCCCAGGCCCGGGGACCATAGTGAGCCTTTCCAAGACCACTCCGGTGGTCTGTAGCTCAAAAGCAGGGCACGCACACTACCGGACAGAGAGGAACAAAATTCGATCAACAGCCAAAGAATCGCGATGAACCTAGAAGCTAAAACTGTCCACACGATTGCGAATCCATCGCGAGGTCAGGGCGGGATGCGGTGAAGTCAGGTGAGCTCAGAAGCTCAAAAACAGCAGGCACCACCGGAGGTCGTCGGTGGCCTGTAGGTCCGAGCAAACGGACGCGTCGCAGATCAAGCGAAAGCATCGGGGTTGAAAAGCAGAGGTCAGAGATGCTTACCGCACTAGGAATTGAGGGGAGGTGACCGGAGGTACAAGCTGCAAGTCGAGGTCGACGGAGAAGAAGACGGGGTAGGTTGGGGAGATAGGGGGTAGCTCGGGACAAATTGGAGGAGGATAGGGAAAGCTCGAAGCCCGGAGGTCGTTTCTAGAGCCTTATATAGGCGTTGGGGTGGTCGAGGCTGGCTTCTGTGCTTTCATGGTGGAGAGGGGAAGCTCGCCGGTTTTGGGTGTTTCTCCAAATGGTCACAGTGAAGGATGATTAATGGCTCATTGAGACTGGTGTTATGATACAAATTTAACGCGCTCAAAACCGTGTGAAACGGATCACTGAGATGTGAGAACGGGGGGTGGGTAAGGCTGGAGTCGATCAGTAGTAACGACCGGAGGTTGAAGGAGACCCTCTGACCGTTGGATCGGGATCTGGGCTGGGCCAAGCCGTCCGTTCAGGGGAGTATAGCTACAGGTGCGGGTGACGAGTAAATAAACGGAACTATAGCGTTACAAATCAAATACATGAAATCGATTAAAACACTTTAATCACACTATAATAAAAGCTTATAAAATGCATTAGAGGGGTCAAATCAACTCCAAATAACGCCAAATTTGAACCATAGGCTGATAATAAAGTCTAGAACAATGATATGCAATTAGATCCACGTTTAATACATAATAAGACCCTTAATAAATATATATCTCATAAAAGAGTATAATAATATATTAAAATCAAGGAATTATATGAAAAAGCTTATTAATGAGAAACATGTGAGTAATCTCGAGATATAAAACACATTAGGGTACAAATAATCATTACTTAACAAAATAACATATTATTATGAATTAAAATCATATTTCGAGGAGAGAGAAACAATAAAGGTTAATATACACATATATGAACTCAAATACATATTAATAATAATATATTTATCCAAAAAGCTCCAAATAAATATAATCTACTATATTATCCCATTAAAGACCAAATTACATAATTAACCCTAACTTATCTCCTAATGTGGGTTATTTGTGCAAACACCCTTCAATTTACATAAATGAGGGTAAATAGTGATTTCAACATCAAATTGTGCTCAAATTGCACAAGGAGTCCAAAAATGATCCAAAAGGATGGGAAATTTGTGGAAAAGGTCCAAATGGACTAAAAGGCAAAGGAAAGCTCAAAAGTGGGTAAATTGCAGGGAAGACCCTGAGATTCAGTATGTTACATCACACCACCCCTTAAAGAGGATTTCGTCCCCGAAATCACAACAAGAGGAAAGAGAGGGTGAGTGTGTAACATCCCAACCATAAACAACTAGGTTATAACCCTTACTCTAGGGCACATCACAAAATCTACATAAGTCAGGTATTACTAAGGTTTCCACCAAACCTATAGCCTTTTATCAAACCCAACATATTCAACATCTTCGCCTAATTAGCACAACTCTATCATAAAAAGGCAGCATATCTATTATACTAACACTTGTGCCATATTTTATTACATCTTAACATCTGAATATGTGTATTATGGGTATCTCCCTCATTAAGGGTTTTAAGCACAATTAGGGTTTACAAGGCCATTACAACATATATTAATGCATTAGGTTAAAAACCTAAATAACTCAATATTATTATCCAATAACTACAACATGTGGGATCATGCCATATAATTTTATCCAACAAATTATTACCCTAATAATAGGTCTAAGGGTATATGGCTTATCTCCAAGCTACATGTTGGCACAACATCTAACATACTCATATCCATGTCGTCACTAATCATTTTCTCTCACAACACTAATTACTATGAATTAACCTCACATTATATGAATCTAATTACTCATTATCCTATTAATGATTTTATCCATAAACCAGTAAGATGATCAATGAGATGTATTTTAGTCAACAAGGTGCTATGCCTAACATGTGTTGATAATTAGGTCACAAATATGATTAAGTGATTATAATCCATTTACATGCATTAAGGTATCTCATGTGATGACACCTAATGTCACTAATGTGTCAAGAAAGGCATGAAGGGTATATATATATATATATATATGTATATATGTTGTCAAGGCTAGTTGATTACATCCTAGGGTTTAGGTCAACATGACCCTAACATGATAAAGCATCCTTAGGGTGTATTTTATCATACACATTTTACCATTAGGGTGACTTAATCAAAACTATGTATATTCACATATGAATAATTAATGATTATGTGCATCAAGAATATATTAAGGTTCAAGCATATGGATTATATGACTTATTAATTATTTATAATCAAACAAGATGAATTACAAACATATTAGGTTTATTAAACTCTAAATACATAAGCTCTCTATTCCCATGTCTAAGGAGTTAGGGTTACTTGATTTCAAGGCATTGAGGGACTCCAACCCCCTAAAGAGGATTTCGTCCTCGAAATCAACAACCCTAAAATCTATCAAGGTACTAAAACTACTCTTCCACTCAAAGGGTTGACTAAGTCAAACTATTTTAAGGGTATAAGATCCAACATGAAAGTCTTACTAAACTCTATCTTTCAAACCCAAGGTATAACATAGGGTTCACTAAACCTTAAACATGGAAATCTAAGGCTCATATAAGATACTTAGGGATTACTAGATGATTTTTGTTTGAGAAAAGAAATCAAATCATCATATAAGAGTTATAAAGGTTACTCAACAATAAGGTAATGTCTAAAGGTAGACTATTTTGAGCTGTCCGTTTCAGATCAGGCCAGGCCAGGTCATATGAGCTCAGGAGTCCTCGTGGCCAAGCTAGTGGGACGGAGGAAAATATTGCCAGCCCCCAAGCTCTGACCCTTTCTAGACACCATCACTTTCAACTTCTTGCTCTAGTAGCTTCTCAATAGACAATTCACCAAAAAGTTGACAAATTTTATTTTAATTAATTATTATTATTAGGATACTAAATCTAACTTTCATGCTAGGTCAACTCTAAGGTGAAAAACTAACTAAAGGGGAAACTATATAAGATAAGGGTTCTATCTAGGAGACAATTTTGAACAAGTCAAGAATCCGACTACCTTGATGCTCTGATACCATGTTGTAAAGACCAAGTCTCTACTATAAACATGATAAACAAAAACACCAATGGTGTGGCAGCGGAAGAATTAAATCTTGACATTATTCAAAATGTATAAAGAGTACAATATAAAATTTCCCAAATGGGAGTACAACTTTATACAAGCAACTACAAGGATCTAGGTAGAGGAAGACTTAGACTAAAGCAACATTGTCTCCAAACAAACAACTATATAACATAAAAGCAAACATGATCACTCAAGCTATATATATATCTTTCTTCTTATCCTATCCTTAGCCTTAGGTTCACCAAGCTTCCATGCGCACTCTGATTCCTATCCTGGATGGTTGGGGTCATCCAGCAAGAGAAAGATAAAAGGTATGTGTTAATAAAAAGGAATAGGACAAATAATAATAAAAAGCTTTGCAATATAAAAGATTTTCTACCATAAGAGATTTCAAAAGAAATGAGGCAAATATATGAATATGAGAGAGAGAAACTGCCACATTTAAATATCAACAATTATCACATTTGCATGAATATAAATTATGACACAACATCCTCTCAATGTAGGGTGAGGCACCTACCGGACCTCACCAATGGCAGGGGGACTAAAACCCCAGTGCCTAAAAAGTGGCAGGGGGACTAAAACCCCAGTGCCTAATATATAAAATGGCAGGGGGACTAAAACCCCAGTGCCCGGCAGGAGGACTAAAACCTCAGTGCCCTGTGGGTGGTTTGTACTCATGTACACTACATTGTCAATTGGCCAATAACTATATCATGCATAAACATTCACTTGGAAGCATAGTGAAAAGTAACAAGATAGCATTGGGAATAAAACCCAAATAAATAATCTCAATCAACAAGCCATCATAGGCAACATCATTATACAAGTACTTCAAGAGATGAGCCAACATAGGCAATAACAAGATTCAAGAGTTACAATTAAATGAGTCACAAAGACATCCACAATATATAACATTTCCAAGTATTTCAAAAGATGAGCCACATAGTCAATAACAAGATTAAATCATTTCCAAGTAAAGGAGGCAACATATAGCAAGTTTCACATTATTCAAATGATTGAGCCACAATGGCATAAACTAAGTAAAGAGCCAATAAATGTAAATAGAAGGATAACAAGGCTATCACAATATAAATGGTGGGGTTGGATAAAAGCCCAACTGAGAGTAGGTGTATTGCACATTATATATTCCACACATTCATCATAGTTGTTCACATACTCAAATAGGTTTTCACATACACAATAGGTTGCACATACAAAATAGGGCTCACATACCTTAGATATATACATTACCATCATATCCACCAAACAGATAGCAAACCATCCATATATCCTAGTTATAAACATAACACATGTATTAATATATATAAAGGCATAAACATAGAAAAAAACCCTAATTTTACAAAACTACGATTTAGAGTTCAAAACCAAGTCCAAACGATTACTCATAATCTCCTGATTAAGAAAACATATTTTATTATATAAAACAGAGTTAAAATGAATTAATTATGTATTTTAAAACATTTAAACCATTAAAAGAGTAACTTAGGAAAACTTCAAAAAATACTATAGAATCAGGCTTCAAAAACCACCAAATCAGATACTTCATTAAAAATCCTTTCCATCAACTATTTATTCATATTTTTCTGACCAATGGTTGATTTACTATGAATTAAGTAAACCTGACCAATCAGAAATTAGGAAAAAGCCACGTAGGCAAAAATAAAAACAATGGGGTGCCACAGTGGCCGGACCCACGCTGACATGGGCCAATCAGATTTGGCCCAGTCACTGGTCTGCGCCTGTGTGGTCTAGGTCAAAGGCGATAGAGAAAAGACAAAGTTACTAAAATACCCCTTACTCGATAAATCAATTTAATTAAACAGCGAGGGCAGGAAGGTCACTTCAGATGCAAGGTGTATTGCGCCGATCAAACAAAAGCCTGTGCAAATGGACAGAATTGCCCCTGCCTTGCTAAAGGTAGATCGACACTGCGGGGGGGGGGGGTGTTTAGGTCATTGCTTGACCCTGCTTCTTCTGCTCGCACCCATGGCGAGGGAGCAACAGGGCGATGCATTCGCGAGGCCCAGCCATAGGTAGGTTCCTCATTCCCGGATGCTAGACATCCCAATGAACTCGCCCAGGCCCGGTGACCACAGTGAGCCTTTCCAAGACCACTCCGGTGGTCTGTAGCTCAAAAGCAGGGCACGCACACTACCGGACAGAGAGGAACAAAATTCGATCAACAGCCAAAGAATCACGATGAACCCAGAAGCTAAAACTGTCCACACGATTGCGAATCCATCGCGAGGTCAGGGCGGGATGCGGTGAAGTCAGGTGAGCTCAGAAGCTCAAAAACAGCAGGCGCCGCCGGAGGTCGTCGGTGGCCTGTAGGTCCGAGCAAACGGACGCGTCGCAGAGCAAGGGAAAGCATCGGGGTTGAAAAGCAGAGGTCAGAGATGCTTACCGCACTAGGAATTGAGGGGAGGTGACCGGAGGTACAAGCTACAGGTCGAGGTCGCCGGAGAAGAAGACGGGGTAGGTTGGGGAGATAGGGGGTAGCTCGGGACAAATTGGAGGAGGATAGGGAAAGCTCGAAGCCCGGAGGTCGTTTCTAGAGCCTTATATAGGCGTTGGGGTGGTCGAGGATGGCTTCTGTGCTTTCATGGTGGAGAGGGGAAGCTCGCCGGTTTTGGGTGTTTCTCCAAATGGTCACAGTGAAGGCTGATTAATGGCTCATTGAGACCGGTGTTATGATACAAATCCAACACGCTCAAAACCGTGTGAAACGGATCACTGAGATGTGAGAACGGGGGGTGGGTAAGGCTGGAGTCGATCAGTGGTAACGGCCGGAGGTTGAAGGAGACCCTCTGACCGTTGGATCGGGATCTGGGCTGGGCCAAGCCGTCCGTTCAGGGGAGTATAGCTACAGGCGCGCGTGACGAGTAAATAAACGGAACTATAGCATTACAAATCAAATACATGAAATCGATTAAAACACTTTAATCACACTATAATAAAAGCTTATAAAATGCATTAGAGGGGTCAAATCAACTCCAAATAACGCCAAATTTGAACCATAGGCTGATAATAAAGTCTAGAACAATGCTATGCAATTAGATCCACGTTTAATACATAATAAGACCCTTAATAAATATATATCTCATAAAAGAGTATAATAATATATTAAAATCAAGGAATTATATGAAAAAGCTTATTAATGAGAAACATGTGAGTAATCTCGAGATATAAAACACATTAGGGTACAAATAATCATTACTTAACAAAATAACATATTATTATGAATTAAAATCATATTTCGAGGAGAGAGAAACAATAAAGGTTAATATACACATATATGAACTCAAATACATATTAATAATAATATATTTATCCAAAAAGCTCCAAATAAATATAATCTACTATATTATCCCATTAAAGACCAAATTACATAATTAACCCTAACTTATCTCCTAATGTGGGTTATTTGTGCAAACACCCTTCAATTTACATAAATGAGGGTAAATAGTGATTTCAACATCAAATTGTGCTCAAATTGCACAAGGAGTCCAAAAATGATCCAAAAGGATGGGAAATTTGTGGAAAAGGTCCAAATGGACTAAAAGGCAAAGGAAAGCTCAAAAGTGGGTAAATTGCAGGGAAGACCCTGAGATTCAGTATGTTACAGTTTTTTGATTCCATCATTGATTAGTATGGTAGCTAAAGACCCTGATAGTGTTCAAAAATACTGTATAGATTCTTTTAGAATTTTCAGTCACCAAAAGAAGATGATAATAATAGCTCCATTCAATGTCAAGTAAGTTTACTTTATTTATAATTTGGACTTAAGAAAATTCCATTTTTATTATGCATTTTGAGTTATTAATTTTTAACTTTTTTACCTCTAGAGGTAGACATTGGGAGTTACTAGTTATTGTCCCCGGGACGTTCACTGTTTATTATCTAGATCCTGTGGGAAGTACATTGAACACTAAAATTGGACACATATTGAGAATGCCATTATTCTGGTGAGAAATATTTCATTTTTATATCCGTTAACATTTGTTATTACATTACTATTTCATTATGCAATTTACTATATTACATTTACATGTAGGGGTTTAGATGCATTCAAAAATGCTGGAGGAAATGTCCCAAGAAGAAAGAACCAGCCAATAATTTGGGAGAACGTAAAAGTAAGTTCCCGACTCCAATGTATATATTATTTATGTGAACTGTGCTTAGTTGTATTTTTTAATATTTTGTATGTTTCAATTTATAGTGTGCTACACAAGACAACGGTTGGGCATGCGCATACTATGTGATGTGATTTATGCAGATGATTATCCGACATGCCGCATTGGATATTAATATCATACATGAGGTATTATATATAGTCTCATTAGTTAGTATGAAATATATCAATCTTATTTTTATATTATTACTTATATATATACATCATTCTCTTTGTAGATGTTTAAAACTGACCACACTATAGGTAAACGCTTAAAAAATGTACATGCTCCATATACGATGGAAGCATTAAATGAAATAAGAGAAGAATGGGCAAAAGCCATACAAGCAGTGGCAATTGTAAGATATAATTGGGATTCTGATAGCGATGCTAAATGATATTTTGTAAATAAATATTTCTGAATGTTTATACATGTATGAATGTTTCTACATGTATTTGAATGTTTCTACATGTGTAAATGTGAGAATTGAATTGATGTCTGAATGTATCTACTTGTGTGAAAAAATATTTGTTGATTTTTGTAGGTTTGTGGCCTATTTGTAGGCTGATATCAATGGATGTCGTAAACATGTAGTTCAGAAAATTGAACTGTAGGTTCTCATCCTGCTGACCAGCCACAGCAAGCCTGCAAACTAATAAGAAAAAAAAAATTAAAGTATAGGTGTCGGTTATTTATAGAACACTGTCATCAAAGGCCTACAACGTCGGTTATTTGATAAAAACGGACGCCTAATAGAACAAACAACCCGACCGTGCAGGAAAGCACGACCGTGGTGGAACAGGCATCGCTTATTAGTATAAAACCGATGTCTATAGTACTAAACACGGCCGTGCAGTGAAGAACGGTCGTGCTTCGCCGTGTCGTCTGGGTGTATGGCGTCGGTTGTTCAGTTGTTAACCGACGCAAAAAATGTCCTAGGTGGTGCTCTTTTTTGTGGCACAAACCTTATAGACGTCGACCAACTATATATAACCGACGCCTATATGTCATATAGGCGTCGGTTAGAAAATCGACGCTGAAGAGTTCAACCTTTAGCGCCACCCACATAGGCATCGCTTGAAAACCGTCGCCAAAGGGGGTTAAATAACCGACGCCAAAGGCTGTTTCTGTAGTAGTGACAGATGTCGGTTTTTGCTAATAACCGACGATGTATGTATTTTTTGTTGGTTTTATACTAATAATCGACACCTATGTTTTTTTTTCTTATCAGTTTGCAGGCCTACTGTGGCAGCTGGTCAGTAGGATGCAGAAACCTACAGTTCTGTTTTGAACTACAAGATTACAACATCCATTGATATCAGCCAACAACAGGCCATAAACTTGCAAAATTAACAAGATTCATTTTCACACATTTAGAAACCTACAGTTGCATTCAATTTTCACATTCACAGATGTAGAAACATTTAGACACATGTAGAAACATTCATGAAGCAACCTGCAATTCCATTCATTTTGACATTCACACATGTATAAACATTCAGAAACATGTAGCAACATTCAGACATGTAGAAACATTCACACATATGACAATTCAGAAAAATTCATTTACAAAATATCATTCTTTAGTCATTATCGCTATCAACATCCCAATTATATTTCAAACCCTCCACTACTTGTATGGCTTTTGCCCATTCTTCTCTTACATCATTTAATTCTTCTGTCGTATAGGGAGCATGTACATCTAATAAGGCATTACATATAGTGGGGTCAGTTTTAAACACCTACAAAGAGAATGATGTATATATATAATTAATAATATATAAATAAGATTGATATATTTCATATTATATATCTAATGAGACTATAGATAATACCTCATGTATGGTATCATTGTCCACTGCAGCATATTTGATAATCATGTGCATAAATCGCATCACATAGTATGCACATGCCCAACCATTGTCTTGTGTAGCACACTATAAATTGAAACATACAAAATATTAAAAAATACAACTAAGCACAGTTCACATAAATAATATATACATTGGTGTCGGGAACTTACTTCCACATTCTCCCAAATTATTGGTTGGTTATTTTTCCTGGGAACCTTTCCTCCAACCTTTTTGAACTCAAGTAAACCCCTACTTGTTAATGTAACATAGTAAATTGCATAATTAAATAGTAATGTAATAATAGATGTTAATAGATATACAAAAGAAATATTTCTCACCGGAATAATGCCATTTTCATTGCATGTCCATATTTTGGATTCAATTTAGTCCCCTTAAGATCTAGATAATAGACAGTGAACGTCCCGAGGACAATAACTAGTAACTCCTAATTCGTACCCCTAGAGGTAAAAAAGTTAAAAATTAATAACTTCAAATCCATAATAAAAATGTAATTTTCTTAAGTCCCAATTATAAGCAAAGTAAACTTACTCCACATTGAATGGATCTATTATCACCGTCTTCTTATTTTGACCAAAATTTGTAACAGCATCACAACAATATTGTTGAACTGACGAAGGGTCTTTAGCTACTAGACTAATCAAAGATGGAACCAAAAATCCTACATTTTCAAATGAAAAATATGCACATATCTTGTCTAAGTAGCTGCAAAACATGTATTACATATGTAGTAATATATAAGAAACCATATCATCGGATCCTACACAAGGTATACAGATGTATAAATAAGATCTCACCTTATCCATAGCTCTATCACAGATGTATTCAACCAATCATAGAGAAACAACTCCAAAATATCTTGTATAAATAGTGTGTTTTCATAAGATTGACCTACGACATCCACATCTATAGAAAAATTTATAGGGAAATTTATATCATGTTCGCCTAACCATACTGCCATACCCCTACAATTAGGACCTAACGGGGCATGTAGGTCCTGTGGAACCCAACATTGTAATGTAGGAGGTGGAGGTGGAGGCCTAGATGCTCTGGGTGTCTTCCTTTTAACATGTATATATAATTTCAGATCAATTGACCTCATATATACACACCAACAATTTAACGTAATGTAAATTTACCATACAATTTTAGTATAGATGACATCCTCTTTGGGCCACAATATCACTCCGCCTTCTGCCTCACCAAGCGTTTCACAATCTGGGTGGGCATATGGCAATGGAAGATCTTGTTGGTATGTATGCCCATAGAGCAAGTCATGTGCTGATTGTAATGGGACACTTTGTAAATGATTTGAATAATAAAGGCAATTTCCAATCTATATGTTTAAACTATATCTGAGACCATAGTGTAACATGATAGATGTTTAAAGAATTGTTTTACTCGATGATGTATGCTTTTGGGTTGAGGACCTAAATGATGAGATCATACAAATGTTAAGAGTATACATTCGTGTTCAGTCCCTAGTCAGTTGCTATTGTGGAAATAACCATAATCATCAATAACACTAAAGACTAGATTGTGTGTTGGTTGATGACAAAATCTTGTTAGTCATGATATAGTGATATCAAACCAAGCACATAGGTACTTGTTAGAGAACAAGTTTATCGGATAGACCCATCGTGAGAGTGACACATGGAACCATGATTTGTTAGTCACAGTCACCTCTCACAGTGATGGTGGTGAATGTGATTCTTCGACCTGAAATCACTACACTCAACACATGTCGTTGGGTACACTTTGACATCATCAAACGCAGTCCTGAAACATGAGTTATTATAAAGGTGATGATTGGGTGACTTTGACACATGGGGCTTTTGAGGGGTGAGTGATAGATATGGGATTTTTCCCTCCTAAGGGAGTTTGATGTCCATGGCCACTTGATGAGTAGGATTGAGAAAGGCATGCACATGCATGTGTGAATCAATATGTGATATTGATGTCACACACATCTCACCCAGTCTGCTTTGAGATCAAGGAAATGGATGAACATTGAAAGGATGACTGTACCATGCCTTGAGTTCATTCAGGCCATTAGTGACAAAGGAATTATACATTCACTATAACACCATTCACAGATTGTAGGATTGAAATTTGTTCTCCAACTTTCTATTTCACTTGGGTAGCACTGATGTGTGACTAGGCACCGCTCTTTGCTTGTGAAGTCATAAGTGTTACGGACTTTCACTGCCAACGTGAAATGGACCTATAGGGCCAGACACACAAAATTTAACCTGGAAGGGAAGTTTATCCACAAATGATGTTTAGATTGATTACTAAAGGAGTTTAGTAGTTCAATTAAACACTTAGTTGATTGATAGCTCCAAATCATAGTGTTCAAGATGTTGGACCAATTGATTAGAGTATTAGATTGATTGAAACTACAATTGACTGATTTTGCACAGTCTACACTTCCAACTGATCGACTCATGTGATGAACTGATCGGCTCAGGTTGGTGAACCGATCGGCTCAAGTGGTCAGTCGATCGGCTCATGTGTCATGAAATGATCAGCTCACTTGTTGAACAAGTCGATTCATGTGACCAACCGAGAACGTTTGGAAAGTCAGAAGACTATTTTGCAAATACAATTTGTTTCACTTGTACAAATTCTATTTGGACAAGGATTAATATTTGATTAATTGAAAACAAATATGAAAGTCAATTTGAGTTGGACCAAGACCACAAACTGATCGGCTCCGAAGTGAACCAATCGGCTTAGGGGTCCCAAACGATCGATTCAGGTGTGAACCGATTGGTTGAGGTCACCAACCAACCGTTTCAGGGTTGAAATGATCGGTTCAGCTGGCACAGTTTGTTGTTTTGTGGAAAATCTTGAACCCTTCTACTCCTACATTAATCCCGCATTGCCCTGGGTAGAGAACCCTATCCCATGACCCTCCTATATATATAGGGGTATTAGGGGCTTCTCAAAGTACAACTATGAACACTAGTTGCTCTGTAAAGTTGTCGTTCTCTCTAGTTTTCGTAATCGAGAGAGCCTGAGCAAGTGCGACCTGATATGGGAGGCACAGTAAGGGAAAGGCAACTGCAGAAAAATGACTGATGGTAGGAGACTGTGTCAGTGACTAGTACACCGATAGGAGGGAACAAATCCTTTTGATTCCTTGTGGGACATGGAGATCGGAGTTCCAGGAAGTCTGTGTGGACGACTGTAGAGGTGGGAGACTTCTACCGCTCGGAGGACAACTGTCAATCCCGACAGTCCTGGTGAGACCATGAGTTGCATTGACATCGTCCAAGACCAGAGGTGAAGACTGGAGAAGCTGTGAGGTAACGTCTTTGAGAAAGCCTTGGGACAAGTTACGCCTCTACAAACCATCCTTCCTATTATATAGATGTTGATGCGATTCCTTTATTCTGGGTTTGGGAGAAGAAAATTTTGTTTCTGCTGCCTTCTCTGTTTCCCCTAAAACCCAACAGTGGTATCAGATCCACGTCAACTGTTCTATATTTTAGGATTATCGATGTGATCGATTTTTGGTCTGTCGCCTTTATTTATTGCATACAATGCGAATAAAATTGGCTTTTTTCATGTCCAATCCTAAATCCAAAAATCCCAATATACATATATGTTATGTAATATAAATGCACTCGATGTGCATCACCCTTAAATGAGTTTAGTGGTGGATGTATAGCGTGGTTATGGCCAATAAACCCTATGTATGTGTGCTTGGTTGAATGTGGTTTCTTGCATCTTAGTCTACGCACTGATTCCCTCTCTCCTATTCCTGATGTAACTCGAGATAACTCAAGATTTCTTTCTTACATTTCCTACCCCCGAATGTAACTCGGGGTTTCCTTTTTCAAATGTAAAATAGGATAGATATTTTATTTCATGTTATGTCAATGAACGTCAGACTTTTTACGACCGATTCGAGGAGCAAGACGAGTGGGTGGCGACCTGAGGAGTTGCACGACAACCAGTGAACTGATCGGCTGGAGGCGCCAGTCAATCGGCTGGTGGCACCCAACCGACTGGCCTGATGGTGAGCCGATCAATCATGGAGATGAGTTGATCAAACCCAGAACGACAAAGCACAAAGTTCATCTTGTACACGTTGCCTGTGATGTAGACCTAGATGACCGTGATTCCTCTTGGCTCGAGGAATCACATTTGGATGGCCATAATCAAGGTTTTTATCATTTCACATGTTTTCTATGGGATATAGCATGTATATGATACTTACTATATTGTGGTGATTGGATATGTATATGTACCTATAAATACCAAATCCCTCATTAAATATTAATGTTATAAATACCAAATGTGACACACGTGAAAAGCTTAATCGACCAAGTGTGGGCACGCCCTAGTGTGGTGCACCATCTATCTCGTGGAAGCATAAATGATGGATGTGTGGGTCTGCCCTAGAAGGGTGCATATTGATCATGTTGGCTTTGGGTCAAACTTAACAAGGTGACCTAGATAGGATCTAGCACCTTGAGGCATAGAGATGATCATGGAAAGGAGTTGCATATGACATCTTTCAAGAGTTGCATATGATGCAATTGGAAAACGTTGCCTACCTGGAAGATCTAAGTTGTGGGTGATAGCCCTAGCTGGTCCATGACTCAGAGGATTTCAAGATCTTGTCCCACTAGGATATTGTACACTGCAATCTTCCAAATTGATGGTGAGGGATGTCAATTCGAATCAAAATAGTGGGAGCGGTTATTAATTAAAGGCCTGATTAACTACTATCAAATTTTATCCAAATCAAATCAAATCAAAAGGAGTTTTGACAAATGCAATTTTCTCTTGTAGAATGGAAAAAGAATCATCTTTTAAAATAGGAAAATTAATTGAGAATAAATTCCATAACTGGTTAGGGATTGTGAGAAGTGTTTTGCATAATCCAGATATGCTGGTATCCTTTGAATCCACTCTATGTATGCTTAAGAAGAAGGATAGTTCATTGATGGATATCAATGGAACAAAATCTAAGGACAGAGGTGAGGGAGAGAAGGGTTCTCTAACCAAGTCAATGTTAGAATCTTCTGTGCTCAAAACATGGAGAGGATGGAAGGAACGATGGAAGAAGAAGCGAGAGATAGAGATCTCTACTTCTGGTGTATACATGATAGAGATTAACTTTACTACTTCTTTGTCATGGGTACTTGATACGAGATGTGGATCTCACATTTGTTCAAATGTGAAGGATCTTAAGAGAAGTAGGCCTTTGGGGAAAGGCGAGGTTGAACTACGTGTTTCCAATGGGGCAAGAGTTTCTTCCAGTGCCGTAGGAACCTATGAGTTAACTCTACCAAGTGGGCTAATAATAGAGTTGAAGAACTTCTATTTATGTACATTCCATAAATAGGAATATCATTTCCATCTCTTGTTTGGACAAGGATGGTTTCGAATTTCTTATTAAGAATGGAAAGTGTTCTATTTCAAAAGATGGGATCTTTTATGGCAGTGCCCCAATGTCTTATGATTTATACTTAATAGATCTAGAGACAAGTGTATACAACATAAACACCCAAAGGCAAAAACTCAACAACTCAAACAAAATGTATCTTTGGCATTGTCGTCTAGGGCACATAAATGAGAAGCACATTTCTAGACTCCATAAAGATGGTTATCTAGACTCTTTTGATTATGAATCAATAGAGACATGTGAATCTTGTTTGTTGGGAAAGATGACCAAGACTCCCTTTTTAGGTAAAGGTGAGAGAGCTAGTGATCTATTAGGACTCATACATATTGATGTATGTGGTCCTTTTAGAATAAATTCCAGAAATGGGTATCAATACTTCATTACCTTCACTAATGATTTCAGTAGGTATGTCTATGTGTACCTGATGAAACATAAGTCAGAAACCCTTGAAAGGTTCAAGGATTTCATGAACGAAGTACAGAACCAACTTGGTAAAAGTATTAAAGCACTTTGATCTGATCGAGGTGGAGAATACTTAAGCCAAGAGTTTGAGGACCTTCTGTGAGCCCGTGATATCATATCACAATGGACTCCACGTGGAACACCACAACATAACGGTGTGTCTAAAAGAAGGAATCACACTTTACTGGATATGGTGTGATCAAAGATGAGTTTTGTTGATCTTTCGATTTCCTTCTGGGGTTATGCTCTTGAAACCGTCGTGTTTACACGTAACCGAGTACCGTCTAAATCGGTTCAAAAGACACCATATGAGATATGGCACGGGAAGCATCCCAATTTGTCTTTTATTAAGATTTGGGGTTGTGAGGCTTATGTCAGGAAAATGTTTCCTGATAAGCTTGGACCCAAGTCTGTTAAATGTTATTTTGTTGGATACCCAGAGGAAATAAGGGGATACTATTTATACCACCCTACTGACAACAAAGTGTTTGTTGCTAGGACAGTTGTGTTCCTAGAAAAGGAATTTATTTCCAGAGGAAACAATGGGAGGAAAATAGAGCTTGAAGAGGTTCAAGCCCAATAAGAAAACATTGAACCGGTAGATGTGCAAGAGGGACATAGAGATTCACAAGGTGTTGTGGAATCACAGTCTCCTCAAGTAACATAAGGACCTCGTAGATCTAGTAGGACATGCCTTGAACCTGAGAGGTTTGGATACCTTGTGACTCAGGAAGGCGGTGAGTTGATCATAGATGATGATCCAACTACCTATCTAGAGGCTATGGAGGGACCAAATTCTAAGAAATGGCTTGAGGCCATGAAATCCGAGATGGAATCCATGTACTCCAACAAAGTATGGACTTTGGTGGAACCACCCGAAGGGGTAAAACCCATAGGGTGCAAGTGGGTCTTCAAGAAGAAGACCGACATGGATGACAATGTGCAAACTTATAAAGGCTGATTGGTTGCGAAGGGTTTCTGACAAGTTCAAGGTGTTGACTATGACGAAACTTTTTCTCCAGTTGCCAAGATTAAGTCCATCAGGATCACGGTTGCTATTGCAGCTTACTATGACTATGAGATTTGGAAAATGGATGTTAAAACAACATTCCTTCATGGGAATATAAATGAGGATGTGTACATGACACAACCTGAAGGTCTTGTAGCTCCAAAGAATGTTAATAAAATATGTAAGTTTGAAAGGTCAATCCATGGATTGAAATAAGCATCTCAGAGTGGGAATCTTCGATTTGATGAGGAAGTCTAAGTGTTTGTCTTTATTCAAAATGAAGATGAACCTTGTGTGTATAAGAAGATTAGTGGGAGCACGACCACATTCCACATATTGGATGTGGATGACATACTATTGATGGGGAATGATGTCACAACCTTAGAGAAGGTAAAGACTTGGCTTGGGAATACTTTCTCAATGAAGGACTTAGGAGAAGCATCCTACATTCTAGGTATTAAGATCTATAGAGATAGATCTAAGAGGTTTCTCAGACTAAGTCAAAGCACGTACATTTACAAAGTGCTGAAGCGGTTCAACATGGAAAACTCAAAGAGAGGCAATGTCACGGAACCGAAATCCCAGTCCCATGAACCAAACGTATACCAAAGGTGAAATGCAGAAGCGTAAAGCTTAGCACACATGAACAGATAACAAGATAAAGGCACCAACATAGTCTCAACATTCAACAAGTATAAATTATACAAAATGCATTATATTCATAAATTCAATTACATATTTCCAGAGTAAAGGTATAAGTCATTCATGTGCACTAAATTTGGATCTTACAACAAGTACACCTAGCATAGCTCACCAAGCCCATCAACCTTCTAGCCATCTCTGAACCTAAAAACAAAATATGAGAAATGGGTCAACACACAAGGTGTTGAGTATGGGGCAGAAAGATACACATATATATGAGCTTTGCATAATTTTGAAAAGATTTCAAGACTAAACGAACAAGAATAAACATGTTAATTATTTAAGAAATGTGAAACCATATTTTATGTCATTTCACTCCATTATACCAACAATATCAAGCATGTTTAAGGCCTTTGACCCTCTTCCCATCGGAAGGGTCTATAAGGGTGCTCAAGCTTAGCTAACCCTTTTATCCGAGAGGGACCTCAAGGCCGTAGCCAAGAGATAACCCTTTATCAATCAATATTATAATGGAGTTCTATCTATATATGTGTTCAAGTTATAAAACTGATGAGGCAAACATCGAGTAACCCATAGCAATACTACATGGCAATATTTGAGAAAATAGACAAACAAGCATTCAATATTGTCTTTTCAAGAAAGAAAGTGGTAGTCATATAACTAGATAAGGCCCGTACCTGGTTCAGAGATTTCACAACCTAACATATCCATCGTCGTCTAGCCACATATCAAACCTGATTAACAACAAGATTACATCTATGCATTAGATTCTCATCATTAACCCTAATTAAATGCATTTTAGGGTTTTGGCCAAGATATGCTCCAAGTTGCTTATTGGTTCATTAGATGATCTTGTACTGATCTAGAGGTCATCATGATGGTGTGGTTCAAGTTTCATATCATTTTGAGGTTTCATGTGGACATGACAAGATTTAGGATACGTATGCTCAGATTGGATCACGAGACTCATAAAAGAGTAATCAAGGTCATGATCATCAAGACAGCAAAACCCATCATCAAACATGGTTTAGATCAGCAACATTAGGTCATAAGAAATATATTCCAAAATAGGTGTTTTTCCATTAGAAGCAAGATTAGCAATCTAGGCAAGGTTCAACATTATAGTCCAAAGTAGGCACAAATGTACAATTGAGGTCATTCATGAACAATGGGTTGATTAGGGCCCTCATTAGGGTCACAAGAGCAAAAGAGTTACTGATTTGATGCTTAGGTGGCTATAAGTATATCAAAGATTCAAACTTCATCATAATCATGCATTAAAGTCCATGAATAAGCTACAACACGCATTAGGGACAACCATGGATCAATATGGGAGATTAAGAGCTCATATTGGTTCAAGGTGAATAAATATTACTAATTTAATGATTAGGAGAGTGAATGGTCATTAAAGATGCAAGATTGATCATAATAGTGAATAAATGTTCTCAAAGATGACTAATGTTAGTATTTTCAATAAATCAGGGAACAAACATTTGATATAGAGTGTGGGACTAGGCCCAATCTGTAGGTCTCATCGAGTTGATCGATTTAATATATTGGTTTGACATTTTTGGCCAAGGGATTAGCAAGATATCACTTTTACAAAAAAATCCATTCAAACTATATGTATTGACATATGGCGTTACCTTGAATTCATTGACTGATCTGGGCCAGTAGCCCCTGATCCAACAGTAAAGGAGGCTTCTTCCTCACACTCCGCTCCCCAATCACTGCTTTTGTTCACACGCTGGTGGACTCCTGCCCAAGGTTTCCTTTCTCTTTGCCTGCGGTTGCAGACCGCTACCGAGCTATTGAGGGCGACTCACAGTCACCAGGAGTAGCCGCCCCGCACAACCGCCAGCCCTCATTCACCGCCCGTCCATCATCCCCTTCGTGCTCTATAGATCCTCCGTTCTGCGTTCAGAACAGAGCACCTATGGATCCCACCCTTGAGCATCGTCGAGTCCACACCAAGCCCTGAATGGACTGCGTCCGAGCGGCGGCGGGTCTAAGGTACTTCGGTCGTGAATCACGACCTTGATGCTCGGCGTGATGGGCAAGGTTGCCGCTGGTTGTCCTAGCCACCTTCTAGAAAACTAGAAGGTTTGGAAGAACCAAAGCAGGGGGCAAACTGGGGAAGAAAGAGGATGGAGAAGGAAAGGAAGGAGACAGACTAGGGTTAGATGGGGCCGGGTTATATATGTGGAGTAAGAGCTAGGGTTAGACCCAACCATCATGCGCCTCCCTCGCTGTCCGATTTGGCGGTAGGGGGAAATAGAGTTTCCAACCCTAAGTTTCTTTCCCAAAGGGGAAAGGAAGAAGGAAGCCAACAGATGGGCCGAGATTGAAGACTTTGGGCCCAATAAGCAAGGAAAGGAATATTTAAGGCTAGAACAAGGGTATATCATAGAAAATTCATATTAAATCGTATCAATGTCCAAATGATCTCATATTTGGATCATGGCTTCATAATAGGGTAAAGAACAACTTTGCAAAATATCAAATCAAAATAAGCACGTATGATCAACTATTTAATCAAAGGGTTCAAGGGTATAACAACACTAGGATTTCATGCATATGTGTGTAACATATTGACTCAAAATGTGGAATATTTGACTTTGGTGGATATTATAGAGTTATGAAGTCAAAGGAGACATAAATAGTGAGGACTTAAAGTAACAAGAGTACTTATGCACAAATAGGAGAAAAATCCACTTTGTCACATCCTTCCCTCCTTAAAAAAAAATCCATCCCCGAAATTCATCCAGGATCATAGTTAAGAGTCCAAGTCAAAGACGTCTGGTCTAGGTATTGTACCATGGATATCATGACATCATCATCATATAAGGGTTTTTCCATCCTTTAGTGTACACACATTAGGGTTTTTTGTTCATATCTTTATGTGAGACCAAGGGGTGTCATCAAAATCCATTTTATCAATTCTGAAATGAATATATGCATGGTCATGGCTTCAAGCGAGACCATCAATCAGTGTGTAACTCATCTTTACTCTAGATTCCAAGCATTTTTTCTCAAAATTCCTACCAAATCTAAACAATTATGTTCATTATTATTCCTTTCAAATCTAAAATTATACAATTTGTTCAGCATGTGTATTCTAGTTATGACTCCAAGAGTATCGTCATATCGATTTGATCATTTGGGTATGAGATTAGGCATGTCACCCTGATTATTCAAGCAGAGATTTCATGACATCATCATATTTAATTTCATGATTTGAAAGCTACGTATTTTATGTATAGTATAATTTCATATTAGGTCTAACTTATGAGAGTGGCTTATTGTGCATATTCAAGTTTTTAAACATAAGTGAGATATTTCATGTATCAAACATCATTCCAGGAACAACATTATCATCAATGTAAAGATTTTCGAATTCTCTCACTTATATCTAGAAACAGCTCCACAAGCTCAAGCCACTCAAGCTAAGACATATGTTTCCAATAAGACATGTTAAGCACAACCTTCTACGTATAACAAAAAAAAATTCTACCCATCTTTCAAAAAATAAGAATAATCTCTACATTCCTTTATATACAACTACTAACCCTAGTATGAGGCTAATCATGGATATCACACATTGTAAACATCATCTAAGGTTCTTGGGGCATCTCCCACACCTATATATATATATATCAAGCATCAAATTTTCAATTTCCTCTTCCTCTAGGGTTAGATATTTTCATAGGACATCTTGGGTTCAACATCTTCAAGGAAACCGCACACGCTAGGTCACTCAACTCATATACTTAGAAGTGTTATAGCTAGGGACTCATCATCAAGTATTTCATCATTCATATTATTCAACATTTCAAACATTTTGGAGTTTAGGTACTCTAACCTCCTGCTGATACGGGTCAACTCATATCAACATGTCACCCTATTCATATGTCCCATGCTAGAGGTCTTCCTTTGTAAAGAGATTGAGGCCCGTGTTGGTCTCGAACCATATATCATATCTGCACACATACAAGACTAGGTACAAGCAAGCATGTCAACCCACTAGCTGTGTTTAGCACATCAACCAAGTGGTATGTGTCATATAAGGTTCTAGGTTTAGCTAGGGTTGTATGGTCAAACTCATTTTATATCATCAAATTACTTGCCCCACTCAAGGACAAACTTGGGTCTTGTCAACATCAACATCATAATCAATATCATTATAATCATCTTAGGTTTCTAGGTTACTCACTTGCCTAACCTATATCATGGCTCTAGACAACTCTAGAGACTATCACTATCATCTAAACTCTCTCATCTAGACTTGATGTTACATCTCTTTCTCCTAGGTTGCATGGAAACTCACTGCCTTTCTACGTGTGGTAACATTTTTCATATGTACATATAATAATACTTGAAATATGTTTTCTCCAACGTTTAAAAAGGCGATGAAAACCACCATACTCCATCTGAATTAAACCAAAACCAAAATTAGTTACCACACTCATGAGGTAGTCTCGTATCATGACACCTAGAGAACTAGTAAGAACATGGTGCACACTTGTGTAGACATCCTAAGCACATGTCGCAAATCATGTCAAGGGAGGTAATTTACACAAGTCTACACCTAGTTCTAGAACATCTAGGTTCTAACCTAGAGGCTAAGTCAACCTAATCCACAAGGATATTTCATTAAGTTTCTAGGGTTGAGATGTAAAGTGAGTTTAGTTTGTGTTTCTTGTGAGCAATGTTTGGTGTAGTTATTGTTCATGCTCTGATTCCATCTGTCACGGAACCGAAATCCCAGTCCAATGAACCAAACGTATACCAAAGGTGAAATGCAGAAGCGTAAATCTTAGAACACATGAACAGATAACAAGATAAAGGAACCAACATAGTCTCAACATTCAACAAGTATAAATTATACAAAATGCATTATATTCACGAATTCAATTACATATTTCCAGAGTCAAGGTACAAGTCATTCATGTGCACTAAATCTGGATCTTACAACAAGTACACCTAGCATACCTCACCAAGCCCATCAACCTTCTAGCCATCTCTGAACCTAAGAACAAAATACGAGAAATGGGTCAACACACGAGGTGTTGAGTATGGGGCAGAAAGATACACATATATATAAGCTTTGCATAATTTTGAAAAGATTTCAAGACTAAATGAACAAGAATAAACATGTTAATTTTTTAACAAATGCGAAACCATATTTTATGTCATTTCACTCCATTATACCAACAATATCAAGCATGTTTAAGGCCTTTGACCATCTTCCCTTCGGAAGGGTCCGTAAGGGTGCTCAAGCTTAGCAAACCCTTTTATACGAGAGGGACCTCAAGGCCGTAGACAAGAGCTAACCCTTTATCAATCAATATTATAATGGAGTTCTATCTCTATATGTGTTCAAGTTATAAAACCGATGAGGCAAACATCGAGTAACCCATAGCAATACTACATGGCAATATTTGAGAAAATAGACAAACAAGCATACAATATATGTCTTTTCAAGCAAGAAAGAGGTATTCATATAACTAGATAAGGCCCATACCTGGTTTAGAGATTTCACAACCTAACATATCCTTCGTCATCTAGCCACATATCAAACATGATTAACAGCAAGATTACAACTATGCATTAGATTCTCATCATTAACCCTAATTAAATGCATTTTAGGTTTTTGGCCAAGAAACGCTCCAAGTTGCTTATTAGTTCATTAGATGATCTTGTACTGATCTAGAGGTCATCATGATGGTTTGGTTCAAGTTTCATATCATTTTGAGGTTTCATGTGGACATGACAAGATTTAAGATACTTATGCTCAGATTGGATCACGAGACGCATAAAAGAGTAATCAAGGTCATGATCATCAAGACAGGAGAACCCATTATCAAACATGGTTTAGATCAGCAACATTAGGTCATAAGAAATATATTCCAAAATAGGTGTTTGTCCATTAGAAGCAAGATTAGCAATCTAGGCAAGGTTCAACATTATAGTCCAAAGTAGGCACAGATGAACAATTGAGGTCATTCATGAACAATGGGTTTATTAGGGCCCTCATTAGGGTCATAAGAGCAAAAGAGTTACTGATTTGATGCTCAGGAGGCTATAATTATATCAAAGATTCAAACTTCATCATAATCATGCATTAAAGTCCATGAATAAGCTACAACATGCATTAGGGACAACCATGGATCAATAGGGGAGATTAAGAGCTCATCTTGGTTCAAGGTGAATAAATATTACTGATTTCATGATTAGGAGAGTGAATAGTCATTAAAGATGCAAGATTGATCAAAATAGTGAATAAATGTTCTCAAAGATGACTAATGTTAGTATTTTCAAGAAATCAGGGAACAAACATTTGATTTAGAGTGTGGGACTAGGCCCAATGTGTAGGTCTCATCGAGTTGATCAATTTCATATATTGGTTCGACATTTTTGGCCAAGGGATTAGTAAGATATCATTTTTACAAACAATTCCATTCAAACTATAAGGATTGACATAGGGTGTTACCTTGAATTCATTGACTGATCTGGGCCACTAGACCCTGATCCAATAGAAGAGGAGCCTTCTTCCTCACACGCCGCTCCCCAATCACTACTTCTATTCACACCCTGGTGGACTCCTGCCCAAGGTCGCCTTCCTCTCTGCCCGCGGTTGCAGACCGCTACCGAGCTATTGAGGGCGGCTCACGGTCGCCAAGAGTCACCGCCCCGCACGAACGCCATCCCTCATTCACCGCCTGTCCATCGTCCCCTGCGCCGGCTACAAATCCCCTATTCTGCGTTCAGAACAAAGCACCTATGGCTCCCACCCTTGAGCATCGTCGAGTCCACACCAAGCCCTGAATGGGTTGCGTCCGAGCGGCGGCGGGTCTAAGGTACTTCGGTCGTCAATCACGACCTTGATGCTCGGCGCGATGGGCAAGGTTGCTGCTGGTTGTCCTAGCCTCTTGCTAGAAAACTGGAAGGTTTGGAAGAACCAAAGAAGGGGTCAAACTGGGGAAGAAAGAGGTTGGAGAAGGCAAGGAAGGAGACGGACTAGGGTTAGATGGGGGCGGGTTATAGATGTAGAGCAAGAGCTAAGGTTAGACCCAACCATCATGCGCCTCCCTCACTATCTGATTTGGCAACAAGGGGAAATAGAGCTTCCCTCCCTACGTTTCTTTCCCAAAGGGGAAAGGAAGAAGGAAGCCAACAGATGGGCCGATATTGAAGGCTTTGGGCCCAATAAGCAAGGAAAGGGATATTTAAGGCTAGAACAACGGTATATCATAGAAAATTCATATAAAATGGTATCAATGTCCAAATGATCTCAAATTTGGACCATGGCTTCATAATACGGTCAAGAACAACTGTGCAAAATATGGAATCAAAATAGGCACGTATGATCAAGAATTTAATCAAAGGGTTCAAGGGTATAACAACACTAGGATTTCATGCATATGTGTGTAACATATTGACTCAAAATGTGGAATCTTTGACTTTGGTGGATATTATAGAGTTATGAAGTTAAAGGAGACATAAATAGTGAGGACTTAAAGTAGCAAGAGTAATGTTACGACCCCACCTCCCGATAACCCCCAGTTAAGGGAGACTGAGAGGTCAAAGCCGCACCCATAACTTCCGGATCAAAGGTTCGGCAATTAACCAAGAATAATTATCAAATTTTAACCTACTATACTGAAAAGTTGTAAGAAAATAAATTTTTGCATACCTTTTTGAAAACTTGGATCTCTAAACTTCTATCCACTTAAGGATTCTACTCTAACTAATCCTCCTTGTATTTAACTTCATGTACTTCACAATATGACGATTTATTATTTGTCCTTTTGGCTTGTACCTAAAACGCCGACAAACAAAATGCCAGTCAGCTGAAGTTGGTATGTGGGGGAAACAATAATTATGTAAATACGTTAACAATGTAATCATTCAATTAATCATTTAACAACCAAGATTACATTTTAGATATAACTCCGCGATCCAAGAGTACCCTATCCTCTATGTTGTCCCCATTAAACCCCTCATGATCCACCTATAAGCGAACCAATTTCTAGGGTTGAGTCACATGGAACTACTCGTAAGTAGCCCACTCCTTAACTCTCATGGAAGGTTAATGAGTCTCATGGCACTACACGTAGGTAGCTCAATTTCTAATTCTCGGTAACCTAGACCTTGCTCTAGGATTACCCCTTTTTTTCTTAGCCTTTTCAAAGCAATAGAGGTGGACCCAGATCTAGTCAGTTATATACACACATATATAGTGATAATCATAGTCACTTTATAGTTGCATGAAATAAATAAACATCCAACAGTTATTTCCAAGGAACCGATTAAAACTTCGGGAATCGTCGTGAAACTAGAGCGATTATTCATAAGTGTAACCACATACCTGTATTGCAGATTCAGATACAGAATTAATCAGAACATAGAAATCCCAATCAAGCAACCAATCATGCACAGAATCCTGAAATAAATATACCAATTTCCTTATATTAATATTTATCCAATATCATCATCATCCTTAGGATTCCTATTCCAATTTTAGGGTTTCCCTTCATCTTTTACCGTATTAAACTTTGATTTTATTCCATTACTCATAAACCCTTACTATCTCATCTATTCTTCAACATTAAGGTTATCTTACCAACATATAACCCTATTTCCATATTAAAGGCACCTTAATCATCAATTAATTTCATTAAGCTTCTTTTACATTAAAGCTACTATTTTTATCCTTTTAATCCATGGTAAGATTATTATGTGCATCTATCATTAATTCAAAGTTCATTAGGGTCTAATTAACATATGAACTCATCTTTCCATCAATTCCACCTTTTATTCATGAAAAGACCCTAATTACTACATTTAGGATATTTATCCACAAATTAGGAACTTAATGCTCGAAATGAAAACTCAGTTCTATACATGAGATCAAATAATTAAAGCCATTACTAGTCCTAATTACCAACATTAGGGTTTCAAGGCCCATTAAAGCCTATTTATGCACATAAACTTTAAATTAACTAATTATATGCAAAGTTCATCCTTTTCATTCCTAATGTGCCCTTTCATCATTAACAGGCTAATATTAACTTTAATCATCAATTAAACCCTACTAATCATATTAATCATATTAAAATAGGGTTCTTTAAACATTAATACATTAAAGTTGATATCTTCCATTACTTTTTGAATTTCATAACGAATCAGGCTTCAATTATATTTTTTTTGGATTCTTCACGTTTTTCTAATCAACTTTCATGTATAACATGTCCTTATTTGACCTACCAATTATTTACTATGAATTTATCAAAACTCACTTACTTTGGGCCAATCCGTGCGTGCCACGTTGCCACTTTCATGCATGTCGCTCGTTGGATTTGCAAACATATCAAATTGTCAATTATACCCCCGAGCGGCTCCTGGGCTCTTCTCAACATCGAAGGGCAAAACCGTCTAATGTCGGCTCGTCTCCTTCCTCGCGGTTGTGCTTCTGTTGTGGTTAGGTTAAGGTTGAAACGTGGCTCGGCCGCTACTCCTTGGGCTTCGATGACTGCCAGGGCAGATCCCCCTAGCCCCGACGTGCCCACACGTAGGTGATGGTGCAACTGGCCAGTGGCCATGTCGGCCAACTCGAGCTTCCTAGCTCTACAGCACGTGGACATCCCATGGTCGTCCAACTAGTATTGTGCACGAGTTTGGGCACAAGGTCACAAGTTGTGCTCCTCCTGGTCCGTCGGCCTCCATAGCACCTTCAGGGCCTTCAAGCTACAGCCGAGGTGGCGGAGTTGGGAGTAGATCAGACCTGCAAGTCCACTGCACATGCAGCTGCGCTGCTGCTACCACGCCCAGCCAAGGTGAGGGGATGCTCACCCAAGCTCTTCAGGAGGTCGTAGAATCGGCAGGACTTCCTCGCAGACTCTCCCCAGCCCCCCATTTTCTCAATGGTTGATTTACCTTCACTTCTAGGTTTTGGACGAAAAAGGAAGAAGAAGGAGAGGGAAGGGTTCAGGGAATCGTCTTGGATTTGACTCTGGGATCTACCCCTTTATATAGGGGTGGGAAACGAAGTCCCAAAATGTGCAATCTACGAGGACTCAAGTCCTTTCCCAAAAAGAAACTTAATTTCCTTAGATAAAAGCAATATTCTCTCTCTTCATCATCTCATTGCTATTCCTTTTTCCTATAAATTCTAGGATTTCGAAAATCCTTTTTCTTAGTCTCTCTTATGCTTTACTTTTACTCCATAAGCACAAAAATATATTTCCTTAAGTAGGAAACACTTCCTTCTTAACAAAACCACAATATTCATTAAATATGTATTCCTATTATCCTTTTATTTTGTAATTTGGTATTTTCTCATTCTTTCCTCTTTATTGGGACTCCTTGGATCCCAAGAAACTCTTATTATTTTGAAATTCTTTTTATTGAATACTTATTATCCTTCTAGTTGCATCTTTATGCATTATTTTACATTATCTTGTTTATTTCTCATTAAAATATCTCTTTTTGAGGATTTCTCTTTATTTCTCTTTTATTTTACTTATTGGCATCCCTTTTAATATTAGCAACCTCATGGATACGCAATTTCACCAAGAAATCTCATTTATGCCTCTTTCCACTCATTTTCCACATTTTATCATTATTTTCAATTTCTTTCTTAATAAAGAAATACTTAATTAATCTTTTCTTTTCTTATTGCTTTCTTTTTGAAACTTTGGACTCCTTGGAACCCAAGGAGCCCATGAGGCACGAAATCCTCTTTGGATTACATCTCTTTTCCTTCTAGAAGTTTCTACTTATTTCTTTTATCAAATATTCAATTATTCAATTACTAATTGAATTTTCTTTTTGATTTGGGCCCAATAGCCCACAACACAAACATCAAGGCTATTGTAAACAAAATCCATGTATTCAAAACAAATTATACCATTCTTTGTTCAATTATCTTTAATATGAGAAGTTACATTTCTCACCAGATGAACCCAAAAATTGGGGTTGTAACATCCTTCCTCTCTTATAGGAATTTTATCCTCAAAAAATATCAAGCAAACAAACAATTCAGAATAAGACTTTTCCATGTCCATCATTGGCCCCTATGTGGCTTTACCGTACTCATGGCACTTCCGAAGGACCATTATCATCACATATTCTTTTCTTTGAGTTCTTTCATCATGTCGTCTATAAACTGCACAGGTGACTCTGGCCATTTCAGCCTCCCTTGGTGCTCACTAGGTTCATTACTCAGCACTTGGTCGAGTACCTCACATAATGCTCTACATTGGACACATGGAATGCATCACACAATACTTTATCTTGAGGGGTAAGGTCAAACTTAACCTTCTCTACCAGTCCATCTCAATGGACCCATGTATCAGGGATTCATCTCTCTTAGCTATAAATTAGAGGGGTCAGATTTTCATGTCACCTATTCTTCCACAGTGAATTGCATGTCAGTCTACTTTGTATTTTCTCACAACTCTCGTCATCTTTAGGCTCCTTTCATCCATTGTACAATCATAACGACTTCATCTACACACACTATGGCCCTTTTCAACCATCACGTGGTCCTTTCACCAACATCACCTTACTAAAGTGGTGACTGACTCAACCTCTCTTACAGAGCTTCTTTAAATCCCGATACTGGCTATGGTGGTTATCTTTTGTCTCTAGCTATCACCCAAATCGAGCACATATTCTCTCATCAGACCCTTTAGTCTAGATCATACTAAATATAGTTAGGGGTGATAAACTATACTAACATTGAGTTCTTCATGTACCTACTTCCACTTTATGGAAGTGAACCTTTAGGTCAAACCCAAAAACCTTTGAACTCGCTTCATGGTTGAACCATCGCTCTCATGGTTAGTTCAACCAGATCTGTCCCTTGATAGAACTCTTTCTTTCTCATGTCATTTAGGTAAGGCGATCCACCATAACCCATATTGCATCTCGACCTTCCTTGGTTCAGGGGAGACTTACAACATCCATAGTGATGGACTCCCTTTCTCTTTTGGGGACTCTTTATCCTTTGTATCAATGCACGGGGTTACTGGGGTTTGTCCTTCACCCTCGGATTGCATGGCAATATACCACATGCAACCCTATCTTAGGTATCTAAAGTGCCACTGTTACTCATTATCTTCGTAGTACGGTGTATGGTGATATTAAAATCATGATCTCCTGTATGTCATTATTCTTTAAGATCAATTCCTCAGAAACACTAACCCACTCTAGTTGGGGTTTCATCACCTTCCTTTCCAAAGAAGTGCATATGAGGCACTACCACCATCCTTTCATTGCATCAAGGACTAGACTGGCTAATCAAACAACCATTAAGGTGTTCCACAGATCTCATTACATCGGAGTATTAGCCAAACATATCTCCTTTCCAAACTTAGGGTTAGCCTAACAACCTCTTCTAGCTTCTAGACAAACTAGTCAGATACATCTCAACCAGAACATCCATTACCACTTCACATCCTTAGGTATTTAGGTAACATTGAAGACATACACTTCCACGTATTTCACTTATCATCTCAAACTCGAATTCTAAGTCTATATTCATCAAGAACACACTCTGATTTCATCATTATGGTGATCAAACTCAACCTGGTATGACTCATATCTCATGATAAAACATTCTCATAAGGTGATTATCTTAATACTCTTATCGTTTGTACTTGTCCATGTATCATTCACTCCACCAAGGTATGTTATCATCTCTGTCCTCATTCCTTATAGCAATGTTCCAACTCACATCATTCTTACCATTGGTGTGTGGCATGCGTATTGTCCTATCTCTCACTCCCATAACAAGAAGAAATAAGCATTTGGCGGCCGTCCAAATACATAGTTCTTCCCATTCCAAGAGTATAGATGGTACATCCCACCTTGCCAGTACACCTTCAAACCAAATTTGAAACGTGCAACTTATGTCTCTACCTCACAATCATCTCGATTTCAAGGTTACCTCCATGGAAAACTAGTCTTGAACCTACTGAGGTTTATACACATCCCTTGGTCATCTCCTCTAGGTCTATAGGGTGCTGGCACTTTTGGGGCCATCCCTCTTCCCTTATGCATCTAGAGAGTGCCCTAATCATATGCCCTTGGGGTCCCATGAGTTCATTAAGGTGATCAATATCCTAACCCATGGCCCTCAGACAATGATAGTTGTTACCTCCTGACCCTATGGTCACGTGCAACTAGGGAATTAGGCAACTCCTACTTCCATCGGTCTTATCCCTACCGACCCTAGGATAGACTTAGGATTCCATTATAGTACATGTTCAACTTAGAACCTTGCCCAAGCCTTCATCATCTCTCTTTGTATACATGGGCTGACATCCATCTTTTCATAGGAGTCATGGTGACCTGCCTACCTTGGTCAGGCCCCTTACCGGCTACCTCCATAGTAACACATCCACATGCACTTAGAGATGGATATCTATGGGTTTATAGGTTCATTCTCATACCATGTATTTTTCACTTAGTTTCTCATGATCCTATGAGACCTCTTTAGGTTACTTTAAACAAACAAAAATGATATACACCCTACCAAAGGGTCCCTCTCCCAGGATGGGAGGAAAAATATCTCTTGACAACAAGGTCACAAAAGCTCTTAGGTCTAGGGTTTACATCCACATGAGCCTACTTAACCCTAGCAAGCTATTAAGGCATAAGCAGATCACCTACTGAACCATGCTAGGTCATACTTGTCCACTTTCCTCAATGTTGTATCAAGATCATACCTTTCTTTATCAACAACCTAGCTGTGAGGGGTTCATCAAACATACTTTATACTTAAGGGGCTTCCCTTTCTTCTCGAAATGAGAAGCACCATGCTCGTATTTATAGACACTCAACTCTCGTCATGAGCATTAGTTACACCACTTCCCCTCATAGGCCTAGGAACCCTAGGTTCACTTTTAGGTGTCCAACTGCATGCTCTATCTCTTAACCACGAACCAAGCATGCAAAAGGCATGACATGCACTTCTTGTCATCCTTCAACTCGAGCAACACTTAGAGTTGGGTCCTCCTTAAGGACAACCAACAAGGTACAAGGCCTCATGACCTGCTACTAAACCTTTCTAGGTCTAAGGAACTCTTCTTCTGACCTCAGAAGGTAAACACCTATACCGTAGGAACATAGGTACCATATGCTTCATCTTATCTCTCTAGGATTTGGTCCCTCTAAAGGCAACCAATATATCATCAACTTCTAGGGATCGATCATGAGGCAACCACTATCATCCATTTAGGTTGCATCATCCTTAACTCCCTACATATCTTAGGATTCCAACCTTCTTGCTTGGTTCCTGTTGTCTCTTTCTAGAGCTAACCCTTCAACCAACCTCACCATTAGAGGTCCTTTCTTCATGAAGGGTCAACCTCAAAAGCATGCCCCTACCTGGAAGAAGCCTACGTTCAACTCATGTACGCTCAAGGTTATCCATTGCCCCTTAGGATTATTACATGAGCTATCCATCAAACTCTCCCAGTCAGGATTCAACCTATGGCTCGCACCACTGATGCCTATAGGGGGCCTATTATGCCATGCTCATATCAGCTCATGGGATTCCATAGGTTCTTCTCTAACCTCAACAATTAAGGAGCTATCCTTCACTCTAACATGCACAACCCTTCCTAGGGTTGGGTTGCCAGAGGTGCTAGGTCATCCAACCTCTCATGGACCATAAGTCTTCTAAAGCATGTCCATCCCAACACCTGGTTTACTCATCATGCCATCTCTCTCTCTAACTTTCACTTAGGGTTAGGGTTAACATCATCCTAAAAGGATGTTCCAGGTCTCTACTTTTAATGGAGGTCCCTGCCTCCAAGACTAACTCTCTTTATCTATCCTCCTGATAAGAGGTCTATCCTCAGGCCTCTCTGGAGGGTGATGACAACTTGTGTCATACTACCTAAGCATGTATCTATTCTTTTACGCTTACTCTATTAAGCTTAAGTCCATGACACCTTATTTACATGCTTTTCATTAATTTGGTGGAGGATCCCCTAATCCTTATCAACCTTACCCATACCTCAAGAGGGTAAGGAAAAGAGAGAAAACCCTAATTCTTAAGGTCCTTAACAGAATTTGAGTTGAGGAGGGATGAACAAGATGAGAGAGTCCTAAAGGTATCTTAATTTGAGTCATATCCTAAGACATCGGCCAGGCAATCACACAATCTGGGAGTCCTCGTATTCTGACTAGCGGTGTAGAGGAAAATATTGCCAGCCCCCGAACGTGATCCTTTTCTAGACACCTCAGTCTTTTGGACAATCCTCTAATAACTCCCTTGGGTTCTACAGAGTTTGTAAAATTTAATAATTATTAATGGTTAACTGAGGAACCAACGCTCTGATACCAAATGTTACGACCCCACCTCCCGATAACCCCCAATTAAGGGAGACCAAGAGGTCGAAGCCGCACCCATAACTTCCGGATCAAAGGTTCGACAATTAACCAAGAATAATTATCAAATTTTAACCTACTATACTGAAAAGCTGTAAGAAAATAAATTTTTGCATACCTTTTTGAAAACTTAGATCTCTAAACTTCTATCCACTTAAGGATTCTACTCTAACTAATCCTCCTTGTATTTAACTTCATGTACTTCACAATATGACGATTTACTGTTTGTCCTTTTGGCTTGTACCTAAAACACCGACAAACAAAACGTCGGTCAGCCGAAGCTGGTGTGTGGGGGAAACAATAATTATGTAAATACATTAACAATGTAATCATTCAATTAATCATTTAACAACCAAGATTACATTATAGATATAACTCTGTGATCCAAGAGTACCCTATCCTCTATGTTGTCCCCATTAAACCCCTCATGATCCACTTATAAGTGAACCAATTTCTAGGGTTGAGTCACATGGCACTACTCGTAAGTAGCACACTCCTTAACTCATGGCAGGCTAATGAGTCTCATGGCACTACATGTAGGTAGCCCAGTTTCTAATTCTCGATAACCTAGACCTTGCTCTAGGATTACCCCTTTTTTTCTTAGGCTTTTCAAAGCAATAGAGGTGGACCCAGATCTAGTTACTTATATACGCACATTTATAGTGATAATCATTGTCACTTTATAGTTGAATGAAATAAATAAACATCCAACAGTTATTTCTAAGCAACTGATTAAAACTTCGGGAATCGCCGTGAAACTAGAGCAATTATTCATAAGCATAACCACATACATGTATTGCAGATTCAGATACAAAATTAATCAGAACATAGAAATCCCAATCAAGCAACCAATCTTGCACATAATCTTGAAATAAATATACCAATTTCCTTTTATTAATATTTATCCAATATCATCATCATCCTTAGGATTCCTATTCCAATTTTAGGGTTTCCTTGGTAATTAGGGTTTCCCTTCATCTTTCACCGTATTAAACCCAAATTTTATTCCATTACTCATAAACCCTAATTATCTCATCTATTCTTCAAGATTAAGGTTATCTTAACAACATATAACCCTATTTCCATATTAAAGGCACCTTAATCATCAATTAATTTCATTAAGCTTCTTTTACATTAAAGCTACGATTTTTATCCTTTTAATCCATGGTAAGATTATTATGTGCATCTATCATTAATTCAAAGTTCATTAGGGTCTAATTAACATATGAACTCATCTTGCCATCAATTCCACCTTTTATTCATGAAAAGACCCTAATTACTACATTTAGGGTATTTATCCACAAATTAGGAACTTAATGCTCGAAATGAAAACTCAGTTCTATACAAGAGATCAAATAATTAAAGCCATTACTAGTCCTAATTACCAACATTAGGGTTTCAAGGCCCATTAAAGCCTATTTATGCACATAAACTTTAAATTAACTAATTATATGCAAAGTTCGTCCTTTTCGTTCCTAATGTTCCCTTTCATCATTAACAAGCTAATATTAACTTTAATCATCAATTAAACCCTACTAATCATATTAATCATATCAAAATAGGGTTCTTTAAACATTAATACATTAAAGTTGATATCTTCCATTACTTTTTGAATTGCACAAGGAATCAGGCATCAATTAAATTTTTATTGGATTCTTCACGTTTTTCTGATCAACTTTCATGTATAACACGTCCTTATTTGACCTATCAATTATTTACTATGAATTTATCAAAACTCACTTACTTTGGGCCAATCCGCGCATGCCACATCGCCACTTTCATGCATGTCGCTCGTTGGATTTGCAAACATATCAAATTGTCAATTATACCCCCGAGAGACTCCTAGGCTCTTCTCAACATCGAAGGGCAAAACCGTATAATGTCGGCTCGTCTCCTTCCTCGCGGCTGCGCTTCTGCTGCTGTTAGGTTAAGGTTGAAACGCGGCCCATCCGCTACTCCTTGGGCTTCGATGACCGCCAGGGCAGATCCCCCTAGCCCCGACGTGCCCCCGCAAAGGCGAGGGAGAAACTGGCCGGTGGCCATGTCGGCCAACTCGAGCTTCCTAGCTCTGCAGCACGCGGACGTCCCATGGCCGTCCAGCTAGTATTACGCACCAGTTTGGGCACCAGGTCACAAGCTGTGCTCCTCCTGGTCCGTCGGCCTCCATAGCACCTTCAGGGCCTTCAAGCCGCAACCGAGGTGGCAGAGTTGGGAGTAGATCAGACCTACAAGTCCACCGCCTATGCAGCTGTGTTGCTGCTACCACGCCCAACCAAGGTGAGGGGCTGCTCACCCAAGCTCTTTAGGAGGTCGTGGAATCGACAGGACTTCCTCGCAGACTCTCCCCAACCCCCTGTTTGCTCCATGGTTGATTTACCTTCACTTCTAGGGTTTTGGACGAAAACGGAATAATAAGTAGAGGGAAGGGTTCAGGGAATCGTCTTGGATTCGACTCTAGGATCTACCCCTTTATATAGGGGTGGGAAATGAAGTCCCAAAATGTGCAATCCATGAGGACTCAAGTCCTTTCCGAAAAAGAAACTTAATTTCCTTAGATAAAAGCAATATTCTCTCTCTTCATCATCTCATTGCTATTCCTTTTTCCTATAAATTCTAGGATTTCGAAAATCCTTTTTCTTAGTCTCTCTTATGCTTGACTTTTACTCCATAAGCACGAAAATATATTTCCTTAAGTAGGAAACACTTTCTTCTTAACAAAACCACATAATTCATTAAATATGTATTCCTATTATCCTTTTATTTTGTAATTTGGTATTTTCTCTTTCCTTACTCTTTATTGGGACTCCTTGGATCCCAAGAAACTCTTATTATTTCGAAATTCTTTTTATTGAATACTTATTATCATTCTAGATGCATCTTTATGCATTATTTCACATTATCTTGTTTATTTCTCATTAAAATATCTCTTTTTGAGGATTTCTCTTTATTTCTCTTTTATTTTCCTTACTGGCATCCCTTTTAATATTAGCAAACTCATGGATACGAAATTTCACCAAGAAATCTCATTTATGCCTCTTTCCACTCATTTTCCACATTTTATCATTATTTTCAATTTCTTTCTTAATAAAGAAAAATACTTCATTAATCTTTTCTTTTATTATTGCTTTCTTTTTGCAACTTTGGACTCCTTGGAACCCAAGGAACCCATGAGGCATGAAATCCTCTTTGGATTACATATCTTTTCCTTCTAGAGGTTTCTACTTCTTTCTTTTCTCAAATATTCAATTATTCAATTACTAATTGAATTTTCTTTGTGATTTGGGCCCAATAGCCCACAACACAAAATCAAGGCTATTGTAAACAAAATCCATGTATTCAAAACAAATTATACCATTCTTTGTTCAATTATCTTTAATAATGAGAAGTTACATTTCTCACCAGATGAACCCAAAAATTGGGGTTGTAACAAGTAATTATGCACAAATAGGAGAAAAATCCACTTTGTCACAGGTAACATCCCCATGCTACATGGAGTCACCATCTCTAGAGCTCAATGTCCCCAATCTTGTGAAGAGAGGGAGCGTATGAATGGGATCCCATATGCATCAGCCATCAGATCCATCATGTACGCTATGTTGCGCACACACTGAAATGTCTCATATGCTCTCTGCATGATGAGCAGGTACCAGTTAGATATTGGGGATGCTCACTGGACAGCTGTAAAGAACATCCTCAAGTACTTGTGAAGGACTAAGGATAAGTTCCTTGTATACGGCGGTGAGGAAGAATTGGTAGTAAAGGGTTACACCGATGCAAGCTTCCAAACCAACAAAGATGATTACAGATAGCAATCAGGATTTGTATTTTGCCTAAATAATGGAGTTGTGAGCTGGAAGAGTTTCAAGCAAGAAACATTTGCTGATTCTACTACAGAGGCTGAGTATATTGCTTCTTCACATGCAGTAAAGGAGGTTGTGTGGATCAGGAAGTTCATCATTGAACTTGGTGTATTTCCCAGTAGTTGTGATGCAATTGAGCTTTATTGTGAAAATAATGGAGCTATTTCTCAAGCTAAGGAGCCCAGATCACACCAGCGGTCCAAGCACATACTACGGTGCTTCCATCTCATACGAGAGATCGTACAGCGAGGAGATGTGAAGATTTGCAAAGTACCAACTTAAGACAACATAGCTGATCCACTATCTAAGGCCCTTTCTCAGCAAAAGCATGATGGTCATGCTAGGTCACAAGGACTGAGGTTCCTATGTGACTGGCTCTAAGTGCAACTGGGAGTCTATTAGTATGTATGCCCATAGAGCAAGTCATGTAATGATTGTAATGGGATACTTTGTAAATGATTTGAATAATAAAGGCAATTTCCAATCTATATGTTTAAATTGTTTCTGAGACGATAGTGTAACATGATAGATGTCTAAAGAATTGTTTTACTCGATGATGTATGCTTTTCGGTTGCCGACCTAAATGATGAGATCATACAAATGTTAAGAGTATACATTCTTGTTCAGTCCCTAGTTGGTTGTTATTGTGGAAATAACCATAGACATTAATAAAACTAAAGACTAGATTGTGTGTTGGTTGATGACAGAATCTCATTAGTTATGATATAGTGATATCAAACCAAGCACATAGGTACTTGTTAGAGAACAAGTGTACCAGACAGACCCACCGTGAGAGTGACACATGGAACCATGATTTGGTAGTCATAGTCAACTCTCACAGTGATGGTGGTGAATGTGATTCTTCAACCTAAAATCATTACACTCAACACATGTCGTTGGGTACACTTTGACATCATCAAACGTATTCCTGAAACATGGGTTGTTATAAAGGTGATGATTGGGTGACATTGACATAGGGGGCTTTTGAGGGGTTACTGATAGATATGGTATTTGTCCCTCCTAAGGGAGTTTGATGTCCATGGCCACTTGATGAGTAGGATTGAGAAAGGCATGCACATGCATGTGTGAATCAATATGTGATATTGATGTCACATACATCTCACCCAATCCTCTCTGAGATCAAGGAAATGGATGAATGTTGAAAGGATGATTGTACCATGCCTGGAGTTCATTTAGGACATTAGTGATAAAGGAATTATACATTCACTATAACACCATTCACAGATTGTAGGATTGAAATTTGTTCTCCAACTTTCTATTTCACTTGGGTAGCACTGATGTGCGACTAGGCACCGCTCTTTGCTTGTGAAGTCATAAGTGTTATGGACTTTCACTGTCAATGTGAAATGGACCTACAGGGTCACACACATAGGATTTAACCTGGAAGAGGATTTTATCCACAAACAATGTTTAGATTGATTACTAAAGGAGTTTAGTAGTTCAATTAAAAACTCAGTTGATTGATAGCTCAAAATCATAGTGTTCATGGTGTTGGACCAATTGATTAGAGTATCAGATTGATTGAAACTGCAATTCAATAATTTTGCAAATTATGCACTTCCAACTGATCAGCTCATGTGATGAACTGATCGACTCAGGTTGGTGAACTGATCGGCTCAAGTAGTGAGTCGATCGACTCATGTGTCATGAAACGATCGGCTCACTTGTTGAACCGGTCGATTTGTGTGACCAAATGAGATCGTTTGGAAAGTCAGAAGACTATTTTGCAAAAACAATTTGTTTCACTTGTACAAATCCGATTTGGATAAGGATTAATATTTGATTAATCGAAAACAAATATGAAAGTCAATTTGAGTTGGACCAAGACCAAGAACTGATCAGCTCAGAAGTGATCTGATCGACTCAGGGGTCCTGTGACAACCTCGATTTTGTCTCTCTCTTCTACTGTACTCTTCCTCTCTCATCAAGTGTCTCTTACTCAATTTATATTAGTTTCATAATTGGATAGTTGTGATGTTCCAATTTGGCCACTACGAGTATAACCTTCATAATGTGGGGTGCTATTTTACACTTTTGAACTAAAGAATCATGCTATATCATCAGCATAAATTGAACCATTTATATATGACATTCATACTCTATAATGTATTTCATGTTATCGAGGATTCAATTGTGTTTCCAACAATGCAAGAATCACCACAATTGGACTTCCCTAGCTCTAGTTATGATGTTTTGAAGATTTGGTGTTTCAACCCTTTTGCTTTTCCTTCTTCTATACTCCAGGTCGGCCTGCATGGGCCCAATTTGACTTTGAGGCCCATCTTCTTGCCTGCTCTCTCCCATCCCCCCTTCCTATTTGGGAACCAATCAGGGGTACATGAATGTTTCTTGATCCTGCCAGTTGGGTTATGAAAGGGAATGGAAGAAAACAAACGAACCCTAGCCACCTTGTTCAAGTTATAAGCCCCCCTCAAGTTCTAACCCTAGCCTCCTTTGAGACCCCTGTTCCATTTCCTGATCCTCTCTCCCTTCTTCTTCAACCTGGCGGCCTACCCTACTATTCCCTCTTGGTAGCGACTAACTAAACAACTAAGAGGACCCCAAGCAGCATCACTGCTCCTCTTGGAAAGGGAGGGCGGCCTTGGCCACAGTCGGGACACCATGTGGTCCAGTGCTCAGAGCTTCTGGGTGTGCGTCAGAGAGATCGGCAAGGGAGGTGATATCCCCTGTTGCGCCCCTATTTCTATGTGTGGAACAGGGGATCACACACACTGGGAAGGCGAGCGGTGGTGTGCGGGCATGGATGCAATTGTGTGAGTGTCAGACACGGTGGAGAGTGACCAGGGTTTGCAGATAGCCACCCAAAGTGGTCTGCAACCACGAGCAGAGAGGAAGGTGTCCTTGGGTAGGAGTCCACAAGGGCGTGAATAGAAGCAACGATCGGGGAGAGGCGTGTGAGGAAGAAGCCTCCTCTTCCGTTGGATAAGGGGCTAGCGGCCCAGATACATATGATAAAGAGGTAATTTTCCTTAGGTTGTTGGTGCAATTTCTATATAGTTCTAATGCATCCATTCAAAAATACATATCTCCTAGTTCTTTTATCCAAAATATGCAAACCAATATATCAAATCGATCAACTCGACGAGAACTACACTTTGGGCCTAATCCCAGACGCTAAGTCAAATGTTTGTTCTCTAATTTCTTGAAAATACTAGAATTAGTCATGTTTGAGAATATTTATTCACTATTATGATCAATCTTGCATCTTTAATGACTATTCACTCTCATAATCATAAAATCAGTAATTTTTATTCACCTTGAACCAAGTTGAGCTCCTAAGCTCCCCTTTTGATCCATGGTTGTCCCTAATGCATGTTGTACTTTGTTCATGCACTTTAATGCATGAATATGATGAAGTTTGAATGTTTGATATAATTATAGCTCCTAAGCATCAAAATAATAGATCTTTTGCTCTTGTGACCCTAATGAGGGCCCTAATCAACCCATTGTTCATTAATGATGTCAATTGTACATATGTGCCTACTTTGGACTATAATGTTGAACTTCACCTAGATTGCTAATCTTGCTTCTAATGGACATACACCTATTTTGGAATATGTTTCTTATGACGTAATGTTGCTGATCTAAACCATGTTTGATGATGGGTTCTCCTATCTTGATGATCATGACCTTGGTTACTCTATTATGAGTATTGTGGTATAATTTGAGCATAAGTGTCCTAAATCTCATAATGTCCGCATGAAACCTCAAAATGATATGAAACTTGAATCACACTCTTATGATGACAGTTAACTCATTAAGAGATCACTAATCATGTAATTAACTAACATTGAACCTAACTTGGCCAGAACTCTAAAATGCACCTAATTAGGGTTAATGATGAGAATCTAATGCATATATGTAATCTTGTTGTTAATCATGTTTTGCATATGGCTAGATGACGAAGGATATGTTAGGTTATGAAATCTCTAAATTAGGTATGGGCCTTGTCTAGTTATATGAATATTGCTTTCTTGCTTGAAAAGACATATATTGTATGCTTGTTTATTTACTTGCTCAAATATTGCCATGTAGTATTGCTATGTCTTACTCGATGTTTGCCTCATCAGTTTTATAACTTGAACACATATATAGATAGAAATCCATTATAATATTGTTTATAAAGGGTTAGCTCTTGGCTATGTCCTTGAGGTCCCTCTCGTATAAAAGGGTTAGCTAATCTTGAGCACCTTTACGGACCCTACTGAAGGGAAGATGGTCAAAGGCCTTAAACATGCTTGATATTGTTGGTATAATGGAGTGAAATGACATAAAATATGGTTTTGCATTTATTAAACAATTATGAGGTTTATTCTTGTTCGTTTAGTCTTGAAATATTTTCAAATTATACAAAGCTTATACATATATGTATCTTTCTGCCCCATACTCAACACCTCGTGTGTTTACCCATTTCTCGTATTTTGTTTTTAGGTTCAGAGATGGCTAGAAGGTTGATGGGCTCAGTGAGCTATGCTAGGTGTACTTGTTGTAAGATCTAGTTTTAGTGCACATGAATGACTTGTACCTTGACTTTGGAAATATATAACTAAATTCATGAATATAATGCATTTTGTATAATTTATATTTGTTGAATGTTGAGACTATATTGGTGCCTTTATTTTGTTATCAGTTCATGTGTGCTAAGCTTTACGCTTCCACATTTCGCCTTTGGTATACATTTGGTTGATGGGACTAGGATTCCAGTTCCATGACAGATGGTATCAGAGCATGAACAATAACTACACCAAACATTGCTCACATGAAACACAAACTAAACTCACCTTGCATCTCAACCGTAGAAACTTAATGAAATATCCATGTGGATTAGGTTGACTTAGCCTCTATGTTAGAACCTAGATGTTCTAGAACTAGGTGTAGACTTGCGTAAATTACCTCCCTAGACATGATTCACGACATGTGCTTAGGATGTCTACACAAGTGTGCACCATTTTCTTGCTAGTTCTCTAGGTGTCATGATACTAGATTGCCTAATGAGTGTGGTAGCTCGTTTTGGTTTTGGTTTTATTCGGATGGAGTATGATGGTTTTAATCCCCTGTTTAAATGTTGGAGAAAACATATTTCAAGTATTATTATATGTACATATGAAAAATGTTACCACACATAGAAAGGTAGTGAGTTTCCATGCAACCTAGGAGAAAGAGATATAACATCAATTCTAGAAGAGAGAGTTTAGATGATAGTGATAGTCTCTAGAGTTGTCTAGAGCCATGATATAGGTTAGGCAAGTGAGTAACCTAGAAACCTAAGATGATGATAATGATATTGATGATGATTTTGATATTGATAAGACCCAAGTTTGTCCTTGAGAGGGCCAAGTAGTTTGATGATATGGAATGAGTTTGACCATGCAACCCTAGGTAGACCTAGCACCTTGTTGATACATATGACTTGGTTGATGTGATAAACATAGCTAGTGGGTTGGCATATTTTCTTATACCTAGTCTTGTGCTTGTTGAGATATGATATGTGACATATAGTTTGAGACCAACATGCTCCTCAATCTCATTACAAAGGAGGACCTCTAGCATGGGACATATGAATAAGATGACCTTTTGATATGAGTCGACCCACCTCGGGAGAAGGTTAGAGTACCTAAACTACAAAATATTTGAAATGTTGAAAAATATGAATGATGAAATACTTGATGATGAGTCCCTAACTAGAATACTTCTAAGTATATTAATTGAGTGAACTAGTGCGTGGTTTCCTTGAAAGTGTTGAACCCTAGACGTTCTATGAATAATTTTAACCCTAGAGAAAGAGGCAATTGAAAATTTAATGCTTGCTATATGGGTGAGGGGGATGTCCTAAGACCCTAAGATAACATATACGATGTGTGATATCCATGATGAGCCTCGTACTCGGGTTAGTAATTGTATATAAAGGAGTCCAGTGGTTACCCTTGTTCCTCAAAAGATGGGTAGAATTTTTATTATGGGTAGAAGTTTGTGGCTAGCAGGTCTTGTTGGACATATATATGTAACATCCCTGACCTGGGTTATGTACTAACCCGAGGTGTTTTGTCTAATAAAGTTAATTATATACTTGCTCTTATATTTTGAAAAGTAATTAAGGCTTTTGAGGAACTTATATTTCAATTTCTGTCCTTTTTTAATAATGTTGAAACATTGTTTTATTAATTTTAGACTAAATTGCAAATTACCCAAGTTGAGGGATTAACTTTCAAATTGCACATGATAAGATGTTCCTCTGATGTTTCAACATGATAAGAATGAGTATGATGTAGTGGTATGGTTTCCACAAGCTTGGGAACCAAGATAAAGCTTGTAGAGAAATCCTTGTGCATTAAAACCTAGTTTTGGTGTAATGTGCAAATTACCCAAAACCTAAGGTTCAAAATGCAAAATACCACCTTTAGAAGGTCTCTCATGTTTCTTGTCATTAATTAGAGAAAAGAAAATGAGAGGGGCGCCTCATTTGAATTATCATGGAGGAGAGAGAATCTTGACATTAAAATAATCAAGATTTAAGCATAAATGGAACTTTAATTTAATTTAATGCAAAAAGAAATAAATTAATTGAGGAGCCCTTTAACCAAAAGTTGAAGGATGTGTTTGAAATAGTGTTGGATGAGCTTGTTCCTTGTCATGCCACAAAAATATCTTGGTTGAGTTGAAGCCCACTCACATTAACATAATATAAAGTAATATCCACTAAAAGGCTGGATATTAATATAAAACTCCTTAAGGTGCTTAATTCCTTTTCCATTAATCATTGGGTAATGGAGAGGTTTTGCAATATAAATAAGATGGATTCGTGGCCAAGAAATGGAGGGGAGTATGGTGGAAATTATTTCGGAATTAAAGAACATAAATCTTTTTCCTCTTTCCTTGAAAACCATATACATATCCTTTATACTCATCTTTTTCCAATAACACCCAAGGCTCGTTTCCTTAGTTTCCTCTTCCCATATTTGCTTTGGCCGACCAAAGGAGTGCTCAGGAGCAGGAGAAAGATGACCATAACATGTTGGTAAGTTTTGATCATCTTCTACCTCGGATTCATGGTGAAAACCCTAAAGCACTGCTTGATTATTGGTTTTCTTCACCCGATTTCCAATCCTAGCCATCTTGTTCATCCAAAAGCTCAAGGACAGAGCTTGGACAGCTTCTGGAACTTCATCCCCCATTAAATTCATGGAGCTTGGAACTTGGGATCAGTTCTAGAGGTGGGTTTTATAACTCAAACCCTTAAACATTAGTATTGCACTTCTTTCTTTAATTATCGTTGGTTACTTTTCTTCTTTTGTTACTCTTTTGAGTTCTTGCTTAAACCCCCATGAAGAACAGCAACAGTTCTTGGTTGAATGGAGGAAGATGATGATGAAATCATCTTATATGATTATCCAAAGAACTTATTTACTAAACGGTATTATGTTTGTTGCTCAAACGGTTTCACAAACCGTTCGGGAGAAAACGGTTTCAAAACCGTTTGGAAGGAAACTGTTTCACCCAAACCACATGGAGGGAAACGGTCTCAACACCGTTTGGTGGCGTTGACCATTTAGAGACCTGTTGAAAATAATGTAGGTTAATGACCAATTAATTACTATTGATTAACTCCAATTGGTTTGTGAATTGAAGGTCCATCAATTACCTAAACCCTAATCGGGTTGAGTGCTGATTTCATAAGTGGTTGAGTTTGAAACTTGGGTTGATTGACCCAAACGGTTTCAAAACCATTTGGGGATCACCCAAACGGTCTCAAGACCATTAGGTGATCACCCAACACTGTTTGGAGGTCTAGGGTTAGGTATGGTTGAGCAATTGAAGATCCAAAGGTATCAAGTTGAAGTATAATCAATTGCTGATTTGGAGACCAATCCTATGATCCAAACCCTAATTGAATGACATGGTAAATTATGATGTAAGGGGCAAACGGTCTCAAGACCATTTGGACGTCATCCAAATGATCCCAAGACCGTTTGGGGGGGTCACCCCAAGACCATTTGGAGGTCTAGGGTTGACTATGGTTTGGTGTTTGAAGATCTAAAGGTTCTAAGTTGAAGTGCAATAAAATACTATTTTGGTGTTCAATCCAATTATCCAAAATCAAATTGGTTGACTTGGATTTTGATGTTGAAATGGGAAAACGGTCTGAAGACCATTTGGGAATCACCCAAACGACCTCAAGACCATTTGGGGTCAGGTCATGCCCAATTTGGATGATGGTCTAATAGTTTCAAAGTAACTAGACTCACATTAATTAATGTTGAAGGATCATCGATTCCAAACACTAATCCAATCGATTCAAACCCTAATTGATGATCAATTGAGGGTCAAATCAGTTGAATGACGACCTAATTATATCAATTAAAGTATGGTGATATGTCCAATTTATGATTGGTTATATGTATTCAATGGTTGAAGGAACCAACATTGGAAATCCTAATTTAATTGGAGTGGTTGCGACCCATTTTGGTCCTTGCTGTTTTGAGGAGGTTTGGACCAAACGGTCTCTAGACCGTTTGAGTCCAAACGGTCTTGACGGTCTCAAGACCGTTTGGGACCAAACGATCCCAAACCATTTGAGTTCATGCGTTTTCAAGAGGTTACTTTAGCAAACGGTCTCAAAAGTCAACTTTGGCAAACAGTCTTCACCACTTACTTTACTAAACGGTTTCAAGGTGGTACTTTAGCAAACGGTTTCGTTGGTTGTTCAAGACCATTTGTAGGTCTGAACGGTCTTAGACCGTTTGGATGTTTTTGTGCAAGACCGTTTGAGGCCTGATTTGGTCAAGACCGTTTGGGGTCTATGTGGCCAAGACCATTTGGTGGATAATTAAGCAAAACCTCATGGGTACTTAAAGTGGTTAATGGAAAAAGTGATTTGTTGATTAATACATGATGTAATCAAAGATGATTATAGTAATTACATCTTAATGGGGTAAGGTTATTTGTACCCTTTGAATAATTAAGTCTTAATAATCATGGTGACAATGACATAACCCATGATGTCAATTCTTCTTCAAGATTGAGTTGACTTAACCTAGTCAAGACTAAAGAAAACATCATCTTTAGAAGATGAAAGAGAAGATTTCCTACATGGATGATAATTAAGTATTGGACTTCTAATATGAATGAATGTCTAAATAGTGTATGATCCTTCATAGTGAGATCATGAAATCCTAATTATGATGGCTAATGAATCATAACCCTAATTGAGGGCATTAATAGGAGAAATCCTAATGCATGATGATGGTATGAACATAATTCATAATAATGACCTGATAAACCCTAATTCAAGGTACTTTGATGCTCACTCCTACTTGGGGTTAATAGTAAACCCTAACCTAGGGGGATGTGATATGAATGGTAAACCGTAATCTAGGGTGATGTAATGTGAATAGTAAACCCTAATTTCGAATAAGGTAAATGAAAGTGTGAAACCCTAATTCTAGGTTATGCTTTTTAGCATGAAGCTCTAAGATTGGATAATGAAAGGATGACTCACTAATCCCAATTGAGCTAAGGGGATGATTAACCCTAACTGAATTGAAAAGGGAAACCCTAACCCTGGTAAGGGCATAGTGGTGAAACCCTTGAATAGTGATGTTATCATTGTTTTGCATTGTGTTGATATGAAATGGATGTATCTGTTATCATCTGTACTAATGATGCAGGTTTTATGAAATATTGAGCATAGACATGTAAGAGCTATGATACTTTGTTTATTGAAAGTACTTTATGAGCTTTGTAAGCAATGATATGCTATGTTGCCTAGTAAAAGGTAACAAAAGAGATTGATAGGTTGTAAGAGCCATGTGAAATATATGCATTGCATTTATCATGTTTACATTGTTATATGACTTGATGGCATTATGCTACCTGTCAAAGTGGTAACAAGTATTTTGATGATCTAAGGGTTTGAACACCCATATTCTTGAATCATGATGATGAGATGATAAGGGATTGAGTTCCCAATGTTAATAAAGTTGTGAAATGAACTTAATTAAATAATACTCTTTCCTTACAACAATTTTTATAATGGCTTATGTATGTAAACATGCCTGATGTTAAAATAATGTTGTAATTTACTTAAAAATTCAAGTGAAATGATATCATGTAGAGCCCTGACCATAGATCCATCATATTCAGTTGGTTGTTGATGCTGAAACGGGTTTTCCTAAGGGAACTCCTAGAGAGCATACTTTTGAGTATGTGGGGGTTATGGATGTGAATATCCTTACGTCCTAATGGAGGAATTGATGTGAGATAAACATTAAATCTCTCAATCCTTCATTACATGTATATGTCATGATGATGTATCACTAATCTCTTGATGATGATGTTAATGCCGAATCGATATGAGATAAACAAGAAATCTCTCGATTGCGAAGAGAGTACAGCATGCCACTGTAACTCTAATAGAGAAGTTGCCAGTATACCCTGGAAAGCTATTTTTGGCAGAGACATGAGATGTCCTACATTTTGTTCCTCACATTGACTGAGGAAGATGAGGTCATAGAAATCTGGCTCTTCTGATGACCTATGTATTGTACCGATTTCGATTTCGCAATGGTCGATTGGAGTATGAGCGGTATACCTCATCTCCTCAGGGCATAAGTTTGTTTGTAAAATGTAATCATCCATGCAACATATTTGCGTAGGGTTGAATTACGAGAAACAATGATTGATAATACATTGTTTATATGTCGTAGTTGGATAAATAGTATGTATGTTCTTCATATTCCTTATTGAATAAATGACTTGATGCTTAATCAAGTCATAATTGAAATGATTGCATAGAGAATACTGCTCTACTTAGTTTAATTAATGATTTACCTACTGTTGAATATTTATACTTCTATTGCTCAATGTAATTCTATTATCTGCAATAACAATGTTTCTGGCGGAGAGTTATATCTCTCACTGGGACAATTTTCAATTGTCTCACCCCCGTGGGATTCAAGTTTTTAGGTAGATGTCGAGGAAGAAGAAACCCTTCAGTGGGTGAGCAACAACAACAGTCACAACAGCAGCAACAACAAGGACATCCGTGATCTTCAGGTGGAGGAACTGTCTGTTAGGTTCTATTTATAGAGATTCCTATGGGTTGTCTCTATACTCTCAGGTCCAAGGAGTCGGTAGATGGTTTGATATAGATCTGAGATTTTTGGCTTGATGCCTCGAGATTTTTGTATACTGCTTATATATAGTTAACAGGGCAGTCAATGTAATGACTCTCGAGATGAGTAGATACAGAGATGTACTGATGTATTAGCATGTAAATAACTTACTTTGGTTCATTATAAAAGAGTTTTACAGTTTGTGGATCTCAGTGCAAAAATTTTTAATTTTTAGTGATTTTCAGTAATTCCACTGCTAATAGTTCACTTCCGCATTAGTTAATCTTGTTTTCCCGAGCCGTACACCACAATTAAGTGGTATCAGAGTTCTAGGTTCGCTGAGTCTACAGAGACATAGGACTAGGGTTGTTGAGTCTGTTCTAGTGTCTTCCAGTCTATCTGATAGTGTCTTCTGCTCATATAGGAGGAGAAGAGAAAACTAAAGATGTCTGGCTCGCACGAGGAACATGTTACAAAGAGTAGTGTCGCTGCACCCAAAGGAGGTGCAAGAGATGAAGGAAGAGAGGAACCTGTACCTGAACCACCCCAGTTTAATCTAACGGACATGGGGAACCCAACCTTCCAAGCCATGTTTGGGCAGTTTATGACTGCCATGACACATATGACTGATAGGATGCCCATACTTGCACCTAGGGCACCTATCCATCAAGAAGGACAAGGAGCCGACAAGACTTTTGAATGACTACGTCGGGTTGGAGCCACGTAATATGTAGGAATAGCTGACCCAGCAGATGCTGACATGTAGCTGATAGAACTAGAGAAGACCTTTAGAATCCTGAACATCCCAGAAGCTGAGAAGGTTAGACATGTTGTATACCTTCTTAAAGGGAGTGCTGGTTACTGGTGGATCATAGAGGAGGGAAAGAGGCCAGGTGTGGAGATCGAATGGGAAGTATTTCGATGAGAATTTGTCAACAGATACTTTCCTAAGACGTTCTTGGATGATAAAATCTCTCAGTTTGAGAGGTTAATACAAGGACCAATGAACATTAGAGAGTATGAGGCTAAGTTCATGGAGCTTTTGCGGTTCTATCTACATATGGCAACCATAGATGAAGAGCGGATTCAGCATTTTGAGAAGGGAGTAAACGCTGAATTGACCACCCATGTGTTTTCTCTGGAGAATAGGGAAAGATTTTCTAGTTTTTTGGAGTCTGTCAGGAGGATAGAGAGGTCTGTGACAGAGAAGTGACAAACCAAGAACAAGAAGATGTACCCCCAGTTTCAAGGATCCTTATCCAAAGGTTTTAAGAAACCGAGGTTTTCCATGCCTACACCACCACCTAGATTCAGTACGCAGACGCAGTGGACGAAGTTTACCACCAGAAGGAGCTCACAGCTCTACATTTGTGTCTGTCACAGGACCATCCAGACCACAGTATGGGATCAGAAGTTGTTTCATATGTTGAAAAGTGGGGCATCTGATGAAGGATTGTAGAGCCAGAGAGGCAAGTGTGACTCAACCCCAGAGGCAGAGTCAGCAAGGTTCTCAAAGGAGACAGTTTCTAGGTGGTGCTAGAGGATGTGGACAAGCATCCCAAGCTGGATCATTGACACCCAGTCATCGAGCACCGAATCAACCACAAGTGACGGTGAGATTCTATGCGATGAATCCACCTGATGCAGTAGTCAACCCTCGGGTTGTGACATGTCAAATGAAGTTGTTTTATTCTGATATGTCTACATCCTGCATCGTATCTATTTTAATTGATCCGGGTGGTACACATTTCCTTTCTCACTCAAAGAGTGATTCGTGACTACAACCTGACTACAAGTCATAGAGAAGATAGTCTGTTGTTAGAAACTCCTTTGATGGGATCTGGTGTGTTGTGGGAGGTGTGTTCTTCTTGCATTCTTTCCTTTTCTGAACATCACATTCAAGTGGATCTTATACCACTTGAGATGCACAGGTTCGATATAATCCTTGGAATGGATACCTTAGAAAGGTATAAGGCTGTCTTGGATTGTGAGTCCAAGCAAGTTGTGTTCACTGATGAAAGTGACACATGGATCTTTCAGGGAGATAGAAAGATTCTTCCAACCTGCCTTGTGTCAGCTATGGTATCTGAGAAGCTGTTGAGGCAAGGATGTTTTGCATTCTTGGCCCATGTGGTACATACCACCATGGAGAGTTCTAATCCTGCTGAAGTTAGGATAGTCAGGGAATTTTAAGATGTATTTACTGAAGAACTTCCAGGTGTACCTCTGCCCCGAGAGATTGATTTTGAGATTAATCTAATCCCAGTCACGCAACCAATAACACAAACACCGTATAGGATGGTGCCTACTGAGATGGCAGAACTCAAGAAACAACTACAAGAGTTGCTTGAGAAAGGCTTCATCCAACCAAGCACTTCACCCTGGGGTGCTCCGGTCCTCTTTGTCAAAAAGAAGGATTGGTCGATGCGGTTGTGCATTGATTACATACAGTTAAATAAAGTAACTATAATGAATAAGTATCCTTTGCCTAGGATTGATGATCTCTTTGAGCAGTTGCGTCGTGCAACTATTTTCTCAAAGATATATTTGAGGTCGGGATATCATCAACTGCGTATTAAGGAGGGTGACATACCTAAGTCTTCCTTTAGGACAAGGTATGGTCACTATGAGTTCACAGTTATGTCATTTGGACTAACTAATGGGCCAACTTCATTTATGGAACTCATGAATATAATCTTTTGACCTTTTCTTGATCAGTGTGTAGTTGTTTTCATAGATGACATCTTGATCTATAGTAGAGATGCTCTACAACATGTGTAGCATCTTCGTCAGGCTCTAACTTTGCTAAGAGAGCATAAGTTATATGCTAAGTTTAGCAAGTGTGAGTTCTGGACACGTAATATCTGCTTCGGGTATACGTGTTGACCCTAAAAAGGTAGAATTTGTCCTGCAATGGGAGCATCCAAAGACACCAACGGAGATTCGTAATTTCTTAGGGTTGGTAGGCTATTACAGGAGGTTCATTAAGAACTTTAGTTCTATAGCTTTACCCTTGACTAAGTTGACCAGGAAGGATGTTCCTTTTTCTTGGAATGACAAGTGTTAGCAATCTTTCCAGTTGTTGAAGGATAGGTTGACGAGTGCACCTATGCTGGTATTACCTGAGCAAGGGAAAGGATATATAGTTTTATGTGATGCTTCTAAGAATGGACTAGGATGTGTGTTAATGTTGGATAAACAAGTGATTCCTTTTGCTTCTCGACAACATAAGAAACACGAGGAGAATTATCTGACACACGATCTAGAACTAGTTGTTGTAGTGCATGCCTTGAAGATCTGGAGGCATTATCTCTATCGAGAGACATTCCAAATTTTCACAGACCACAAAAACCTAAAGTATATCTTCTGTCAGCATGAGCTTAACATGAGGCAATGTCACTGGATGGAATTAATCAAAGACTACGATTGTACAATTGATTATCATCCAGGGAAGGCCAATGTGGTTGTTGATGCTTTGAGTAGGAAATCAGCAACACCAGTCTTAGATAGAGCACAGTTGAATTCTTTGGTATGCTCTAGGAGGTATATGCTTATATCTTTAAGGCAAGACAATGTACAGGTAAAAGTATCATTGTTATCAGGGTTGTTAGCTGAGATGCACATAAAACCTACTCTAAGACAGTAGATTATGGAGGCACAACAAGTTGATGTTGTAGTAAAACAGATTAAATCAGAGTATGGTAGTGAGAAACGAGATGGTTTCCATGATTCAGATGATCAGGTATCCTGTTATCATGGTAGAATGATAGTGCCTGATGTGGATAACTTGAGAAAGTTAGTCCTGGAAGAAGCTCATTCTTCAATGCATGTTATGCATCCAGGAAGCACCAAGATGTATCATAACTTGAAAGATATGTATTGGTGGCCTGGATTGAAGAAAGACATTGCTAAGTTTGTTATGCAGTGTCTAGTGTGTCAGCAGGTTAAAGCTGAACATCAGAAGCCCGCAGGAACAATGCAACCTTTGCCCATACCGTAGTGGAAGTGGGATAATGTAATCATGGATTTTGTGGTTGATTTACCCAGAACAACCAAAGGTTATGATTCCATTTGGGTAATAGTTGATAGGTTGACAAAGACAACACATATCTTACCTGTCAAAACAACCTATTCTGCTGAGAAGCTGGAACAGATATATGTAGATGAGATAGTGCGGCTGCATGGGGTCCCAATTACCATTGTTTCTGACAGAGGTCCCCAGTTTACGAGTCATTTTCGGGAGCGAATTCAAAAGGCCTTAGGCACATAGTTAAGGTTTAGTATATCCTTTCATCCTTAGACAAATTGACAATCAGAAAGGATTACACAAACCTTGGAGGACTTCCTTAGAGTATGTGTTCTCCAGTTTACAGGAAGTTGAGATCTACATCGAAGCTTCATAGAGTTTGCCTACAACAATATCTATCAACACAATATTGACATGGCACCTTATGAAACTTTGTATGGTAGACGTTGTAGATCTCCCCTATGTTGGTATGAAATTGGTGAGTATCAACTTTTGGGTCCTAATCTTGTGCAGCAGACCACTGAGAAGATTAAAATAATACAACAACAGTTAAGGACTGCACAGGATAGGCAGAAATCTTACGCTGATAAGCGTCGTAGACCTTTAGAATTCTAGGTTGGAGACAGAGTGTACCTCAAGGTCTCACCTTGGAATGGAGTTCTTAGGTTTGGGAAAAAAGGAAAGTTAACTCCTATATTTATGGGGCCTTATCCAATCATTGAACGGATTGGAAAGGTAGCTTATATGCTCGAGTTACCACTTGAGTTGCAAAAGTTGCATGTAGTGTTCCACATTTCCATGTTAAGGAAATGTCATCTTGACATAGAATCAGTTCTGCAGTCTATGGAAGTAGAATTGAATGATGATATATCCTATGTTGAAGGACCTATGTTGATTCTTGACAGAAGAATCAAGAAGTTGAAAAAGAAAGACATTCGTCTTGTAAAAGTTCTCTGGAATCACCGTGGCATTGAAGAAGCCAGATGGGAGTTAGAGGAAGAGATGAGGAGGAAATACCCTACTCTTTTCTCTTAATATGTTTGCTTAATGATTTTGGGTACGAAATCCTTATAAGGGGTGGATAATTTGTAACATCCCTGACCTGAGTTATGTACTAACCCTAGGTGTTTTGTCTAATAAAGTTGATTAGATGCTTGATCTTATATTTTGAAAAGTAATTAAGACTTTTGAGGAACTTATATTTCAATTTTTGTCCTTTTTGAATAATGTTGAAACATTATTTTATTAATTTTGGACTAGAGTAAAAATCACCCAAGTTGAGGGGTTAACTTGAAAATTACACATGATAAGATGTTCATCTGATGTTGAGACATCATAAGAATGAGTATGATGTTGTGGTACGGTTTCCACAAGCTTGTAGAGAAATCCTTGTGCATTAAAAACTAGTTTTGGTGTAATGTGCAAATTACCCAAAACCTAGGGTTCAAAATGCAAAATACCACCTTTAGAGGGTCTCTCATGTTTCTTTGCATTATGTAGAGCAAAGAAAATGAGAGGGGTGCCTGATTTGAATTATCATGGATGAGAGAGAATCTTGACATTAAAATAATCAAGATTTAAGCATAAATGGAACTTTAATTTAATTTAATGCAAAAAGAAATAAATTAATTGAGGAACCCTTTAACCAAAAGTTGAAGGATGTGTTTGTAATAGTTTTGGACGAGCTTGTGCCTTGTCATGGAACAAAAACATCTTGGTTGAGTGAAAGCCCACTCACATTAACATAATATAAAGTAATATCCACTAAAAGGTTGGATATTAATATAAAACTACTTAAGGTTCTTAATTCCTTTTCCATTAATCGTTGGGTAATGGAGAGGTTTTGCAAGATAAATAATATGGCTTTGTGGCCAAGAAATGGAGGGGAGTATGGTGGAAATTATTTTGGAATTAAAGAAAACAAATCTCTTTCCTCTTTCCTTGAAAACCCATATACATATCATTTATACTCATCTTTTTCCAATAACACCCAATGCTCGTTTCCTTAGTTTCATCTTCCCATCTTTGCTTTGGCTGACCAAAGGAGAGCTCAGGAGAAGGAGAAACACGACCATAACCTGTTGGTAAGTTTTGATCATCTTCTACCTCGGATTCATGATGAAAACCCTAAAGCACTGCTTGATTATTGGTTTTCTTCACCCAATTTCCAATCCTAGCCATCTTGTTCATCCAAAAGCTCAAGGACGGAGCTTGGACAGCTGCTGGAACTTCATCCACCATTAAATCCATGGATCTTGGAGCTTGGGATCAGTTCTAAAGGTGGGTTTTATAACTCAAACCCTTAAGAATTAGTATTGCACTTCTTTCTTTAATAATCGTTGGTTACTTTTCTTCTTTTGTTACTCTTTTGAGTTCTTGCTTAAACCCCCATGAAGAAAAGAAATAGTTCTGGTCGAATAGAGGAAGATGATGATGACATCATCTTAGATGATTATCCAAAGAACTAATTTGCTAAACGGTCTTATGTTTGTTGCTCAAATAGTTTCCCAAACCGTTTGGAAGAAAACGGTTTCAAAACCGTTTGGAATGAAATGGTTTCACCCAAACTGCATGGAGGGAAACAGTCTCAAGACCATTTGGTGGCGTTGACCAAGCGTTGACTATTTGGAGACCTATTGAAAATAATGTAGGTTAATGACCCATTAATTATTATTGATTAACTCCAATTGGTTCGTGAATTGAAGGTCCATCAATTACCTAAACCCTAATCAGGTTGAGTGCTTATTTCATAAGTGGTTGAGTTTGAAACTTGGGTTGATTGACCCAAATGGTTTCAAAACCATTTGGGGATCACCCAAATAGTTTCAAGATCGTTTGGTGATCACCCAAGACCATTTGGAGGTCTAGGGTTAGGTATGGTTGAGCAATTGAAGATCCCAAGGTATCAAGTTGAAGTATAACCAATCGCTGATTTGGTGACCAATCGTAGGATCCAAACCTAATTGAATGACATGGTTAATGATGATGTAATGGGACAATGGTCTCAAGACCATTTGGAGGTCATCCAAATGATCCCAAGACCATTTGGGGGGGGGTCACCCCATGACCGTTTGGAGGTCTAGGGTTGACTATGGTTTGGTGTTTGAAGATCTAAAGGTTCTAAGTTGAAGTGCAACCAATTATTGTTTTGGTGTTCAATCCAATGATCCAAAATCAAATTGTTTGACTTGGATTTTGATGTTGACATGGGAAGACAGTCACAAGACCATTTGGGAATCACCCAAACGACCTCAAGACTGTTTGGGGTCAGGGCATGCCCAATTTGGATGATGGTCTAATAGTTTCAAAGTAACTAGACTCACATTAATTAATGTTGAAGGATCATCGATTCCAAACCCTAATCCAATCGATTCAAAGCCTAATTGATGATCAATTGAGGGTCAATTGAGGGTTAAATTTGTTGAATGATGACCTAATTATCTCAATTAAAGTATGGTGATAGGTCCAATTGATGATTTGTTATATGTATTCAATGGTTGAAGGAACCAACATTGGAAATCCTAATTTAATTGGAGTGGTTGAGACCCATCTTGGTCCTTGTGGTTTTGAGGAGGTTTGGACCAAATAGTCTCAAGACCGTTTGAGTCCAAACGGTCTTGACGGTCTCAAGACTGTTTGGGACCAAACGATCCCAAACCGTTTGAGTTCATGCATTTCAAGAGGTTACTTTAGCAAACGGTCTCAAAAGTCAACTTTGGCAAACGGTCTTCACCACTTACTTTACTAAACGGTTTCAAGGTGGTACTTTATCAAACAGTTTCGTTGGTTGTTCAAGACCGTTTGGAGGTCTAAACGGTCTTAGACCGTTTGGATGTTTTTGTGCAAGACTGTTTGAGGTCTGATTTGGTCAAGACCGTTTGGGGTCTATGTGGCCAAGACCGTTTGGTGGATAATTAACCAAAACCGCATGGGTACTTAAAGTGGTTAAAGGACAAAGTGATTAGTTGATTAATACATGATGTAATCAAAGTTGATTATAGTAATTACATCTTAATGGGGTAAGGTGATTAGTACCCTTTGGATAATTAAGCCTTAATAATCATGGTGACAATGACATAACCCATGATGTCAATTCTTCTTCAAGATTGAGTTGACTTAACCTAGTCAAGACTAAAGCAAACATCATCTTTAGAAGATGAAAGAGAAGATTTCTGACATGGATGATAATTAAGTATTGGACTTCTAATATGAATGAATGTCTAAATAGGGTATGATCCTTCATAGTGAGATCATGAAACCCTAATTATGATGGCTAATGAATCATAACCCTAATTGAGGGCATTAATAGGTGAATCCTAATGCATGATGATGGTATAAACTTAATTCATAATAATGACTTGATAAACCTTAATTCAAGGTACTTTGATGCTCACTCCTACTTGGGGTGAATAGTAAACCCTAACCTAGGGGGATGTGATATGAATGGTAAACCATAATCTAGGGTGATATAATGTGAATAGTAAACCCTAATTCTGGGTTATACGTTTTAGCATGAAGCGCTAAGATTGGATAATGAAAGGATGAGTCACTAATCCCAATTGATCTAAGGGGATGATTAACCCTAATTGAATTGAAAAGGGAAACCCAAACCCTGGTAAGGGCATAGTGGTGAAACCCTTGAATAGTGATGTTATCATTGTTTTGCATTATGCTGATATGAAATGGATGTATCTGTTATCATCTGTACTAATCATGCAAGTTTTATGAAATATTGAGCATAGCCAGGTAAGAGCTATGATGCTTTGTTTATTGAAAGTACTTTATGAGCTTTGTAAGCAATGATATGCTATGTTGCCTAGTAAAAGGTAACAAAAGAGATTGATAGGGTGTAAGAGCCATGTGAAATATCTGCATTGCAATTATCATGTTTACACTGTTATATGACTTGATGGCATTATGCTACCTGTCAAAGTGGTAACAAGTATTTTGATGATCTAAGGGTTTGAACACCCATATTCTTGAATCATGATGATGAGATGATAAGGGATTGAGTTCACAATGTTAATAAAGCTATGAAATGGACTTGATAAAATAGTATTCTTTCCTTACAGCAATTGTTATAATGGCTTATGTATGTAAACATGCATGATGTTAAAAGAATATTGTAATGTACTTAAATAATCAAGTGAAATGATATCATGTAGAGCCCTGACTATAGATCCATCATTGTCAGTAGTTTAGTGATGGTGAAATGGGTTTTCCTAAGGGAACTCCTGAAGAGCATACTTTTGAGTATGTGGGGGTTATGGACGTGAATATCCTTACGTCCTAATGGAGGAATTGATGTGAGATAAACATTAAATCTCTCAATCCTTCATTACATGTATATGTCAGGATGATGTATCACTAATCTCCCGATGATGATGTTAATGCCGAATCGATATGAGATAAACAAGAAATCTCTCGATTGCGAAGAGAGTACATCATGCCACTGTAACTCTAATAGCGAAGTTACCAGTATACCCTGGAAAGCTATTTTTGGTAGAGAAATGAGATGTCCTACATGTTATTCCTCACACTGACTGAGGAAGATGAGGTCATAGAAATATGGCTCTTCTAATGACCTATGTATGTTACCGATTTCAATTTCACAATGGTCAGTTGAAGTATGAGCGGTATACCTCATCTTCTCAAGGCATAAGTTTGTTTGTAAAATGCAATCAGCCGTGTAGCATATTTTCTAAGGGTTGAATTACGAGAAACAATGATTGATAATACATTGTTTATATGTCCTAGTTGGATAAATAGTATACATGTTCTTCATATTCCTTATTGAATAAATGACTTGCTGCTTAATCAAGTCATAATTGAAATGATTTCATTGAGAGTACTACTCTACTTAGTTTAATTAATGATTTACCTGTTGTTGAATATTTATACTTCTACTGCTTAGTGTAATTCTGTTATCTGCAATAACAATGTTTCTGGCTGAGAGTTATATCTCTCGCTGGGACAATTTTCAATTGTCTCACCCCCATGGGATTCAACTTTTTAGGTAGATGCCGAGGAAGAAGAAACCATTCAGTGGGTGAGCAGCAACTACAGTCACAGCAACAGCAACAACAAGGACAACAGTGATCTTCAGGTGGAGGCACTGTCTGTTAGGTTCTATTTATAGAGAGTTCTATGGGTCGTCTCTGTACTCTCAGGTCCTAGGAGTCAGTAGATGGTTTGATATAGATCTGAGATTTTTGGCTTGATGCCTCAAGATTTTTGTATACTTCTTATATACAGTTAATAGGGTAGTCAATGTTATGACTCTCAAGATGAGTAGATACAGAGATGTACTGATGTGTCAGAATGTAAATAACTTACTTTGGTTCTTTATAAAAGAGTTTTATAGTTTGTGCATCTTAGTGCAAAAAGTTTTAATTTTTAGTGATTTTTAGTAATTCCGCTGCTAATAGTTCGCTTCCACATTACTTAATCTTGTTTTCACGAGTTGTACGCCACAATATATGTCTTAGATTGAGTGGCTTGAGCTTGTGGAACTCTTTCTAATACAAGTGAGAAAGTTCCAAAACCTAGACGTTGATGATAATGTTGTTCCTCGAATGATGCTCGATACATGAAAGAATCTTACTTAAGTTAAAATTTTGATAAATGTTCAATGCTCACTCTTGTAAGCTATACCTAATACAAAATCATACTATACATGAAATATGTAGCTTTGAAATCATAAACTTGATATGATGATATTTAAAGATCTTAGCTTGAATAGTCAGGGGTAACATGCCTAATATCATACCCAAATGAAAAAAAATCAACTCGATATGTGTTTGTCTCAGGGTGATATTTCTAATAAATAAGATGAAAAAATTTCTTATATCAGATCTAAAAATGAGAAATAATGAACATGATTGGGTATAGTTGGTAGAACTTTGTGGAAAAGCAAAAACATGCATGAAATCTAGAGTAGAGATCAGATACACACTCGATGATAGTCTCACTTGAAGCCATGACCATGAACATAATCCTTTGAGAATTGATAACACATATTTTGATGATACCCCTTGGTCTCATATGAAGATATGAACAAAAACCCTAATGTATGGATACTAGGTGATGGAAAACTCTAACACCATAACGATGACATTATGTGATAAAACATGAAGTAACACATATATGATAAATATGAGTGCACCCTTGATAATGATATCCTAGTGTGCATCTCATTTTAGGGAACTGCCTTGACAACTATGATTGGATACCTGAGCTCAATGGCTTTTGACTTTGACTTCTTACCATGATCTTAGACGAATTTCGAGGACCAAATTCCTCGTAAGGAGGGAAGGATGTGGCAACCTCAATTTTCTCTCTATATTCTATTGTACTCTTCCTCTCTCATCAAGCATCTCTTACTCAATTTACATTAGTTTCATAATTGGATAGTTGTGATGTTCCAATTTGACCACTAGGAGGGTCAATTTCCCAATGTTTGCACTTTTGAACTAAAGAATCATGCTATATCATCACCATAAATTGAACCATTTATATTTGATCTTCATATCTATAATGTATTTCGTATTATCTAGGATTCAATTGTGTTTCCAACATCACAATCGGACCTCCCTAGCTCTAGTTATGATGTTTTGAAGATTGGGTGTTTCAACCCTTTTGCTTTTCCTTCTTCTATACTCCAGGTTGGCCTACATTGGCCCAATTTGACTTTGGGGCCCAGCTTCTTTCCTGCTCTCTCCCATCCCCCCTTCCACTTTGGGAACCAATCGGGGGTACATGAACGTTTCTTGACGCCGTCAGTTGGGTGATGAAAGGGAACAGAAGAGAGCAACCAAACCCTAGCCGCCTTGTTCAAGTTATAAGCCCCCCTCAAGTTATAACCCTATCCTCCTTTGAGACCCTTGTTCCATTTCCTGATCCTCTCTCCCTTCTTCTTCAACCTGGAGGCCTACCCTGCTACTCCCTCTCAGGAGTGGCTAACCAAACAACTAAGAGGACCCCTGCAGCATCACTGCTCCTCATGGAAAGGGAGGGCGGCCTTGGCCATAGTCGGGACACCACGAGGTCCAGTGCTCACATCATTTGGGTGTGCATCAGAGAGACGGGGGGCAAGGGCAATGATATCCCCTGTTATGCCCCTATTTATGGGTGTGGAGCAGGGGATCGCGCAGACTAGGTAGGCGAGTGGTGGAGTGCGGGTGTGGATGCAATGGTGTGAGTGTCGGACACGGTGGAGAGTGACCAAGGTTTGCAGATAGCCACCCAAAGTGGTCTGCAACCGCAGACAGAGAGGAAGGTGACCTTGGATAGGAGTCCACAAGGGCGTGAATAGAAGCAGCAATTGGGGAGAGGCGTGTGAGGAAGAAGCCTCGTCTTCCATTCGATAAGGGGCTAGCGGCCCAGATACACATGATAAAGAGGTAACTTTCCTTAGGTTGATGGTGCAATTTCTATATAGTTTTAATGCATCCATTCAAAAATACATATCTCCTAGTTCTTTTATCCAAAATAAGCAAAACAATATATCAAATCGATCAACTCCATGAGACCTACACTTTGGGCCTACTTATAGACCCTAAGTCAAAAGTTTGTTCTCTGATTTCTTGAAAATACTAACATTAGTCATGTTTGAGAACATTTATTCACTATTATGATCACTCTTGCATCTTTAATTACTATTCACTCTCATAATCATAAAATCAGTAATATTTATTCACCTTGAACCAAGTTGAGCTCTTATGCTCCCATATTGATCCATGGTTGTCCCTAATGCATGTTGTAGATGGACTTTAATGCATGATTATGATGAAGTTTGAATCTTTGATATAATTATAGCCTCCTAAGCATCAAATCAGTAGCTCTTTTTCTCTTGTGTCCCTAATGAGGGCCCTAATGAACCCATTGTTCATGAATGACCTCAATTGTACCTATGTGCCTACTTTAGACTATAATGTTTAACTTCGCCTAGATTGCTAATCTTGCTTCTAATAGACATACACCTATTTTGGAATATGTTTCTTATGACCTAATGTTGCTAATCTAAACCATGTTTGATGATGGGTTCTCCTATCTTGATGATCATGACCTTGGTTACTCTATTATGAGTCTCGTGGCATAATTTGAGCATAAGTGTCCTAAATCTTGTAATGTCCATATGAAACCTCGAATTGATATGAAACACGAACCACACTCGTATGATGACTGCTAAATCATTAAGAGATCACTAATCATGTAATTAACCAACATTGAACCTAACTTGGCCAGAACTCTAAAATACACCTATATAATTAGGGTTAATGATGAGAATCTAATGCATATATGTAATCTTGTTGTTAATCAGGTTTGGCATATGGCTAGATGATGAAGGATATGTTAGGTTATGAAATCTCTAAATCAGGTATGGGCCTTATCTAGTTATATGAATATCACTTTCTTTCTTGAAAAGACATATATTGTATGCTTGTTTGTTTACTTGCTCAAATAATGCCATGTAGTATTGCTATGTCTTACTCAATGTTTGCCTCATCAGTTTTATAACTTGAACACATATATAGATAGAAATCCATTATAATATTTTTGATAAAGGGTTAGCTCTTGGCTATGGCCTTGAGGTCCCTCCCGTATAAAAGGATTAGCTAATCTTGATCACCCTTACGGACCCTTCGGATGGGAAGATGGTCAAAGGCCTTAAACATGCTTGATATTATTGGTAAAATGGAGTGAATTGACATAAAATATGGTTTTGAATTTGTTAAACAATTAACATGTTTGTTCTTATTCATTTAGTCTTGAAATCTTTTCAAATTATGCAAAGCTTATACATATATGTATCTTTCTGCCTCATACTCAACACCTCGTGTGTTGACTCATTTCTCATATTTTGTTTTTAGGTTCAGAGAAGGCTAGAAGGTTGATGGGCTCGGTGAGCTATGATAGGTGTACTTGTTGTAAGATCCAATTTTAGTTCACATGAATGACTTGTAGCTTGACATTGGAAATATGTAACTGAATTCATGAATATAATGCATTTTGTATAATTTATATTTGTTGAATGTTGAGACTGTGTTGGTGCATTTATCTTGTTATCTATTCATGTGTGCTAAGCTTTACGCTTCTGCATTTCACCTTTGGTATATGTTTGGTTCATGGGACTGAGATTCTAGTTCTGTGACATGTCCCAAACGATCGATTCAGGTGTGAACTGATCGGTTGAGGTCTACAACCAACTATTTTAGGTTTGAAACGATCGGTTTAGCTGGCGCAGTTGGTTGTTTTGTGGAAAATCTTGAACCCTTCTACTCTTGCATTAATCCCGCATTGCCCAGGGTAGAGAACCCTGTCCCATTACCCTCCTATATATAGGGGTATTGGGGGCTTCTCAAAGTACAACTCAGAACACCAGTTGCTCTACAAAGTTTTCATTGTCTGGTTTTGGTAACCGAGATAGCCCAAGCAAGTGCTACCCGATAAGGGAGGCACAATAAGGGAAAGACAACTACAGAAAAATGACTGGTGTCAAGAGAGTGTGTCGGTGACTAGTATGTCAATAGGAGGGTATGACTCCTTCTAATTCCTTGTGGGACAAGGAGATCAGAGTTCCAGGCAGTCTATGTGGATGACTGTAGAGGCGGGAGACTTCTGCTGCTCAGAGGATAGCTATCAATCCTGACACTCCGGATGAGACCAGGAGCTTCACAAACACTGTCCAAGACCTGAGGTGAAGACCACACAAGCCGTGAGGTAACATCGCCGAGAAAGCCTCGGGACAAGGTATGCCTCTACAAATCATCCTTCCTATTGTGTAGACATTGACGCGATTCCTTTATTCTGGGATTGGGAGAAGAAAATTTTGTTTCCGCTGCCTTCTCTGTCTCCCCTAAAACCCAACAGATCCATCCAACTGGGGAATATACGTAGCGGGCTCACACGAACCCAACCATCTGGTAATGGAGCCCCATGAAACATTTCTCCTGGAAGGGGTGGGTAAGCCGACGCCTTTGCAATGACATATTCTTTAATTTTTAGATGGCATGGCTTCAACCCTAACAAATTTACGTAAAAAATGTGATATACATATATACATATCATCTTAAAAACATATCATCTCGAAAATACTAGCTAATATGCTATAAAAATACTTATAGAGGATGTGCTAGGTGGTGGGTCTACATGATTACTCCCAACCTCTACAGTAGGAGAAGAGCAAGACACCATATGTATTGTCTGAGTGTCAGTCTGAGATGCCTACCACTTGCTCATTTTTTCATGGAGTGTCTGATCAACTACTTGCTTGACTCTCTTATCAACTATTTCATTGACTCTCCTATCAACTATCTTATCTACCTATACATCGATAAAAGAAACGTTAGCTTCTGATTATTGAATTCGCTTTTACAATAACATTCTAAAAAGAGAATAGGTTACCTCTTCTTATGAAATTCCTACTTTTGGGACATGTTTGTGTTGGGATGGCCCAAAGAACGCTTTGATGCCCACACCAACGCCTGCACCCCTAAGACGTCCATGATGTTATGGGTTACCCAGAGCAACTATCAATTCATCCCTTGTGCCCTTAGGGATGAAATTGCCTTGTTTCCTCAACTCGTGTAGCTCCCGCTAATCGCCATCAATAGAAATTTGTAAGTAAGTAAACACCAAAAATAATCAACATTTGAATGATTGATGTAAGAGTTGTATTTTACCATTTTCACATCCGCCTCAACAGTTGCGGGCTTCATTATTTCTCCCTTCTTGTTTTGCCTCTCAGCTATCTTGACATCATGGTGAGGCAGAGGTGTGGTACCTATAGTAGAGGAGTCCTAAGTAGCTATAGACTGAGCAGTAGACTCATCCTGTAATCTTTGGCGAATGCCTGCGTAGCCCTTTGGACCCATTGTGTGGTCATGCACATTCAGTGCATGCCTTGCTCTTTATGACTCACTAATAGCCTAGTTAGTATGCACATTGATTTGGTTAGTAACACTAAAGGTTAATCTTGAATAGGTGAATACAACATATATTAATTAAATTGGGAGTGATGCCTAATACCTTGAATTCATCAGTTTTTCTTGAAGCAACAAACGCATCCCATTCTTCTGGGTCTAGGTAGTTCCACTGATCAGTGGCTGACTTCTTCCTCTTCTCACCATCTTTTATGTATTCTCAGGTGAGATTTGTCCTATATTTCCTTAGGATCCTCCCATAGCATTGCATCACGCATTTACGATGCAGCTTTTCATCCAATGCAAATATACTCTGCAAAATAGAATTGCTATTAACTAGTGTAACGACCCCACCTCCCAGTAACACCCAATTAAGGGAGACCAAGAGGTCAGAGCCATTATCCTAATTTCCGGATCCAAGGTTCGACAAATAATCAATAATCATTATCAAGTTCTACTAACTAAATTGAAAAGTTGTAATAAAATTTAACTTTGCATACCTTTTTCAAAAACTTGGATATCTACTTCTATCAACATGGAGTCTATTCTAAATAATCCTCCTTTGAACTTGAATTCATATTTAATTCCACATATGTCACTTTACTGTTTGTTCTTTTCACTTGTACCTAAAATGCCGACATACAAAATGTCGGTCATCATAAAGTAGGTATGTGGGTGAAACAATAATCATGTAACTATGATTACAATGTAATCAGCAAATTATCATTTAACAGCCAAGATTACATTTGAAGCAATACTACTCAATCCTTACATATCCCCTATCTTTGTGTTGTCCCTGTAGTGGACCTGGATGCTACCTTCCTCATGGTAGATCCCCATTAAACACTGCATGATTCTACCTAACAGGTAGATCAATATCTAGGGTTGTGTCACATGGCACTACCCATAGGTAGCCCAATCCCTAACTCATGGTGTGCTAAAGAGTCACATGACACTACCCATAGGTAGCCCAATTACTGACTCAAGGTGACTTGATGGACCTACCCCATTGGTAGCCATGTACTAAGTCATCCAATGACCTGATGGACCTACCCCATTGGTAGCCATGTACTAAGTCATCCAATGACCTGATGGACCAACCCCATAGGTAGCCATGTACTAGGTAAAACTATTAAGCCACAGAGGGGACTAGGATTTGAGCTAGTAGGCACATATCTTAAGTGATAGTCATATCCACAGTATAGTTTGCATGAATTAAATGTCATCCAATCAGTTATTTTCAAGCAACCGGTAAAAACATTCAGAAATCGCTGGGAAACTTAAGCGATTATTCATAAGCGTAACCACATATCTGTCAAGCTGATTTGAGACAAAATATTCCATGAAAGTAAGAAATCCAAGCAAGCAAGCACACATAACAAGATCCTGAAATAATCATGCAATTCCTTTTTATTACTCATGTCATCAAGATCTATTAAACTTAGCTCTCTTCCTAGGGTTTCTAGCCCACTTTTAGGATTTCCATTGCAATTAGGGTTTTCCTTAACCTTTTACTATTTTAAACCCTAGTTTAATACAATTACTCACAAACCCTATTTATCTCGTCTATTCTTCACGAAAGATATTAAGGTTACCTTTTAGCATCATATAACCCTAATTTCATATCACTATAGGAAACTATAACAATAACGATGGAAAATGTTTGTCATAATTGGGAAAAAATTGGTCGTTATATCTATTAAGGATGGAAAAAATTAGTCATCGCGTGTCGTCGTTATTGGTCTTGCCATTATTACCTGTGACGACAAAAAAATTCATTCCATCGTTAATATAAACAACGACAGAAAATTGATGTTATCGCTAATGGATATAACGTCAACTTAAACCGGTTGTCATAGTTGGTAATCACGATAACATATTTCTATCATAAATACCAATAATGAAAAATTTATAAGTACTCTCATCAAGGTTTATTGGGACAAAAAACTCTGTCGTAAATAGTTATAACGATACATAATAATTTTATATAATTTAGAAAATTGATGTATGATATATTATATAACATTATTTCTTAACAATATCCATCCAATGTACACAATTGAACAAATCATGGAAAATTGACAAACTCTTTCCTTTATTGTATTGAACAAAATTTTGATGTACATATTGGAGGGCGTGAGCCTTTACCACCTTGAACAAATTACCAAATACAATATAAAAATGAACTTCATTTGTTACTATACAACTTATACAATTATAGATCATGTCCATATCTAAACTCTCATGCCTAGGTTGCACCCTGTGCGCAAGTCACTACAATAAACCATCGATCTCGACCTCATCTCAAAGAAACAGCAAGTAACACACCATCTACCAAATACTTTTTAGTAGACTTCCTGGCAGCAGCTCCATGACACCATCCATTTGCTGACATGGAGCGTTGGTTCATTTCTGATCCTGAAACACCATCCAAGTGACCCAATTAAAACTCAAATGAACAAAAAATGTAAGAGTCACTATAGTTGTCCATGTGTAAATGGACCACAAAATCTTTTACTCATCATGGTGATTGATATGAATGAAGTTATACTGAAATAGAGAGCAGCACAAGCAAAACTATTATCATCATGGTAGGAATATATATAACCATACGACAGAATGAAGGGATCAGAAGACAACATCAACTAACACGCCAGCAGGTCGGCCTAAAAGCAAACAACAAACGAAGCATAGATAATTAAGCTAACACGCCAGCAGGTTGGCCCAAAAGCAAACAGCAAATGCTAGCTCCAACAACAGACATCATCAGACAAAAAACACAGATCGTCCCAGAAGCAAGAAAGCTATCAAATTCTTCACAGAAGATGGAAAAAGGCGAGCAACCACCAAATAAACCACCTTTCAAAAAACCTCGCTGCCAAAACGACCAGGAGCAGGATAGGACATACCAAAAGCATATAACCAGCCCACAAAACTCCAAAGAAAACAACCATCAGCAATGCACCAACAACAAAATAGTTGGGAGAGGGGAGCCTCACAATCCAGAGGATGGATACTCAACCTTCACCAATAAGATCATCTCAAACAGCAGCTAGAACACAGCAACTAGAAAACAACCACCTCTCCAGGCTATAGACAACCAAACAGATAAAGCCAAAGAGACTCTATGGCAGGTGGATCGCCACCTTCACCCCCTGAGTCATCAAGAGAAGAACAACATAACTGAACCACCTAATAGCAGCACTTGAAAGCAGCAACCTGCATCAGCTATACTCATCCCCAACAATTGCCTGCATCATTGAGAGTGAAATCATTAAATAAAGGGGTAATCGTTGTGACAAATAGGAGAGAAATAAACTAATCAATAGATTTATAAATAAAAAACGTTTAGATAAATCCACATTGAGAACAACAATATTCATGAAACAGCCAAACATAAGACTAATTAGACAATGTAGTAACTTTAAGACACATCAGCCACAAAGCAAAGTCAGAATAACATTTCAGCAACAAAACCAAATTGGGTGACTAGGATTCAAATCAATGGTAATACCAAGAAACTCAACCTGTTGATAGAAAAAGTTCAACCTATATATTCAGAAATACTACTGAAATTCATCACGAAAATTCTCAATCTGCTGCCACAAAATCACACATTGAATCATAAGAATTCATAGTTCTCAGTCTGGACTTCAAACGAAATAGCAACAATTTATCATAAGATAAAAGAGAGACATACATGGATTTAATTACCCCATCTTAGACGGACAAAGAAGGAAAATACCAAGCCCCACCATATGAGTAACATGGTAGATAAGAACGGTAATATAACAAATAAGCAACCAAACTGAAAAACAATATCTGCATTCTATCTAAATTTGCTTAAACAAAATTACCAATAAAAGAAGTTTTGAGAGCAATTTGTGAACAATCAATAATATGGCAAAAATTTAGAGCATTAATAGTTGTCACTCCGCAAAGATTTAAGTGTTTTTAATTTGATGTCTACAAATCTTTTCTAACACCTTGTATCAACATGACAGACCACACACATCAACAGAATACAAGAGAAATAGATAAAATTCTCTACGGAATCAGCCTACAAACTGCTGAAGGAGGAGGGGCATGGAAGAAGGGCTGGCTGCTGGGAGAGGCTGTGGCAGGGCAGATGCCTGAAAAAAGTCAAGTTGTTCTTCTGGCTGGCGCATATCCTTACGAACTCGAGAAGACAACACCACCACCTCACTACTGATGCCTTATGCCCCAGATGATTGAAGGAGGAGGAGTCATCCTTACATGCGCTTCGTGACTGCCAAGCAGCTAAGGAAGTGTGGCATAACAACAGAATAGAAGAGGACATACCAAATTTCTTCACAGGGAATCTGGAGACCTGGATGAGACGATGTTTGAAGACAGATTAATGAGAGGATATCTTAGGGGAGGAACTCCATTGATCACCTGTTGCACCATGTTTCTGAATCTTAAAAGATCAAGAGATGTTGAATTTGCACAACAACCCTATTATATATAGACTTCCACATCATCTATCATGACATACACATTTCTTGAGGAAATTAAGATTCCCAATCCTGATCACCAGTGGAAAGCAAAGATCTGCAGTCGGAGCATGGGATGTTGCAAGTCACATGATGGGTTTATGCCTTCAATAAATCTAACTCTACAAGAGACAAGAAGACTCCAAAATGAAGATCTATAAGTTTGTATAATAGGATTTGACTCTCAAATCTAGATTCCAAGTCAAAATTTTAAATTCTTAGAATGTCACAAAACCAAACCGTTCTGAAATTACACTAATACATAATTTTCTTGAAGAAATGAAGCTACAACATGTGGATATAAATGAGCATAAAAATTTGAACATGTCTACTTCTTTAGCGTCTTCTTCAACCATCATGACGAATGCTTGGCAAAATCCCAATGATCAGAAGAAGAAGATCATGAGGATTGAAACTTTGCTCACATCAAGATGAATGATGTTGGTAGACCATATGTGGCATGAAGAGAAGTTGTTAGACTACACCTCCATGCCAAAAGCAGCATCCTAGTGACCAGTTGAATACACCCTAATAGTAGTAGATGGATCCATTATAACCACCTACCCTTGCGGTTCTAGAGTGAATACTAGATCCTCCATGGAAAAATTACTCATGCCTACATTAGGATTACACTAGGCTCCCTAGAAATCCTAACTCTATCCATATATTGGTGGTATAATTGAGCAAAGGAGTCTCTGACACTGCTCATATTAGCATAATGATCTTGAAAGGACAAGGTCCAACCATGATCCATCTAGACAAACCTCCAATTTCTAAGTCACAATAAGATTGCAATCATGAAAAGTCATAAAAACCCTAGGCAACCATAGGCGAAGAGGGAGGAGTCTCAGGATGAAGATCTTACATAGGAGGACGTGGACATAACAACTCATATCCATATTTGGTTTTCTCCTTAGAGGAACCATAATCAATCACTTGTGAAGAACATATGCCAAACTATTATGGTCAAGCAAACACATCAGAATAGAAGATAAAACCTTACCAGAGGAGTGTATGCCAGATGATAATATGCCTCTTGTGAGAATGACAATGGCTTACCATTTCAATAACACCACTCAAGATACATAGAATATTCTACTTTTCATCCTATTATCTCATGTGCATATTTATTGATCTCGATGCCTAAAGAAACCAATCTATAAAAGGGTCAAAAGGAAGGTATTAACCATCATTCAGGTGATGAGTAGCACACTTGACCATGTGCAAGACATCCCCATAGGGTGGCTCAAACTGGACCCTACATGCATGCAAAGACAAAGTAGAAAATTTGGCAACACATGATGTACTCACCTCTCTGAGTTAAAACCTAGAGAAAATCTTGAATCTAATCTAGAAAGCACCAAACACACATGGAGACAGCTAAAGCGCATCCATATGAATTAGATAGTACCATAGAAAAGTTCTATGCATACCTATCAAGACATCATCCTCTATATCTTGCCTCTCCATTGCTTGTAAGATACCATGTTGTCGTGTCTAGATCAATGATTATAGGTGAGTAGATTAGCATATAGATAACCTCATGTGCCACTCAATGTGACAACTCTATTGAGATAGGAATTCTCATATCCCCAAATATACAAGGAGAATATTAGTTAAATAGGTCACAATAAATATTTTAATATAAGCAACAAAATAAAGAAAAATGCATACCTCAATCAAGCCCACAAAGCCACTACAACTCTTGGTATCCCTGAAAATTTTGTTCATGGAGAAATCATCAAAAAGGCATCTCCTCAGATGCATCAATGGGTGGGTGTATACATCTCCATACCAATTAAGAGAAGGAACTACCTCCAAGTCAAGTAGATCGATGAACCAACCAATCTCTTCTACATTCCCAGCATTCCTACCAAAAAGGCAACTAGTAACTAGCACAAAAAGAAATGACCTAACTCACAAGGAAAATAGAAAAGGATGACTACCACCTCATAGTTTCCTATTCATACGAATAATTTCTGTGTAGATTGAAATTGAAGAGTGATAGTCAATATGTTTCACTTGGTAAACATGTTTTAGGGTCTCATAGTTCTCCAAATAAAGGATGCACCACAACATCTAACTGGACATAGGAAAATGGATGGAAAGGTTTTCATTAGATCAGTCTTAAAACCAATCAGGACTAGCCATTAAAAATATTAACAATTTTAATAAGCATATTCAAGTATCTATTTGTTCTTTAAAATTATGACAAATAAAATTTAATCTAGACATATACTCACGGGCGTACAACAGACACTTTGGAAGCATTGAAAAAGTTAGGAACAAATCCACAACTTAAAGGGGGAATGAACTTGTGGAAGACCTGAAAATGAATGATAACATGCATGTGAGATGAAATTGTGAAGGGTGATGAAACATCAGATTGTCGAGGTAGGGTATTATCACCTTAGGTTATATATTTTTCTCTACTCTGAGAAAATTCTCCACGAAATTTCGGTTCACGCACTTGATCTTTTCTGTTGTTGGTCTTCCACTCAACCACTCACATACCAAGCAATATAACCTGATTTTAGAGTTGTAACTTTGCTTTTAGCATGACCTCTGCTTTGAACTCCTATAATCCCAACACAAAGGTCTTGGATAGCTTGTTTGTCAGGTGCAATGGGAACCTAGTGCACATGAAAATGCATAGAAGTTATATTATAATGCAAACCTTGTGAAACACATTGGTCATTGGGAACATAACTTGCATTTCCATTTTTGTAGTCCAACAGCCTGCACACACTGGCAGGTCCAACAACCCAATGTTTCAGTAACTTGATTTTGTGCAGTAACTTTACTGTCAATATGACCTTTGGCTTGAACTCCTATAGTCCCTGCATAAAGGTCTTGGATAGCTTGTTTGATAGGTACCAATGGGAATGTAATGCATATAACAATGCATAAAAGCTACATTGTAACACAAACCTTGTCAAACATATTGGACTTCACAGCTTGTATCTGAGTTGTTGAGCCAAGGAAGCTGACATGTGGTGGGTTGTTGTCGTGGCCTGTATCATTACACAAAATAGAAGTTAAGAATACAAGAATGATCAATTAAGACTAGAGTTATAAAATATTTAATATAAATAGACAAAATATAAATCCTCGGGCGATTTGTCTACCCTCTAGGAATAGCCAAAAGGACAAGTTGGGTTATTGATTTTAGATAGGGGAAATATGGGTCATGCAAAATGATTTCTTAATAACATCTCTATATGCAATTCTCAATTGCAAATGTTGACATTTTCTTGGGAAGTTGCATAATGATTTATGGATTCTTAGTAACTTATATACGTGTATGTTGCATACCTCTTTCAGTTTATGTCAATCCTATTTCTCCATTCTTCTTTGTCCCTTATTCATTAAGAAAATACAAAAGAAAGCAGAGTTGGAAAATACTAGTAATTGTTTTCTAAGAAGGTAATAATATATAGAGATGGAACCCATCCTCTTATAATTTAATAGAACACTCTGCTTGACTTTTCACTTAAGTCATTGATCCACTCTCAATATTGCTTTTTGTTCCATTTCATGTGGATCCATGGAACATTGTTAACACATTATTACATATGATTGAAAAGAATGACAAATGCTAAATGATAACAACCCCTCATGGGTTACATACAACCAATTTGTAATCAAAGTGACACAACCACATTCATACTATGGCATTAGCTTAACCACAATCTAAACATCACAATCACTGGCCACCTCCCATGGGACCAAGTGTGGGGCCTACAAACCAACATATACAGAAAATAAACCAGTGTTATACTTATAAAAGATATAATTGATTTTCTCAATAAAAATTCACCAAACCAGTCTAATAAATTAGCTACATCACAGCTGAGCAACACGAAATATAAGAAAAGGTGGAGAATGTCTAGAACAATAACATATAAACATCAACGAAATATAAATATTAACAAGCTCTTCCTTCATAGCCTAATATGTTCCAGCTTAACCATATGATGGGATCCAAATGGTTAATAGAATTGGAGAATCCAATTCCTACAAGATAAAACAATAAAGCAGTTAGTTTCATTTCACCAATAGATATGTGTAATAGAAAACTATGATATGCAAATATATATACTATAAATAATACAATGGCAACAAGAAACATCATCAATTGGTGAACTGACCTCATAACTAATTTGAGGTATCATCATCTGAAATAGCCGGAGAAAAGGCACAACCATCATCATCCTCACTAAAATCCAAAAGTTCCTGAAATTTTTGATTGCTGATTATCCTATATAGTGCATTTTCCACATTTTCCAAACGTTTTTGTGTGGCACGCTTTCCATCTTCAACTATTTTAAGAGCTTTCTCTTGTACTTTCAAAGCTTCCTCCTTGTCTTTCAATTCTTGGTCTTTTGCTTTGAGTTCATCAAGTAAGGCATTCTTTGTTTTGTATGGTCCTCTAACATCTCTTGGCTTTACACCTCCACCATAACAAGATATGTATTTCTTTGTCTTTGATTCTCCATACACTTTTTCGGCGACCTCAACGGGGCGAAGGGATGGCTCTACTTGTTGGATGGTTATGATTTTTTCCTGAATCAACAATTTATGTTAGTAACTAATGGACCGAAAATAGATATTTTTTTCTTACTTACATGAACTTGAGATGACTCCATAGTAGCTAAGGTATCACCCTTCTTGTGGCTTTCAAAGTACATTGTTCCCAAGTCAGGTGGGTTCCCATCTTTTCCTCCCTATAGTACAACAAAAAAGTTATATGCATCCCTAGAGACAAAGTATAGCATAAAGAGAAAATTAAACAACCTTCTGCCATGATATTTCTCTAAGAGGCATGCTACCAGTGCGATGAAGTAACGTATTGTTCAGCCCTTCTCTGTTTATGGAGTTTCTCTTACTCGATGCCTGCATTTAGTATAATGTACATATCGATAGAAGAAAAAAAAGAAATATAAGAACAAATAATTTGAATTGATGTAAAGTTTTATAATAAAAAGGTCACCGTAAACTTTTCACTGTGAAAAATCTCTTTCACAAGCCATTCCCAATCACTATCAACTTCAATTGCCATAGGTTTCTTTGATAGTTGTTGTTGCATGTCCAACCCCTTGACAGTTTGATGCATTGATGCCCTCCACTTTATCCATAATTCTTTCAAGTGTTTTAAAGTGTGAGCTTTGTGTTCCTCCATGTGGTCATTTGAGAATTTATCCTAATACATGTTTAATTACACAAGAACATCAATGCATCATGGATGTTTGTCAAATGATTATAACAATAAAGTGTAGAAGATATTACCATAACTGCAGCCCACATGTGATCTTTTTGTCTGTCTGTAACTTCATTCCAAGAATGCACTTTGATTGGACAAATATTCCGATCACGAACAATCCTGCCCAAATGTCTACTCCACACCTTATGATTTTTTCCAACAGGGCGACCTTGATAGAATGTGACATCTATCTTGGCACCTCCTCTTAGTCTAGCCACTTTCTTACATTTGTTACGTCCTCGACGTCTGACTGCCTTTTCAGTGGCACTGGCTATATTCAGTAATAAAAAATAAATAAAACAAGTTAAGGAATGTCTGACTCAAGCCCTTGAATCTGCTTATTATGAATAAAGGAAAGTGAACCTACACATTGAAATATCATTGACGACATTAGTTGACATCAGTTCAGTCTCCATGTTCTGTTCTGGTTCAATAGGAACTTCTTCAAGAGGTGTAGGATCAGCTTCAGTTCGTGGGGAAGGAACATTTTCAGTTGGAGTCTTGTGGTGGAGAAACATTTTCAGTTGGTGGAGGAGTAATTCTTTTTGACATGGGTGCCATTCTAGATTGATCATGAATATTGCTTTGTTTGGAAGTCAAGTTGTTCAAAAAGGATAAATGATTATCACATGACTCCATGTAACCACGGCTTTTGCTACCTCCTATATGATTCAACAAGCGACTCTTAATTTGTAATCCATGATTACGTCCTTTCCCAATTACTGCTAATTGTTGTGGTGAGATGAACTTCTTAGCATTGGACTTAGCCATTGGATCTTTCCCATTTCTTGATGTGCTAGCAGCCAACTTGCTACAAAATCGTCAAGCTAGTTGTCAATATTATTGCTTGCATAAATCAGTATAAATGAAATTATAATTTCATAGAATGTAACAAGGAATAATAGAAGGGAGGTCCAGGAAGTGTGGGATACTGCTCTCTATGATTCAGAGAGCATGTATAGATAGTTGTTTTGTTCTGTACAACTCTCTTTTTTGTTTTTTTCTTTTCTGTTTTGTACATATTTTTACATAGTTTCAATAAAGAGGAGCAAGCTGGTTACCAAAAAAAAACATTGTAATGAGATACGAAATAAATAAGTTTGACTATTATAATTGTTGCACGTTTAGAAGTACTTAAAGAGGAATAGTAATCTAGTTAACATTATGAAATAAGCATTGGATCATCATGTGCATCATTTGTATCATCAAATAGCTCCAAATTGTCCCCTGGATTGATCATTGTCACAATATGCCACCCCTTATTAATCTGATCATTCACATAAAAATCTTGAGATGCTTGAGTTGCTAATATAAATGGCTCAACAGTTTTCCTAATACGCTTGCAATCAACACTCGCGAATCCATATGCATCAATCTGTACTCCTTTAGCAACATCAAACCAATCACATAGAAATAATACCACTCTCTTACTGCCCAAATATTGCAATTCTATAATCTCAGTCAGTTGTGCGTAGTAATCTCTGCTAATTCCACTACCATCATCACCAACCACGGTTACCCCACTGCATTGTGACCTTGATCTTTCATCATGAGACTTAGTGTGGAACCGATAACCATTCACTATATAGCCATAAAAACATTTCACGCATTTGAGTGGACCACGTGATAATGAAAGCAACTCATCTGTCTTCTTGATTTTATCATTCACATGTTGATCTCCTATCTAAAATAAGATAGTTAGTAGAAAAACTAAATCAAATTAGTGTGTATACAAAACCATATTGAACAAATCAGACCAACTTACTTTCATCTTAAACCATTCTATGAAATCCTAATTTAAATCCTTAATAGATATTTGATCTGGATCAACTCCTTGAGCTTGATAATATTCTCTAGAATAAATTGAAAATGCATGTGATGAAGTTAGCAAACAAAATATAAAATCTATCAGCAAATGGCTTAGCTACACAATTCAAGAATCACGTACTCAATGAACGGCTTAACTTCCTCACAATTGTTTAAGATGTATATGTGAGCTTTCTCCCACTCAACTGCATCAAGGTCCCTTGTTGCTCCACATCCTAATCATCTTCCCTTGTATGAAAATACAGATAATGTTGCACATTCATTGACATAATCATCATAGTTTCTATCAAGACGATTGAACCTTGTCTCTACAGTATGCAAATATTTGGAACAAAGATTCATGCATTCTTCTACTATAAAGCCTTCTGCTATGGAACCCTCTGGACAACTTCTGTTGCGAATATAGGACTTCAATGTGTACAAATATCTCTCTATCGGATACATCCATTCATCATGAATGGGCCCACACAACATAGCCTCATGTGATAAATGAATAGGAAAATGTAGCATCACATCAAAACATGATCGTGGGAAATTTTGCTCCAACTTGCAAAGTGTAATTGCAATTTGAGCTTCAATTTGCTTCAGATCCCCCATATCTAAACATTTGTTTCCCAAAACCTTGAAGAAACGTGACAACTCAAGAAGTGGTTCGTAAACATCCTTAGGAACAAGGCCACGCAATGCAAGAGGGAGTATGTGGTGTAACAAAATATGATGATCATGACTCTTCAATCCTGAAAGTTTGTTTTCTTTCAGATTCACACACAGGGAAATGTTTGAAGAAAAACCATCCGGTACCTTTAGATCCTTCAAAAATCTTAAAAACCTACATTTTCCGTCTACAGATAATGTGAATGATGCATCAGGCAGCACTGTTTTCCCTCCAATTATCATTGGGTGCAACTCTTGCCTAATATTCATTGCTTGCAAATCTAGACGAGAGTTATAGTTGTCCTGTGTCTTATTCTTCACATTCATAAGAGTTCCAAGAATACTATCACATATGTTTTTCTCAATGTGCATCACATCTAAAGTATGTCGTATCAATAGATCTTTCCAGTATGGAAGCTTAAAGAAAATGCTTTTCTTGTTCCAATTATCCCCTCTGCTATTGTGAGATACCTTTTTTGAACATTTGCTAAGAATATTCCCTTCCAAACTTTGCACTTCAATGAGGACATCATCACCACTTAGTGGTGTAGAGGGTGTGCCCTTCTCGATCGTGCCATCAAATGCAGATTTATTCTTTCTCCACCGATGATCCAAAGGCAAATAACACCTATGACCCATAAAGCATTCCTTTCTACCATTAGTTAGCCTAATCGAAAGAGTACCCTTATGGCAACACGGGCAAGCAAGTTTTCCCTTGGTACTCCATCCAGATAAAATCCCATATGCAGGAAAATCATTGATGGTCCACAACACAGCAACACAAAGATTAAAATTTTGATGTGTAATTACATCAAATGTTTGTATGCCATTATTCCAAAGCTTCAATAATTCATCTATTAATGGTTGCAAATAAACATCAATACAATTACCTGGACCATGAGGACCTGGAATCAGCATGGACAAAATGAGATTTGTTTGCTTCATGCACATCCAAGGAGGCAAGTTGTACGGAATAAGAATAATGGGCCAAGTGCTATATGATGACCTACAATTGTTGAATGGTTGAAAACCATCACTAGCAAGGCCTAGTCTGACATTCTTGGGCTCTGCAGAAAAAGTACCATGAAGCTCATTCAACTTTTTCCATGCCAAGGAATCAGCCGGATGATGTAAATTCCCATCATCTTCTTTATCGTGATGCCACCTCATTAGTGAAGATGTTTTTGAGGACATAAACAACTTTTGAAGGTGGGGCTTTAGTGGGAAGTAACACAAGATCTTTGCTGGTACTTTCTTGCCATTTGCTTTTAATTTCTCTTCCCCATTGTGCTTGTCATACTTCCATCTTGAAGTATTGCAAATTTTGCATTTATCAAGGCCACGGTCTTCCTTCCTGAACAACATACAATCATTCACACATGCATCTATCTTGTCATATGAGCAACAAAGATCTTTAATTGTCTTCTTTGCTTCATAATAAGAGGTAGGTATGGTTGAATCACCTGGGAATAGTTCATCTTTCAATAATTCAAGTAGTAATGTGAAAGAATGATTACTCCATTTTCCAAGGCTCTTGAGATGAAGCAATTTTACCAAGGCAGATAATTTTGACCCCTTTGATCCCTTATAGAGAGGTTGATTGAGGTCGTCCAGCAACCTAAAAAACCTTTTAGCCTCAGTATTAGGTTCCTCTTCATGATCATCGTGGTTGGAATTTCCCATTCCACCACCATTCCTATCAAAATTATGTGAACTAGGGTGCATTTCTTCAAGAAGATCTAGCATCTCATCATCATCTACATCATTATCCCCTTCATCGTTATTGACTAAAGTATCTGAATCAGACTCACTTTCATTTCCCATCTCACCATGATGATACCAAAGAGTATAACTGCTCAAAATACCATAAACCATCAAGTGTGTTTTCACCACATCACGTGGGATAGAAGAAGTATTAACACAACGAACACACGGACATCTGATTTTATCTGCACCAATTTTTTGACAAGCATAGGTAAGAAACTCTTCAACACTGATTTCATATGATGGATCATCAAGCCTATCATCAACAAGTCTAATACATTCCTTATCCGGTGCCATTTTCTACAAAGAAGAATTCATGTTATTGTTTACAAGCCACATAATACAATTATTTCTTGTTGGTGATAAATATAAGATTTCTTTCTCTTATTGGTTACCTTTATAAAAAAAGATCAAGATGTATAGCATGCAGCTCTATGCCCGAGTCCTTTAGGCATCTATACATTCAATGTTTAGCACTTGGGTTATGCAACACCTTGAAAAGTAATAAGGAAGTGAAGATAGGGTATACACATTTATATCATGCGACCATGATGCAGGAAGTAAAAATAGTTTTCCAATTTCGTTGTTGCAGACCATGATGCATGAAGTAAAAAGTCATATCATTCACTATTGCATAGAGGAGTGTGACTTGTTTTATATCCACTCGCATCATGTGTGATGTGAGGTATGACAGAGGATTTATCAGGGGAAAGGGTTGAACATAAACAAAGTTAGAGGACAAAGTGCAAGAAGACACCACCAATGCAATCCCTTCTTAGTCCCCCCCCTCCGGCGTCTTCCCTACCCCCTTCTATGCACTCTCTGCCTAGAAAGAGACAGGTGGCCCAACTTGACACACCATGATAGCTCTTAGAGGATGAAGAGCAAGAAGACACCACCAATACAATCCTTCCTCCCTTTCTCTCTTTTCCTGCCCATGTTATATAATACATCAATATCACCTTGGTAACTATTATTTTCCTTAAGTTGTATGACCCTTTCATGTAGCAAACTCCCATATTCATTTCTCAAGGATAGTCTCACAAAGTTTGTAGACTACATAGAGATGTCTAGCTATGGTCTCAAACAAAGTGCTCGTGCTTAGTTTGACAAACTGATATCCTTTTTAAGACATGATTGTGACGCTCCCACTCTAATCACATGCTCTTTGATAAAACTAGTGAATCTGTTATTGTTGTTCTACTTTTAAACATTGATGACCATCTCGTATCGGAGTGATGTCGGCATTCAAACAAGTATTCATGCAAGCATTTTGTTACAAAACACCTTGGAATATTATGATTTTTTACTAGGCATTAGAGTCACCTGTAGTGCATCTATATTCGGCCTATCCAATGTTCTTATTCTTCTCAGTGGTACTGGTATACTTGGGATCATACGGACAAAAACACCTTTTAGCACCAATATTCCCTAGGACGGTGATTCCTCTCTGGCCTTCCCGAATAGGCAAAGATTATGCATGACACTAGGTAAACTTTTCTATCTCATTGTGACTCGTTCTGATGTCATTAGGGTTGTGGTGTTGTTACCTTGATAGATCAAGTTTGTGTCATTGGAATGTTTTATACCACATTCTTTTGTATCTTAAAGCTTCCCTAGGAAACGATTGTACTATCCAAAGGATGGTCACTATAAAATCGCATGCTTCTATGTTGGAAGTAAGATAGACAGAAAACTAACATCTAGATTTTGTACCTTTGTTGGAGGCAATCTAGTCACATGGCGCAACAAAAAGTAGGCCATTTTATCTAGGTCCAGTGCAAAGACTAAATATAGGGCAACAACACATTTTGCACATGAAACGACCTTGGTTTGAAGTCCTGTTAGAACTTCCTAAAATCTATATGCTCCTGTGCCTATGTATTGTGACAATGATGCAACTATATTCATCTTCCAATCGAAGATTCCATGAAGAACCAAACATATTGAATTCAATTGTCACTTCGTGCGAGAAGCCATAGATGCTAAGACGATCAACACCCTTTTCAAGAGATCAGAGTTGCAGATAGCAGATTGGCTTATCAAACCTACGAGTAAATGGGTATTTTCTATTGTAGTTGACAATCTAGGATTTCTTAATATCTATGCCCAGCTTGAGGGGAGGGGGTGTTAGAGTGTTGATGGGTCCTCTGTTTAGTCCCACATTGGGTAGTACGAGAGCGCTACCCTGTCTACACTCCTATCTATACACTGCTTGTAAGCACCAGTTAATATACTAAATATAATCCCAGTTAGCATTGTCCAATCCTCTACATATATCTATTTTAGTAGGGGCCAAAAGGATAATGACTTGAAAGGAAATGGAGACCACAAAATAACCAAAATAGAGGGTCCATTACTTGAATGATGCTTACTGGTTAAGTATTAACAGATGCAATTGAGTAGGGGGGAAGAGGCGATGAAGTCAAATAATTGGAAGATATATAGGTGGATGTCACACGACTCACACCTACCCTATCGTGCTAGTGAAGAGTTTCAATCATCAAGATTGAGAAAGGGATATGTATGGTTAATAAAGACAAATAGAGGAAGTCGACACATTCAGAGATCATTATTGATGCTGATGTCAATCAGTAGATACCTTTTTATATGTCTGCATGCTTTCCTTCATTTTAGGGGATTCGTTTGATCCTGTGGAGTATTTTTTTTGACATCAAGAGATAGTTTCAAATACTTCAATTTGCTTCCTGAATTGCATTGCATGCATGCTCAACGATAACTGTGAATATGTGAACTTTACATTCTTCACTTTCAATGAGTTTGTGTTTTCTATGACCAGGCAAGCATGGGCGAGTTGAAACAAGTTCTTTCTGATAGTAGCAGTATTGTTAGCATCAAGCCTCTGGCCAAGTCAATTAAAGATCTTAGCAGGGCTGCAACGAAAATAAATCTACAGAAGAAGGTATGGGTTATGCTAAGAAAACCACACACGATGAGTGAAGTTAAGAAACAAGAGTTAGTTATGACATTGTATTACATATTTTGGTTATTTTTTTAAAAATCTAGTTGTTGAAACTTCTGTACTTTTACTTGAATAGCATATTAGCAAATTGAACTCATTGAACTTATATGTTGACTGCAAAACTGACGTAGTATATTTTTTTAACAAAGCAACATTTTTTAGCCTTCACGTTTATGATGCGTATGTATCAAAACGACCTAAAAATCTGTATATAGGCTAATCATACGATATGTAAGGATATTAATTGTTGGGAACAGTTCGAAAATGCAAATTGAGTGTATGGTTGTAGTGGTACACGAGTGGTAACTAGAAATGTCTCTATGATTAATACTGTGAAAGATGACCTAAATATAACTTGGCAACATTTTAAGCATTCATGTTTCACTAGTTTGACTTGGACATATATCACATTGTATGAAACTTGTTTCATTTTTTGACATATCGGCAAGTTGAATAGATGAGTGTGGGTATGCCTCGTTGTCTTTTTGTTTTTGTTTAAATACTCAGCAACTGTCAAAGTTAGGTCGAGGTCTCACAGCTGGGTACTGGTTTTATGATAAGGTTTTGGGTCTATGTCCTACACATGCATGCCTCATGGTGCTGGATCTACAGACCTTTTATTGCAGACTTCAAGATTATCTTTTGCTTGATTTATTGTAGGATCACCAAAGAGAGAACTACCTGCAAGCATGTCATTTTTTTGCTGCCGGTTGGGAATGAATATCATGCAACATGCCCATCCTTGCCAACTAAATCCATGGCAACAATATACTAGGAGCAACTGGACTCATGCTCCAATTCCTGTATTTTTGGGTTTCCTACCTGGGCCCACACCTTAATGAAACCCACTAAAAACAACTCATCTTGAAGAGAGAAACATGTAGTGTTAAAAGTATATGTCTAATTTACCATCTTGCACATGAAGACGCCAGCAATGATGGATGTGTATGGAAGCAATGAATCAGCAAGCAGAAATGTCTCTATGCTTAACTAGACATTTCTCTATGCTTAATGAATAGTCAAATTAGTTGAAACCCCAAAGTCTATCCATATCAGGTTGTAATGTATGGGATTATCAATGAGAGTGTCAATTCATTTTAATCTCACTCATAGGCTAGTGTGACAAAATGTCAATTAAATTCTATACTAAAATTCAACACGTCCATAATAATATTCTAGTAAGGTAGATAAATTTTTTGGATCCATGTTGTAAACATCTAAACTACCAACATCTAAAGTAGAGTCCAAGCTCCCTAAGGTTACACTATCATCAGTTGTCAAACTATATATATCAATATGAGATTTCAATGACAATGGTAGTTGATGAGAGGGTTACCTCACATGTTTTTTAATGTGTTGGAGGCTAGTGTTTGAAATGTTCATTGCATGCTCATGTGGAATTCAAAACAACTCTAATAACATTTTAAGAAGTAAATTTTAGTTAGATACCTATTATGAACAATTCAAACACATACTTTTGAAGAAGACTCCAATGATCAAGTCCTTTGAATTCTCATATTTATCAATATCATATATGTAAAGATAGTGATTGTTAATGAGAGGGTAAGCTCTTAGAATATAGATAACCTTTAGAGGCCAGTGTTATGAAATGGCCATTACCTATTCCAATTCAATTCAAAACAACCATCATAACATTCTTTGAAGGTAGTGAATGCAGTTTGAGCCCTAGTATGAATATCTCATAAACCAACATTTTAAGCAAAGTCCAAGATCCCTATGGTTACCTTTTCACCACAACCTCATTCTTAGTAATCTAAAACTTATTTCTATGAAATTTAAAACATGATGATTGTGGAACAGAGGGTAAGCTCATAGAAATTAATTCTATTTTAGAGGCTAATGTGATGAAATGTACATTACAAGTTCTAGTTGGATTAAACAAAACCTTGATTAAATTCTTGGAAGGTATTCATTTATGTTGGAACCCTACTATGAACATATTAAACACCAACCATTAAATTAGATTCCAAGGTCCTTGAGGTTACCCTACATCAACAATCAAATTCTTAGCAAATCCATAATTATTAAATTGAGATCACAAAAACAATGACTATTTAGGAGTGGGTAACTCATGGAATTGAATCTATTTCAGATGTTGGTCTGAAAAAAGGGCTGTTGCATGTTTTCAAGTAAGTTCAAACAACCCAAAAAAGACAAATGGTTGTCTGGAACCAGAAAGATATGAATGAATGTCCACAATTACTCATCACAAGTAACTCATTATAGGAAGCATTTGGATAGATGATTGTTCTCTGTTACTTATTATGATTCACAAGATATATGAAGAAATAGTTGTTCGTATAGGGTAGTGGAAATATGTGAACATTAGGGGTAGTGAGCATGTATTACAACCCAAAATTTCAATTTTAGGGGCAAGCACATGAATCAGAACAACATGACCATCATATGATATTGAAAAATTGATATTAGATAGTTGAATGCTATTATAGACCTCACATTTATCGAGCTTTGGGAAATGCACATCATTGTGTAGTAAATCTAGTTATTCTCGAATATTAAAAGTAAACCAATCTTATCAAAACTAGTTATTCTCAAAATGTTAAAAGAAAACCAATCTTACATGGAATAAAAACAATCACAAGAGATGGGATAGAAACAAATAAATAGAACCATTTCATAAACAATATCACAATCATAGGTCGTTGATCTTGAACTCAAGCCCAAAATTAGGATTTTTAGGGGTCACATATGAATGTCAATGCATGATCAACAAAATAAATGAGATTAGATGTGTGAATGTCTATTTTCAAATCAAATGATTAGATAAATGAATCTCACATGTGAAAACTAACTCAACCATAGTGAATCATGTAAAAGAAAATAGAAGAAATTTTCAACTTTGATCACTCTTCATGTACCCAACCTCAAAATTAAGGTGTTTGGGGTAATAACAAGCGTGAATGCAAAAACACAAAATCTTACCAAATAAATCGGAATTTATTGGTATCTCTTATGATGGACCTCATATATATGTGTAGAGGCCTCTCATTTTCATAAATATCAACCATTACATAAACTAGCACTAGTATCCCCATATATGGAAAACAATCTCACATGTGTATCATAAATAAACCATAGTATATAAGATGATATCTATTCCAAGTAGTTCTCCTTCCCTAGACGGTCGTGGAGGGATGGTACAAGGTGAATGTGGTTCTATGAAAGCCATAAATAAAGCGACTATGTGTGCACAGATTCAAAGGAAGGTGATCTTCATATCTAATTACGGGCTTCTCAGCTCCTGATTTGCTGAGTGGTAGGACAAGCTCAAATTGAACATGGTACCCTAGCTCATGGAGCTAGAGGAGACATTTTGAAGCTATAGGTAACCCACATAGAAAAAAAGAAAATTGCATACCCTCTTGCAACATTTGAAGCAAACATTAGTTCGATCGTCTTGGGTCCGTAGAGATCACCTCGCCTCTTGCCTTTGGGTCCACAGTCCTTTATCCTACCTTGGTTCGCCTAGGGCCATAGGCTGTTACTGCACGGAGCAGAGAGAAATAGAGGGCCACAGGATGTTACTGCACAGAGCAGAGAGAAATAGAAGAAGTAGGGAATAGATGAGTTCGGAAGACATGATTGTGGGAGTGGAGTAGAATGATGGCCGCATACCTTGTTGTTCCTCCTACAGATCAATCACCAGCTCCTATCCAGGTTGACACTCGCCTCTGGTTCTAGATCGGGGTTCTGGCATCGCTGTGATGCCTGGCGCACTGCTCTAGGTCACCCTTGATCGGCCGCCGGAAGTACTAGATTGCCCTGATCATCATCGCCGAAGAGGAGAGCTTGGGAGTTAGCTAGCTAGCAGGCAAACCTAGTGTGAAATCCGTTGGATTGTCTGCGTAGAGAGCCAAGGATCTCTCTCCTCGTGGGTTGGCAAGTGTGGGAATTATTGGTGGAGTGGGAGAATGTGGGAGTCGGGCGGTCTTTGCCGCCGCAGGGATCAGGCGTCAGTTCCCGGGTCGCGCGCGCGCGGGGGGGGGGGGGGGGGGGGGTGGCGTTGGCGGGGGTGGGACTGGAGGGAGAATTTTTTTAGCGACAGAATATATATCATATTTATGACAACTAATGTATTTGGCCGTTATTAACCATACTAATATCGACCATAAAAATGTGTGGTCACGATTAGGGTAACAATTACAACAAACTAATTATGTTGTCGCTACTTTGGTCGTTAATGTCTTGGTTTCTAGTAGTGTATTAAGGTATAATTAAACATTGATTAAGTCCATTAAGCTTCTTTTACATTATAGCTACCATTTTTATCCTTTTAATCCATGATAAGATCATTATGCTCATTTATCATCAATTCATAGTTCATTATGGTCTAAGACTCGATTTGCCATTAATTCTACCTTTATACATTAGAAAACCCTAATTACTACATTAAGGGCATTTATCCACAACTAGGAACTTTTATACTTGAAAATGCTTAAAATTATCATATCTCAACTTTAATCATGAAATTGATCAATTAAAGCCATTAATAGTCTCACTCACTAATATTAGGGTTTCAACACCCATTAAAGCACATTTACGCACATGAAACTCTCAATTACACTAATTATGTGCAAAGTTCATCCTTTTTGTTCTTAATGTACCTTTTTACAATTAATAGGTTAATATCAACTTTAATCACCCATTAAACCCTACTAAACACATTTATCATCTCGAAATAGGGTTTCTTAATCATTAAATCATCAAAGTTGATAACTTCCATTACTTCTCGAATTTCAATTAGAAAAAGGCTTCAATTATATTTTTATTGCATTCCTCGTGTTCTTCTGAGAAAAATTCATACATTATGCATATCCATCCAATCTACGATTAATTAGTTACAAATTTTGCAAGAATATACTTACTTGAGCCAATCAGGAGTTGCCACATTATCTCTGTCCATGCAACATGACCTGATTTGCAAAACATAATGCAAAGACAAAACTGCCCTTGACATAAGGATCCGTTCTTTAGCACACTGAGGGGTAGAACGGTCAAATGCCTCTCGTGTCTTCTTCAATTTTACGCAACTGTGCTGTGCTACCCTAGCTGCGATGGAGCAGCTCCTCCTCTTCTTCCCACGGCCTGGTTCATGTCGCCAACCCCCGCCATGGCTCTGTCATTCCCAGCCACACGTGAGGTGCCCCCAAAATGTGGCCAAGGTGGTCGTTCCTGAGATAGCCATGACCGCGACCTGTTGTAGGGTTGCAGACCTTCGGTGCGAGCTGCATGAAGATGGAAATATAAAAACGATAGCCAAACCTTCCAGGGTCATCGTAGGGGCTTCATGCCTCCATCGAGACCCCTCTACAAATGCTAGATGCCAAGATGACGCTATGCGTTCTTGGTTAGGGTTTCAAATGCAAAGAAGCAAGAAGAAGATGAGGAAGAGAAAGGACTTGGGATTCTCTTAAACTCGAGCCATATGCTCTACCCCTTATATACGGGAGGGTTTTCGTATCCCAGGATGTGCATCCACAAAGATGCAAAGTATTTTCCCAATAGGAATCCAATTCCTTCATAAGGAAGAAAGTTTTCTCTCTCCTTACTATCCCTTTGATATTTCTTATTTCTTGGATAATTAGGAATTCGAAATTTCTCTCACTTATTCTCTTTATTCTTGCTTTTTAATCCATTGCCACAAATTTCTATTTTCTTTTAATAGAAATTCAGATTCTACTTTATTTTTCAAAACATATGCATTCTAGTTGTTCAAATATATGTTGATGACATTATCTTTGGTGCTTCAAATGAATCATCGAGCAAACAATTTAGTGATATTATGCAACAAGACTTCAAAATGAGCCTCATGGGTGAATTAACTTTCTTTCTTGGTTTTCAAATAAAACAAACGCCTGCTGGAATTTTTATAAGCCAAGAAAAGTATACAAATGAACTCTTAAAATGCTATGGGATGGACCACTACAAACATGCTACCACTCCAATGGCTACCTCCACTAAAATTGATAAGGATGAAAATGGGGAACCTATTGATGACTCCTTATATAGAGCCATGATTGGTAGTTTGTTTTACTTAACCACTTCTAGACTGGACATCATGTTTTCAGTTGGTCTTTGTGCTCGATTTCAATCACAACCTATGCACACCCATTTTCAAGCCATCAAACGGATTTTTCAATATTTAGTTGGCACCACATGTTATGGTTTATGGTAACCTAAAGGACAATCCATGGATTTTAAAGCATATACTGATGCCGACTACATTGGTTGTCGAATTGATCACCAGAGCACAAGTGGTAGTTGTTTCTTGTTAGGAAGAGCCTTAGTATCTTGGTTTAGTAAGAAACAAAATACGGTTGCCCTCTCTACAATTGAAGTTGAATATATGGCAGCCGGATCTTGTTGTGCTCAAGTGCTTTATATGTAACAAGTGTTAAACGATTATTGCTTTACTTTTTCATCCAAACCTATCTTTTGTGACAACAGAAGCGCTATAAACTTAGCACATAATCCCATTTTACACAGCCGAGCCAAACATATTGAAATCCGTCATCACTTTTTAGGGGATCATATCTCTAAAAATCATGTATCCCTTCATCATGTTGATACAGAAGATCAATTGGATGATATTTTCACAAAACCGCTTCCACTAGACCAATTTAACAAAATAAGGAAGCAACTACTTATCACTCCCTTAGAGGATGTTTTCTTTGATATTTGTGCTTCTTGAAAACGGTTTTAATCGTGTTATTTTTGGCTTTCAAATGGACATCTTTTTCGAAAGATTTGATGGTTATCTTTTTATGAGGGATATCAAATTAAGGGGGAGTTTTTCTACATTCATTTTTAATGAATATCTTTTTGAAATGAGAAAGGGGGAGAAATAAATGTAAATCTTAAAATGGTAACTTTGAAAAACTCAATCAATGAGTTTCATAATCTCTTGTCAATGAGTTTCATAATCTCTTGGCTTTACAGTAAAAGCTGCTATATTCCCTAAAGAATTGGATTTTATGTTCCATACTTCTTTGGGAATAATAAGCACACATTTCATAAACAAGAGAAGAAAATCACAAAGTAAATCTCAGGTATGAAACTCAACTCATTTTAAAGACTAGTTGATTTATATTTTGGAAATGTTTGTCATCTTCAAAAAGGGGGAGATTGTTGGCTAAATGGACATCATTTAATCCCTTTGTTTTGATAATGACAAACATTTCATTCTTGTGGATCTAACGTGCTACTTGAGTGTTGTAGGAATAAGGAGGATAACAAATACTTGGAATATCTATATGCTAAAATTGCTTTAAGTCATGAATGTAATCAAATGTAAAAACTTTTACGAATATATAATGTACAACTACTTATACATCATGTAAATCAAGCATTAGATCTTCCCTAGACAATCACAACACTTAGATAGGTCATCCCCTAAAATAGTGTTACATCTGCACACTCATACACACACTTATTACTTGATTTAAAAACATTGAAACATGGTTAATCTCTGTCGACAAAATTCTCGACCGAGACACTCTCGGTTGACAAAATCTTCGACTGAGAAAGACCCAGGTAGCTGTTAGACACAACAGACAAGGCAGTTGGGAGTTGGAGTAGAACGTTATAAACACTTGCCCCAGACAGTCCCTCGGTCGACAAGTCCTCGACCGAGAAGGACTCTCGGTCGACAATTCTTCGACCGAGATGAGTTTTGTCTACACTTTTCAGAGTTAATTAAGTAGACGTTGTTAAAGCAACTAATGGTCACCTAATGGCTAGTTAAGCATTAAGAACCCCCTAGCAAGTGTCTAGAACTTCCTTAATCATCCATAGGCTATTCCTATAAATAGGACAAGCCATAGGACACCCAAAGTACACTTGTGCAATTCTTGAGCTTTCATACTTGCAATTGGCAATCTGTTTTGAGCAATTGAGCAACACTGGTACTTGCTACTCATTTCCTTTGCTCCAAATTCGTGTCCTATAGGCTAGCATCTCCTATCCACAAAACCTACACTTCCATACTCATTGGTTAGGAGATCAATACGCTTGATATAGGAAATCAAGCCTTGTGCTTGAAGTGGTAAATTGTAATTTCCATTTCCTTTCTTGTTCTTTCTTATTGCTTGTACTCGCCTTGCTATTCCTAGGGTTGGAGGCTGTGGATTGGAGAGAGTTTGATCTTCTTGGTGAAGAATGAGATCTTTGGACTACTTCTAGAAGGCTGTCTCTACGGGAAGCTACTTCAAGAGGAAGGCTACTTCAAGGGGGAGCTTGAAGTTAGTTCAAGGAAGGCTGCTTCAAGGTTGGTGAGACTAATTCAAGGTGAAGGCTGTCCAAAGGGTGTAGAAAGTATTGTAATTTTATGTAATATCCTTGCGAGGTAATAAAATTTAATACTTTCAAAATCCCGGTTGGGTAAGCAACCAGGTAGTGGATTGACTGCCTTAGTATTTGCTAAGGTTGGAACCACTCTAAACACCTTGTCTCCTTCTTATTATCTCAATTGTGGTTGTTTGAGTTAAATTATTATAAAATATCCATAAAACCCTATTCACCTCCCCCTATAGTGGTTTTTCAAAAACATCCTCATAGGATGTAAACCATCATTGTATCATTCACTCTAGAAGGGCATGTTATCATCTCTGTCCTCATACCTCATAGCAACGTTCCAACTCACATTACCTTTTATCTTTGGTGTATGGCATGCATATTGTCCTATCTCTCACTCCCATAACAAGAGGAAATAAGCATTTGGATGCAGTCTAAATATAGAGTTCTTCCTGTTCTAAGAGTAGAGATGGTACATCCCACCTTACCAGTACACCTTTAAATCTTAGTTGAAACGTGAAACTTATGCCTCTACATCACAATCATCTTGATATCAAAATTACTCCCATGGAACCTAGTCTCGAACCTACTGAGGTTCACACACATCCCTTGGTCATCTCCTCTAGGTCTATAGGGTGCCGACACTTTAGGGGTCATACCTCTTCCCTTATGCATCTAGAGAGTGCCCTACTCATCTGCCCTTTGGGTCCCATGAGTTCATGAATGTAATCAATCTCCTAACCCATGGCCCTCAGACAATGATAGTTGTTACCTCCCGACCCTATGTTTATATGCAACTAGGGAATTAGGAATCTCCTACTTCCATCGGTCTTATCCCTACCTGACCCTAGGATAGACTTAGGATTCTAACTTAGTACATGTTCAACTTAGAACCTTACCCAAGTCTTCATCATCTCTTTCTCTACATTCATGCCCTGACTTTCATCCTTTCATAGGGGTCATGGCAACTTGCCTACCATGGTTAGGCCCCCTACTGGTTACCCCTATGGTAGCACATCCACATGCACTTAGAGATGGTTATCTATGGGTCTACATGTTCATTCTCATACTATGTACTTTTTACTTGGCTTCTCAAGATCTTATGAGACCTCTTTAGGTTACTTCAAAACCAACCAAAACTGGTGTACACCTTACAAAAGGGTCTCTCTCCTAGGATGGGAGGAAACTACACCTTGATAACAAAGGTCACAAACATCCTTAGGTCTAGCATGCTTAACCCTAGCAAACTACTAAGGCACAAGTATACCACCTACTCAACCATGTTAGGTCATACTTGTTCTCTTTCCTCAACACTTGATCATGATCATACCTTCCCATGTCATCCACTTAGTTGTGAGGGGTTCATCAAACATACCTTACACTTAAGGGGTTTCCCTTTACTCTATCCATGAGGAGTACGATGCTCAAATCTATAGAAACTCAAATCTCATCATGAGCATCAGGTATACCACTTCCCCTCTTAGGCCTAAGAACCCTAGGTTCACTTCTCTTATGTCCAACTGTTTGCTCAACCTCTTAACCACGATCCAAATAGGTACATGGTATGACATGCATTTCCTTTCATCCTTCTACTCGAGCAACACTTCAAAGTTGAGTCCTCCTCAAGGACAATCAACAAGGTACAAGGCCTTACAACCTACTACTAAACCTCTTCATGGTTTAAGGAACTCATCTTCTCATCTATATCATAGGTATAGAGGTACCAGTAGACTCAATCTCTCTCTAGGGTTTGGTTCCTCTAATGGGAACCAAGTCATCATCAACCTCCAAGGATCATGCATGAGGCAACCAAAAACGTCCTCTTAGGTCGCACCATCGTCAACTCCCAACTTTTCCTCATATCTCGGAATCTAGGATTCCAACCTTCATGCTTGGGTCTTGCTCTCTCTCTCTCTAGAGCTAACTTCTCAACCAACCTTATACTAAAGGTCCTTTATCCATGAAGATGGATCAAGCTCACAAGCATACCTCTACGTGGGTGAAGCCTATGTTCAAATTTATGTTTGCTCAAGGTGTTCCCTATCCCCTTATGCTTATCTTAACATCTATCGAACATACTCCCTTATCCAGGGTTTCAAACTACTGCTCACACTACAGATGTATTGTGGGTGCCTCCTATGCTATGCACATATAAGCTCATGGGGTTCCATAGGTTCTTCTCTAACCTCATCAATGAAGGAGCTATCTTTCTCTCTAACATGCACGACCCTCCCCAGGGTTGGGTCGCCAAAGGTACTCAGACATCCAACCTCTCATGGCTCATATGGCATCCAAGGTCTATCCATCCAAACACCTGGTTTACCATGACATCTAACTCATCATGCCATCTCTCCCTAACCTTCACTTAGGGTTAGGGTTAACATCATCCTCATAGAATGTGCCAGGTCTCTACTTGTAATGGAGATCTCTACCTCCAAGACCAACTTTCTTTACTTATCCTCCATACAAGAATGTCTAGCCTCAGGTCTCTCCTGAGGGCATGACAACTTATGTCATACAACCTGAGCATGTATCTATTCTTTAGTTTACGCTTAATCTATTAAGCTTATGTCCATGACATCTCATTTACATGCTTTTCATTATTTTGGTGGAGGATTCCTTAGAACTTAACAACCTTACCCATACCTCAAGAGGGTGAGGAAAAGAGATAAAACCCTAATCCTTAAAGTCCTTAACAACATTTGAGTTGAGAAGGGATGATCAAGATGAGAGAGTCTTGAAGGTATCTTATTTCGAGTCAAATCCTAAGACATCGGCCATGCAGTCACACTAATCTGGGAATCCTCATATTCCCACTAGTAGTGCGGAAGAAAATCTTGCTAGCCCCAAGACGTGATCCTTTTCTAGACACCTCTGCCTTTTGGAAATTCCTCTAATAACTCCCTTGGGTTCTACAGAGTTTGTAAAATTTAATAATTATTAAAGATTAAATGAGGAACCTAGGCTCTGATACCAAATGTAATGACCCCACCTCCCATTAACCCCCATTTAAGTGAGACCAAGAGGTCAGAGCCGTTATCCCAAGTTCTGGATCAAAGGTTCGACAAATAATCAATAATAATTATCAAGTTCTACTAACTAAACTAAACAGTTGTAATAAAATTTAACTTTGCATACCTTTTTCAAAAACTTGGATATCTACTTCTATCCACATGGAGTCTATTCTAACTAATCCTCCTTTGAACTTTAAGTCATATTTAATATGCCACTTTACGGTTTGTTCTTTTCACTTGTACCTAAAATGTCGATAAACAAAACGTCAGTCATCATAAAGTTGGTATGTGGGGGAAACAATAATCGTGCAACTATGATAACAATGTAATCAGCCAATTATCATTTAACAACCAAGATTACGCCTTAAGCGATACAACTCAATCCTTACATATCCCCTATCGCTGTGTTGTCCCTGAAGTGGACCTGGATGCTACCTTCCGCATGGTAGATCCCCATTAAACCCCGCATGATCCTACCTAACAGGTAGATCAATATCTAGGGTTGATTCGCATGGCACTACCCATAGGTAGCCCAATCCCTAACTCATGGTGTGCTAAAGAGTTAGCCCAACCCATGATTCAAGGTGACTTGATGGACCTACCCCATTGGTAGCCATGTACGAAGTCATCCAATGACCTGATGGACCTATCCCATAGGTACCCATGTACTAGGTCAAACTATTAAGCCACAGAGGGGACTAGGATCTGATCTAGTAGACACATATCTTAAGTGATAGTAATATCCATATTATAGTTTGCATGAATTAAATGTCATCCAATCGGTTATTTTCAAGCAACCGGTAAAAATGTTCGGAAATTGCCAAGAAACTTAAGAGATTATTCATAAGCGTAACCACATACATGTCAGGCTAATTTACGATAGAATAATCCATGAAAGTAAGAAATCCAAGCAAGCAAGCACACATAATAAGATCTTGAAATAATCATGCAATTCCCTTTTATTACTCATGTCATCAAGATCTATTAAACTTAGCTCGCTTCCTAGGGTTTCTAGCCCACTTTTAGGGTTTCCATTGCAATTAGGCTTTTCCTTAATCATTTACTATTTTAAATCCTAATTTAATACAATTACTCACAAACCCTATTTATCTCGTCTATTCTTCACAAAAGATATTAAGGTTACCTTTTAGCAACATATAACCCTAATTTCATATTAAGGTACAATTAAACATCGATTCAGTCCATTAAGCTTCTTTTACATTAAAGCTACCATTTTTATCCTTCTAATCCATGACAAGATCATTATGCTCATTTATCATCAATTCATAGTTCATTATGGTCTAAGACTCGATATGCCATTAATTATACCTTTATCCATTAGAAAACCCTAATTACTACATTAAGGGCATTTATCCACAACTAGGAACTTTTATATTTGAAAAAGCTTTAAAATTATCATATCTCAACTTTAATCATGAAATTAATCAATTAAAGCCATTAACAGTCTCATTCACTAATATTAGGGTTTCAAGGCCCATTAAAGCACATTTACGCACACGAAACTCTCAATTACACTAATTACGTGTAAAGTTCATCCTTTTTGTTATTAATGTACCTTTTTACAATTAATAGGTTAATATCAACTTTAATCACCCATTAAACCCTACTAAACACATTAATCATCTTGAAATTGGGTTTCTTAATCATTAAATCATCAATGTTGATAACTTCTGTTACTTTTCGAATTGCAATTAGAAAAAGGCTGCAATTTAATTTTTATTGCATTCCTTATGTTCTGCTGAGAAAAATTCATATATTATGTGTATCCATCCAAGCTACGGTTAATTAGTTACAAATTTTTCAAGAATCTACTTACTTGAGCCAATCAGGAGTTGCCACGTCGTCTCTGTCCATGCAACGTGACCCGATTTACAAAACATAACACAAAGGCAAAACTGCCCTTGACTTAAGGATCTGTTCTTTAGCACACTAAGGGGTATAACGGTCAAATTCTGCTCGTGTCTTCTTCAAACTTGCACAGCCGTGCTGCGTTGCCCTAGCTGTGATGGAGCAGCTCCTCCTCTCCTTCCCACAGCCTGGTTCTTGCCGCCAACCCCCGCCCTAGCTCCGCCATTCCCAACCGCACGTGAGGTGCCCCCAAAATGTAGCCAAGGTGTTTGTTCCTGAGCTAGCCATGACCGCGACCTTCTGTAGGGTTGCGGACCTCCGGTGCGAGCTGCATGAAGATGGAAATGTAGAAACGATAGCCAAACCTTCCAGGGTCATCGTAGGGGCTTCATTTCTCCATTGAGACCCCTCTACAACTACTAGATGGCAAGATGACCCTATGTGTTCTTGGTTAGGGTTTCAAATGCAAAGAATCAAGAAGAAGATGAGGATGAGAGAGAAAGGACTTGAGATTCTCTTAAACTCGATCCATATGCTCTACCCCTTATATAGGGGTGGGTTTTCATATCCCAAGATGTGCATCCAAAAAGATGCAAGGTCTTTTCCAAATAGGAATCCAAATCCTTCATAAGGAAGCAAGCTTTCTCTCTCCTTACTATCCTTTTTATATTTATTATTTCTTGGATAATTAGGAATTCGAAATTCCTCTCACTTATTCTCTTTATTCTTGATTTTTAATCCATTGGCACAAATTTCTATTTTCTTTTAATAGAAATTACTTCCTTTTTAACATTACCCAAAATCATTCATTATGCATCATATTATCTTCTTATTTGACATTATTGGTATTGTCTCTTTCCTCTTTCTTCATTTGGGCTCCTTAGACCCCAAGAAACTCCACGATTTCAAAATTTCTTTATAAGGATACTTATTATCCTTCTAGATGCAACTATATTCATAATTTCCCATTATCTTATTTATTTATTATTAAAATACCTCTTTTTGAGGATTTTTCTTTATCTTTCTTTTTATTTTCTTCATTGGCATTCTATTTAACATTGGGAATCCTTTGGATACGAAAATCCACCAAGGATAACTCAATTATGCCTCTCTCCACTTATTTTCCACATTTTATCATTGTTTTCAATTTCCTTCTTAATAAAGAAATATTTATTTGATCTTTTCCTTTTTTTTCCATTTTCTTTGCAACTTTGGACTCCTTGGAACCCAATGAATCCAAGAGGCACGAAATACACCTTTGAATTATATGTTTCTGCCTTCTTGAGGTTTCTACATTTTTATTTTCTACATTTCTTATTAATAATGGAGTTCATTTTGTTTCTTCCTTATTATTGGGCCCAATAGCCAATAAAGCCCACAAAACAATCATCAAGGCTATTGTAAATGAAATCCATTTATTTAAAACAAATCATTTCTTTATTTTTTCAAATATCTTTAGTATGAGAAATCACATTTCCCACCAAATGAACCCAAAACTAGAGTTGTAACAACTAGTATCCAAAAAATTAGTAATCTACAAAATAGAATTGCAAATAATAATAACTCACAGATAAATCCTTCGATATTAAGTCTTTCTTCCCCTTAGGAACTTTATGCCAAGAATCTATCTTACAACCATAATGGATATGAGTAACAACCCCAAGATATGAAACAAACAAATTGTGGTTCTCCCTAATTGCATTTCCTGCATTATCAAAATCCATAGCCAGTTTGGGACCATTACCCCTTAGCACTGTTAACTACTTCATCATAGTGATGCCCCTTCTCTTGTCAACTTTTTGGTACTACTCATCCAGTGCCTCAAGTGCTTCGGAGGGTACATGTGCATCATCAACCTAAATTTGACAAAATAAACACACTTACAGGATATAACTATAAATGGACATATAGATAGAAATATATGATATATTTTTAAAACTTACATTGGTATCCTCACCATGCTAATCATGGACATCATGGTCATCATGCCCATGCTCAACCATCTGAAAATGTCATTAAAAAAATCAAATATTTAGCATTTGACATAACTAGAAGATAATGAAACATTGTATAGTTCACATATACAAATGAAACATTGAAAAATGAAACATTTAAAAATGAAACATATAAAAAAAATATAAACATACATGCCTCTAATATTGTGATCTTTCATCAATTAGTAATCCTTCATTGTTATCTCTGTGCACGTAGAAGTCATCATTAGCTTCAATATTTTGTGGTGTTGGAAACCCAACTGAGAATGGACTGGAGTCATCATACTTATCATAGTACTCTTCTTCATCTATATGATCTTCAATGAACTGTCTTTTACCATGAAGAATAACCAAACATTTACCATTTGCAGGATCATCGATATAAAATACTTGTTTCTCCTATGATGCCAATATGGATGGTTCTCCCTTCTCGCCAATCTTTTCAAAGTTCACTAAAGTGAAACCTAATTCATCCACTAAAACTCCTTTGGTGTCATCAATCCAATTACATTTGAAGAGCGGAATTATGAAATCTATGTAGTCAAACTCCCTTATGTCTTCAATGACATCGTAATATGACATTTTAGCTTCACGAGGACTCTTATCCTTTGCACTTGCAAAAAACATAGTCGACGCTTGAAGGGTGACCCCACTATTTTGGATGACACTCTTATCATCTTGGCGCTTTGAGTAATATGTGAATCCATTAATGTCATACCCTTCATAAGACATAACATTCGATTTTGGTTTAAAGGCAAGGTATTTAATAGTTTCAGTAATATCATCTGGTGTTTGAGATAGTTGATGTAAGACTTTATCTTCAAACCACTTAATAAATGTCTTGTTATGCTCTCTAGCAAGCCACATTGAATTGGCTTGAGGATATTGTCTCTTGATGAAATTGGTATGTTCCTCAATATAAACACTCACTTCATCCATGTTGTGTAAAATTTACAAGTGACCTTATTCCAACTGCCCATGACTGATTACTTTCACCCATGATCCCAAAATTCCTTTTCCAATCTACTCCTCAATATTCTTTTCATTAATAGGAGTGTCATTACCACTCAAAAAGTCATTACAAAAATTCATAACCTCTCTCACCACATAACCCTCAATAATACTCCCTTCAGGACGATAATGGTTTTGAACATCACTTTTTTAAAAACTCTCATGTATCGTTCAAAGGGATACATCCAATGCAAGAAAACTGGTCCCAACATTTTCATTTCCCTAGTCAAGTGGACAACAAAATGTACCATGATATCAAAGAACAACGGAGGAAAATACATCTCAAGATGATAAAGGGTAACAACCACTTCTCTTTGCAAATTATCGAGAGTATCAGGGTCAATGACTTTGTTGCACAGACTATTGAAAAAGAAACAATGTCTAGTGATTGCAAACCTTACATACTTTGGAAATATAGATTAAATTACCACAGGCAATATTTGTTCCATTAGAGTGTGACAATCATGAGATTTAAAACCTATCAACTTCAGATCTTTCATTGATACCAATCTACGGATGTTGGATGTGTAACCCTATGGCACCTTAACATTTACCAAGCATTCACAAAAAGCTTTCTTCTCATTTCTAGACAACGTGTAATAAGCGGGAGATAAGTATGTTCTCTGATTTCCCATTTCATGTAATTCTGTTAATTCTGACCTTATTCCCATTTCACATAGGTCTAGTCTGGATTTTATCCCATCTTTAGTCTTACCTGGTATATTCAATAGAGTATCAATGATGCTATCACAGAAATTTTTCTCAACATGCATGACATCGATACAATGCCTGACTGTCAAAGAACTCCAATAAGGAAGATCCCAAAATATTGACTTCTTCTTGATTAAAGATTTGTCACCCTGTGTGGCCATAGTACATTTTGATCTCTTACCAAATTCATTGATAAAGTCTTTTACTCTTTCATAAATGACCTCCCCTGGTATTGGTTTAGGTGCACTCCGCTCCTCATTCCATCCATTGAATGCTTTGCGCTTCCTACAATACGGATGGAATTTTGGAAGAAACCTTTGATGACCAAGATATATAGTCTTGCTGCCATGTTTTAGTCTTGTTGAATCAGTGTTCTCTTCACATATAGGACACACTTTAGCTCCTTTGACACTATATCAAGACAAATTCCCATATACTGGAAAGTCATTAATAGCGCAAAACAACATAGCGTGCATATGAAATGTCTCTCTTTGTGAAGCATCATATGTCATCACACCTTCACCCCAAATTTTCTTTAAGTCATCAATCAGAGGTTCAAGATAAACATAAATATCATTTCTAGGTTTTTTAGGGCCCGATATCAACATCGACAACATAACATACTTATTTTTCATACACAACCAGGGAGGAAGATTGTATATAACAAGCATGACTGGGCAAGTGCTATGTTGGCTGCTCAATGTCTCGTACGGATTCATACCATATGTACAAAGCCCAAGTCTTAGATTCCTGACTTCTTCACCAAATTTAGGGTACAATAGATCAATCTTCTTCCATTGTGGGGAATCAGACGCATGTCATAGGATCCCATCATTCTTTTTCTTAACATCTGCATGCCACCTCAAATTCTTCGCATCTATCGGATTGGCAAACAAGCGTTGAAACTTTGATATTATAGGTAAACACCACATCACCTTGGTAGGAGAGACAATTTTGGACTTCCCCAAAGTCGTCAATTTATACTGTGACGCACCACATTTTGGAAAATCTTTCAAATACACATAGTCCTTTGGAAATAATACATTTGGGCATGCGTGTATCTTCCTGGCCCGCATTCCCATTGGGAACAACAATTTCATTACCTGGTATGTTGAGATTGGCAGCTTGTTTCCTTCAGGAAGCATTTCTTTCAACAAATACAACAATGACGTGAAGCTTTTGTTGCTCCAACTATTGTTATCTTTCAGCTTCTACAATATCAACACAGTGCTAAGTTTCATAAACTTAGTACAACCTGTGTATAATAGTATCTCAACATCATGCACAATGTTTCTAAACATGGGAGGTGGATCGGTGTGCTCCACACCACAACTATCTAGCATCGCATCAACGATGTCTACTGGAACTGGTTCGTTCACATCTATGTCATCAGAGGTAATTTCTTCTTCCACACAAGCACTGCTATCGGCATCCACTGGTTTTGGGTTTGAAATCTCCCCAGGCCAGTGTCATTATGTATAGCCTTGTACAATCCCATTGCACATGACATGACTTCTGATTTCGTCACCAGTGTTGACTTTCAAGTTGTTACCGTAATGCGTACATGGATAGTAGAAACTATCTCCAAGTTGATTCCTATGTTCCTTGGAAAATCTAATAAACTGATCAAGACCAGAAATAAACTATAGGGTGCAAAGATTGTGAATGGACATCCATGATCTATCTATTCTATCATCAAAGAGAAAACAAGTATATATTACAACAAGATTAGGGTCTAGGGTTAACAAATTAGAGTTTATGGTTAAAACTTTAGGGTTTAAGGTCTTATATATAATTAATGGTTAAAACATCCTAAGTGAGATTAAGTGTTCAAGAACAGTCCCAATCAGGGGACTATCCAAGATTTACTCCTAATTAGTATATCTTGGACGGGTTTCTAATCCAACAAATACATGTGTTGTCATTCTTATATATAATAATTGTGTACCACCTATTCCATTCTTGAACACCTAATCTCATCACTAGTAAGTGTATAATGTGTATTGGGTTTTCAAGACAATTTTGGCAACATTTCCCCGCTGTTCTCCAAGTACATATGTACTTAGAGAACAAACGGGGAAATGCTACTGAAATTTTCTTGAAACCCAATACTTATTATACACTTACATCCTAAGTGAGATTAGGTGTTCAAGAACAGTCCCAAACCAGAGACTATCCATGATTTACTCCTAATGAGTATATCTTGGACGAGTTTCTAGGCCAACAAATACATGTATGTTTTCATTCCAATACCTACAATCCTAGTTTCATCATTCATATCCTAGGTTTCATGTAACATCATTTAATATAGGTATCATATTCTATAACATTGATTTCAACATTTCGAGTTTCCATGCATGTTCTTCATCAAGATAAAGATTACACATATATTTGTATGACCTAGGGATGGAGAGATTCATAATTGATTTCAAAATTTCAAACTAGCTCATGAATTATCATCAATCTACATCATACAATAGGGATTCATTTAGATGTTAGGGTGACACATCACTACAAAATTAGAGATTTAACATTAGGGTTTTAATATCTTAGATAGATTGATCACAAGATTTCAGCAATATAGTTAATATAAGATTATGGTGAAATGTGTATTAGGGTTTTAACATTAGGGTTTTAATATCTTATTTCAACATGCATTAAAATTTACAAAATTTGGTCAAGCATTAGTATACAATTGCAAATGTATCTTCTTCTTCTTTCTCCCTCCTTACCGAATGGATAAAAGCAAGGCCACGATCATGTGGGCTGGCCACGACTGTGGTTGTGTTGGCCGACCACAGTCGTGCTGGACAGTATGGCCATGGTCGGCCAACACAGCCACAGACATGGCCAGCCCACATGGTCGTGGCCTTGCTTTTATCCATTTGGTAAGGAGGGAGTAAGAAGAAGAAGAGGTGGCATATTTCAGCCACCTCTGACATCCCTACAGGACGACCATACATGTCAGCGGGAATAAAATGAGAAAGCAAGGGCAGTGGCAACGACCTACCTATCAGCGGTGTGGAGGAAGAACAGAGCATCTAGCAGCGTACCTATCGGCGGAGGCGACAGTGTGAGGAGCAGCGGGTGGGAGGAAGAAGAGAGTAGGGGGAGGCAGTGGTAGCGGCGGAAACGGCCATAGGAGCAGGTGTCGTCGACCACAAGAGCAGGTTGGAGCGTGACCACAGGCGCGGCGGCTTCGAGAGGGGAACAACAGGTTTGGGGGCTAATTTCATGATGAAACAGAGAATGGGGAAGAGTATGTTTCTCGCGGGGACTATTAAATTAAAAAAGGCATCGGTTTTCTCAGAAGCCAACACCTAATATCCATCAGTGTCAGTTGTTAGGAAAAACTGACGTCCATTGGACAACCTTAACCCCAAAAATTTTCACGGGGACGACGCTCGAAACCTTATCAGCGTCAGTTTTTCCACAAAAATTGACAACCATATTGAAACTTTGGAGGTAATTTTTTTTTGTCATTAGGTGTCGGTTATTAGGTAAAAAGCCGACACCATATGTGGGGTAATTTTGTTCGCTCAAAAATTGTATTTGGCAGGCTATTTTAAGTGTCGGTTCATGTTAGGGATCTGACGCGAAATAAAAAGTGATACCCGTGTCTGGCCGGTCTTTAAATATAGATGTCGGTCTCTATAATTAGCTGAAGTTGTAGGGTTTAGGCGTCGGTTTTTAGTAATAACCAACGTCTCTAAATGTGACGTTATAAGCTATTTCTATAGTAGTGATTGTGAATATAATAATGTGAGTGCAAGTGGCTTGTCCTAGAAGATAACCAAAGGGGGCCAACCCTTATCCCTTGCATTATCATCAATTTTTTATTTTGCATGGCAAGATAAAGATGGAGTGCATGCAAGTACATGTGTCATTCCATGCATGGCCATGTGGCACCTACTAGTAGTAAATTGATGACACCTCATATACACACTTTTTCATGAACGTCAAGTATATATACCCTTCCTTTCACCCCTAAGTGAACTTTTTCGAATCCTACCACCTCATTTCTCTTATATATCGTTCATGGAGTCTTGGTATCATGCATGGGTGAAGTGGTATCATTCATAAGGCCTTGGTATTGGCCATAGCAAGTGATATCAACCATAGCAAGTGATATTGGCCATAACAAGTTGATATTGGTCATAGTGGAGTTATATTGTCAACAAGTGAAGGGGATATCAGCCACAAGTGAGGGCATATCGTGCACGAGTAGTGAGGTATCATGAAAAGGTGCTAAGGAGCAAGAGAGAGCTCAAATCATAACCCTAAACTAAGGACATATCATCTTCAACCTTGGATTGAAGCATGGATATAAGGTTATGATCTTTCTTTCTTTCCTTCTTCACCAAGTGCTTAACTATGATGATTCCTTGTCTATGGAGAAGTTGTGAATGAGCCCTGAACCTTGGATAAGTTCTTCTTCAACCTTAGTATGTGAAGATTTAGAGCTTGGAGCTTTGAAGCTGTTCACAATGCAGGTTATATAACTTGAACTCAACCATGTTATTATTCATCACCTACATTGCTATGTTAAAATGAACTACTTTAAATTCCAGAATATTTTGAAATGGTTGATGAAATTATGATTTCTAGTAGTTTCTTAGACCTATTATCCTTGTACTAGAACAAGTAGAATAAAGGTCTAGAGCTTGAAGATGATCGTATCACCTTATAAAGTGATATCAGGTTCAATCACACAAGCAAGCACCTCTAACCTGATATGGTGATGCACCTACTCCACTAAAATGATATGGATATGAGTTTATACTTTCCTGCACGATATGGTAAGGTAGTATACACCTTTTGGACGATATGAGGTCAAGCATACACCTAAAAAATAATATTGGGTTAAGCACACACCACTTTTCCTGATATGGTGTGAAGCACACACACACACCTCTTTGCCCGATATGGTGTGAAGCACACACACACCTCTTTGCCCGATATGGTGTGAAGAACACACACACCTATTTTCCCGATATGATGTGAAGCATACACACACCTCTCTGCCTGATATGGTGAGAAGCACACATACACCTCTAAAGTGATATGGTGTGAAGCACACACACACCTCTTTTCCCGATATGGTGTGAAGCACACATACACCTCTAAAGTGATATGGAAGCAAGCATACACCTAAAACCTGTGATGGTAAGCACACATACACCTCATACTCGATATGGTAAGCACACATACACATCTAAAGTGGTATGGGTAGAAAGCACACACCTCATACCCGATATGGTGGAAGCACCTCAAAACCCATATGAAGGAAAGCACCATAGATGCAATGTACTTGATGGAGTAACACATGAAGTGTCTTATATCAAGTCATACAAGAAGAGGTATGGAGTTTAATGAATATTGATTAAGTAGGCTAATGAACCTTGAAGGAAAGGTTGACCCAACTTAATAAAGTATGAAGTAATCGACATCCTAGTAAGGATGAGAGATAAACTCATACTTCTATGATAATTATGAAATGAGCATACATTGATACTCCTAATATGTGTGGAGACTGAATTAGGGTTTGATTCTCGAAAAATGTATTTGAAACCCCTAGATGGTTTTATAAGAGAAACCTTAACCCTAATGAAGGGTAATGATAATAGTTTAAATTAGAATTGGTTAATAAATGGGAAACCTTAATGAAATATCCCAACTCAAACAAAACACGATTACATATTAACCAGCGGATTACTAAAAATCATAGGAAATTAAAATTGATTTATAAAGAGCACCATAAGGTGAGACATATTACATCTGAACCAACACTTTCTTTTCATAACATATTTTCAAGCTGCTACAACATAATTTCCCATCATCTCGTTACATGAAATAACTATTCCACATGCTGATTTATTACATCAAGGTACAGAAGACAAAAACCACATATCGATCATCTTATCAAAAACAACAAAAAACTCTCCCCAAGAGCTGAGTGTAGAGGGACAACACATAGGACTCTACTGCTAGACACTATCTATTCCACCAGGTATGATACCTCTACATATCATCTCAGCCACATGATCTTCATCTCGCCAGGCACATCCACCTAGAAATGTTATTTAACCATCGGGGTGGGACACACAGTCCCAGCTAGAAACATAACCCTCTACCAACTTTATTATTGTCATAGATAACTGAGCAGATAGATCAATTTAAACAAGTAATAACTAACCAGTTATGCAAGAAGGAATATGAAGAACATGTATATGAAAAACTTATACAAAGATCAGAGAAGAACATTACAAGGCCTCATCCAATGTTTCATATTTTCCCTAAGCAAAGATACTATATTGGTTGATTATGAATTACTATGCCCTGTGGAAGTGAGCCGTACCGCTCAAATTCAACCTTCGGTTGTGAAACTGAAAGTCGGTGCCATAAATAGTCAATGGAAGAGCCCGAATCCATGACCTCTACCCTCATGGTCAGTGCACGAGAACCAAAGCATGACACTAGTCTCTTGCTTAAGTGACCTCAGTCATAGGGTCAGCTCTGTAGGCTACCCTTTCTCCAGCCCACCTTGGTACATGTTACGACTCTAGTATATCTTGAGCCACGGGCTTGTTAACCGTGCTCGGGAGCCATGAACACATTCATGCTCTATCACACTAAGCCATGGGCCTGTTCACCATGCTCTATCACACTGAGCCATGGGGATGTTCACCATGCTCTATACACATCTAGAGTCTACAACCGCAGTTGCACTCTAATCCTCCTATTTTCGGCTAGGAGAAACCCCACATATTCAACAATATGTGCTCTGGGTTAACCCACAGGAGAACCTGTTTCACCATCACCGGCTCCTAATGATGGTGGATCTATTGCCATGGAAAACTACATGAAAGTTCATCTATATTTATTTAATGCATTTTAAGTGGATTGTTGGGGCAACCAAGTTGTATTAAACAACCATATATAAAACATAAACAACATTAAATTCCATTATATTGTGTCACACTGTTACTGTTATTCTCAATGCCCTCAACAATCATCACATTTCCATGGGATATCAATCCCTCAGTTCATCACATAATGCTACTACCTCTCAAGGCTTCATCATCATGGGATATCAATCCCTCATATCACAACTAGAGGATAACACCTCCAACAGGCACTTAGGTTACAAGACCTCTCACATCATACTAATGATACATGTTATCTCATCATCAACGAACATTATCATTTCTCAGATATTTCACATATACCAAGTGCCACATAAGACACATATTCACATAAGAATCATATCCCTTGTCTGGCTATGTATTTCAATTAGTAACACATGCATGGTTACATTGCACATTAATATAGATAACTTATTAAAGAGACATAACATGATTATCACATCATTAGGATTTGGAACATCAACCATTATCATGAACACATGGAGCATAGTATCTTAAATGGTATCTTAAACAATACACATTACTATCACCATACCAAGGGTATCCCACCATACCCTACTTCCCACATCACCATGAGTACCATCCCAAAGGATTCAACTTGTAAGGAATATACAACCATGATCTATCATCAAAGGTTCACCTATCATCAACCATAGGTAACCGCCATACTAAGGTTTACCACCTATTCATCATACCTCATCATCATGACCAAAGATATGGCCCAAAGTAACAAGATAAGCATGTTAACATCTAGGGCTCAAGACAACACTTAGGGTTATCGAGTCAGGGTGCAACCTTCACTAAAGGTGTCACCTACCCTCACTAAAAGTAGGCAGTGACCAAACAAACCCTCACAAAAAGACAGTATTGATTACAAGGCATCAACACCACAAACCAAGGTGATATCTGACAAGATTCGTATTGGGTAAGACCCACAAGATCCACCTATGCCTGGTATGGGGAAAAGCATGTCATGTAAAGAAGCCATCAAGATTATATCATTCCAACACACCTCAACCCATCCTAGTCAAGGGACCACCTTCTAGGTTATCAGGCAACTCATATCTCTAACACATCTCACTTTATATCGGGTTAGGAAACCTTGCAACCATGTTGGCCAAGAACCACATAACCTTATAGCAACTAAGGTATCCTCTAGGTCAACGCCATCATGGTCAACTCCCTTTTACCTCATCCATGAACATTGTTATTATGCATAATATCTAAGCTCTCAACATGTGTCGTCCGAGACACCATATCGCCCAAGCTCAGAGATATAACAACATGTACCTCCCTATGTGTCGGGAAACCAAGCATGTACTGGGAAAAGGCATCATATCATAACATGCAATGCTATGTCAGGTGACGCCTCACAGCAGGCACCATGTCACACCAGGTGATGTCTCATGTCGGGCAACGCTGTGACGGGAAACGCTTTATCGGGCAACACCATTGCAGGAAACACACCTACATGGGGTAGTGAGAAACACTATCCAAGGGGGTATCATGCAAAGCAATAGTAACATCACGCAACGCCATGACGTGCAACGCAACAACAACGCCAGGTAGCACGTCACAACAGGGTGTCAGGTAGCATCGTCTAGGAGGATGTGGTGCAAGGCACCAATAGCCCTAATGCCGAACACAACCCCATATCGCCCAAGGGGGTCAACAAGGAAACTACCTACTGTATCATACAAACCTAGCTCAAGGGAAGGAGAGGGATATTGGGCAACATCCTCAAGGAACCACCATCCAACACATATATCGGCCAAGGGACCAACTAGGTGTCAGCCAACCATAATGTCCAAACCATAACCCAAGGGTAGGAAAGGGATGTCAGTCACCACACCATATCGCCCAAGGATACCAAGAGTGTTGGTTCACCTCTCAAATCCCAAGTGAGAGGGGTTTTGCACAACCTATAGCATATTACGCAACAAGGATTGAACAACACCCTATCGACCAAACAACTCAACATATCACCCAAACAAAGGATTATCCTATCGAGTTTCTTATACCTAACCAAGGATACCCATCACAAAAGGCATAACCACCCCATATCGTCAAGGTACCAACCCAGGGTTCAACCCCAAGAACATTTCGTGCAACTAGGGTAGATCATCATCTCAACACTAAGGTGAGCTCTTCTATCGGCCAAGATAACATGTTGCCCTACCATCTAGAGCATAGGCTCACCTCTCATGTCCAAGGAGAGAGAGGGGTTTTTCCCAAGGACTCACTACTACCTCATACATATTGAATCTTAAGCTCACCTCTCAACTAAATGAGAGAAGGGTATTGCTCATGATCCATCAACCAAAGCATGACCTATCGGGCAAGGCACTATATCGGGCAAACACTATATCGGGCAACCATAGCATATTGTGTTGGTCATCTTCAACCTCAAGACACCCCATACCATCCTGCAAAAGGAGAACAAGGTAAAGGCAGTAATAAAACGTAACCTTTCCATTAGACCAGATCTCAAGTTCAACATAAACAACTATCATAGGGAAAGGTATCGATCTAAAGGGAAGAGTCTATTTAAAAACATACGAAGAGTGAAAATAATAGAGATGAGTGAGAGTTATGTAACCCACCTTAAGAGGATCTCCATGAAAGGCATCAAGCTTCCTGATCCAAGCAACAAACCCACATTCCTCACCATGAGGATCATCCATCCAAAGCTCCAAACTTGTCTTCAACACAATCATCACCTCAAGAAACAAAAGGTGAAGAAGAATAAGACACCATGGTTATGCTTAGCTCAAGAAGAAGAAAAGAGAGAGAGGACCATTGCCTTGCCTACTCTCACCAAGGGTGCATCCATGGTTGAGAGGGGAGGAAGGAGGTAAAGAAGAAAGCACAAGGAAAAACTAGTAAAGAAGCATGACTCACCAAGGTCGGATCTCGAGCAAGAAATCACCATGGGAAAGGAACTCGGCCTCCCAAGCTCCATGGGGGTTTCCTTAAGCTCCCAAAGCTCCCAAGCTCATCTCATACAGGACGGGGAAAGAGGTGGATGAAAAGGATCACTTGGGTAAGGAGGAAGGGAGTTATATATACCAAGGAAGAGAGAGGTAGCAAAGGAAATGTGTCACAACCACATAAACTTAGATGTCACTTGCTCATGATCTTCACGCCACTTGTAACCACCCAAACTCCACATGCACGGCCTGGTGATACACTCTAGGATGTGTATCGAGCAGCTGGGAACCCTTCATGGGCGACACACCCCCTAAACCGATACATACTCCAAGCTTCTACCTGATACACTAAACGACAAGATAGCACATGGCATTAAGACTATATAGAGATTTCACTCCTCATCTAATATCCAAACACGGTGCCAAAACCTGCATCCACATTCTAGATGATTCCAAACTGAAACAAGAAAACTCTAGAGAAGATAAATTGCATATTTACCCTCCATTTTGGGTACTTTGCAATTTGCACAAAACTAGCTTATAAAGCACAAGAATCATCCAACCAAGCTCAAACTTAGAACATAAGCCCTCCAAAAGGCACATCACATCATCATACTCTTTATAATGATGTTATAGAATTAAAGGCATGCTCTACAAGTGATATATTCGAATATAACCCCTTACCTTAGGTAAATTGCACTTTGGTCCAAAACAAGCAAACATTGTTCAAAGAGCATCCAAACGGGACCAAACTAGAAACATAAGCTTGTCACATGATATAAAAGCATCTTGAGGGATTATATTAAGGTTCTAAGCACCTTTCTTAAGCAAAGAAAACAAGGTTAGCCCAAAACATGGGTCAGGGTCCTTACACTTAACCATATTGAAACAATGCTAGTAGCATGAGATAATGAGCATAGCTAAGTATGATCTATAATGTTACATATAATACAAATTAATGGGCATTGTGAGCCATGTGATTAAGTTGTCTCCTAGTTGGAGGTGACAAGATGTTTAATGGGCCTTGTGAGCCATGTGATTAGTTGTTTCCTAGTGAGAGGTGACAATATGTTTAATGGGCCTTGTGAGCCATGTGATTAGTTGTTGCCTAGTGAGAGGTGACAAGATGTTTAATGGGCCTTGTGAGCCATGAGAATAGTTGTTGCCTAGTGAGAGGTAACAAGATGTTTATAAAAGCCTCATGTAAGAAATGATAATGTTCAAATAAACTAGGAAATGGATACTTAGTAACTGAATAATAATAATAAATGGATACAATAATAATAATCAAATGTGAATCATACATGCTTTATGCTTATAGACAAATAAGGGCTATAGTGTTTTGAATATGCTTAAAAGAGATAAGAGGAATAATTGTATTATATAACGGATGTGAATAAGTATGATGACTTGGCCAAGGTAATGCCTAGTAAAGGTGATGTGGTATTCAGTGATGAGATGCACACGATTGGCATAGTCCAATGCCTAGAATAGATGCACATGATTGGCATAGTCCAATACCTAGAATAGATGCACAAGATTGGAATAGTCAAATGCCTGGAATAGATGCACATGATTGGCATAGTCCAATACCTAGAATAGTTGCATAAGATTGGTCATAACCCAATACTAGGAATAATTGCATAGGATTGGTCATAACAACCCAATACATGGAATAATTGCACAGGATTGGTCATAACCCAATACCTAGAATAATTGCATAGGATTGGTAATAACCCAATGCTTGGATTAATGTCACATGATTAGTCATACCCCAATACCTGGATTAATTGCACAAGATTGGTCATAACCCAATACCTGGAATAATTGCACAGGACTGGTAATAACCCAATGGCTGGAATAATGTCACAGGATTGGTCATAACCCAATACCTAGAATAATTACACTAGATTGGTCATAACCCAGTACCTAGAATAATTGCACAAAATTGGTCATAACCCAATACCTGGAATAATTATACATGATTAGTCATAACACAATGCTTGGAATAATGTCACAGGATTGGTCATAACCCAATACCTGGAATAATTGCACAGGATTAGTCATAACCCAATAGCTGGAATAATTGCACATGATTGGTCATAACTCAAAACCTGGAATAATTACATAGGATTGGTCATAACCCAATACCTAGAATAATTGCACAGGATTGGTCAAAACCCAATACCTAGAATAATTTCACAGGATTGGTCATAACCCAATACCTGGAATAATTGCACATGATTGGTCTTAACCCAATACCTGGAATAATTGCATCGGATTGGCCATTATCCAATACCTGGAATAATGTAACAGGATTGGTCATAACCCAATACCTAGAATAATTGCACAGGATTGGTAATAGCCCAATACCTAGAATCATGTCACAGGATTGGTCATAACACAATACCTGGAATAATTGTACAGGATTAGTAATAACCCAATACCTAGAATAATTGCACCAGATTGGTAATAACCAAATACATGGAATAATTGCATAGGATTCGTAATAACCCAATGCCTGGAATAATTTCACAGGATTGACATAGTTCAATACCTGGAATAGTTGCACATGATTGGCATAGTCCAATACCTGGAATCGTTGCATAGGATTGGCATAGTCTAATGCCTGGAATAGTTGCATAGGATTGGCATAGTCTAATGTCTGGACAGAATATGATGATGTATATTCACATGATTGGTACAATTCAATATCTAGCTAACAAATTGGCTAAGGTCAATAGATAGAAATGAGAATGATTCATGGATGACATACCATGATAATGAGTATCACATGATAAGCTTGAGATGTTGATATAGTATGATGGGTAAATGATATACATGTTCTTCATATTCCTTATAAAGAGAATAGATGATTTACTTCTCTATCATAGGTAGTTGCGATGCTTTAAAAGATGAGAATGTTGTAACTACTTAATCTCTGCTCAGTTTAATACTATTTAACTGTGATAATAACATTATTGGCAGAGAGTTATATCTCTCGCTGGGACAATTGTCTCACCCCGTGGAATCACATTTTTTTAGGTCGACGTGCACGAGGGGGATTAAGACTGTACTATAGAGAAAGAACAACATCAGCAGGGACAATAGTGAAATCTCAGGTTGAGTGTATTGTTTGTCATGTCTTGTAGATAGATGTCCTATGAGTTGTCTTTGTACTCTCAGGTCCTTAGATTTAGTACGTGTTGGTTTTATGAACAATCTGAGATTTTGGCTTGTATGCCTCGAGGTTTGTTGTTTCTTTATATATATGTTTTGAGAAAGCAGCTGTTATATGTTATCCTCGAGAAGAAATGGTACAGTGTATGTACAATATATGATCAATGTGAATATTAGGTTTTGGTTCTTCTTTAAAAAGTTTTCCTAGAAATGGATCTCTTTGCAAAAAGGTTTTAATTTTTAGTGATTTTTGTTAATCCACTTCTTATAATTATTCCACATTTTTTAATAATGATTTGGTTGTTGGTTTAGTGGCGGTCGTTACAATGAAGATCAATGGTTTACATTTTGTGAAAAAATAATCTTCTTATACAAACACCACTTGAGTGTAGCGTGCGGTTGGTACACTCAAGTATATTCTAGCCTAACACACACTCTCTCTCTCTCTCTCTCTCTCTCTCTCTCTCTCTGTATATATATATATATATATATATATATATATATATATATATATATATATATATATATATATATATATGTATGTATTTATATATATATGTATGTATGTATGTATGTATGTATGTATGTATGTATATGTATGTATGTATATATATATATATATATATATATATGTATGTATATGTATATATATATATATATATATATATATATATGTATATATATTTATATATATATATATATACATATATATATGTATACATATATATATATGTATATATTTACATATATATACACACAGATATATATATATATATATATATATATATATATATATATATATATATATATATATATGTATATATATGCACATATATATATACGTATATATACATATATATATATACATATATATATACATATATATATATATATAGAGAGAGAGAGAGAGAGTCAGGCTAGAATACATTCGAGTGTATCCCGAGCGGAATACACTCAAGTAGTTTTTCATGATGTAATATTTTTTTTAAATCTAATCCATTGATCTTCTTAAACGTCTCGTAAACAACTCATATGCAAAATTTGAGCACATTTGCATATGTATAGCTAATGTTATGAAGATCACAAAAATTATGCATTTCAAATTAGTTTCGTGCGTCGATTTTGTTGCCCTTGGATGAGTGACTTACACTCATTCAAATGGGATCAAAATTTGTATGTAGCCTAGTTATAGTATGACGGTGAAGATCAATGGTTTACATTTTGCAAAAAATAGTCTAGATATGCAAACACACTTGAGTGTATTCGTGTGATCCGTACACTCGAGTGTATTCTAGCCTGACTCTCTCTCTCTCTCTCTCTCTATATATATATATATATATATATATATATATATATATATATATATATATATATATATATATATATATGGTCTTTGATCGGATATGCATCATAAAAACCAAAAATCTGATCATATCGATTATCTCAAAACATAGTAAATTGGTGTGGCTCTGATACCACTATTGGGAAATACAACATCAGACAAGCAACAAAAATAAAAAAAAATTGTCTACCGTAATCCCAATGATAGGAGATCATGTCAACAAATATGTAATGAAAAGGATGGTTCAACGAGTTCAAACCTGGTCCTAGAACAATTCTAGCAACTATAACATGTTGTAGAGTAGTGCACTCCTAGTTGCACTAGGACTCCTCTTTAACAACTCCTCCATAGAGAATAGACTTGCACGAAATCTACAGTAGCTCCACCACATACTACAAGCAGATGTTATCCTCCTAGCAATGGGAAAATCCACCTCACCACTATTGAAGTCCACATGGACCGCCTCTAGTGACAACTCTTGATGCAATATTGTGCTTCTTCTCCAAGAAACAATGAGCTTCTTCTTCAGGAAGCAACATGCTCCTTCTTCAGTAGCACTCAAATAGTCATCAACAACGACCTCCCGGTTTCCACCAAGGATGGTAGTTGATAGAGTTCTCCTAGAAGCAAAATCCTCCTGCCTCTAGTGAATTCCATGTGGACCACTGGGAATTCCACATTATGCTACAAGATCTAATAGGGAAGGATTTGTCTCTTTTGAACATCAACCTACTAGAGTTGATATACTCCCACAATTGTCTCTCCCTTGCTATGTGACGTCCCTAGATTTTCTAAAACATAATCTGATTTGTGACATCTAAATTGAAACCTCACCTCAGCGAGCATCCCAATTTAAACACCACACACTAGGCTAAGAAGAAGAAAATCAGAGGAAGTAAGAAGGAAACAACAATAGAACATGCACATGAAAAATAATAAAACTGTACAACACATGTTCACCATTCAATATATAATTACATAATGAATTGTTACAACATTTGATATTACATATTGAACAACAAATTTCTTCATATACATATACTACCACTAAACAACATGATCTTAAGACAATAGGTCCACTTATACATCAGCTCACCACACAACTATCAACTATCATGGATATTCAAGATCATATGTCCACATACCTAAACAAAGATTACATGTGGTATACGCCAGCTCAATATTCATAAATATTGTACTGGGTATGCCTACGTGTCTTTTTATATACCTCTCATTACTAAGCTTGGAAATAGGATAAAATTATTACTTGACAGTTACTAAGAAATATAAGAAAAATCATACACTTGCACAAAGATGTTCATTAACAAAAGTGAACACATATTTTAAGCTCATTTTCCATTTTATGCTCATGCATCTGCCTACCAATGGGATAGATGCATTAAGGCCTTATGATCTTCTTGCCAAAGAGATAGATCATTGTACATGTGATCTTCTTACCAAAGAGATAGATCACTCACTAGCACAATTCTTACCAAAGAGATATAGTGATTTCATATAATGGAACAAATATATTATGTTTAATCTTTTGTAGCCATAAGTATGGAAAATTAACAAACATAGTATGCAAGATCAATCATTTCAATCAATACCATATGCCAAGTATTTTATTACACATATAATACATCCATATTGAATAGTAGACCAAGTAAGAGGTAAGGGCATACTATGATCAAGATAATCTAATCATCACATGCTCCTTGGGTCAATTATATCCTTATTTAAATCCTGATTAAGACAAGATCATGTATGACTTCCATTGGAAACTCATCATCTGCCCTAGTCATGACTTATTTTTAGGTTTATCTTATTCATTAGGATATTCTCATTTTTACTTGCATTCTTGTCTTACAATTATTCTACATATGTTCTTTTCCAATTATGTTACAAATTAGGGTTCATCATCTAAACATTAGCATCCATAGTATTTTGTGCACATATTTACCCTAGGTTACATTCGTTAGTCAAATTAGGGTTACAAAACATGTGTTAACTGTCATCTTCATATAACATGAATTCTATGCATGAAACTGATCTCACAGTTTTATATTATGTTCCAGTTACTGATATGAGGGTGTTTTGTGAATTCCATCATTTACTGATCATAAATGTATTTTCTAAATTTTATTTAGGGCTATTAGCCCCAGATAGCCATACTAAGCAAGTTACATGATTATGTGTCATAACATGATCATATCTGATGTCACATGGATTCTAAAACACATTTAAGAGTTACTAATGCATTTTAATAATTTTTTGTCATTATTTGATATTTATTACTCATAAAAAAAGTGTAATATATCATACATGATATCACTATGTTTTAAGCACCAAAAGGTTGATATTATGGTTTCATTCTGATCTACTCATTTTTATGAACATTTGGTACTTTGTTTGTATTTTTATGATAATCGAGCCAATTTATATGGATTATCTAAGATCTGAGTGTTTTTTGGGTGTTTACCTATTAGTGGCCATTCACCATTCTCCACGTGGATCTAAGGCTCCTTGTTTGAGTCGGTCGGTTCTGGCTTGTGATGTTTGGTTTAGACTTCTCTTCTCTTTTCACATGATCCATTGGGATACGCAACACAAAAGCCAATGCTTCCCTATTTCAAAGATTCCTCGACGACGGGTCTCCTCTAACATCAAAAAAGGTATGGTCATGGTGCTCCTCATCGGATCCAAATGCCACCAAAATCTTCGGTGACTTCAAATAGACCATCAAGGCTGCTTAGGATCTTCTTTGTGTTCTCATCTGTCTGAGTCCCCAGCGGAACTCTATTCTTTCGCAAGGCAGTAGTGTCGCTGCACAGACCAACTCCAATGAGGAATTGGCAACTACTCTGACCTTGTCGACAAAATTATATGCATCCAACAATTCTTCTATGTCTTCTCTATCCTGTCGGCATGGTTTCTTTCCACTGGAGCCTATACATATCAGTCCCAATACGCTTGTCATCGTCTGCATCCGATGCAAGGGAGAAAAAGAGGCATCATTCCTCTACTACATGAAAACCCCATCCACAACCACCTAACTCATTGCCATGAAATAAGTAATGTATCTATTACTTCCATTTTTGGTAGGGAAGCGAGGAGCTTCCCTTCATATCTCTACCTCCTATTCTAGAATAAAAGAGTTCACCAACTAGCACCACCACCACAATGCGGCCAGAATTACCCATACGCCGACTTCTTTGGCCTCAACCTTCCTCTTCCTTTCCTTTTCATCCTCCAAGACCCATTGTATCTATACTGTGTGTGAGAATGGAGAGTCACTGAGAATTGGGAACACATTTTCAAAGGTTTCTCACCCTGTATCTTTAACATAGGGGTCGGATGGTAGGTCTCCCAAAGATTTAGTCAATTGTTTGGTTAAAGCACGTGTATCCCTTACTTCCTTGATGTGGGATCATGGGTTGGTTGTGGTTCCAACGTCCCCACTACATTGCTATAATGGAAATGTAGGAGACGAGTGGGAATCATCAGATCACCCAAATCCAAGTCCTAAAAAGAGTCCACACAGTCTATCCGTGGCTCAGTCAGGTCCAAGATGCATGACATCCATCGAAAACTGAACGTAGGCTAAACACAAATATCTTGGTCAATAATACACATTATTTAATAAAATTCAAACCTAAATAAGTCTGTCTAGGATACTGCAATTGCAACAAAATTTTAAGCATAGCTTTTCTGCCCATTAGGATACATTCTACTCAAATTGGGAAAAAAAACTCAGCTATTTGATCATCTAATTAAATACTCTGAAAAGACATGAACTTATTTAGTCATGATATCAACATCAATCAACTCTCAAACTTAACCAAAATACTTGGAACTTCTCAAGATAACTCAACATATGAATTTCAATATGTTATTTGAGATTTAAGGATCCCAAAAGAGCACTCTATCACATGAAATCCCTCCCTTTATTGGATAGGACTTGATTGGGCTCTCCATAACTAGAGAGGACACCAATTGCTAAAGCAACACTTATGTTCTGAGGAGCCCCTAGTACCCCTCTATGTATAGAAGAGGTCAAGGTCAAGGTTCCCAATCTATTTGGTAATTGAAATGGACGGATTCACAAATTTTTTGGAAGATGTGCATGGTGAACAGATCGGTTCGCATGCCCAACTGGTTGGTTCGTGCATGAACTAGTTAGTTTGTGTACTTTTTTATTTGAAATCATGTTGGTATTCAATGTATGATTAATGCAAAATAAGACGTCAAAACCAATCATTGAACCAATCAAATTGAACATTGAATCAAGTGGTTCATCCCATGAATTGGTTGGTTGGGATCTATGAACTGGTTATTTCATACCCTGGTTCTACAATTTTTCAACCAATGTTGATTCCAATTGACTTGACATTCCAACTGATCAGTTCAACACTTGAACCCATCAGTTAGAGTCCAGTTAGTCAATTTGAAATTTTGTTGTTTAATTGAATACCTAAACACTTTTAGTAATCAATCTAAACATCATTCATGAATAAACTTCTATAATCCAAGTGTATCCTATATGTGTGACCCTATAGGTCCTAAATTATATTAGTAGTGAATGTCCATAACCAACTTCTGACATCACAAGCAATGAGCAGTATCTAGAAACACAACATTGCTACCCAAGTGATTTGGGAAGTTCGAGAACAACTTTGACCTAAAATCTATGATTAGTATTACGGTGATCGTTTAGTTCCTTTGTCTCTGATATTTTGATTGAACTAATGGCATGGAATCGTCATCCTCTCAATGTTCAATCCTCATTCCTTGAACTAGAGAAAACTGTCTAAGATGCATGTTAGCTCACATATCACATATTGAATCACATTAGTACGATCGTAAATTTCTCAGTCTCACTTATCAAGAGTCCCTAGATATCATTCTCATGTAGGAGGGACAAATCCCATTTACATCACTCACACTCTATCCCCATGTGTCACAGGGCACCCGAGCACCATCGTTATGGCAACCTTTATTCAGGATCATGATGTATGATGTCAAGGTACATGAATGACATGTGATTAATGTAGTGACTTCAGATCTAAGAGAAACAATCGTCACTATCATTTTGAGAGATGATTTTGACTACCTCTCCATGGTCTCCATGTATCATGCTCACGGTGGGTCTGTCTGATACACTATTTTCCAACGTGTACATGTGTGTTTGACTTGATATCACATATCATGACTAATGAGACTTTGTCATCAATCAATACACACTCTAGTCTTATGTATTATTGTTATCTATTTTTCTTCCACAGTAACATCTGACTAGGGTCCTAACAAAAATGTATGTATTCTTAACATTTGTATGATCTCATTGTTCAAGTCATGCACTTGAAGACATACATCATCGAGTGACAACATTCTTTCGATATCTACTATGTTTTTGTCATCACCTCGTGCTGAGACAAACATAATAGACAAAATTATCATTATTATTATCAAATCAGGTATCTAATTCCACATTGCAATAATCATATGATTGGCTCTCTGGGCATACATACCAATAGACTCCCACTTACACTTAGATCCAATCACCCAAAAATCATATTCCCAGTGATCTTAACGTGTCCATCATGTTCTACTATGTAAGTGCTTTTATAATTTTTAACCGATGTTTGCTTCAAGGGGGTATATTGCAAGTTTCACACCTCCTTGTTGTACGACTACTCATATGAGATGAAAGTATAGCAGTATGCTATCTAATATTCCCACCCAGTCATCAATGGTTTAGAAACTCCCACAAGTTCATCTATATGAACTTCTTGATACATATATTTAGTATCCTATGATATTCTCATAACACAAAGATACTCAGATTATATTGTAGATTTAAACAACAATCATTGGCTCAGAACCCTTTTCAGCTTACAACTTTTATTTAAGGTCAAAAATAAATTTAGAATGTGATCATTAATTTTTTAGTTTGGAAGCTTGCATTAGTGTAACCTTGTACACCCAAATCATCCGTATTACCATAATCAAGGAACCAATCCTTTTAGTGGTCCTTAAGCATATGAGGATGTCCTTTGTAGTAGTCTAATGACCTTCATTAGAATTTGATAGATACCCTTGCGTCATGTCCAATACGTATGACATCACTAGATAAGTATATATATCCTCTCATCATTTCTAATACATGTGAGATAACTGCTCCTCTCTTCATGTCCAATACATACCAGATAATAAGATATGCATATAACATTGCATTCAAAATAGATTCAATTATGAATGCATATGTCATCTATTCCATGTATTCCTTTTCTTCCCAAGAATTAGACACTAGGCTCTTGTGAAACTAAATCCATGGAACACGAATAAGTTCTTTCTCATTGAGTCTTGCATGTTGAACCCCTTCAACAACTTTCCAATGTATGAGATCTTTTCTTCGGCTAAGAAGCTTTCTAGATCTATTGCTATAGATCTCAGTTCCTATCATATATGATTCTTCATCTAAACCTTCATAGAGAAGGTACTTTCCTTGATAGGTTTTGATATTTGTAGGATAAGGACGTTATTCCCCATCATTATGTGGAGTATAAATATGATCCCACTAAATCTTTTGTAATAATAGATTTCTTCTTCATTCTGACTCAATTCAAAACTCTTAGAAGGTCTTGTCAAATAGAAGATTCCAGCTCTGAGATGCTTGCTTCAACCCACAAATTGACCTTTGTATCTTACACACTTTATTTGAAATATAGGATTTATAAATCCTTTAGATTGGGTCCCATACACGTGCTCAAAATTATTCCACTTAAGGAATGCAGCTTTAACATCCAAATGCCAATCTCATTAGTCATAACAAGTTTCAACAATAAGCATGATCTTTATTGATCTAACTATGATAACTAGTAAAAGACTTCATCATGTTCAACACTTGAACTTGTCTGAAACTGTTTGCTACCAATATACTCTTCCATGTTGGTATTTTCCCTAAAGACCAAATTGCACCCTATAGGTTTTACCCCTTTATTTGGATCCACTAAGGTCATACCTTGTTGTTGTACATGGAGTCCTTCTTGGATCTCATGGCCTCAATCCATTTCTCAGACTCTAGTACCTCAATAGTTTCTAGGTAGGTAGTTGACTCATCATATGTGACCAACTCACTACCTTATTGATCCATAAGATATCATAATCTTTCAATATCAAGGTGTGTTCTACTAGAACTATGAGTTTTTGGTGTTACATAAGGAACTTGAGATTCCACAACAGCTTGTGGTTCTCCATATGTTCTTATTGTACCTCTTTAGGTTCAATGTATTCTTGTTTGTCTCAAACATTTTAAGTTCTACTTTTACTCCCACTGGTTCTTTTGAGATTAAATTCCTCTTCATGAAAACAACCACCCAAATCAACAAAAAAAAATTGTTGTTGCATTAGGATAAGAGTAGTGTAACATTTATGTGATTTGTGGACAAAGCTTTTCAAGAAACTATTTTCTTACATAAGATTTCAATCTTAAACATTATAAAAGACATATTGGGACACCTCGCAAGCCATATCTCATATTGTGTCTTTTGAACCAATTAAGATGGTACATTGTTTTAGTATAAACCATATGCCTAAAAGAAATTAGAAGATAAACTAGATTTTATTAATGGTCACAATATGACTAACAAGGTATGATTCCATCTTTCTGATACACTATCATTGCCTTTCAGGTGAAGTTCATCATGATATATTGTCATCTTCTCCTAGAAGGTGCTTAAACTCTTGGTTTAAAATATTTCAACATCGACCATATTGAAGTGTTTTAATACTTTTATCAAATTAGTTGTGTACTTCATTCTTTATCATCTTGAAAACTTCAAGAAAATTCATACTTGTATTTCATTAAATAGAAATTTTAATATCTATTGATAACATCAGTAAATATAATGAGGTACTGGTAACTTCCATTACCATTTATTCTAAGAGGTCTATATACATCAATATGTATGATCCCTAATAGAATAGTCGCTCTCCTTGTACTTCTAGTGCATATAATTTTGTCACATTTCTCAATAAATAAGACTTCCTTGTCCCTATCTATTCAATAACCAAAAGTGTCTAGATATCCATCATTATGGATTCTAGAAATGCATTTCCCATTTACTTTTTATAGATGACAATGTTATAGTATCCATTGTTAGAGTTAGCGAGTCATTCAATATATGTGTCATACATATATTTTTCTTTACAACTATCAAGTATTGTTTGAGAGACATAATTCATTGTCATGAAACATTAATTCTTATCCATACAAGATACAATGCGTTTTTCATCAATGTCAGGTACATAATAGCAATTCACTAATTCTATTGCATGCCCAGGAATTACAAATCCCAACTATAGCGACAACAACTCATGCTTTGTATAGTTCTAGCTTACTTCTTTTTGGGTCTTGGAGTAGAGATCTTTATCTCTATCTTCTTCATTTGTTCATTTAAGTGAAAGGACAAATTCCTTTTTTCACTTACCCATCTTCTTATCTTTAGTGTTGAAGACTTGGACTTTAGCTTAGCCTCAGAACCCTTCTTGGCCAGAATCAAAAAATTATTGTAGAATCATATCTTCAGTCAACTCTTGACCTAAAAAAATCCCAATCACATTAGGTGTTCCAAAGTTGTCACGGAACCATTCTTACCCCAATCCCAATCCCACTATATAGACAGTGGTAAAAGGATTGAAGCATCTGTCCCTGAGTGGTCCAATATGATCTCACACACTGGTATATACAATAAGAAATAATAACTCATAAATAGAATATTTATATAACAACTAACCCAAACATAGGAGATATAGCCAATTCATCCTTGTCATTCGAGTATATCGGGTGCGGAAGCGATCTAGTCAATGTTCCATTTGTTTTGCCTAAAATCAAGAAAATCAAGACAATCATGCAATTGCACGGTACGCTACCCAAAATAAGTAAAATGGTTTATAGCACAAGAGTATACTTGGTAGGACTTACATTCAAAAAGTATAACAAGCCATTTTTGTAAATCCAATATTTATTCGAAAAGATGTTTATTTTGAACAATTCAGTTTTTATTATGAATTCCCATTATGATGTTTCGAGAAGCCTACTTATATATTTTGTGTGGCTCCATTTCCCCAACAAGGTGGGGTATGTCACACCATATGAGGTAGGAGTTTGATTGACATGTACACAATTTAGTATCATTCAATAGGTAAAAGTTCCACCCTCTGAATGAGGAGGTCACTTGTACTCAATATCAACATTTTCCACATCAATATAGGGGAAGTCATAATGGTAATATCATTATGTTTTCAAGTTTGTGTCAAAATATAATATAGGAAAAATGGAAGCCTAATCAATACGGGACAGTAGCTTAGCCAAGTATATAGCCAAGTATACAATCAGGAGATACATAAAAGGTATCTTCAACACAAACAAGGAGGAGGTATAACAACGTACCTTTCACCGAAGATTTATAGTAAGGATTCCAAGATTCATAGATCAAAGTCTCAAGTATATCCTAGATTGCAAGATATAAAATATTTGTTAAGATCTTGGAAAAAATACAAATCATTATATCATGACTAGAGTTCCTAACCTCTCATTAGTCCCTCAGATGACTATTCATCATATTATCTTGAGAAACCATCATCAATATTAATATCTAGTATGATAATCATGAATGAGTCACCTAGGTATTTTAGGAGTTTCAAGATATTATAATGATTTAGTCATTTTCTTATACAATCAAGTCAAGAGTAGATTGGAATTTTATCAAGTATTCATAGTCATGTGATTGAGTCATAAATATAGAATCAGAGTCAAACATACTTGTGATGTATACATGTATCAAGTCACATCAGAGTTTTGGCAAGATTAGGGTTTCCAATGTTAATGAAAAACCCTAATTGAGATGTGTGAAATAGATATTAGATGTTGTCATCGAATATTATTGTAACAATGAAAGGGAAAGGTTTTATGTTAAATTAGTAATTTTTCTGAGAAGATCGATATTTTTTTAGCATTTTTCCAATACTAGAGCTATTTTTAATGGATTTTGCAAGACATGGCCAATCCAATATTTTTTTGATGAATTAAATGAAATTAAAAAATTTTAGCCTAGTTTCATGGATCAGGGAAGGGATATGACTTGGCATATCCTCCTATTGATGCACAAGCCATGGCTTGGCTCAAGAAGCTGTGACAAGGAGAAAAAGGGTGAAAATTCCATGCTAGAGAAATCCATGGCAACAAATTGGAGCTATATCAGGGAAATTTTCCCTATGATTGATCTGATCGTAGGAACATGGCTTGTGCCATGGTTTCATACCTGAGGAGAAATAGAGGACCAAAACCAAAAAGAAACAATGATTTGTGATGGTTTCTCAAAATTAAAGGAGGTCCAAGCTGACTTTATAGGGTCAATGTGGTTCCGATGAGCCAATACGTGGCTGAGATGAAGAATGGGAACAATGAAATAGTCAATCCAATTGTAGCTGAAGGTACACAGAAGGTGGAAAAACACATTTCAAATGTTGTACCTCAAGTGGAGGGCAATTTTGAGATGATGGAGCTCAGTGTGTCTTTGTGGAATTGTGTATCGGTCATAGACCCAAGCGGAAGTGTCTGATGGACCTACCGGCACAAAGTAGATATGCCACATGGGGGGCTTTGTCGAAAGGGTGTTTTGGGCCATCGCACCTTCATGTGGCGGGTGAACTAGCTATGTTGGTGCCCCGAGATGGTACAAGTATAGCAAATTCAATGTAGGAGCTTGGTGGTCAGGGTTCCATGCTTTGGTTCAGTTGATCAGAGATGGAGTTCAGTAGGAATGAGAGGGTGTGATGATGAGCAATTGATCGATCATAAGGGCTATATGGAGGTGGGTGGTGCTATTGGTGCGCTTAAATAGTACCTCTATGGTATAGGGTTGCATGGAGGGTCTTTCTCCTTAGAACCATGTCTGCCGCCCTTTGGGAATTTTTGAAGTAGCAAGAGATGTAGGGTAATTTAAGGCTCGTTATGTAGAGGAGAGAAAACTAGATTCATTGAGTTAGATTTTACTAAGAATGGACGAATGAAGAGGGAAAGTCAGACATTTAAAATCTTATATTTACTGTGTGGTTTTTTTCTGTCATGAGAGGAGGGTAAGTAAGACGACTCAGTCGTCTCCTCCACCAAGTCCGGATCTGAGATGGGTTTGAGATTTATTTAGGCAAGAGAAATAGAGTAAAAAGGGTATTTTCTTAACAAATTCATATCTCTCAATATTTTTATCTAAAAATGTGAGATTTTAAATGATGCTTCCTATAATTTCCCTCTAGATTTAGAAAAAATTTCAATTTCTTGTGATGAAGTTTGATCCATGAATAAATTCAGTTGAGTAACAACATTAATGGAGCTAGGTCTTTAAGTCACAAAGGGTATACAATTCACATTGATCACCATATTTCGAATTTGAGTATCAAAAGTGATCAAGTATCTAAGAAAAATATATTGGGGTCAAGAGTGAACATAATGAGGGTAAAATTGGAATTAAATCTTACTTATTCTAAAATTCACTTTGCCACACAAGCCCAATCATACTACACTTAGACAACATGTTGGAGACATTATGCCTTTCTTGCTTTACATGATTCTTAAGATGTATTACCATATCAAGTATCATTGTTTCCATGTTTCTCATTCAACTCGTAGCTCATACAACATAGCAGAAGGTACTCAAATGTCTATGGAACCATTGGCATGCTTCTACTAAGCATCCATTGCCACCTTTGGCGCATTTTGAGTGGGTTCCAATGGCTCTGGTCTATTAAGAACATAGAGCTTTTTCTCATTTATGAGAATGCTTCTCAAAATCCTAAACCACATGTATAAGTAAATCCTATTTAGTTTGTCCTACGGAAGGACTGATCACATCATAACATGTTGGCGTTTGTCTACAAAATGAAAATTTTCAACTTCTCAAAACATTTTGATTTGTTTGATTTGATAAGTTTGAAGATTTTAATAGTCCTTTATTCAATTATTTCTCCCACTATTTTTCTCAAATTGATAACCCTCATGCATAAATTCGAAAGATCGTAGGCATACAATCTTCTAATGAGCTAAGATCCAAAATGATTCAACTATTACCTGGAAAATGCCAACGCCCACAGTCAATTATTAAGGCAGACAACTTTTTCCAATTGCATCATAGGTAAATCTTGGATAGATGATATGTGGAACTCCTTTCCATAGTCATTTGTATGCCTCTGGTGCTTAATATCATTAAGAATACAAGTTAATGCTGACCCAAAAGCCAACACAATAGAATGTGCACTCTATTTGGGTTGAACCTACACATCTACCATCACACCTCCAGGAGATGGACAGTGAACCATGCTTGCATGTAATCTATTCTTGATCGACCAAGATTTTCATGTGTATCACTTATGGAAAGAATCTAAGACTTAATATTGTATTGATGGATTATATATATATAAACATATACATATCCAATCACCACATACTTATTGTACGTATTATATACATTCTACAACCACAACAAAAATGTGAAATTAAAATACACAAGCGATGATTATGGCCATTTTATTGTAATTCGTTGGAGCCACAATGAATTACTACCACCTAGGGTCTACATCATATGAAACTTGTTGTTGATGAAGATTTGTGCTCGAACCTATCTGCATTGATCATTTCAACCCGTGAACTAGTCGGATCGACTCCTGGTTGCATGGTTGGGCTCTTGAATTATTGTCTAGTCTTCAGACTCAAATGATGACTGGAGTAGATTGGTTGGGGCACCAGTGAAAATAATATTATTAAATACACACTTTATTCTTGTGCAATATTATTTTCTATTTTGCTTAACTTTTGACTAGGGACATAGTAGGAATGTTTGTACTCTTAACATTCATATGATCTCATTGTCCAAGTCACGCACTTGAAGGAATATGTCATCGAGTAACATCATTCTTTAGAAATATACTTTGTTTGTGTCATCATCTCATGCAGAGACAAACATAATAGATAGAATTACCTTTATTATTATCAATAAGGTATTTAATGCCCCATTGCAATCATAATATGACTGGGCATACATACCAACAAAATATTTGACCAAAATGGGTTCTGGATTAATGGTGGAAAATGGTCCAATCAAGTTTTACCACCATTATCTAGATCTTCACATTCATTCAATTCATGAATTGTATGAAGATTTATTTGGAGCTATGTAGGTTTCTCTTTGTTTTTTGGAAATAGGTAAATGCGTATTGCCAAAAGAATATATAGTAAAGCTATATTGTACAAAACAAGGCATCTGAACCAAACCCTATCATAATAGAAAAACACACTATCGGGTTAATCTACAAAATCCCAGTAGGTTCTCTTATTAACACTGAGGTTACAAACAATCGCTAGTTTTGACTTAACCATCAAGCATAAGTTTAGTGCAATGTCATCAACCATGATGTTTTCCTTCTTCTCCTTGTTCTTATGTATTCTGGTGTTTCTTTCCTCCAAAATATAGTAACACACAACATCAATGCATAAGCCCATAAGGGCCATTCTTCTTTTGTCTTGATCATTGTTTCTTATAACCTAATAGATTGCATCCATAAGGTTATGGTTGGTGACATTAAACCATTCATTCGTCAAACATACAATGGTCCAAATCCTTTTGGTATACCTATAGTTAAAGTACATATGATCCTTAGACTCATCATGTTGTTTGTGTAAGGGGCAAATTGGGTTAACTAGAAACCCCCAATTGATCAACCTATCTTTAGTCGACAGACAACCTAAGTTAGCTTTGTATAGACAACTGATCCATTTAGGATAGTGATGTTTGCACCATACTACCTTAGTCCACAAAGGACCCAAAACTATGACGGAGTTGATACATCGTGGTCGATCAGATCTAGACCAAAAACCAGTGTTATCAACTCAATAAAGATGTGGAATGGATGGGTAGAACAGGCACATTTTCCTCCATACCCTAGAGGGCTTTTGGTTTTCACACAATCTCAACTCCCTTCTGTCTCTTTGTTTCATCCTTCTAGACCAAATGTTATCAGGTTGGTAAAGAAATTTATCGATTCTTTTTAGAGTATTAACTCTCATTATCTCGTCCGAGTCCACGATCTGCAACCCCCCTACGCATAAGTTTTGGTGATGATGTCCCAAGATACAACATAGGTGCCCCCCTAAACAAATATCACTATCATGCTTCAAAGGTGAAGGGTCGTAGGGTTAGGGATATCACACATACTCCTCTAATAGTTGATCAAGCTTTGAAGGACTGATCTAACAAGGACCAATCTGCCAACCATGGATATATAAAGACCATTCCACCCTTGAATTTTATCTCTGAATTTATGCTTGCACATGCTAAAGTCACCAACCGTACCTCTGCCACCTGCTATATGAATACCCAAATATCTCATTGGTATCTTTCCCCTTCCCTTTCCAGCTGCAGATTTGAGTATGCCTCTCCTTGGATCAAACGATTTAGATAGAAAAAATATGGGATTTAATGGTACTATAGTAGAGAACAACACTTCTTCCAAAGAGGGTAAGAACATTGTAGTAATATTTCAACTTCTTAGGGTGTCCCACCAAGAAGACGAGGATGTCATCGAAGAAAATAAGATGTGACATCACCTTCACACCCTCCACCTAAAAAGGTTTAATCAAGACCTTGCTCTCAACATCATTTATAAGATTTGCGAGACTCTCCATAACAATAGTGAAGAGGATTAGGGATAAGGGATCCACTTGTCTAAGGCCTTTTCTAGCTCTAAACATGCCTTCTGGTGCACCATTGATAAGAATAGAGAAGGAGTCAGTTTCCACACATTGTCGCATGAGATGTAGACAATTTTCTAAAAACCCAAACGTAGTCATAATCTTCCATAGGTAATCCCACTACACATGGTCATAGGCTTTTCTAATGTCCACCTACATACAAGCTTTGGTTGTGGCTTTGTTCAATTTGAACTCGGTCAAAAACTTGGTAGCAAGTAAAGAGCAATCATCTATTTTTTGCCATATATGAACACATTCTATTCAACTGATATGATACTAATTAGAACGACTTTGAGTCTTTTAGCCATTAATTTAGAGATTATCTTGTAGAGCACAGAACAACAGGCTATAGGTCTGTAGTCATCTATTTCATTAGCATCGATTTTCTTCAATATCAACTTTATTTTAAGGCCCCTAAACTTGCTTAATGAGTTGAATAAGATTAATTATCATAATTTAATTATTATAACCCTAATATATATTTATCATATGCTTCAAAATAATAAATCAAGATTAAGTTCCAAATTTGGTCCAATTTGGACACTGTTTGAGCAAGTTATGCAATTTTATGCACATTTTGGACTTATATGCAATTTACACAGTCAAGAGGTTTTCTTTGCAATTTATCACTTGCATTATGTTTCTTGGATATTCTCTCATTATTATTTATCTTGTTGATCCATGGGGAACCTTTTTAATCCTTGGTTTGAAGGTGTTTTCTCCAAAGGTATTTTAGGGTTTACCCCTTCATGGATGAGCTACCTTTAGTAGCTATCAGCTAATGAGTTATTTGTTTTTCTTAGAAATGCAAGAAATTAGGGATAATCATGTCTCTATGGATAGTGGGGGAGCTGCTTGTGTGTGTGCTTGTATATTCTAAATAGTTTAAGGCCATGGACACTTGGAAAGATACTAGAACTTCAACTTTTTCTTTTTCTTTATCTTAATGTTTCATATACCTATCCCTAAGCTCGAAAATGAGCTACTTTCTCTCCACAAATTCCCTCCTTATACAAACCTCTTCCTACCTCTGTGCTGCTTCAGATTTCCTATCCGAGGAAGAAGAAAGAGGGGATCTTCTTGGAAAAAGAATCTAGGGTTGCAGTTGACTTCCTTTTAGGGTATAAAAAGATTCCATCTAGTGATCTTGACCTAAAAGAGTAAGAATCCCCTTCTTTACTCCATTTATTTTTTTTTATCCTTCTTCCTACTTTTTTCCAGGTCGGAACCTTACTGTTCCATGGTATAAATTGATCTAAAGCTCTAAAACCCTACCTTTCTTGCTCATGCTGCTTAGGGTTTGCTCATTTGATGAAGAAAGGTGCTAGATGGACGAGTTCACAACTTATGCTTGGATTTTCTACCCTACCTGCTCAAGTTTTCTTCTGTTTGGGGCTTCATCTTCTAAATAGAGGCAAGTTTTATAACTTGCTCTATGTTTATTTCTTACCATAAGCTTTCTAGATCATGTTCTTGCTTGAAAATGATGATCCATGCACTAAAAAGCTATGCTTGACTTGGATTTCAATTTTTATAATATTCCCTATTCTGATTTCAGTTCTAGATGAACCTATGATCATGTGTAAATTATTCCTAAGGTATAATATGACTTGGATTAGGTTGGTTTGGTAACTTATGGTGCTAAGAACCTATCAACCAATGGTCAATTTTAGGGTTTTAAGTTGATTTCTTATATAAACCCATGACCCGATGATGGTACCATTGCAACAACCATATGGTGTTGTCTTCATGACAACTAATGGTCATGATCAAAGGTGTCATATGATGGTGACAACCTATGGTCACCCCCTTAGGTCATGTTTTGGATCAATTAGAAGTTTAGTGATCAACCATTAAGTACCCTAATAATATTATCAATCAATGATGACATTAGCTTAATATTTGATGCAGATTAATGACTATAGTACTAATCTAACAACCTATGGTGACTTAATGGTCTCTAATGATGGTTGATCAGGTCTCCAAAACCTATGGTGAGTTAATCATATAGTTGTAGCATCAATTAATCCTTAGACCAATGGTTTCTTGGGTCACTTGATGCAATGGTTGGACCTATACTGTAATTGATGGTTTTAACATATGAACTTGACCCAGTGGCCAATATCTAATTTTTATTCCTCCAATAATGTGGAATGATGTCTAATGTAATATGTTGGTCCTAATAATGTGATTTAGAGGGTTTCCTTTATATGATCAACTTAAGGAGATTACTTGTTCATAATAGATGGCTTGTTTTAGATGAACAGTCGACTGTGGGTTTTACCCTACTCTCAATGGAACTTTTTGTGTTGTTAATCAAGTGATGTTTAGGGTTAGATGGTGACTATTTCTAGAGAAAAATCAAGGACTTCATAGGTGGTTTATCCAAGGTGTTTACTTATGTAAACAACCAATAGTCTTACCTATTAAACATCTAATGGTTTTGGGTGACCTTTGGGCATGGTTGAGCCCTAAATGAGGTGTAATCCTCTTGTGTTAATAAAGGTTGATACCTGACGCAAATTTACCGTGCGCAGAAATGCAAGTGAACGTGTCGAAGTAATATACGCCTTTGTGAGGCCCGAGTCGAACTCAGGGATACGTGAAATTGTCGGAGACTCCTACTAACTACTCACGATCAGCTAAGCCGATTAAAAAGTTGAGAGTTGTTGCTAAAATTAAAAGAAAATAAAAATGAAACAAAACAAAGAAATCGATTAAATGTTTGGTTTAATCAATTCAAAAGGAGATCTTTAGGATTGTGGTTTCACCGTGGGTTTTTCATTGTATTAAATTCTATATAGTCACTCAATTTTATCTCTCTATCCAGGTAGTGGCCTAGAATCAGAATTGCCCACTATCGTGGTACAATTCACTACCTATGTCTAGGTCGGTTCCACCGTCGTAGTAACCTATACCCCAAACTAGGTGCATTAAAAATGATCTCTCGGTATCCACCATTAACCTTACACCACCTTATTCAAGGGATTTGTCAATTAATGTAAATTCCGTCTCTTTTCAACCATTAATTCTTCTTTCAAAGCAATTAAGGGTATTAGATTATTATTATGGTGATCAAGAATAACAATATATTGGAGAAAACGAAATTATACCACAGATTTAAGAGATAAGATATGAATTACTATTATAAAACTGTCATACAATGAATTCTCGGGCTACTCCCGGTCCTATAGACAAAGGGGATTAGCCCTGCATGTTCATCTCAAAGCAAAACGTGGAGTAGAAAAAGGAAAACATGGAGAAAAACGTGATTGAGTGATGAAACCCCTGAACGGAGAAGATCCAAGCAATCCTTGGCGTAGAATATGCGTTCTCCCTCCTTTCGGTGGTGAAAATCGTCTTCTTCAGCGTCCGAATCGGCTGGGGTGTGCTTCTCGGCTCTGTTCTTCTCTCCACCTCTTCTTGGGATGTGTGCATCAACTAATGACGTGATCCCCCTCTCTTGGGCATCATCATTAGGTATATTTACCGAATTAGGTTACCAATTCATCACAGCCGTCCGATTAAGATCAATCTGAAACAAACTCATATCTGACGGTGTCAATACCATCGATGCGGGTCGATGGTATCGACCTAGCGCAATATCAGTTGTTCTCCTTTTCTTTTGTTTCTGCACCTGATGTCATCTCGATACCATCGACGAGAGTCGATGGTATCGATGAACCTGTAGCGACGGTTTTGTCTTTATGTGTCACTGTAGCTCCACCAGTCGATAGTATCGACTCCCTTCACGTCGGCAACCTGATGGTATCTCGATACCATCGACATCCCTATTGATAGTATTGACTTTCTTCTGGTCCTTGCGGCTGGAAACCTGTGGTCTAGTCGATGGTATCAACAAGTGTCGATGGTATCGATAGTAGCAGATACTTGTTTTTTCCTGAAATTAACACACGAAACCACATAAGTCCACATAAAACGTATTTTTTTGATAATTAATACTCAAAATGCTGAAATAGGGGAAATTTGACATAAAGAAGTAGCATAGACCAAAGTGAATGAATTATGAAACATTAACCATGAAAATTGCTAATAAATGCATAAAACACATATCAAACAAGTCAATAAATGTGACTCAAAATCATCGCATCAAACTCCCCTAAGCTTGAACATTACTCGCCCTCGAGCAACTAAACCTTAGAATAGAATTGCCAGAGTCAACTAAACAACAAAGCATCACAACAAACATCCCATATGACTCCCACCGGACATTTGCATACCGGCCCTCACTAACCACAAAATGATAATTACCCTAAAGGCGACAGTAATCATTCATAAAATATATCAACCTCAAAACTGATGAAAACTATCACATAAGGCAGTTAACATAATAGAATTCGCCGGTCCAGACTTAGTGCATCTTGTGATCTCCTATACTACGTTGCTCGCCCTAACTACCATCTACATGGAAGCAGTTCTCCTGATATTCACAAGTGAGGAGAAGTTCACGGTGGCCTACCAATTGGAGCAACGGGTGGATGGAATGGGTGGCTCATGGAAGAAGTAGAAGTATTATACGGTTTCACATGCATAAAATAAAAATGCCCTAAATGATGCAAATGGACATGAAAAATGCCCTAATGCATAAGATTGGGTGGAATGATGCATGCACTAACATTCCGTCTCAAAACGAGATGGATATCTAATTGAGCTATGTCATGTACTTACTCATCTTAAAATGCAGGTGAGATTATGTTCCTTTCTCCTTCTTATTCTAGTTGCTTCTAAATGACTTTCTTTTTCAATTTCAGATTTTTTTCTTTTTCTTTTCTTTTCAAACCCTTATATTCATAATTGATAATGAATGCTTTATTGGGCTTATTTTTTCTGCATAACTCGAAAATTTGCACTCTTTAGAAGGTCTGGAACAATTTAATTCACCATTAAAGAACAAATGAGGTACATGATATACTCTATGCATAAAGGTTATGAATGCAACTAAATGACATGCACCTAAAGGTAATGTGCATGTAGACCTATTCTGTTTTTTTTTCATGCAAAACATATGAAAATGGTTGCAATTCAAGTCCTATCTACATGACATGCAATCAAAAAGGTTAAAACCGCACTTTACTTCCAAATCTTATGGTGGATTGTGAAAAACAATGAGGTGAACAGATCACAAGACTAATTGACTGAACCTTTGAAAAAAATACTATGTGTCCCTCCCTACTGACCTGTGTAGTAGTTAAGAAGTTTCTCTCTCTTACTTCAAATTAAAGTCTCATTATCATTTGGTCAGTTTTGGCTCAAACAACCAATTCCGTCCACTTTCATGAATCATTAGGAATGTACAGTTGTGATTTTTTGTTTTAAAGTTGACAAAACCAATCATTTTCTAAGTTAAGTGATCAAAGTTGAACAACACTCAAGCTTGTGAACACTCAAAAATTTTTAAGTTTCCCTTAATTCCCATGTACATGCAACTGGGATGACACAAAATTTAAGACATCCACGATTACACTAGATAGAATGTGGATCCTACAAACAAGCTAAGATTGCAAGAAACAAATGACAAGAAACAAAAGCAATAAAACTAAAAACAAAGAAAATAAAAGATAGAGTTGTTCCAACACCCCCCCTAAGCTTGAATTCAACTATGGCCTCAGAGTAAAAAACAATCTTAAATGTTGGAACAGAGATACCGATTTACTCTTCAGGCGGAGGCTGGTACTGTGGAGTCATAGGGTCCCAAGATGGATACTCCCACTGGAAGCTCGGATCAAACTGGGCCCTAGGTGGAGGTTGTGGATAGCCTCCAAAGTAATTCTGGCTCCAATAGTGATCGTAAAAGGGATGTTGTTGCATCTCCATCCTATGCAACCGGTCATGAATCTGTTGTTGGTTGTCGAGGAGAAGACGCTCGTTCTCGAAGATTGCCCGTTGATTGTCCAGTAGTGGGTTTGTCGTCTCTTGAACACATGTGTACATCGTCGTGTGATGTTGCTGCGTCTGTTGTATATCTTGAAGCATAGCATACATGCCCTACATTGAATAGGCATCCTCGCTTGGCTGTGAGGGTGGTGGTGGTGGTTGTAACACTCGGGCCCACTGCCCAAGGCTTTAGTACAGTTTTAGGAATGACGACTGGCCCCATAAACCACCACTAGCCTTAACTGCGCACTTTGTCCACACTAACGCACAAGCCAGGATCAACTTCCCGACTGGTCACCCATCCCAGTACTACTCCAAGCTGAGCACGCTTAACTATGGAGTTCTTAGTGATGGGCTCCCGGAAAAGGAGGTGCACCATGGTGATATGGGTAGTCCAATCATTCCTTTTAAGATCAACTTATCCAAGGCCTCAAATCTTGGGATGTTACAATCTCCCCCACTTAGACTCTTGACGTCCTCGTCAAGGCTCAACTATAAGGCCTCATAATCTGACCCCATTTCAGTGCAGACCCACAATGGCCCATGGACACCCAGCTCCCATCCACGGCTACCAGCGCAAGGGCGGCTCCATCTCGTCTCTACGGATAGCCCTTTCCAACTTGCCTGGACCACACGACTCAAGACTGGCATGCCACATGCCCATGTGGGCCCCACCTACTGGAGGGGTTATGGCTCTGATACCATTTGTAACACTCGGGCCCACTGCCCAAGGCTCTAGTAGAGTTTTAGGAATGACGACTGGCCCCACAAACCACCACTAGCCTTAACTGCACACTTTGTCCACACTGACTCACAAGCCAGGATCAACTTCCCGACTGGTCACCCATCCCAGTACTACTCCAAGCTGAGCATGCTTAACTATGGAGTTCTTAGTGATGGGCTCCCGGAAAAGGAGGTGCACCTTGGTGATATGGGTAGTCCAATCATTCCTTTTAAGATCAACTTATCCAAGGCCTAAAATCCTGGGATGTTACAGTGGTGCAGGCTGCGATGATGAAGATGCACCCAGATGCATGCGAGGACACTTCCGTGGTGCCACTCGTGCCCGAAGAGGGGTGTAGGCCTCATCTTCCTCTACAGCCTCATTGTCATTGTTGTCATCGTCGTCATTGTCGCCGTCTTCATCGGAGTCAGCAATGGCTATGATAGGCCATCAGAAGTGGTGCGCCCCTTCGATGTTGAAGACCGGATCGGGAAGCGAGCATTATTGGTAAGCATGGTTGATGTGGCAGTGTGCATACGCCAAGCCATCTCGAAGAAGGATGAGGTTAGAGCGGTGCAGATGTTGTAAGTTCACCTCGCTCCTGTTGGAGAGAGGAGTAAGCTGCTAGAAATTCAACCCAAGGTAGAAGGCCAACTTGGTGATAAGCCTGCCAAAGTGAATTGGCGCTTTTCGTGTACTCCACTTCACCACCAAAACTCGCTGCAAAAAGAAAGTGCCCCAATTGCATTCTTGGCACTTCAGGATTTTATACAAGAAAAATAGGTTCGTCTCCTGAAACTTGCTGAGGGCCAGATCACCCCTAGAAAACAACGTAGAACTCAGCACCCGGTGAAGTATCCGGATGAAGGGGTGCTCAAAATCAGCTACTACAGCATTATGGCAGCTCACTGACTTTCCCGGAGGCACCGTCACCAGCTCGACGAAGATCGCATCGTAGTCGGTGCAGTTGTCCAGTCGCCGGTAATCATGTTGCGAGTGATTCCAGTTGAAGATCTTGTTGAACTGCCAGAGTGTAAGGGTGTAGTCGATGTTATACAGTCAGAACGACACCCGGCCCTTGATCCACTCACGGTCGGTGGCTATGACGTCATTGGGTACGACGCAGACGTCAAGCGATGCCGTAAACTCAGCCACCAGCTCCTTGTACGTAGGCCACTCACCAAAAAATGGCTGGCCATATGCATGAAATTCCATCTCGTCATGTCGTCTTCCCGTGTGTCGGGCTTATCCCTTCAGAACCTAGTCGAGGTTAGCTTCGAACGCCAAGTTGTGGTTGGTTTCCCGTTCAACATAACGGGTCAGCTCGTTCTTCCTTTTTAAGATCTCCTCATAGATATTCTTTACTTCCGCGGATGGATGGATCAACCGTGGGCATGCGATTGACGCGGTCGGAGGTGGCACAAATTCTGGGATCTCCATCGGGTCGGCATGAGACGACGATGCACCAGCAACATGCACCATGATCGTGACAGAAAGAGGAATAGAAAGGGATCTCGATGAAGATTGGAGAAGTGAATCTCCGCTCGATGAAGAACATGCTCGGTGTTGCTCGTCGTCGGGCTTGGATAGCTTTGGAATATGCTCGGCACAAGTGGAGGAGGATTGCTCTGGAGTTGTGATGTCATCTGAAGCAAATCCTTCTCATATATAGCCGTGGTCGGCGCTGATGTATGTCCGTCGATACCATCGACGCGAGTCGATGGTATCGACATGGGTAGCACAATTCGTACCGCCGAGAGTATCGACGGTTGTCGATGGCTGGATCTGCGGGGCCCGGATTGCTGATGCGTCGATACTATCGACGCGAGTCGATGGTATTGACTCATCCCCCGGATCAAACTCCTGATTACTGTGATCACCGTAGATCGTTCCTCATGGATCGTTGACGTGGCGCATTGATACTATCGACGCTAGTCGATAGTGTCGACTCTTTGATTAGGGTAAACCCTCACGAGCCCCGGTCGCCGCCTTCTTTGCATGAATGTGTCAATACCATCCACCTGCCCGTCCATGGTATCGACTTTACTGAGACGATTCATTCTGAAAATCTCCAGAGATCTCGCGAGTATCGACACCCATGTCGATACCATCAACCTCTACTTGTGATATGCCTGTTGGTATGTCTATACCATCGATGAGGCCGTCGATGGTATCGACACAGTGCGATTTCTATAGTCGCCAACCTGTACCATGGTTGATACCATCGACACAAGGGTCTATGGTATCGACTCTGCTTCATCCCTGCACATGTTGCAAACGATCACTGTATCTTTTTTTACACTACATACTAAGTTAAAACAAATCAAACTACAAATGTAAAGGAACTAAACTAAAGTACTAATGGTTGGGTTGCCTCCCAACAAGCACCCTTATTTAACGTCTTAGGCTAGATGACTTGAAGCACGTCATGCATCCGAAAGTGAAATGAGTTTGACCTCATTCACCTTCCTCGTGTAATCTTCACAAAAATACAACTTCAACCTTTGTCCATTCACCAAAAATGTAGTCTCGCCATCGCGCACCATGATTGTGCCATGTGGTTTGACCTCTTCCACCGTAAATGGTCCAATCCATCGGGATTTTAGCTTCTCGGGATAAAACTTCAGCCTGGAATTGAACAAAAGCACACGATCTCCCTTCTTGAAGGTGCGCATCTAAATGTGGCGATCGTGGATCAACTTTGTGCGCTCCTTGTATATATGAGAGTTCTCATATGCAGTCATTCACAGCTCATCCAATTCATTTAATTCAAGTAATCTCTTCTTCCCCGCTTCATCATAACTCAAGTTGAGCTTTCTTAGCACCCAATGTGCTTTGTGCTCTAACTCCACCGGTAAGTGACAGGCCCGACCGTACGCCAACCTAAAAGGCGTGGTGCCTATAGGTGTCTTGTGTGCCGTCCTATATGCCCACAACGCATCTGGTAGTAAGGCACTCCAATTCTTCCTCGTGGAAGCCACAGTACGCTCCATGATCTTCTTAATTTCGCGATTGGAGACCTCCACTTGTCCTTGAGTTTGCGGGTGATACGGGGTACCAATATTATGTTTGACCCCGTATTTTCTCAATAGTGTCGAGAACTTTTGTTTCCGGAAGTGTGCACCCCCATCACTAATGATCATTCGGGGCACCCCAAACCTGCAGAAGATATTTTCCTTAACGAACCTGCACACTATAGTAGAATCATTAGTTCTCGAGGGTATTGCTTCTACCCACTTTGACACATAGTCAACAGCTAAAAGGATATACAAATTCGAATTTGAGGACACAAAGGGTCCCATGAAATCTATACCCCATAAATCAAATACCTCAACCTCTTGGAAAACATTTAAGGGCATCTCTTGTCTCTTTGAAATGTTACCTGCCCTTTGGCAGGAATCACATTGTCTCACGAACTCGTAAGCGTCCCTAAACAAGGTAGGCCGATATAGGCCACTTTCTAGTACTTTGGCTGTCGTACGCGAGCTCGCATGGTGTCTGCCCGTAGGTAATGTGTGGCAATGACGAAGAACACTCTCGTATTCCACCTCAGGTACACACCTGCGTAGGACACCATCCCTGCATTGCTTCAAAAGAATAGGGTCATCCCAAAAATAATATCGTAGAGAATGGAAGAATTTCTTCTTCTCTTGATATGTCCAATCATCCGGGATGATCCTGCAAGCAAGATAATTCACGATATATGAAAACCACAGATCCTTAGAATTCACTTTCAAAAGTTGCTCATCCGGGAATGTCTCGGTAATGGGTATGTGTAAATCTTTTTCATCTACCCTCTCTAACCTAGACAAATGATCCGCTACAACATTTTCAATCCCCGCATTGTCTTGGATTTCGATATCAAATTCTTGTAAGAGCAAGATCCACCTAATCAATCGAGGTTTGGCATCTTTTTTTTCCATCAAATTTTTAATAGCGGCGTGGTCAGTCCAAACTACAACTTTCGATCCAACGAGATATTGCCGAAATTTTTCAAAAGAGAAAATGACGGTGAGCAACTCTTTTTGTCACGCCCCAATCTCACATTAACCACAAACCACGAGATTAAGACGTGACAGGATGGGATTTACACATAAGCCAATCACTCTTCACTTTTTAAAACCTTTTAAAGATATTAATAGGAAATCCGATTTATACTGTAAAATGAAACTAAACAAACTGCGGAAGCATCTTTATTAAACTGACTCGCAAGATAAACAGAGTCTACAACATATTACATTTATCCGACATAAAATAAAGCATAACAGACAATTTACATCTCTGTAGACATTCACTCTCTCACTCACACCTTGTCCCGAAGATCGAGGGGAATGGACTAAGAGACCTCTAACTACCAACTACGAACCTTCTATCGACTAGGCGTAAGGATAAATCGATCCTTCTGATTCCCTGCTGCAGATGATAACCTGAAAATGTTTTGAGTAGAGGTATGAGCCTACTCGCTCAGTGAATAGCATTTCACTTAGCTATCACTAAACAACTCATCAAGTTTATAAACTGAAAATAAACATATATGCAGAACTAAGCAAGACAGTTCTAGCAACATAGCAGATATACAGATAATAATCTCATTCCTAAGCATTAACAGATAATTCAGGTAATTTAACAGTTATATAAATTTACTGTGATCCTATATGATTATTTATCCATATTATTATGCCCCAAACATATGCAGCGCACTCTGCATATGAAGATCCGTAACAAGTTCATGCTACGGTCCCACCGTACAAGACTTAGCGACACACCCGGGAAATGCTAAGTCTGACTGTCTGTCCTGGTCTGCACAGGACTCTCGGGCGCACAAGGGCCCCAGGCGCACAAGGGCCTGTCTGCACTAACTCTGAGTGCTCTGGACTCCTCCCACCCTGTAGTGCACAGTCGGAGGGTCGGGGATTACCACCGTGACACAAGCACGGATTAATGTTGAATAACCCCCATCTATCTCCAGTGCCACCGTGACACAAGCACGCGTTGTTGTTGGACACTGTCTGTCTGACCCCGTGCCACCGTGACTCACGCACGGATTATTGTTGAACACGAGCACCGACCATCTAGGCACAAGGCTAGATCGATCGTTTCACCCCAAAGGTACAGACCGCGCAAAGGGGTTCTACGGTGTTGGGGCACCTATGTCTATACTTGCTTAACAATAAACAAATAAACAGGAAAATTACATTCCATACATAATGCACAATCTGAACATCACAAGAAGCGCATATATAACCTTTATCGAAATTAAACACGAATCAGAATCATTTATCCAGTTTCTATGTTAAACGTCTATTTTGAAATCAGTAAATACATTTCAACTATAGTACAGGAAATTGCATCATTTCACTAGGCATATTAAGAAATTCAATTCCAATGAATCTAATATACTCTATTTTGTATACTACACTGTTTAAAGGTTATACCATTTGATTCAAAAGCAATTAAGCATTTAAATTGAGTTAAATACTGATTTCTAAATGAACTACTACTCACCCACTTCGGTGTGTTCGTATACACCGAAAAACGTCCACAACTACGCCTAATTCCGCCCTTTACAGCAGAGTGCACGCCGTGCACCTCGGCTGCACGCCGTGCACCTGGGCAGAATCTCGTTCTGCATATCTGTAACTTTGCACGCCGTGCAAACTGAGTTGCACGCCGTGCACCTGCACAGAAATGGAAATCTAATTGTAGACGAACTCGATTTAACACCTAATTAAAGCTATAAGCTACAGATTCTAGATTTGGAATTTCAATCAAAGCCAAGACTACCTTTCTTTGGTGTCTCATGCGTCCAAGGCCGAATTCGGGGCATTCGTTGGGTCTTCTTCAACCTTGGTTCAACCCTGGGATTTAGTCTGCTGCAAATAGCAGCTTCCTCACACACGCACAGATTGGAAGGACCTTTGCTGGGTGTTGCTCGAGGGCCGAGGGCTGCGGATAAATGCTAGGAGCTCAAAATCGGAATTACATGAAGCTTTGCTCCTTACTGTTGGCGGCCCAAGATGATTTCTTACTGCTGTACGAAGCTAGCCTTTGCTTCAGGTCAGCCGGCGCCACCCTGGAGCAAGATGAGCTCCGCCCTTGGTGGTCGAGGTGAGGGAGAGAGGGTCGTCAACGCGTTGCTGGCCACTGGTCGATGTTAAGGGCCACAAACACCTGCTCCTCCTTCCAATCGCAGCCAACCAACCTGCTGCTGCTGGGCGCCGCACCCACTAGGCAGAGTAAAGGAGAAGGAAGGAGGTAGGAAGGGAAGAGAAAGAAGAAGGGGAGTGGGTCGTGCGGCTGAAACGGAGCCAAGAAGGCCCAAAGCCGGTGCTCTAACTCGCTTTGCTCCGTCTGGTCGAGGGCTGGTCTGTGCGCCGCTTTTGCGGCTGGTTTCTCTTCTATCGGGTAGTCGATCGGGAAAGAAGAAGAAGGGGCAAGGGTCGGTTCGCGGAGGGGGCCGGCTACAAAATTCCCAATCGCTTTCGGTAATTGCAACTAGGTCCCTGATCACACAAATGCCCATATCTCTTAGCTCGGAAGTCGGTTTCGGGTGATTTTTCTTGCGAACTCTCAAGCACGAGATTCTCTATCATCCCAGGGCATAAAATCATGTTAAATAGCTTGTCACATCAGGTCAAATCACTTAATTGCAACATTGGGTATTCAACTCAACCTAATTAACTAATTAATCAACATTAATATCATTAGTCGCCTTAGATGATTCAAACTCAACTACTGATTCATATATTAACTTATTTTGATTATCCATGATACTTAATTTGATATTCAACACTAATTGCATTAGTCAGCACTCAACTCAACTCAATTAATTCAACAATCATCATTACTATTATCATTAATTACCTCAGATGATTAAATCTTGACTATTGATCCACATGTTGTCTTATCTTGATTATTCATGATGTTTAACAAAACTTAGCACTAACTGAGGTGTTTTACTTAATTCAAGGTATTTATTGACTAACTCTGATATGGGTCGTAACAATCTCCCTCCCTTATAAGAATTTCGTCCCGAAATTCCTAAAAGAGAAAAGGAGACTTGTTATGCATCTCAAACTCAAGTTCTCACATGGTTTCTTCTAAATTAAGATTGCTCTACAAAACTATCACTAATGGTACCTCACAATTCGTGAGTTTCTTGGTCCTCTGATCAACCATCTGCTTAGGTCCCTTAATCTAGGACACATCTGATCTGATTCCAGATCAACCCACAAAACTTTGTCTTTCCTGAATCGTTATAACAGTATCTCACTTTATGGTAATTACCAAGAATTTATTATACCATTCATGCAAACAAACTAAAACTCTTAAATATACAGAATGCAGGTCAATTTGATACTAAAATTAAATCATGCAAATTGACTGTTAAACATCATCACATCTTATATTGAAAACTGATATCAAAATACGTGATTCATCGTACACCCTATCCTCAGGGTTTCATTTGCCTTGTTCATTCATCACATGCCAACACCCTACTCTTAGGGTTTCCTCATTCAGTAATCACATGGCAACACCCTACTCTTAGGGTTTCCATTATCTCATCTGTTTGATTGCAATTCAAATCACAATACGGTATCATTCTACAACTGGCAGAACAGTATATTTCAAATCATTGTAATTACTGAGTAATCTTTATATCATGTATGCAGGCAAATTTAAAATTCATAGATATTTCAAACTCAATCAATTTTTGGCACATACATACTGAATTCATGTAATTAAACATCTTGCGACACCAATAAAAGGGATTTTCTCCACTAATAAGAAACCATCTGTAATATTTATCAATTGTCTGAAATTTCTCGAAGTACGTGCATGTCAACCAAATTCCTGGTTTGTGCATCACATAACTCAATTAAGAGTTGCTTACATATCATAACACAAATAATTAATAGTACTTGAGAAATTCTAATGATATCTCAGAGAAACGTGTCAATACATGAAAATGTTAAGTCATACCCATTAACATAACAAGAAGCATGCACTAGGTTTATTTACATATTTTAATGCTATCTTACTATCTTGAAATCATGCACCTAATGGTTTACCAAATTTGTATTGTCTGGGTTTTATAGTCAAACCGTACCATTACCAGTTGTGTATTTCTAATCTCAACATTCACATTAAGCAAACTCTATAAGACTTAAATGTTCTTCCCATTTCCACTGAAAAGCAAAACACATGCTCTCAGCATGTCCTCAAGAGTCTGAATGGTTCTCTCAAACTAACCATCCGTCTGCGGATGAAAAGGTTGTATCGAATCTTAACTTTGTGCCCGAAGCACAAAGCAACTGTTTCCACAACCTAGATGTGAACTTAGGTTCTCAAAATGACATGATTGAATCTGGATTACCAAGCAACCTAATTATTTTATTCATGTATATCTTAGTCAAGTCTCGAGACAGCACAGGTCGATTTAATATGAAGAAAGTGAGCAGACTAAATTAATCTATCCACATTCATTCATATCAAATCACAACCTCTAGGTGTCCTGGGTAATCTTACCACGAAATCCATTGTGATAAATTCCCATTCAGGCATAGAAAAGATTGCAAGGTAGCTATAGATTTCTAGGGTTCAACCTTAACCTACTGATACACACTACTTTTAATCACATACTTAGCTACATCCTTCTGCATAGTTGACCATCCGTTATACTCCTTGAGATTCATATGTATCTTAGTATTTTCCTGAAAACATAGCATACATCAAAACATACACTTCCATAAAAATCTTTTCTTTCAGCTTTTCCCCTTAAAGAATTTTACACTATCTTGAGATACACACAACATGTCATGTTAATACAACACCTTATTATCATAAAAACTTAAACTCTAGTCTCTTTTCCTCCCATCAGGTCATGCATGGTTTGGCTTAAGTCACTATCACCCTTTTATAGTTTCTTGATTTGATCGCAAAAAGTAAGCTTAACTTGCATCTGTACAATCAAATCACTTTGTGCTGTCACCCCTAAGTCTAGGTTCAACTCTCACATTTCTACTAACAGGTCTCTATTGAAACCTGTCATAGAGAATGCATTGGCCGTTGAACTTGACTTTCGGCTAGAAACATCATCCACCACATTCTCTTTACCAGGGTGATAATCTATTGTCACATCATAAAGATAGTGACACCATGTCTTTAAAACATGAACTACATCAGCTATCTTTAGATCATAATCGGATAATATTCCGCTTTCTATGTTACTTACTTATTGTTACATTTTAGGTTTATGTCTTACTCATTCCTCTAAATCATTTCATGTTGTTCATGTACCGATCAGATTATCTACTTCGAAACCCTAGATCACTATCAAAACCAGTTTACTTCTCATAGAACATATCTCAAGATCTTATTTTACAAAGTTACTAGTATTCAAGGTTACATCACTAATGATATCCCTTAAACTACTACAACTTTAATCATTCTAGGGTTTGATCCTTTATTCATAGCATAGCATAATTGTGTGTGTGTGGTCGATTATATAAATCAAATTGAGTTGCTTGGGTCAATAACATATTAACCCAGCACTCAACTTTAATTAAAAGGCTGAAAATTCAGTTTTATAATAGTTTCTGTAATTCGTTTGTTAAACTATAAACAGAAACTCCAAAAATTTTGAAAATTTTATATGTTGTACCTAATGAAGTTTTAGACCTCCAGTAAAAATTTCAGGTCATTTCAAGTTACCAATAATTAATTAAAAATCAAACAGTGTGCTGCTATATAACAGTCTGCAGCAGATTCGGTCGAGTTGCAACTCGACCGATACCTTACTGAAGAGATCAAAAGTCATCCAAAAATTACGCCAAATTAATAGAGTGTCTAAAATTTGTGATTTTCAAACATAGTTAAAATTTAAGATCAATTGGACGTACCAATAAAAAGATAAAATTCGATTACAACACTGCTATATAAATCTGAAAATGTGATCGGTCGAGTTTGCAACTCGGCCGATAAACAAGTCAGAGCATTATTCAAAAATTCTAGTATCTTCCAATGTTGTTCACATTTTATATATCCAAATCATATCCCAATTTTAGCCAAATTAGAGTTACATATATGATACTAAAAATCATTTAGTGAGACATTCTATTTATCAAATTCTGTATTCATGCGTTATTTGAATCCTAATTTGGGCCAATTAGGGTCTATGCTTCTCAAGCCCTAATTCTCAAGATTAAGAACATTTATACTTCTATTCTTATGTTACTTGTTAATAGGAGTCATTAGATCCCAGTAACGCATCCTGCCAGCCGGACCAGGCCGAACCTGTAGTCCTGAAGCCAAGAGCTACTCGGGATTAATCAACCCCTATTAATCTAAAACATGTGGAAAGAATATCCACTTAGGGCAAACTCATACATTCATGATTTCGAGTCTACTTTAATACAAAGAAAACAAACATTAAACTTTTCACTTCATGACACAACAATATAAAAGAATCATACTTATTGTACAAACTGAAAGTCTAAATTCATGCATATAAGAGCATTTCTAGTGATACTTAAATCAAATAAACAATGATAGACAAAAGTTGAATCGCATCTTATATGTAATCTCTTATTCCTACATTAATTTCTTATCTCTTAACCCTAAGATTTCTAGGGTTTTTTCTCTAGCCTATCCTTCCTCTGCATACCTGGCCAGGGCATCCAGAGAAGAACAGACAGAGTAGCTTGATACTGGTCAATCTAAGTATTCAGACACCTGGCCAGGGTATCTAAACACTCAGACCTTCCAGAGCTAAAACACATCATTCATTATTCGCCTTACTTATAACTTTATTCTTTGACCTTAGTGATTCTTAACGACTCATCTTAAGCTCATTACTTGATTCTCGTGACCACATCCTCTTCCTGCTATCTGCAATAGTATAACAGAACATTTCCTGTTATAAAATCACAGTTAGAAGAAAGACGCCTAAGTCCTAATCCTATTGGTCTCTTATCGTCCCCTGACCTTGAGTAACTATGTACTCAAACCAAAGCTCTGATACCAAAATTGTCACGCCCCAATCTCACATTAACCACAAACCACGAGATTAAGACGTGACAGGATGGGATTTACACATAAGCCAATCACTCTTCACTTTTTAAAACCTTTTAAAGATATTAATAGGAAATCCGATTTATACTGTAAAATGAAACTAAACAAACTGCGGAAGCATCTTTATTAAACTGACTCGCAAGATAAACAGAGTCTACAACATATTACATTTATCCGACATAAAATAAAGCATAACAGACAATTTACATCTCTGTAGACATTCACTCTCTCACTCACACCTTGTCCCGAAGATCGAGGGGAATGGACTAAGAGACCTCTAACTACCAACTACGAACCTTCTATCGACTAGGCGTAAGGATAAATCGATCCTTCTGATTCCCTGCTGCAGATGATAACCTGAAAATGTTTTGAGTAGAGGTATGAGCCTACTCGCTCAGTGAATAGCATTTCACTTAGCTATCACTAAACAACTCATCAAGTTTATAAACTGAAAATAAACATATATGCAGAACTAAGCAAGACAGTTCTAGCAACATAGCAGATATACAGATAATAATCTCATTCCTAAGCATTAACAGATAATTCAGGTAATTTAACAGTTATATAAATTTACTGTGATCCTATATGATTATTTATCCATATTATTATGCCCCAAACATATGCAGCGCACTCTGCATATGAAGATCCGTAACAAGTTCATGCTACGGTCCCACCGTACAAGACTTAGCGACACACCCGGGAAATGCTAAGTCTGACTGTCTGTCCTGGTCTGCACAGGACTCTCGGGCGCACAAGGGCCCCAGGCGCACAAGGGTCTGTCTGCACTAACTCTGAGTGCTCTGGACTCCTCCCACCCTGTAGTGCACAGTCGGAGGGTCGGGGATTACCACCGTGACACAAGCACGGATTAATGTTGAATAACCCCCATCTATCTCCAGTGCCACCGTGACACAAGCACGCGTTGTTGTTGGACACTGTCTGTCTGACCCCGTGCCACCGTGACTCACGCACGGATTATTGTTGAACACGAGCACCGACCATCTAGGCACAAGGCTAGATCGATCGTTTCACCCCAAAGGTACAGACCGCGCAAAGGGGTTCTACGGTGTTGGGGCACCTATGTCTATACTTGCTTAACAATAAACAAATAAACAGGAAAATTACATTCCATACATAATGCACAATCTGAACATCACAAGAAGCGCATATATAACCTTTATCGAAATTAAACACGAATCAGAATCATTTATCCAGTTTCTATGTTAAACGTCTATTTTGAAATCAGTAAATACATTTCAACTATAGTACAGGAAATTGCATCATTTCACTAGGCATATTAAGAAATTCAATTCCAATGAATCTAATATACTCTATTTTGTATACTACACTGTTTAAAGGTTATACCATTTGATTCAAAAGCAATTAAGCATTTAAATTGAGTTAAATACTGATTTCTAAATGAACTACTACTCACCCACTTCGGTGTGTTCGTATACACCGAAAAACGTCCACAACTACGCCTAATTCCGCCCTTTACAGCAGAGTGCACGCCGTGCACCTCGGCTGCACGCCGTGCACCTGGGCAGAATCTCGTTCTGCATATCTGTAACTTTGCACGCCGTGCAAACTGAGTTGCACGCCGTGCACCTGCACAGAAATGGAAATCTAATTGTAGACGAACTCGATTTAACACCTAATTAAAGCTATAAGCTACAGATTCTAGATTTGGAATTTCAATCAAAGCCAAGACTACCTTTCTTTGGTGTCTCATGCGTCCAAGGCCGAATTCGGGGCATTCGTTGGGTCTTCTTCAACCTTGGTTCAACCCTGGGATTTAGTCTGCTGCAAATAGCAGCTTCCTCACACACGCACAGATTGGAAGGACCTTTGCTGGGTGTTGCTCGAGGGCCGAGGGCTGCGGATAAATGCTAGGAGCTCAAAATCGGAATTACATGAAGCTTTGCTCCTTACTGTTGGCGGCCCAAGATGATTTCTTACTGCTGTACGAAGCTAGCCTTTGCTTCAGGTCAGCCGGCGCCACCCTGGAGCAAGATGAGCTCCGCCCTTGGTGGTCGAGGTGAGGGAGAGAGGGTCGTCAACGCGTTGCTGGCCACTGGTCGATGTTAAGGGCCACAAACACCTGCTCCTCCTTCCAATCGCAGCCAACCAACCTGCTGCTGCTGGGCGCCGCACCCACTAGGCAGAGTAAAGGAGAAGGAAGGAGGTAGGAAGGGAAGAGAAAGAAGAAGGGGAGTGGGTCGTGCGGCTGAAACGGAGCCAAGAAGGCCCAAAGCCGGTGCTCTAACTCGCTTTGCTCCGTCTGGTCGAGGGCTGGTCTGTGCGCCGCTTTTGCGGCTGGTTTCTCTTCTATCGGGTAGTCGATCGGGAAAGAAGAAGAAGGGGCAAGGGTCGGTTCGCGGAGGGGGCCGGCTACAAAATTCCCAATCGCTTTCGGTAATTGCAACTAGGTCCCTGATCACACAAATGCCCATATCTCTTAGCTCGGAAGTCGGTTTCGGGTGATTTTTCTTGCGAACTCTCAAGCACGAGATTCTCTATCATCCCAGGGCATAAAATCATGTTAAATAGCTTGTCACATCAGGTCAAATCACTTAATTGCAACATTGGGTATTCAACTCAACCTAATTAACTAATTAATCAACATTAATATCATTAGTCGCCTTAGATGATTCAAACTCAACTACTGATTCATATATTAACTTATTTTGATTATCCATGATACTTAATTTGATATTCAACACTAATTGCATTAGTCAGCACTCAACTCAACTCAATTAATTCAACAATCATCATTACTATTATCATTAATTACCTCAGATGATTAAATCTTGACTATTGATCCACATGTTGTCTTATCTTGATTATTCATGATGTTTAACAAAACTTAGCACTAACTGAGGTGTTTTACTTAATTCAAGGTATTTATTGACTAACTCTGATATGGGTCGTAACACTTTTCCAGTAGTCATGTAATTTAGTTGGGTGTCATTCAAAGTCTTGGAGGCATAATAAATCACGGTGGGTTTATTATCCACCCGCTGTCCCAACACAGCTCCTACAGCGAAATCATATGCATCACACATGAGTTCAAACGACTTAGTCCAATCTGGTGTTTGAACAACCAGTGCGGAAATCAATTTCTCCTTCAGCACGTTGAACGTGTGTAAACATTTGTCATTAAAATAAAAAAAAAACATCCTTTTGTAGCATCTCAGATAAAGGTTTGGCGATTTTCGAAAAATCTTTTATGAAACGACGATAGAACCCAGTGTGACCTAAGAAACTTCTTACCCCTTTTACCAAATTTGGTGGGGGCAATTTAGAAATTACTTCAATTTTTACGGGATCTACCTCCAAACCTTTACTAGACACTTTATGTCCTAGCATTATCCATTCACTCACCATCATATGACATTTCTCCCAGTTGAGGACCAAATGTGTGTCCTCGCATCGTTGTAACACCTTATCCAGATTATAAAGGCATTCATCAAAAGATGCACCATAAACCAAGAAATCATCCATACAGACCTCTAGACAACGTTCTACCATATCAGAAAAAATGGCAAGCATACAACGTTGAAAAGTCACCGGTGCATTGCATAATCCAAAGGGCATGCGGCGATACGCGAACGTTCCATAGGGACAAGTGAAGGTGGACTTCTCTTGGTCCTTAGGACCAATCAAAATCTGATTGTACCCCGAATACCCGTCTAGAAAACAAAAGTTTGATCGGCTGGCTAAGCGCTCTAAAATTTGGTCAATAAACGAAAGAGGAAAATGATACTTTAGCGTAGCGGCATTCAGTCGTCGGTAATCAATACAAACTCGCTATCCAGTTACCAATCAAGTGGTGACAGGTTCATTTAAGAGGTTATGAGTAATAGTTATTCCCCCCTTTTTAGGGACTACCTGTGTGGGACTCACCCATGTCGAGTCTGAAATTTCATAGATGATACATGCAGAAAGAAGCTTAATCACCTCCTTCTTCAAAACCTCCATCATGCTCGGATTCAGTCGACGTTGCGGTTGAATCACCGGCTTGGCTCCCTCCTCGAGCCGAATCTTATGTTGGCACAAAGTAGGAGAAATCCCCTTGATATCTGCAACAGACCACCCAAAAGCTCCCCGGTGGTTCTTCATCACTATCAACAACTGGTCCTCCTCTTCAGCACTCAGATAAGAAGAAATAATCACAGGCAACATGTCTTCCTCAGCTAGAAAGGCATACTTGAGGTGCGGTGGCAGCGGCTTCAATTCCAATTCCGGTGGGCTGATTAAGGATGATTGAAGTGGTGGTGGAAGTTCTCCTAAATCTTCATAATACCTCGCATAGAAGCATGGCAACATCTGAAGCATCTTGGCACACTCCTTGAGTGATTTTCTTCTCATCCAATCATGAGTGATATTGACTAAACAAGTGTCAAGTGGTAATTCTGGATATGCATCAAAAACTGAATTTGCTATAGCATCATCCTCAGTAGAGGGAGGAATGTCCTCATCCTCATCATTCGGGAACCCTACAGCCTTGCAAAGTGATACCACTTTGGTCTGCTCCATGATGTCCACAGCCAAAGTCCCTTTGTCCACCTTGGTCATCACATGGGCCATATCTAAAAATGGCTTCCCTAGACAAAGTGATATATTATTATCAAAATGTTTTACCAGGTGGCATTGTTCCTTGGGTTTGGGTGAAGTGGCGCTGGAAGGCATGACCATATCAAATAGGTCATCGGCTATACCTAAGGTCAACCGACCTCTCCCCATCTCAAGTATCATGTCGGCTGTAGCTTGGAAAGGTCGTCCGAGTAGCAGCTCATTGCCTTGTTCATCCTGCATCTCCATGACGACAAAATCTGCTGGAAATATGAATCGATCCACTTTCACTAGCACATCTTCACAAATCCCATATGGCTTTACCACTAAATTATCCGCCAATTGGATTGTCATGTTGCTTGGCCGTGACTCTTTTAATCCCAGCTTCTTGAATGTAGAAAGGGGCATCAAGTTAATGCTCGCCCCTGAGTCACATAGTGCTTCACCAAATTTAACTTTCCCGATGTAACATGAAATGTTGAAACAGCCTGGATCTTGCCTCTTTGGTGGCAATGTGCCCATGATGAAAGCACTCACCTGCTCCTTAAGCACAACAACCTATGTGTCCGGGATTTTTCTATTCTTCGTGATGATGTCCTTCAAAAATTTCCCGTAAGAAGGGATTTTCTCAATAGCTTCCAATAAAAGGATGTTGACTGAAAGCTTCCTAAAACTGTATAAAAACTTTTTAAATTGAGTGTCTACCTTCCTTGCCTTAGCACTATTCGGATAAGGGACCGGGACAGCCTGTGCTCTTTGGTGTGGTGGCACATAGGGTGTCCTTTTATGAGGCTCCTCCTCCTCTACAATAGGATCTTCAGTAGCATCCACTGCTATGTCAGCGATTGGTTCTGTGACCAGTATGGGCAGCTCCTCAGTGGCCGCACCTTCAATTTCTGCTTGGGGTTTTCTTGGTTCATCGACTCTGGGGTTTAACAGTTTCTTGCCACTTCTTAGCAAGATGGCCTTCACCTACAGGTTTCCTCTTGGAACATTAGTATTACCCGGAAAACTGGGGTGCGCCAACTTCTTCAAATTGGCAATCCCTGCTGCCATTTGTGCCATGGATGTCTCTATTGTCCTCATTTGAGCCCCATGGCTCTACAGTGTCTGCCCAAATTGGTTCATAAACTCCCCCTGTTGCTTTATTTGATGGCCGAAAGTAGTCATGAGTTCTTGATTTTGCTTTATCACTTGGTTGAGCAGCTCTGTGCTCTTATCCTCTGCTACTAGCTGGGGTTTAGCATCTGGATCCTGCAATAAGTTATTTGGATCCTTCCAGGAAAACTTCTTGTCTTTCCTCCATGAATAGCCGTTATTCATGTAGCCTTGCTGCTGCCTCATGAAATTAACTTGAGCCTCATCCTTGGACTCAGTATCCTCCTTTGCAAGCAGTTTCTTTGCGAGGAGATCCATCTTCTCATTCAGCTCCTTGATTGCTTTAGATTCACCTACCACTCGAACCTGCTCCACGACGCCTCTTTCGCCCCACGATTGTTTCTTGGCCATTTTCTTTAGGATTTCCCAACACCTGGTGTCCGTATTATTCAAGAAGAATCCTGGGCCGGCTAAATCGAGGTTGCTTCTATCATGCTCAGAGAGAGAAAAATAGAAAATCTTGACATGTGTCTCCTTATCAAGCCTGTGATGTGGGCACCGCCTGAGCATAATCTGAAACCTTTCCCAGGTCTCAGAGTAGGTCTCTCCTGCTTGTTGGGTGAAGTTGTAGATCTTCCTGTTCATGTCATTGGTCTTCTTGGGTGGGAAGAACCGTTCAAAGAAAACTTCCACCATGTGGTCCCAAGACTCCACATATTCATCGTCCAAGTTGTGTAGCCATTCTCGTGCGTTTCCCGCTAGAGAACTCGGGAAAAGCTTCAAGTAGAGCACATCTTTTGGAAATCTGTCGATCTTTATTATATCATAATTCTCCACAAATTGACTTATATGAGCAACAGGATCTTCATTCTTGAGCCCATGAAAATCATTCTACTTCACCAAGTTGATTAAAGCCGGATCAATCTTGTATGTCGGAATATTAACCGCCTGCTTCTTGATCGGCCCCTTGGAAGCGGATGAGGAAGAAGCCTTGATCTTCTCCCATATTGTATGTGGCTCTTCCATTTCTTCTTCTTCGAATTCTGAATCTGTTTCTTCTAAATGGTCTTGATTGTGGCTTTCCTCGTCGTTAGGTCCCGTCAGTGGAACCTCTGGTGTGTGACTTGTGTAGTCTGTACTACGCGTCTGCACCATGCACAGTACCTGCAAATAGAAAAATTAAATTTAGTACAGTGCTTGACGATTGCAAATATTTAGAAAATAGATTATGAATTTTTGAAATGATAAAAAAAATGTGGCCTAGAGTGGCCGCTTGCAGCACTCGAAGTGCCGACAGTTTGTCGTAATCCCCGACAACGGCGCCAAAAACTTGACGCAAATTTACCGTGCGCAGAAATGCAAGTGAACGCGTCGAAGTAATATAGGCCTTTGTGAGGCCCGAGTCGAACTCAGGGATACATGAAATTGTCGGAGACTCCTAATAACTACTCGCGATCAGCTAAGCCAATTAAAAAGTTGAGAGTTGTTGTTAAAATTAAAAGAAAATAAAAATGAAACAAAACAAAGCAATCGATTAAATGTTTGGTTTAATCAATTCAAAAGCAGATCTTTAGGATTGTGGTTTCACCGTGGGTTTTTCATTGTATTAAATTCTATATAGTCACTCAATTTTATCTCTCTGTCTAGGTAGTGGTCTGGAATCAGAATTGCCCACTGTCGTGGTACAATTCACTACCTATATCTAGGTTGGTTCCACCGTCATAGTAACATATATCCTAAACTAGGTGCATTAAAAACGATCTCTCGATATCCACCATTAACCTTACACCACCTTGTTCAAGGGATTTGTCAATTAATGTAAATTCTATCTCTTTTCAACCATTAATTCTTCTTTCAAAGCAATTAAGGGTATTATATTATTATTATGGTGATCAAGAATAACAATATATTGGAGAAAATGAAATTATACCACAGATTTAAGAGATAAGATATGAATTACTATGATAAAATTGTCATACAATGAATTCCCGGGCTACTCCCGGTCCTAAAGACAAAGGGGATTAGCCCCGCAAGTTCATCTCAAAGCAAAACGTGGAGTAGAAAAAGGAAAACATGGAGAAAAATGTGATTAAGTGATGAAACCCCTGAACGGAGACGATCCAAACGATCCTTGGCATAGAATATGCGTTCTCTCGCCTTTCGGTGGTGAAAATCATCTTCTTCAGCGTCTGGATCGGCTGGGGCGTGCTTCTCGGCTCCGTTATTCTCTCCACCTCTTCTTGGGATGTATGCAGCAGCTAATAACGTGATCCCCCTCTCTTGGGTGTCGTCATTAGGTATATTTCCTGAATTAGGTCGCCAATTAATCACAGCCGTCCGATTAAGATCAATCTAAAACAAACTCATATATTTCAGTGTCAATACCATCGACGTGGGTCGATGGTATCCACCTAGCGCAATATCGGTTGTTCTCCTTTTCTTTTGTTTCTGCGCCTGATGTCATCTCGATACCATCGACGAGGGTCGATGGTATCGACGAACCTGTAGCGACGGTTTTGTCTTTATGTGTCGTTGTAGCTCCACCAGTCGATAGTATCGACATATGGGTCGATAGTATCGACTCCCTTCTCGCCGGCAACCTGATGGTATCTCGATACCATCGACATCCCTGTCGATAGTATCGACTTTCTTCTGGTCCTTGCGGCCGGCAACCTGTGGTCTAGTCGATGGTATTGACCACTGTCGATGGTATGGACAGTAGCAGATACTTGTTTTTCCTGAAATTAACACACGAAACCACATAAGTCCACATAAAACATATTTTTTTGATAATTAATACTCAAAATGTTGAAATAGGGGAAATTTGACATAAAGAAGTAGCATAGACCAAAGTGAATGAATTATGCAACATTAACCATGAAAATGGCTAATAAATGCATAAAACACATATCAAACAAGTCAATAAATGTGACTCAAAATCATCGCATCAATACCCTGTGATATTGTGAAAAGGATATATATCTTGTGATAGTATGATGGTCTTAATGACCTCTGGGTATGGTTGAGCCCGGAATGATGTGTAATCCTCTTATGTTGATAAGGGTCGATACCCTGTGATAGTGTGAAAAGGATTTACATCTTGTGATAGTATGATGACTAGTGTGGTCTCATGAATGGCAAGTGAATAGTACCATGTGATGATGAGATGAGAAATTATGTTTCACATATTTTATATCTGTTGTAGTTGTGATATTTATATGCTTTATAGAAGTGAATTAGGGTTTGTATGTCCACTTGTTTGATGCAGCCTTAATTCACCCAATTAGCATATCTAATCAAGTGAAACTCTAATCATGTAGTGCCATGTGCTGTATAGACATCTTCAGTGTCAGAACTTTCTAGATGGTGAAACAAGTATTCCTAAGGGAAACTCAGAGCGCATATTGTTGAGTATGTGGGTGTGGTTGTGATGACCTCAATTTTAGGATTTTCATACCCAATATAGTTTTTGAAGTTCATGATTACTCTGATTGGTTAATTCTATGATGGGATGATATTTATTCAAACATGACTACAAGGCCATTAGAGTGTTATGTACATATATATGGTTAACATGAGTGTTTGTCCAATGATGATTAATTATGAAGTGAAGTGTCCAACTCAGTATACATGGATTCAAATTATTACATAATGAACTTCAAGGTGCGATGTGGTCAAATGATGTAAGTTAGACTTATTTGATCAGAAGTAGATGGTTAGTTGAATTTTATCTAAGGTTTATAAACATGTATCTATGGTTACTTGAAGAACTTATTTACATGACCAAATATTGAGTTTTGTGTTTCAAACCTTGATAGAAGAGACATTTGGAGACTCTTAGCCAATGTCTAAAATTCCAAGATGTTTAGATATTGCTACAAAAAGATATAGTCAATTGAAATCGAGGAGATTAATGGTATAAAAGTTGTTGAACTTTGTAAAATGAACTAATAGGTGACTACGTAGAAGAGTGAGGTCTTGAAATTAATCCAAGTATGTGAAATTGGTGTCACGCTAATTTATTTCCCTTCTTCTTGGGTGTGACCCAAAGCCTAACAAGGTGGCATGATCCAAGCCCTCCACTAGCTGGATCGGATGGCTGATTCTCATCTTCAACCTCCGACTAAAACGAAGCTAATGTGAGACCTGGCTTCGATCTTACCAGCTTCATAGCACCTTGCTCACAGATTAGTTGGAGGTTATAGATGATAAATAGAATCCACATCACCATGTTCATCGCAATGACCCCTCACACTAGAATTTTTTGGCGAGTGGTCCTGGAGATTGAGATTCCACTCCCAGACCTCTCCACTCTCTATTACAGTAAGGAGTAAGAGAAAGGGGTGGGAAGGGGAGATCTAGATGACATCCAACAACCCAATCTCAACTTCCTTGAGCCACTGAACGAGTATACAAAGGAAGCGAGTCTTCTCAGGGATTTCTCACCTGCCGGCGCACCCCTTTCTTCTTGGGATGGTTGCGATATGAAGAAACAACGCATCATGCTAGCCATCGCATTTTGGGAATACAGAGAAGTTCCTTAGCTATTTCAGACCTTTTGAATGTGTTTTCAGAGTCAGAGAACCCTCCAGGGGCAAAGCCCTATTTTTCACGCAAATAGCCACCGGCAACCCGAAGCCAGGCTACGGCTTTGAGCTACTCATCTTGCTCCAAGGAATCAAAGTACCACAGATGCACCTGGATCAACCAAGAATGATGGGCACACATCAATTTTCAGGGTAGTGCCATCAGAGCAGGAAGTTCCTTTCCAGAACTCATAGACACAGCGGCGGCCAACTAGACGACCCCTTCTTCTCTGCCGATTTTGAGTGGTAAGAAACGAGCTCAGCGATCCAATGAAGAAGACCCCCCCAACAACCAGATCGTGGAGCACCGCACCCAGAATCATTGTCGGTGTGGAGTTCTGAAGCAGTGGAGTGAGACCTTGTTCTCTAAATACCACCACCCGGACTGTGATAGTGATTTCGATCCTGATGGGAGATGAGAAGGAACAAGGAGGGATGCATATATTCTGTCGGCGTCACATTCGTGATCCGGCACACCCGCAGCCACCGAAATATGGAACATATTCTCTAGTTCTCCCTCACTACTCCCAACCTGGGTGACGGTGCTCTGCTCTGCGGCGGCGTCCTTTCTGCGTCGAGCAGTTTCAGACCCCAGGAACGCGACAGCAAAGAAGCCATATCCAGACCAAATCCTGAACTCACCCGACTCAAGAATGATTAAGACGGTTCACTTGATCTAGCTAGTCAGACCACTTATGCTCCCTTGCCATGTGGAAGTGGTGTGAGGATGGATCGGGAGGATCCAACGACTTCAGTAAACCCCTGAAGGTAAATTTCGTCTAAATCATCACATATACATGTTCAAATAGAAAATGAAATATAAATAGTTCTCATGCCCAATAAATTCCCCAAAAATTCCTACAGATTCACAAAAACATTCTCTATATCTTTAAACCCGCATATCAAACTTTTTCTAATGGTTTGCAGATGATTTCTAATTATGATAATCATAATACTTTTAGGGCTCAAATAAATAACATAGTTAGCATATAATGGAAATTAAATCTGATTAAAGTACCCTTGAACCCTAATATCATGTGGAAATCGAAAATAACCTTTGATCTGATTATTTTGATGGAATAATAGGTATTTTCTAATTAATGATTAATTAATGGCTCTTATCCTCATTTAATTTTAGAAAACAGATCGATCATCAAAAAATTATGAAATCTGAATCAGACCCCTAGAATGACCTCCTGATCAATTGAAAAAATACCAAACACATGTTTTAAATAACTTGAACCTAGGTTTCACTAAACCCTAATATTGGACCCCAAAATGCTAAGAATAATGATGATCATATATTAATGATGCTCAATTATATTTAATCAGGTCATGGAAAAAGTTCTAGATGATCATGGATGTATAAAGAACCTTTGAACTCAGGTACATGGGTTTTTATTAAGTATAAGACTAGTTTTCTGGTTGCCTATGATATGTGATATCTTGAATGCTCATATTTGGATATGATTGCTTGGTTGAACTAGTATGATTTATACTTCGCCAAATATAATAGAACATAAATGAGTATGATGGGTTGTAGCTACTAGAGCATATAGCTTGGTGTGGATGTATGTTGCCTAACATGGATGTATGATTCCTTGGCCCATGTTAGATGTATGATGATACTATATTGCCCACACTAGATGTAAGTCAAGTGCAATTATGTGTAGTACAACCGCATCAAAGTGAATGCAATAAAAGGAATATTTATTTGTTTATCACTTTAAACAATGTTTTCCTTTAATCTTTCTTTCTCAATTTATTTCAATTATGCAAACATATTAGTATGTATCTTTCTACCCACGTACACAACACCTTGTGTTTTGATTCGTTGTTTCATGTATGTTTTAGGTTCAGAGATAGCATGGAATAAAAGATGGGAAGTGAGCAGTTGTACAGGTTGTACCTATTGTTTAGGATCCTGATTAGCATACATGTTCATAGATTGTATAATTTTCATTCAATATGTAAATGTAAATCATTTTGTAATAATTCATATCGTATAAATATACATGTTGAATGTTGAGTATGTTATGGTTGTATGTTCATGTATGCGTATTATGCTTCTGCATCGCTTTTTGATATGATTGGATGATGTTTTCGGATTCTAACATCTCATTACTAATAGGGTTTGGAGAAATCAAAATTTGGGGACGTCACAGTTGGTATCAGAGCATGAACAATAGCTACACCTGACAATTGCTCACCATAAAACATAAAATCTTGATCTCACCGTTCACTTTAATCCCTAGAAACTTAGTAAGTTGTTTTATAGAAATAAGTTCTGACTTAGCCTCTAGGTTAGAACCTAGATGTTCGAGAACTAGGTTTAGACAAGAGTGTGAGACCCTTTCCATATAGAGCTCATATGTATTGGGTAGCTACACTAATCTACACCTTGTTCTCACCATTTCACTAGGTGACATGACACTAGACTATTTACTGTGTGTGGGACACTTGATTTTGCTGATTTGGTTTTGTTTTCCAATCAGATCGAGCCTCGATAGTTTTCTCTGTCGTCTTCTTTCTCGGAGAAAAACTATATAATATTTTATTACATATATTTAAATATAAAATGTGTCCCTCACACTGTAGAGTAGTTAGTGTTCATGCAATCTAAGTGAAAGGGAGTGACATCAGTCTAGAAGAGAGAATAGATCTAGATTAGACATCTAGAGCCTCATAAGGTTATGTGATACATAGCTAGACAAAAGAAAGATGAAGGAAATAAGCATATATAATCTTATCTAACTTTAATCCATGATGGTATAAGTTTCCTTATTAAGATTTGAGTTGTATATGAGTTGAATCCACTCTTACAGGATCTATGCTAAGTCATGATGATGAAAGTACATTCCCTTTTCCTACTTAACATAAGCTAAGTTAAGATAGAGATGAGTGTGCATGAGCCTCAAGCTCATATACAAGGAGGACGTCTAGTGGTAGGATGAGATATGTGGTGAACTCTAAAGAGAGTAAGACCCACAGGGAGAACGTCATAGGACCTAGCCTCCAATATATGAGATATGTGTTAAAAAATATATATGTTTCCTACACTAGATTACTCTTGAGTGTTGAGTTGAGTCCTTATGCATGATTCAAATCTATATGTGAGAATTGGTTAAAATAAAAGGATGGGTAGATGACCCATATGATAAAGTCAATCCTTTGGCTGAGTTAGGTCCTAGCCGGAGTGACATATTTTGTGAATCTCATCATTAGATGCAAGTGAGGTAATATATGAACTCTAGTTATGAGAGTATGATGCTTTGTGCAAAAGATACTCAAAATACATGTTCTCCCTTCTTCTTCTTCTCTTTCTTAATATATGATGATAGAAACCTCACTTGAGCTATATAGATGATTTATATATGAGGAGTCACTCTAATAAGCTTGACCTATTCTATATTTCCTCCTATATCATACATGTAGCACCCAAGATTGAAATCATTATAAGTTTGACAATAAAATATTCCCTTTCCCTTCATATGAAACATGAAAGATATGATGCTGAGATCATGGGATAAACTTAGTATATTCTCTTTTTCCCTTCACATGATACATGCAAGACATAAAATTTTGAACTCATGAACTGGATATAAAGATATTTTTGGATCATAGGATATATGATCAGAAATGTAGTTGTAACTTTGATCCGTCTCAGTGTATGCTTCTAAGTTGAGTATGAATATCACACCATAGGGTGAAACCCTAATGGTCAAGCATGTTACGTAAGCCCTTCTTATGTAGAAAAAAATCATAATATCAAGGATGAAGATAAATCCCCTCTAATGCTGAAATCATTGTAAGATGTTGATCATAAAACATATTAATGATGTTAGATTTGAACGATCTAAATAACATGGCATATAAATGAATTCCTCGTGAACATTAAAAGTATGAACAAAACATGTACCCTTAGAGGTGATGTAACCCTAAGATATTATAATGTCAAGTTATGACTAAGCCATTATATGATGCTTCAACTCTTAAAAAAAAGGTGTTATACTTCAACCTATATAAGGTGGGGTGGGTACACCCTATATGATAGAGAACCTATTATGTCCGCTTGGGATACATATGGAAATATGGGAACTTTGGTACCTAGAAGTGGTGACCTTTTTGAAGATTTATTATTTGATATCTACTTGAGTACGATTATTTGAATTCGAGGATGAAATTCCATATAAGATAGGGTGAATGTGATGACCTTGATTTTAAGATTTTCATACCCAATATAGTTTTTGAAGTTCATGATTACTCTGATTGGTTAATTCTATGATGGGATGATATTTATTCAAACATGACTACAAGGCCATTAGAGTGTTATGTACATATATATGGTTAACATGAGTGTTTGTCCAATGATGATTAATTATGAAGTGAAGCGTCCAACTAATTATACATGGATTCAAATTATTACATGATGAACTTCAAGGTGTGATGTGGTCAAATGATGTAAGTTAGACTTATTTGATCAAAAGTAGATGGTTAGTTGAATTTAATCCAAGGTTTATAAACATGTATCTATGGTTACTTGAAGAACTTATTTACATGACCAAATATTGATTTTTGTGTCTCAAACCTTGACAGAAGAGACATTTGTAGACTGTTAGCCAATGTCTAAAATTCCAAGATGTTTAGAGATTGCTACAAAAAGATATAGTCAATTGAAATCGAGGAGATTAATGGTATAAAAGTTGTTGAACTTTGTAAAATGAACTAATAGGTGACTACGTAGAAGAGTGCATTCTTGAAATTAATCCAAGTCTGTGAAATTGGTGTCACGCTAATTTATTTCCCTTCTGCTTGGGCGCGACCCAAAGCCTAACAAGGTGGCATGATCTAAGCCCTCCACTAGATGGATCGGATGGTTGATTCTCATCTTCAACCTCTGACTAAAACGGAGCTAATGTGAGACCTGGCTTCGATCTTACCAGCCTCAGAGTGCCTTGCTCGCAGATTAGTTGGATGTTATAGAAGATAAATAGAATCCACATCACCATGTTCATCGCAATGACCCCTCACACTAGAGTTTTTGGGCGAGTGGTCCTGGAGATTGAGATTCCACTCCCAGACCTCTCCACTCTCTATTACAGTAAGGAGTCAGAGAAAGGGGTGGGAAGGGGCGATCTAGACGACATCCAACAACCCAATCTCCACTTTCATAAGCCACTGAACAAGTATACAAAGGAAGCGAGTCTTCTCAGGGATTTCTCACCTACCGGCGCACCCCTTTCTTCTTGGGATGGTTGCGACATGAAGAAACAACGCATCATGCTAGCCATCACATTTCAGGAATAGAAAGAAGTTCCTTAGGCTGTTTCAGACCTTTTGAATGTGTTTCCAGAGTTAGAGAACCCTCCAGGGGCAAAGCCCTATTTCTCACGTGCATAGCCTCCGGCAACCCGAAGCCAAGATGCGGCTTTGAGCTACTCATCTTGCTCCAAGGAATCAAAGTACCACAGATGTGCCTGGATCAACCACGAGTGATGGGCATGCATCAATTTTTAGGGTAGTGCCATCAGAGCAGGAAGTTCCTCGCCAGAACTCACAGACACAACGGAGGCCAACTAGACAACCCCTTCTTCTCTGCCGATTTCGAGTGGTAAGAAGCGAGCTCAGCGATCCAATGAAGAAGACCCCCCCCAACAACCAGATCGTGGAGCGCCGCACCCAGAATCATTGTGGGCGTGGAGTTCTGAAGCGGTGGAGTGAGACCTTGTTCTCTTAATACCACCACCCGGACTGTGATAGTGATTTCGATCCTGATGGGAGACGAGAAGGAACAAGGCGGGATGCATATCTTCCGTCGGTGTTGCATTCGTGATCAGGCACACCCGCAACCACCAAAATTTGGAACATCTTCTCCAGTTCTCCCTCACTGCTCCCAACCTGGGGGACGGTGCTCTGCTCTGCGGCGGCGTCCTTTGTGCGTCGAACAGTTTCAGGCCCCAGGAACGCGAGAGCAAAGAAGCCAGATCCAGACCAAATCCTGAACCCACCCGGCTCAAGAATGATCAAGACGGTTCACTTGATCTAGCTAGTCAGACCACTTGTGCTCCCTTGCCATGTGGCATTGGTGTGAGGATGGATCGGGAGGATCCAACGACTTCAGTAAACCCCTGAAGATAAATCTCGTCTAAATCATCAGATATACACGTTCAATTAGAAAATAAAATATAAATAGTTCTCATGTCCAATAAATTCCCCAAAAATACCTACAGATTCACAAAAACATTCTCTATATCTTTAAACCCACATATCAAACTTTTGCTAATGGTTTGCAGATGATTTCTAATTATGATGACCATACTACTTTTAGGGCTCAAATAAATAATATAGTTAGCATATAATGGAAATGAAATCTGATTAAAGTACCCTTGAACCCTAATATCATGTGGAAACCGAAAATAGCCTTTGATCTGATTATTTTGATGGAATAATAGGTATTTTCTAATTAATGATTAATTAATGGCTCTTATCCTCATTTAATTTTAGAAAATAGACCGATCATCAAAAAATTATGAAATCTAAATCAGACCCCTAGAATGACCTCCTGATCAATAGAAAAAATACCAACCACATGTTTTAAATAACTTGAACCTAGGTTTCACTAAACCCTAATATTGGACCCCAAAATGCTAAGAATAATGATGATCATATATTAATGATGCTCAATTATATTTAATCAGGTCATGGAAAAAGTTCTAGATGATCATGGATGTATAAAGAACCTCTGAACTCAGGTACGTCAGTTTTTATTAAGTATAAGACTAGTTTTCTGGTTGCCTATGATATGTGATATCTTGAATGCTCGTATTTGGATATGATTGCTTGGTTGAACTAGTATGAGTTATACTTAGCCAAATATAATAGAGCATAAATGAGTATGATGGGTTGTAGATACTGGAGCATATAGCCTGGTGTGGATGTATGTTTCCTAACATAGATGTATGATTCCTTGGCCCATGTTTGATGTATGATGATACTATATTGCCCACACTAGATGTAAGTCAAGTGCAAGTATGTGTAGTACAACCGCATCAAAGTGAATGCAATAAAAGGAATGTTTATTTGTTTATCGCTTTAAACAATATTTTCCTTTAATCTTTCTTTCTCAATTTATTTCAATTATGCAAACATATCAGTATGTATCTTTCAACCCACGTACACAACACCTTGTGTGTTGATTCGTTGTTTCACGTATGTTTTAGGTTTAGAGATAGCATGGAATAAAAGATGGGAAGTGAGCAGTTGTACAGGTTGTACCTATTGTTTAGGATCCTGATTAGCATACATGTTCGTAGATTGTAGAATTTTCATTCAATATGTAAATGTAAATCATTTTGTAATAATTCATATCGTATAAATATATATGTTGAATGTTGAGTATGTTATGGTTGTATGTTCATGTATGCGTATTATGCTTCCGCATCGCTTTCTGATATGATTGGATGATGTTTTCAGATTCTGACATCTCATTCCCAATAGGGTTTGGAGAAATCAAAATTCGGGGACGTCACAGTGGTAGGTTGAGATTTTTCACGATAAGAAAATGATGAGTTGGCTACAATTATATTAGTTACATGTGTCGTATATGCAGTTGAAGTTGCTTTTATTTACATTTTAAAATAATATATCAAAATCAAATGTAGTTAATTTGATAATTATGCTTTCACAAAATTGGCTTCAGAATTCAAACTCAAATTGCATAGAGTTTCAACCTCTCACACGCGCGCTTTTGAAAATTTTCGCCCAAGCTCCTGCTCACAACTTTTTGTTTGTACCTTGTTCAACCGTGTGTTACCCCATGTTTGTGGTCAAGGTATAGATCTTTTCCCTGCACAAGTACCTCATCAACCCTCCCACAACCCTCATCCCTCCGCTCTCCTCTATATATTTCCAGGTCATTCTCTGCACCCAACCCCACCCACCTTCTCACTTCCGCGGGTCACCTTCCAAGTGCTTCCTCAAAACCCGCCGCCATCATGTCCCATGACACCGTGTCCGCCACCCACCTCTCACACCCTTCCGCCACCAAGGCGTGGTTCGCCGCCCGCCCGCACATTGCCACCCGCGACGCCAAGCTCAAGGTCATCTATGTTGGCCCGTTCTTGCTTTGCCATGATGTCGACACTGGGGACTACGAGGCCGCACGCTAGATCGTGTAGTGACAACGATTGATGTTGTCCCGCTTTCCCCCTGATGAATCATCCTCCCTCCTCTATGCAGCCACCACGTTCCCAGATCCCCCCTTCTTGGACCTTCTCCTCGAAGCCGGAATCGAACCAAATGGCACCAATAATTACCCTGATGCCTCCTATAGTGGATGAGGCACTGCCCACTGCTATGGCTTTGTCGGACAACCCGTAGGCAGTTGGGTCCCATGATATTAGGCCCAAAGACATCGTATTGTACCTTTGTTGCAGGTGTGTTTGAGCTCAGCAATGGCAGCCTCGGCCTCAACCTCCGCAGTGTCCAACTCCAAGGGTTGGACGTGGCTTCACGCAGTCGCCGTGGCCGGGAGATACGATGCTCTGGTGTGGATCCTTTATGAGAAGGAGCAGATGGGGGAGTTTGAGGGGGACGACAGGAGGCTCCTGCTAATGGACCGTGGAGACTCCGAAGGATGCACGACGCTGCTCTTGGCCACAAGTAAGGGCTATATATGTGTGTTGTGCACGTCCGTTGCTGGGCCGCAAAGCGGATCCTAATGCATGCAGCATGGACATTTGAACCACGCTTCATCGAGCGGCTGCTATTAGAGATGATCACCCTTCTCCTGGATGCTAGAGCTGATCATTACCCTTTTCTACTCCACCAAAGCCACTCAACCTTCCTTACCCTCGTTTGTGCGTCATTTGGCTCTGATCTTTTTACCCTTGGCTGGCACGTATCAAAATTACTTACATGTACAACTTTGAAAGGTACTTCCCTTACTAAATACCAAGTTATTGTCACATTAATTATATATGTATTAGGTTTCATTTTCTTATGCAATAAATAAAATGCTTATTATTAATTGCATACCGTATTGACTTAAAACATGGAGTAACCCATCAAGCATTAGGACACGCCCAAATTGGATAGTATGCAATGTTATTTTATATATCTTGGACTTGCTAACAATTTTGTGCATTTTGTTGTCTGACCATGGATTTTCAGTTGACCTATATGAGTATTCAGTAAAAAAGGTTGTCCCTTTCAGGATTGACGTTAAGTGTGCCCTATTTTAGGCTCTTCCGCTGTTTCTCAGGTGATTCGTCATTCCAGACTGTGTCTTCATTTTTTATATATAAATGAAGTACAATAGCATGGTTAAAGTGTTTTTTCTTCTTCTAATTCCTTATTTTCCTCTATATTACAATGGGGACGGTACTTTTGTCTTCAAATTACATCTATTTTGTGGTTTGTATTTTATCTTTTGTGCTCCTTATCGTCACTTCATATCCAAAACAACAAAGTCAGTGTAACAATTTTGAAGATACACGAGACATAATGGTTGGTAAATTCTACTTATAAAATCATTACAACATGTCATAATAACATCTGTATGTGGATCTAAAATGAAAAATCAGACACACATGAAATTAACTAATGTAAAGTATTTCATTATCCATAGCTTACTCATTTGTTTTGTTTGCTTAAATTTGACAAACTCTTCATAAAAAAATGATACAAGTCTTAATACCCTATTGAGTGTTTAACATGTATAAAAGGTTAAAATGATCAAGAAATTCATAAATTCCCATGTGTTGTGTCTGGCACATTGTTATTCAGCTTGATATTGATGTTACTTCTGTTTGGTATAATTGGATCTTAGCCATGCTTCTTGCATAAAATACAGTTAGGTAGTATATCATCCTAACTGTGTGCTCAAAACTTGCTCATGTGAATAATTTACTATCACACATTTTTTTCTTATGACTATAAAAGATTATATGTTGTAAAGTCTATCTTATTTATATTTCAACTCTATTTCTAGATGTTTTGGCTTGGTGTTTCATACATTAAAAAGAAATATTTGGTTTCACTTCAGATGCATATCCGAGATACGATCTAATCCAGAAACACTGTGGTACACTCCTTCAAAATTAGCTTGCATTGTTGGAATGCAGTCTTAGTATTTAGAGCTTTACGTAGTTATCATTTGGTTGCAAATTTTTATATATAATAGGATTGTCAATTGACCTTTGAATTTGACTATTTTGTGTTTTCATCACTCACCTTCTCACGACTCATGCACTAGCTCCTCTAAAATGCATGATTATTGGCATTTTGGTCCACGTGGATGGTTTACTAGATAAATACAAGGATTACTAAAGCCTTGTATCTAAACACAATTATTTCCATATAGAATTCATTCAGTTCTTCATCTGATAAGTCTTATAGTAATCTCTACCCATTGCCTAAAGCCAAATTTTATAAGATGTCTATAATGAGCATTTCTGGTGTTTATTTGTAGTTTTGCAATGAATATAAAATGTCATCTTGTGAACTCCTGGCGAAATGATCTTTACTTGGGATATAACGATAGAACATTTGATGAAAGGTATCTGTGACTACTTTTATGAATGTCATCTTGAGAGTTCCTAACTTAACAAAAACATACATCCAACAATCTATGCTTCCATTTCCACTAATACCTCCCATCCTTTCAAACATTTCCATCAAACTTTGGGCCATGTCTCCTTTTTACCAAAGGATGGGGTAGTCCGAGCATATAGAACATATCCTATTCATGTAAGGTCGTTGCTTTCAAATATTACACTATGTTGTATCTCATTTATTTGTAATTTCAAATATATGAAGTGTTCTCAGAGGGATACTATGATGTCTAAGTCAAGATACTTAATGATGATGCTCTTTTCTCCTGTCTAATCTAACAAAATTGTAGTTGCAACCTTTTCTACTTCTCCAGATTTCCATCGCACACAACCTGGTTGAGGAGTTTCCATATTAACATAAGTAAAGGAAGGTGAACTCGTACATGGTAAATAATGGAGAAATTTGACAAGATGCAAAGGACCATGGTGAGTTTAAGTGATCCAACTAAGATTAGAATTGTTTCAGTTACTCATGGAGAGTTTGAGTCAATTCACTCCCAGTTGTACACCATGTAATACTTCTATAAAGGTAATAATTGCATAAACTAGATATGTCATGCATAATGCAATACTACTAATTACCAATATCCATGGAAGATTTAATAAAACAACTAGTCAACATCAGTAGACACATGCATCTCAGTATACATTAGAACATTCAGTGAAATTATTGGAACTTCTACAAGAAAATTTGGATGTTACTAGTGATTACATTACACTTTATCATCAAGCTTTTCAGTAAGCTTCTTTTTCTGGCTCCTAGTCATTCTTGTAGTTGGCTTCATCTTTGACTTCTTTTCCTCTTCTAATTTTATTACCCAATGGATTTTATTGAGTTGTAGTTAGATCAATATTGGGAGGATGTGATGTACATTCTATTCCCAACTCTTCATTCTAATCCTCTTGTAAAACAAGAAATATATTTCCATGCTTCAATTGCTGAATAATCTTCTTGTTGTCATATTTCTGAGTCTGTCTTCTACTATGGATGTTATGTCTGTAATACATACGCCAACACTGATCTTCCCCCATCCACTAGACCCCTACCTCACCATTAGGCTCTGATTCCACTTGTTCACTAGAAGAAAGAATTTCATAAATGCAGTCATTCAGTTTATTTCCTAGTTTACCACACGAAATGCACACTTCTATGATAGATCAATAATGAAATTCGTGTTCATATATTTCAAGGATAAACAATGATGTAAATATGACCTAGTCCATTTTTTATTTTTGCAAAAGATATATTTGAGGGATAAACATTAGGTTATATATGTGATGCCTCTTACTTCCTTTTCTTAACTTCAGGGTGTATGTAGGATGCATCTAGGATGATCCTATGTTCTACATCTTACATAGGATCAACATGTTCCATTCTATAAGTCTTCACAATCCTCCTCTTGTAAACAATCAAACATGTTGCCATGCTTCAATTGCAGATATCTTTTTGTTGTCATATTTTCGAGTCTATCTTCCACTACAGATGTTATGTCCATTATATGTACGCCAACAATCATCCATTTCTGGGCTTGATAAGACATTCTTTTTGAGAAAACAACATGATATGTTATTATTGATGGGTTGTTAGGTATCCAATGTCTATACTATGATTAATTTCTCTATTGTGGTAGGTGGATCTTGGACATGGATCAATCTAACTGGTGGCTGATTTCATAATTTAGTTAGTTTAATGGTACTTCTTCAAATAGGAGTAGAAGATGTTCCTCAACTAGTTCACCATCCTTCCTCCATCTTATCAATGCCTCATCTTTTTTCTGTGAATATCCCTATGATAGGTGGTAAAAAAGAGGTAAAGCTTCCCCATTTATCATTTTGGTAACCCATGTCAGTTGAATGTTTCATGGTCTCATCTAGCAATTGTATGCAGGTTCGTTCAAACTGCAACTCCATCTCAATATGCAGTGCTTATCTGTAGGATGTCTTTTCTCAGTTTATTGATCCTTAGTCACATGATAGTGCGAGTAACATAAAAATATAATGATGTCACAATATTATGGAGATGTAACAGTATTGATAGATCACTGAATCTTACTAGGCTATGGTCAGAACCATAATTCATAGTTAATTTCAGTGGGAAGGCTTACCATAATCTTTACATTACACGATGTTGAGCATTTGCTCCAAAAAAGTTCTAATCTAACCTTCAAAACCTAGGTCTTCTTATTTCATATACATGTATTAGTATATCAGAAAATGTCTAAAAATAGTCTAGAAACATTGAAAATCATCTTTGTATATCGCCACCTTATGGTTGCAGTTGTCGTTCTAAGGTCTGAAAATGTAGAAGTGACTCTAATGTCTGAATTATGAAGAATCCAAAGTATCAAAATGGGAGGGTGAAATCTTTCCACACATGGTTAGTAACCAATGAAGATAGTGGGCATGTTTCTCTTCTGCTTGATTCTCCTTGTCATCTCCCAGTTGTTGCCTTTTAGATGGTTCAACCACCCTTCCATGTTAGTACTTGAGTTGTATTCTCTATTTATGTAAGAAAAAAGGTTGTTGTTCGACGTTGGTACATTAGTTTGGAGTTGAAACACTAAAACATTAACACTAATGTTTTATCTAGTGACCTGATGAATGATTGATTGTAGGTACCATCTGATGAGTTGTTTCATATTTATTCAGTACCAAAGAAAGTGAAATCTTATCCTCTTATTGAGAAAAAGGTCCCTGGTAAAAAGCAAACTAGTTTGGGGACCATACCTTCTCCAACATCATCTATTGTTTCATATGCTACAAAGTATTGTTCTGATTTGAATACCAAATTGAAATAGGAGTTGTTGGTAAACAATGATGCCATTATAACTCATATATAGCTATGTTTTGTATAAATTCTGATATGTAAAACTTTTAGCAAGGCAACTTGATCATTCACTATGACCTTTTTTGCAGGTTAGGTTATTTGATGCCGGGAATGATTGTAGAAAAGGCCTTCGTGTCACTCCTTCATCCTAGACAAAATAACACATTGCATAACCTTGATTGGAGTATCATAAATAGGTGTTCATGTACATGTGAAATGTAAACTATGTAATAATTTCATTGGTTTGTTCTAGTACACATCATTTTCTCAAAATTAGTGTCATACTCTCTTACTTTCACCCGCATAACACAAATTATATTACTATAGGTTAAGTTATAATTGGCTTCCATATCTCTTGTACACGAACAACTACCACAACAAAAGGAAGAGAGGACAAAGGAATTATCCAGTATATAGTCTCAGATTCACAAAATATGTGCTGAGATATATGGAAACCTCAAACTTGGGGAACGGGTGGAACTGCCAGTTGTTGATGGGAATGATTTATCTTTCAAGAATCTCCATGAATATCAATATCAACTACAGGAGCTTACTATGGCCAATTAGAAGTATAGCATGAAGAAGTTCTCTATTTTCAATCAAGAAGAGCAATATCTTAGCAGTCTTTCTCTTTTTATGAGTTTATCAATGTTATCATATTCATTGACGATACAAGTACCGTAATTAATATAAAAGAAAAATCAAGATAAAAGAAGATGCACATGATCATGTGTCATATAGAGTCTACATTGGATAGAGGTAGTGAGAAGATGATATTGTATACATGTATCTTTTTTCCATGCATTTTGTAAAATAGGGGCCAGTTTAATGTCCTCCCCATGTGTACTCATTTTTCAATTATAAATAAAAGTATCATTGTTGACATTGTAAGAACAACTTGATCTTGATTAACATTCAACTTTTTTTTTAAAACCCCTCTATATTGGCAAGCGACTAAGTGGATACATAGTGTCTCTTACTACATATGTATGTGTAGTACGTGGTGTCTTTCACTACACACTAGCTATAATTTCATGTGTAGTAAGTGCTAATTTTTTCTATACATGAACTACATATACAAATTATAACCAATGTCATCTCTCCCTACATATCATAGCTACAAATTGAATTGTACTCATATATTTAGCTACAATGGAAACTACATTTTTATGTGTAAGGACAATTTTTTACCTACAATTAGGGTTACATATGAATTTTTAGCCAGAGGAATAACTAACTACAACTATAAAAAATGTAGCCTAAACAATTAGTGACATGGGTATTAGCTTCATATTCTAAATGTAGGGATAAATGTAGCCAAATTTTGGGGTTTTCGCTACTCTTTTTTTTGTAGTTAAAGACCATATTTTTCATAGTGCTTGTCATCCACAATGCAGATTTTGGAGGTTGGCTATGGTCATGCCTCATACATATGATGTGATTGAGAACGGCTACAGTTGTGTCTCGGTGATTATAACATAATGTGATTAGAGGACAACTGTGGATGTACCTCAGTGATTGGGTTTGAATACCCTAGATGCTACCGTCATGACCTATACCAAGGTGGGCTAGTTACATGACTATATGTTGTTGTGGTGGCAGCTTTGACTGATATGTCACTACCTTTTACCCGTACTGACTAAGGGGAAGAGATCTTAGGATACCAACACTTCTAGATCTTGTACGGAACTGAATAGCCCTTCACAGGGGTCAGTTGGACTTTGAATGGTACAATTAAAATTCCCCAGGGAATAATAAAAGATGTAAGATAGTCATGTAGCATATCTATTTAGGGTTATACACAATACTTCATATCGGATGATAACCCTTGTTTTCTTTCTTTTCACTGAGATCATGTATAGTAAAATAAGAGATAATAGATATGCTTATGATGTAGTTATGATCATGTTGTAAACATGCTTATGTTGTCAAATATACTGACATTGATGGTTAAGATGTTGCTGCTAGCTATGATTAATATTGCTAGCCATGCCTTTGTAACTAGAGAAGCTTATACTGCAAATCATGCTTATCCATATACTTGTTCTTATGTTGTTAGCTCTTCTTATGATTTTTATATGTCCAACCAATTAGACATGCTCATGTTGTTAGCTATGCTTATGTGCAAGACTTATTCATAATGATAGAGATTCTATGTTACTAGACTTGCTCATGATGCTAGATATGCATATGCCACTGAATTGCTTATATTGTCAACAAGATAAACGATGATAGTCTGGCTAATGATGATAATTATTATCTGCTTCTTTATTTATTTTGTTAATCATCAGTACTGCTGAGCTTATTTTTTATATCTGATTAAACTGCTTAATTGTTTAATTACTTAAAAATGTTGTAATCAATAAATGTTGTTGGAGGTTATATCTCTTGCTGGGACATGGGTCTCACCCTTGTGGTTCTCCACATGTTTTTAGGTAATTGGAAGTGACAAAAACAAACATGTGGAAGCAAAGAGGATCTATAGTAATGAATCTTTGAGAAAGTTGATTAGATGTCCAGTGTGTCCTAGAGTCATCCCTGTACTCTCAGGTCCGGGTAGAAAAAGTTTGTATATGGTGTTCCAAACAAATCAAACTTTTGTTAGCATGTTAATGCTTGTTTGTGTGGCATATATGAATATTGTTCTCCTATGTATGTATGTTGTGGCTAAGGAGATATAACAATTTGTATCAAATTCTTGGCATGGTATGGATATAAGAAAGGTGTTGGGATCTTATTCAAACTTTCTAAGCAGGTGTTGATGTTGGAATCAATTTTAATTTACCCATATTTTTGGGTATGTGATTAATTAGTGATCGATTGTGTTTTATGTTTTGATTGATCTCATTTAGAGTAACGAGTTCTCATATTTATGAAGCAATGGTTCACCACCCTGACCATGTTGCCCCCTTTCACAAACAATTTGATATCATTACAAACATATGTCTTGATCACAGGCCACATATGCTAGAAGAAATTTTTATTAAAGTCGTCAAGGCATGTGGCTTTAGCTGGATGTATAGATTTCAACACACTATGTATTTATTCATCGATAGGCTCCCTACAAAGATCATCATTAATGCCATCTAGAATCTTTTTGTCTATGTAGAAGCTACAACCTTGTTCCTCATTCCTCTCTCCATTGTATAAGTTTTAGAAGAAATTAATGGCCTGGGCATAGAACTCGTCCCTACTGTTTACAACATGTCCCTTCTCATCAATGAGGTTGTGGATGGTGTCTTGCATTTCTTTCTTCTTGATTGTTGAATGGTAGGTGTGTGCATTCCTATCATTTTCATTAATCCACTTTAGCCTACTTCTTGCCAAAGAAAGCGTTCATAAGTATTCTTCAACTCACAAAGTCTTTTCTCCTTCATTTTTTCCTCCTCCATGGACATGTGATAGAGAGGGTTTGATCTGAGGGTATCAACTACTTCATTTTTATCTTATTTTGTTGTGATCAGTAGGTTAGGTAATTTCACCTTCTTTTCCCATTCCTTTAGTCTTCTCCTCGTCAGTTGAAGCTTTCTTAGGACCACGTAAAGAGGATTGCTTGTTATGGGTGAGATCTAGTGTAACACCCCGATTTTCATATCACATGTGCACAAGCAATTTTTTTTACTTTTTTGCAACTCGGGAGTGTTACCAACATGATATGCATTACAATAATGATAGAAAAGAACCATTACAGACTGTGTATAAAATAAATTCTCATAATTTCTCAGTAAAAGAGACATGGTTACATCAAACTTTATAAGACACCATAACATATGATGTAAAACATTGTACTTCTATTGTAAGCTCTTGGGATCATGTAGATGGCGCCCCACCAAGAAAACCTCCTAAAGCTGTCACTGAATCATCTTGTCATGCCTGACTCTTGCAGTTCTATACCTATGGACATCTCATCCCCAACAATGCACAAATAGGAAAACTACTGTTAGAGTAAGTGACATTGAATTTCTAATATGATAAACATAAATTTACTTTAGTTGAATACTAAACTAAGATCTGAAAGCTATAAAATTATACTGAATCGATGTGTCTTTTATTCATGTCTTTTATCTAATTTGTGGCCACCATTACATGATAAGTCCTCCTGAATTTGCGTAACTACGCCCTACTTAGTACAAAAGTACCTCTAAATTAGCACTACATGCCTATGAATGACATCGAGGTGTCTCTGAATTGGTGTGGCTACACCCTGAATTGGTGTTGCAACACCTCTGAATTGGAGTAAACACTCCTCTGAATTGGCAACAAATGCCTCTGAGTTGGCAACATCTTCCTCTAAATCATCTCGGGACTAACTGAATGAAGACTTATCATATAATGTATTATGTGAAGGTTCTGACTTATTATCTTGAGCCTAAACTTTCTTAATTCTTAATTTGAATTGAATATTGATAATAGAACTTAAACTGAAATTGAATACTGATAGTTGAACTGAAACTAAGATTGAATACTGATAACTGAATTCTAAAGGTAAATATGAATATGAATCTGAGGTTTGATATACTTATAAATTGAATTGATCTTATGTAGAGTTTCTTATTACGCTGAATTACTAAGACATGACTTAATATGATCTTTCATTCATATATAGGATATCTGAGTCTGGACTTGAGAAAACAACTAAATTGAATATAGAAACACTAAGTAAATGAACATAGCTTAAGTGTCAAAATAATGTTCTAGTAGGATAATTCAATCCTTATATGTTCTCATTTCTCAAATCATTATTAGATATGAACTAAGCATGAAACACTAAGTGTCTGAAAGTAACTTATTCTCTAAGTTACTTATAGGAATGTGTAGGCCGAATAATATTAATGAAATTCAATGGACATGGCTCACATACCTTTATTAAAAGAATTAAATGTTTGCCATGGATCTTCCAGTCAACTCAAAGTTCTTTGAAACTCATTTGGTGTCGATACTCTAAAGTTCGATGACAACTTTCACACCCATATCATCGATTTAACATAATATCAACACATACAATCAGACATATCTTTCTCTTAATCTAATTGCATCATATGATACTTACCATGCTATTAGACCTCTATTAGTGTGTTTCGTGTCTCTCAAGATTTCCAACGACGCCTTACACATCTTATTCTAACAACCACATTAATTGTCATGAACTCTTAAAGTATCTCAAACAAGTTAAAACCTTACATTCATCCTTACCTTGCAGTTTAATTTCCTCCAGGCTATATGGGCCTCATGACCAGCGGCCTAATAGGTTAGGAGCCCAGAATCCGCGCCCCCTCCCCTCTCGCAGGGATGCACTGCAAACATGGATCTCGATTCGCTGTTTTGTCGTGAAAGTAGGGTTTTAGGTGTGGAGGCATTCTTCGACCACCCTTTCTCACTCCTCGTCCGCCACAAGTCACATCATGATCAGTTGGTCTTCCCTACATACTATTGTCTCATCGACGTCCTCTAATCTCGAGCATGGAGCCCATTCATGGAACTTGATCTCTAGTAGTAGCTGCCAATTTCCCTATTCCGTACGGTAAGAACAAGGCAGTGCTTAGCAGCATTGGTGCTCCCAGTTCATTGTTTCTCCATTGAGATGACATTGAGGATGCTCACCGGTCACCTTGGAGTTCTTTAACCCCCTCGTGGTCAGTATTTAGGCACAAAGAGGCATTGGTGGATGAGTCATCTCAAAACCACCACCGCCAACTTCTTCTTCTAGGTTTCTAACTTCTTCCTATGTACGTAGGCTCTATTTCAGTCTGCTTGTTGTAGCTCCATTTCAGCGAGGAAGACTCATCTCTCTGGCCATGAGGTTATGATCGAAACATTGCCTCTCACTTTGGTCTACCCTTCCTCTCAAGGGCGGTGCTACATATGCTTAGGAGGGGCCACGATAGGATGTCTAGTCATAAGAACTCCAAGCCACCACATATGGTTCCCTTCTCCTTTCCCCCCTCTCTCTACTGCTCTACTTTGCATAAAACCCTAGATCTAGGTATGTGAGACCCTACTCTCAATATCCATGAGGTTTTTGTAGCCTCACTCCCATGGATGTGTCGGATCCTCCCTTAAAGGAACTTTGTTTCCTGGGTACAAATTTTGTTCATGCATTGGGGCACACAGAGATGGCGATCCCAATTTCCCCTTTATTTTATTTGATAAAATTCCACTTCGTATAAGTAATTGTTTAGGTCACGAATTAATCATGTTAAATCCTAAATCTTATAATTAACACTACCCTTGTATTATCTTTCCTTCGGTAAGAAATTTGGTCACAAAAAGGTTAAACACTTTAAACTTACCTTTTAAGTAATAACTAGATAAACACTAAATTAATTACCTAGATTAGTAGTTAATTCAAAATCATCCAAAATTTCACCCATAATCTTACATTTTGTTTTCTAATCTATGAAAAATATCTTGAGTATTTACCATGAACAGGAAACACTAAATTCTCAAACTTGTACTCTAAGGACCCATATGTAAATTATTATTGGCCTAAATGGGCTTGAAATGTTTTCTAGAGCTCCTAGCTCATTCCTTGGTCTTCAAAAGGGTCTATAAGATAGTTCTTATTCCCAATTACAAAAAAGAATCAAAGCGTGAACTAACACAATTCCTAAATTGAAGATCCCATCGATGCATATAATCATTATTACTTTACTTGCATAATATGAAGGTTTAAACTAGGTCTATGGTTCAAATCATTAACTAGAGTCATCATATTTCCTTCATTATTCTAATTTGATTGTCATCTAATATTATCAAATAAAATATCATATTCTAAAACATTGAGGACATTACAAGACAGACTCAAACGCACAAAAGATCCTTACCACATTCTTTTTTTTCCTCTTAAAATCTATATATCATGAAAATTGGATGGAACCTTATTGTAACCGTAAATCTATCATATATTGAATTCATCAATAATGTCATGATGTATTTACCAGATTCCAAAAATGAAGGGTGTGACAATACAACCCACATTTTTGGAAATTTCGTCCTCAAAATTCGACTAAATTATAGGGGGCTACCCACCTTAGTGCTTCACATACCTTATATACAATAACTCTTGGAGATTTCTATAAAGTCTCATAGGCACCTCTAAAATATGACATCATTCTGGATAACTAATTGTGTCCAAAAATCTTACCAAACTATCATTTACAATTACATTGAAATAGGTAAGAAAAATCTTAAGCATAAATGATTATTCTTTCCTTATTCTTATTTTTTTTTTCCTTTACGTATCTTTTGTTGGAGACATGTATTCTTCTACCTGGGTCTAATGACCTGCACTAAGGTACCTGGGTCACATAACATGCACATAAGACCTGAGTTATTTATTTGAATCAACCTACACTAATGCCATGGGCCTCATGTATCTTGGGTTGACCTACACATGGGTTTGGGTATAAATCCATAATCTCATTGAACCTGATCTTATACAGAACTTGACATATTCTAAGCTCATGATCTTATCATGACCATAAATCTTAACACATTGATCTTATTTGAGAAACACAATCACGATTGTAGCATATAAATCTTATAATCTTACTATGTATTTTAATCTTATAATTTAATCTTTCTAAGAAATCTTATTAGCATGTCTCTACTTTAGAGCTAAGGCACAATAAGGATATTGTAATGAAAGTACAAAAATCTTACTTATATGTCCTATCTTAATATTATTCTTAATGACTTTCTACATCTTATCATGGTTGTCTAGGCTAGGTGAACTCAAGGTATTAATAATCACTACTCTCTCATGAATATATTCTTATTCCTTAGAGTATTGAATCAAATCTTGATTAAACAACCTCTCTAGGATCTTTCTCGTGTTGAAATAATCTAAAACAAAACATTATAGTGATCCTAGATCATTAATCCATATTATCATGTATCATGTCTCACCATATGCTTACATAATCCTCATGTATACTATTAAAGACTTTTAGTCACCTCTAGTCCTCAGGCCATAAAATTAAACTCGGTCCACTACATCCATTCTATTATCCACAATCATTCTCCTTAATAACAATCATGATTCGACTTACAACTACAATTCCTCTTTGGGATGAAGGTTGTAAGGATAGAAGATTCTTATTAGCTATATTAGGAAAAAGACCTCATATCTCACCCATCATTATTCGACTTTAAGTGAAGTCACTCATCTATTTCCAAATATCTACCTTTAGTATGCATTCTAGGGTTCTAATAGGTATGTAATTAGGTTTAGGTGACCATATACCTCAAACTGTTTGTGTCAACCCCTTTTTTTTTGTCACCTCTCGATGCATGCTAGCCGGTCATACATTTGAAAGTATCAAATCTTATGATGTGTATCTCACCTGACAGTACACATGTCCCATAACATATGCACTAGAAAGAGTGTGACAAGCATAATAAGTTTATATTTATACACTAACCCTATTACATCCCTCAAATTATATTGCCTGACTAAACCTCTAACCCAAATTCTACTATATTTCACCTAATTCTTTTATAACTTGAACTAACTATCTTTATAAGTCAACCCACTACTTTCACTTGGTGTCTAATGGGTAGTCTAAACTAAGAATATGAGAATTTGCCTAATGGCCATCTACATTATTGCTCTGATACCATATTGTAACACCCCGATTTTCATATCACATGTGAGGAAGCAATTTTTTTTTTTGCAACTGGGGAGTGTTACCATAATAATATACATTACAATAATGATAGAAAAGAACCATTACAGACTGTGTATAAAATAAATTCTCATAATTTCTCAGTAAAAGAGACATGGTTACATCAAATCTTATAAGAAACCATAACATATGATGTAAAACATTATACTTATATTGTAAGCTCTTGGGATCCTATAGATGGCGCCCCACCAAGAAAACCTCCTAAAGTTGTCACTGAATCATCTTGTCATGCCTGACTCCTGAAGTTCTATACCTATAGACATCTCATCCCCCACCATGCACAAATAGGAAAACTACTGTTAGAGTGAGTGACATTGAATTTCTAATATGATAAACATAAATTTACTTTAGCTGAAAACTGAACTAAGATCTGAAATCTATAAAATTATATTGAATTGATGTGTCATTTATTTATGTCTTTTATCTGATTTGTGGCCACCATTACACGATAAGTCCTCCTGAATTGGTATAACTACACTCTGCTTGGTACAAAAGTACCTCTGAATTGGCACTACATGCCTCTGAATGACATTGAGGTGTCTCTGAAATAGCGTGGCTATGCCCTGAATTGCTGCTGCAACACCTCTGAATTGGAGTAAACACTCCTCTAAATTGACAACAAATGCCTCTGAGTTGGTAACATCTGCGTCTGAATCGTCTCTGGACTAACTAAATGAGGACTTATCATATAATATATTATGTGAAGGTTCTGACTTATTTTCTTGATCCTAAACTTTCTTAATTCTTAATTTGAACGAAATATTGATAATTGAACTTAAACTGAAATTGAATACTGATAGCTGAACTGAAACTGAGATTGAATATTGATAACTAAATTCTAAAGGTAAATCTAAATATGAATCTGAGGTTCAATATACTTATAAATTGAATTGATCTTATGTAGAATTTCTTATTACACTGAATTACTAAGACATGACTTAATATGATCTTTCATTCATATATAGGATATTTGAGTCTGAACTTGAGAAAACAACTAAACTGAATATAGAAACACTAAGTAACTGAAGATAGCTTAAGTTTCAAAATGATGTTCTAGTAGGATAACTCAATCCTTATATGGTCTCATTGCTCAAAGCATTATTAGATATGAACTAAGCATGAAACACTAAGTGTCTGAAAGTAACTTATTCTCCAAGTTACTTATAGGAATGTGAAGGTCGAATAATATTAATGAAATTCAATGGACATGGCCCACATACCTTTATTGAACATAATTAAATGTTTTCCTTGGATCTTCCAGTCAACTCTAAGTTCTTTGAAACTCATTTGGTTTTGATACTCTACAGCTCGATGACAACATTCACACCCATATCATAGATTTAACATAATATCAACACATACAATCCAACATATATGTGTCTTAATCTAACTGCATCATATGATACTTACCATGGTATTAGACCTCTATTAGTGTGTTTCTTGTCTCTCAAGCTTTCCAACAAGCCCTTACACGTCTTATTCTGACAACCACATTAATTGTCATGACCTCTTAAAGTATCTTAAACAATTTAAAACCGTACATTCATCCTTACCTAGTAGTTTAATTTCCTCTAGGCCATATGGGCCTCGTGACCAGCGGCCTAATAAGTTAGGAGCCCAAAATCCGCTCCCCCTCCCCTCTCGTAGGGATGTGCTGCAAACAAGGATCTTGATTCCCTATTTTGTCATTAAAGTAGGGCACCGGGTGTGGAGGCATTCTCCGGCCACCCTTTCTCGCTCCTCAGCTGCCACAAGTCACATCACAATCAGCTGGTCTTCCCCACATACTATAGGATCCTCGACATCCTCTGATCTCGATCATGGAGCCCATTCATGGAACATGATCTCCAGTTGCAACCGCCAATTTCCCTATTTTGTAGGGAAAGAATAGGGCAGTGCTTCACAGCATTGGCGCTCCCAGTTTGTTGTTTGGCCATTGAGATGACATTGAGGATGCTCATCGGTCGCCCTAGAGTTCTTCAACCCCCTTGTGGTCTCTGTTTAGGCACCAAGAGGCATTGGTAGATGAGTCATCACAAAACCACCGCCGCCAACTTCTTCTTCCGAGTTTCTAACTTCTTCCTGTATGCGTAGGGTCTGTTTTAGTCCGTTTGTTGTGGCTCCACTTCAGTGAGGAAGAATCACCTCTCTGACCATGAGGTTGCGATTGAAACATTGCCTCTCTCTTCGTTCTACCCTTCCTTGCAAGGTCGGTGCTACAAATGCTTAGGAGGGGCCACGATAGGAGGTCTAGTCATAAGAACTCCAAGCCGCCACATATGGTTCCCTTCTCCTTTTCCCCCTCTCTCTACTACTTTGATTTGCATAAACCCTAGATCTAGGTATGTGAGGCCCTACTCTATGGATCCATGAGGTTTTCATAGCCTCACTCCCATGGATGTGTCAGATCCTCCCTCAAAGAACTTTGTTTCCTTGGTACGAATTTTGTTCATGCATCGGGGCAAACAGAGATGGAGAACCCGATTTCCCCTTTCTTTCTTTTTTAATTATAGTTATTTTATTTGCTAAAATTCCACTTCATATAAGTAATTATCTAGGTCACGAATTAATCATGTTAAATCCTAAATATTATAATTAACACTACCCTTGTATTATCTTTCCTTGGGCAAGAAATTTGGTCACAAAAAGTTTAAACACTTTAAACTTACCTTTCAAGTAATAACTAGATAAATACTAAATTAATTACCTAGATCAGTAGTTAATTCAAAATCATCCAAAATTTCACCCATAATCTTACATTTTGTTTTCTAATCTACGAAAACTATCTTGAGTATTTACCATGAACACAAAACACTAAATTCTCAAACTTGTACTCTAAGGACCCATATGTAAATTATTATTGGCCTAAATGTGCTTGAAATGTTTTCTAGAGCTTCTAGATCATTCCTTGGTCTTTAAAAGGGTCTATAAGATAGTTCCTATTCCCAATTACAAAAAAATCAAAGCGTGAACTAACACAATTCCTAAATTGAAGCTGCCAATGTTGCATAAAATCATTATTACTTTACTTGCATAATATGAAGGTTTAAACTAGGTCTATGGTTCAAATCATTGACTAGAGTCATCATATTTCCTTCATTATTATAATTTGATTGTCATCTAATATTATCAAATAAAATATCATATTCCAAAACTTTGAGGACATTACAAGATAGACTCAAACGCACAAAACACCCTTACCACATTCTTTTTTTTTCCTCTTAAAATCTACATATCATGAAAATTAGATGGAACCTTATTGTAACCATAAATCTATCATATATTGAATTCATCAATAATGACATCATGTTCTTACTAGGTTCCAAAAATGAAGAGTGTGACATCTAGCAACTCTCCACTTCCTCTTTGAATCCTTCCCATTCAAAGCATATGTTTAGAAACCTAAAAGGTCTAACTGGTTGTTTTTCATTAGTGAAAGACACCCTCATCCACGCACAATCATTGAATGGATTGGCACTAATTTTGATGACCACATGGGGAAAAATGTCAAGCCAAACTTCATTTTCAAGTCCTTTGTCAAGCAAACTAGCAATTCTATGTAGAGGTTTCTGCTTATTCAACTAGGAAACCAAACCACCAATTCTATTTATTTCAAGAAATCTAGCTTCAGTAGTAGTATCATTGAAGCAATCAAGAATGTGATCTGGAACTCTGAGTTTGCCATGTTTTTCTCTAGCTTTCCTTATGTTGTTGAGGTCACCTAGGACCAACCAAGGAATATCATCTTGTGTCGTTGCCTTTAGATCCTTCCAAAGTCTTTCCCTATCTCTATCAAGGTTGTCAGCATAGACCCCTGACAGGATGCATGAGAAACCACCACAGTTGAAACATCTAATTGTGATAATTTGATCTGAAATATGAATGGGTTAAATTTCCCAGATGTATGGGTTCCAACCCAAAACAATCTTTCCACCTTCACATGTGTCTAGGTTAGAGAAGCAACTCCATTGAGTAGGGAAAATGGTTCTGACTAAATCAGATGTGTTTCTTTTGATTCTAGTTTCAAAATAGAAGATTATCTCAGTAGAGATATCCTTTAGAATCTTCCTGAGTCTTCCTTGTGTCTTAGGCAATGACGCTTATCACACATTCCATGTGGGTACAATCATTGGGGTCTTCAAGTTCCCCCGCCCCCCTCTTCCTTCTGCCAAGTTAGTGGTGACCTTTGCCTTTCCTTTTGATGTGTTACTTTTAGTGGTTCTTGGGCTTATGCTCCTGTTCGATGTATTATGGATCTCTGAGTCTAGGACTTGGATAGGACTGCAAAAGGGTTGTCATCCATTCTGATCTCACCTTCTTCACATATGATGTTGGCTATGGTGGATTTAGCATCCCCCTCTGCTGTCTTAAGAATTTCCACATTCACCTCAATCTCAATGTTCATTGTGTTCTGTTGAGAGATCACCTCCACTTCATTTTCTATGTGTGTATCCTTCCCACCAATGCCAATGGCCATGATGTCAGCATTCACTGATTTCTCTATGGGCTTCACCACCTCTCTGATATTCTCCTTCTTGTTGCATGTACGTGTAGGGGGCATGATGTGGCTATTCCTTCTATGATTATTTCTATGCTTGTTTCTATGTTGTTCCTCACCCTAGTCCCCAATTGTGATGATTGGAGGCTCATGATGTGTAGTTCTTTCACCTGGGCACAGGCCCTCCCCATGGCCAAAAACTTTACAGTTACCACATCTATCTGGAAAGGCATCATAAGCAACTCTGACCTGAAGATGCTTCTAGCTAGGTAGTTCCCACATCACCGCCTAGGAAGGTTCCTTCACAACACTGATCTCAACACATATATGTGCGGCCTCAACAAACTTACCTTTGGTTAAGAAATCAATGACCTTCGGCTTGCCAATGTCGCAGGCTATGATTGAGATGGCCCTTCTGGTCCAGTGCTGGCCAACCTCTAGAAGGGTGACCAAGGTAGGGGTTGTAGTGAGGGCAGTGTGCTTGATGTCTACCTCTGGAGTCTAGCATTTGATAAGGATTAACTAGTTGTCAAAAAACCAGGGTCCCTACTTGAGCGCTATCGTGAGGTCACTATCTAAAGTGAGCCTACCGAGGAATATTCCTCTAACTAGTTGTGGGATGTGGAGGTCCCCTTTTGGCCTCCATGATCTCAGTATCTAGCCGTGAACCTACTCTAGCACTTCCTTGTGCCCCAAGATCTGGACGATCACTAAATGTTTGTGGTATTCATCCATCATAGCCACAAATGGTTCAGTGAAGGTCATCTATGGTCGATTATTGCCATTTTTGTACATTGGATCCTTGTTGTCCTCCGGTAAGAGAAGGGGCTTGAACCTACAGTGTACCACCATAGGTTTGGAGATGGATTTATCCTAGTAACTTTCCACGGTGACATCAGGTCCATGGTCACTCCATGGGGGATGCGAGGTGGTAACTAGGATGGCTTTTCTAGTGGAGGCCACGGTGGAGCAGCCTGCCTGACCTTGGCTGGCCACCATCAGGCATGACCAACCACATCTAGAGATGGAATAAAGTGGCTAGAGAGAAGGCAATAATCCCCTATCAGCATTATAAACTTGCATAAGAATATGCACTACAAACTCTATGTCTAAATCTTACAAATCATATATCTACTACTCTGGAGGCTTCACATCAAATATCTTTATTTGTGCATCAACCATAACCAATCGATATTCAAATATTAAATATTTAAGTCCTCACAACCTAAGATTATAATAAATCATGTATAGCGAGTGATAAATCCAAAAAAATGTGTTTAAATGATCGATAATGAATTAAATGAATTCTTACCAGAATAGGACTAAGAATGAAATTAAAAGAAATGTGTAGTGAGGCTTGTCCCCATACCCCAACGAAAGGACTTCTCACTCCTCATAGAATGTTTTTACAACCAAAAGTGGTATAGGGGGCAATCTCATACATCACTAATGGCATGCATCAATATGTTTGGTTGACTGTAGGAGGTCTTATTGACCTACTGGGATGAGGTAGATTGTTTCCTATTGATAATTGTGAATGGACAGTGGCTCGAACAAAACATTAATTGATCCCTCATGGATTGCAGAGGTTAATAATTGGAGGTTGATACATAGAGATATTAAGCATCTGGAGGTCAATGGTTGTAGAGTTATTGATGATCGATCATTATGGAACTATTGGAGGTCGATTGATCCTTTGGTGAGGAGATTGATTGCTCTTAGAAAGTGGGTAGGTCAATCTCTCAAGAACCTCGAGAGGTTTATATGTCTCTCTCCAGAGAGGTTGATCAGTCTTGCCAATAGTAGACTAAAAATGTGTCATCTTAAGAAGAAACAGGTGGGACTTGACTGTCTTAGAGTCTAAGTGACATTTTTTGTGGTTGTACGATGAGTATTTATAGGAATTTGAACCCAAAAGTCAGTCCCAGATTTATGACATATGGAATTTTGAGATCATTGCTTAGCGGGGAAGGAAAATGGATGAGTTCAATAGGTAAAATGGTCAACTGATTGTTTCTTGAGATGAAGGTCAATCAACATAGGTTGATTGAATGGATATCGAGATATGTCTATGGACCCGGGAGGTCAATAGATGGAAGGTCAACTAAAAGATGTCCATTGGTCTGGAGCTTGATAAATGCTTGCATACTTCTATCGACGTCATGTCTATCAGTTTTGTTAGGCCAATTAGGTAGAGCATAGAAACTCAATAGATGGTGGTTTTTGAAGGCCTAGAGGGACCCCCTAGGTTGCGCTAGTTTAGCCAGTATGAATAGATAAGACTTCAAACTTGGAATGAAATATAGAAAAGTAACAAATTCTAACAAGTTAAAGTAAAATCAAAGTAGAATGAATTGTATCTATTTCTGATGAAAATAAGAGAGCTAAGTGCAGAATTAGTCTAATATATTCAATAAAACTAGGACGAATATGCATTCATCAAAGTTTATTTTCAAGTTGGATTAAATAATAATATTAAACAATCTAGTAAAAGGGTAGAAAATCACTTACTTGTAATGTGTCGCCCCACGCCACAGCAAAATGAGATTACTCAGCAAAAAATCATGGAAGAGAGATTAACAAACTTAATAGTAGAAAACACTAAAAATTAAAATCTTTTTGCACAAAAAGCTATATAATAAGAACATTTACACATGAGTACTACCATGCCTCAAAGAATTCACAAGGCTTGTCTGTCAACCTATAACAAAAGCATTGTTCTAGAATGTATATACAAGATTCCATCACATCTGATATACAAAGGCACATCAAGATAACATGTTCGTAAAGAACCTACAAAACGATACCAAAGACCCGAGTGTGCTAGGACGACTCTAGGACTATACCAAAAAAAAGACAACCAACAACACTTCGAACCTTATAAGCTACTGCTCCTCTAGCTGCTACTAAACCTCCTCTGCATGATCTCTACCTCCTCATGCTCATCTATCTAAAAAGGTTGTTAACCAACTATGTGAGACACACAGTCCCAATGAGAGATATAACTCTCCACCAACTCTATTATTATCACATGTAAGATAAACTGAGCAATAACATAAATAGAAGGAAGAATAATTACTAATGAATTATGAAACATCTTAATAAATTAAAAAGGAATATGAAGAACATGTATAATTTCTACCAACAACATTGTATAAAGATCAAGAAAGGCCTCAACCAATGTTTTCATATTTAATCTTATACAATTATACTACATGACTGATTACATATTCATTATGCCCTGAGGATTTGAATTGTACCATCCAAATCCAACCGACTGCTATACATATATAATCGAAGTCAGTGTCACACAAGGTCTAATGGAAGTTCCAGAATCCACAACCTCATGACTCCTCTTAATCAACACAAGAGAAAACACCATAGAGACATATCAGTCAACTAAAAAATTACATATAGTCCAGATCAGGGATTGACTCACGCATGGCCATCCACATATATAAACATAACTAGCCCACTTTGGTATAGGTACAACACTAGAAGAGCAGGCTCGTGCATGGTCATTCTAACAAATGGAGTGGGTCAGGCATGTCCATCCATATTACACCGAGATTAGCTCACACATGGTCATCTCGCAGATCATGTATTTAAGGGTACACAAAATTACTCGACTTGTACCCCACATATTCAAAAATATGTGCTCTGAGTTAGCTTGTTTCACCATCCAACAATAAAGTTGACACTGGAATGGATCTATGGCACATGGCAACTACACTATTAGATTTCACTTGATTAGTTAGATCAATTTAAACATCTTTAAGCATCAATCAAGTTACAACATATAACATCTAAATAAGATTTAAATAGTGCATGACTCATCATTGTAACATATTGAATCACATTATCTACGATCTCATCCCATAATGTATATTTATGCTTACCATTCACCATATTGAAAACTACTAGAGGGGGGGTGAATAGAGTTTTATAGATAATTTAACAATTATTGAACTCAAACAACCACAATGAAAATATTGGACAAGGAGACACAAGGTTTAGAGTGGTTCCAACTATAGCAAATACTATAGCCGTCAATCCACTACCCGGTTGCTTACCCAACCGGGATTTGAAAAGAAATTTATTTTATTACCTCTTCAAGGAATTTACATAAAATACAATCTCTTTTCCTAAACCCTTCAAGCAGCCTTCACCTAGAAGTAATCGCCAACCTTGAAGCAGCCTTCCCTTGAAGTAGATGCACCAACTCCCGTTGCACCAGCCTTCTGAAGTAGCTTCCCTTGTGATAGCCTTCTTGAAGTAGCTTGAAGTCCCCTTCTCCACCTGAGAAGTCAACCCTCTCCAATCCGCAGCCTCCAACCCTAGGAGTAGCAAGGAGAGTACAAAAGATAAACAGGAACAAGAAAGGAAAAGGAAATTACAACTTATCCTTTAAGCCCGAGGCTTGATATGCCTAGATCAAGCGTAAGATCTCCTAGCCAAGTATGTGAACTTGTAATTGTTGTGGGTAGGAGAATCTAGCCTATAGGACAGGAGATTGAGCTAAGGAGAATGTAGGCCAATGATCACAGTGCTCAAATTGCTTGCAAAGGATTGCTCAAGTATGCTCAAGTATATTCTCAAGTGTAACAAGTGAATTCTAGTGTCCTATGGCTTGTCCTATTTATAGGAATGGCCTAAGTATGCTTAAGGACGTTCTAGACAACTTCTAGGGGTTTCTAAGTGCTTAACTAGCCGTTAGGTACAAAGTTGTTGCTTTAACAACGGCTAATTAATTTATTCTGCAGTTGCTGTCAGAGACCATCTCGGTCGACAAATGGTCGACCGAGACACCTACTCGGTCGAAGTTTTGTCGACCGACAGGCTCTCTGGAACAAGTGATTTGCAACGTCTTTCTTCAACTACCAACTAACTTGTCTGTTGTGTCTAACGGCTACTTTGGATCTTTCTCGGTCGAGAAGATGGTCGACCGAGAGTGTCTCGGTCGAGGAGTTCGTTGACCGAGAATGATCCTGTTTCAAGGTTTCAATTTAAGCACTAATTATATGTGTGAGTGTGCAAAGGTGATTCTGTTCAAATGGGATGACATGTCTAACTATGGTGTTTGGCTAGGGAAAATCTAACGCTTGATTTACATGCAAATCTAAGTACTTGTACATTATATATTTGTACAAGTTTTACAACATTGATTACATTGCATGAAAATATAATTAAGTAAGCTCTTGGATTTTCCCTTGCTACTTTGTCATCCTGCACACTCAAGTAGCTCGTTAGATTAATAAGAATGAAATGTTTGTCATAATCAAAACAAAGGGATTTTTAGATGTCCATTTAGCCAACAATCTCCCCCTTTTTGAAGATGACAAACATTTCCAAAATAAATATAAAACATATGAATTTCATACCTTTAGATTGCCTTATGTATCTTTTCCTCTTGTTTATAAAATGTGTGCTTATTATTCCCAATGAATTATGGAACATGAAATCCAGTTCATATGGGAATGTAGCAACTTTCAATGTAAAGCCAAGAGTATATTTATGAAACTCATTGATTGAGTTTTTCATAAATACTAAGTTATAGTTTTATATATCTCTCCCCCTTTGTCATTTCAAAAAGATAACTGTTTTAATAAAAACTCCTCCTTAATTAGATAACTGTTTTGATAAAAACTCCCCCTTAATTAGATATTCCGTCAAATCGAATGAAAAAGATGTCCATTGAAAAAGCCAAAATGAAACAAGTAAACGAATTCGTTTTAGGAACCGCAGATATCAAAGAAAACATCTTCCAAAGGAGTAATAAGCAATTGCTTCCTAATGTTGTTGAATTGATCTAGTGGAAGCGGTTTTGTAAAAATATCAGCCAATTGATTTTCCGTATCAACATGATGAAGGGAAACATGATTCTTTGAGATGTGATCCCTTAAGAAGTGATGACGGATTTCAATGTGTTTTGCCCTGCTGTGTAAAATAGGATTGTGTGCTAAGTTTATGGCGCTCGTGTTGTCACAAAAAATAGGTGTAGATGAAAGATTAAAACCATAATCGCTTAATACCTGTTGCATATAAAGCACTTGAGCACAACAAGACCCGGCTGCCATATATTCAGCTTCAGTTGTAGATAGGGCAACCATATTTTGTTTCTTGCTAAACCAAGATACTAAGGCTCTCCCTAATAAGAAACATCCACCACTAGTACTTTTGCGATCAAGTCGACAACCAGCATAATCCGCATCAGTATATGCTTTAAAATGCAGGGATTGTCCTTTTGGATACCATAAACCAAGACAAGTAGTACCAGCTAGATATCGAAGAATTCTTTTAACTACTAGAAAATGAGATTGCATAGGTTGGGATTGAAATCGAGCACAAAGACCAACGGAAAACATAATGTCCGGTCGAGAAGCAGTTAAGTATAGCAAACTACCAATCATGGCTCTATATAATGAATCATCAATAGGTTCCCCATTTTCATCCTTATCAATTTTGATAGAGGTAGCCATAGGAGTAGTAGCATGTTTGCATTGATCCATCCCAAAACGTTTTAAAAGTTCTTTAGTATATTTTTCTTGGCTTATGAAAATTCCTGCAGGTGTTTGCTTAATTTGAAAACCAAGAAAGAATGTTAGTTCACCCATGAGACTCATTTCAAATTCTTTTTGCATAATGGCACTGAATTGTGTGCATAATGAATCATTAGAAGCTCCAAAAATAATATCATCAACATAAATTTGCACAACTAGGAAATCAGATGCATATGTTTTGAAAAATAAAGTAGAATCTGAATTTCCAATAGAAAAACCATTATCAAAAAGATATGTCTTGAGCCGTTCATACCAATTCCTAGGTGCTTGTTTTAGACCATAAAGTGCCTTTTTAAGTTTATAAACATGGTCACCTTTTTCTGGTATTTCAAAGCCAGGTGGTTGAGCAACATAAACTTCTTCTTGTATGATGCCATTTAGAAATGCACTTTTGACATCCATTTGATATAGCTTAATGTTTTTATGGGCAGCAATAGCTAGTAACATCCTAATAGCTTCAAGTCTAGCTACGGGTGCATATGTTTCATCAAAATCTATTCCTTCTTGTTGATTATATCCTTGCGCTACTAACCGAGCTTTATTCCTTATTACTTCTCCTGCCTCATTGAGCTTGTTCCTAAATACCCATTTAGTTCCTATGATAGTTTTATCTTGTGGTTTAGGAACTAAATCCCATACATCATTTTTAGTGAATTGATTTAACTCCTCTTGCATGGCAATTATCCAGTAATCATCCTTAAGAGCTTCGGATATCTTCTTAGGTTCAATGATAGAAACAAAAGCCATGTTTGCAACATCTTTGAAGGATGACCGAGTTTTGACTTTATCATTTGGATCTCCAATAATTAGTTCTTGGGGATGATCCTTGATAAGCCTAGGTGTGGGTTGTGTTTCAACTTGGGGATCGGATATAGGAATTTTCTCACTATCATTTGAAATGGTTATATTGTCGAATTGATTGGTGAGATCAATGATATCTAGATTTTCAGACTTTGATTCTTCATGAAAAGAAACATGAATGGATTCCTCAACTTTTCTAGAGATAGTGTTATATACTCTAAAGGCTTTGCTAGAAGTGGAATATCCCAAGAAGAATGCTTTGTGTGATTTAGAATCAAACTTGTCTCTATCATCTTTGGTATTTAAAATGTAACATGTGGAGCCAAAAGTATGAAAATAGTCAACTCTAGGTTTCTTAGAGTGTAATATTTCATATGGAGTTTTCTTCAAATGAGAGTGAACAGTTACTCTATTAAGCACATAACAAGCAGTGTTTAAAGCTTCAGCCCAAAAGGTTTTAGGTGTGTTGTGTTCAAGCATCATGGTCCTAGCCATTTCCTGTAGAGATCGATTTTTCCGTTCAACTATACCATTTTTTTGTGGGGTACGTGGAGCAGAAAAATTATGAGTATACCCTTGAGATGTACAAAAGGTCTCAAATGTATGATTCTCAAATTCGCCACCATGATCACTTCTAATGGTACATATTTTATGTTGTAAAAGATTTTCAATCTTGGAACAAAATTGCATAAAGACATGAATAGTATCATCTTTAGTTGCAATAAAATGTACCCATGTATATCTACTATAATCATCAACAATAACAAAACAGTATCGTTTACCACCAATAGATTGTGTCCTCATTGGTCCAAATAAGTCCATATGAATTAATTCTAAGGATCTACTGGTGCTAAGTACATGTTTTGATTTAAAAGATGTTTTGGTTTGCTTTCCCATTGTGCAGGGTTCACAGTTTTCAACTTGATCAAAAGACAAAGTAGGTAATCCACGAACAAGATCATATTTCACTAACTTTTTAATAGCATGGGAACTAGCATGTCCTAGCTTTTTATGCCATAGTTGTAAGGTATTTTCATTTGCAAGCAAGCATTTACCTACTACTGATTTCATAGAGTTTGGTTTAAGGATATAAAGATTTCCAACTCTATTTCCTTCATAAACGACATTTGTAGTGTTTTCTATCAATAGTTTGCAGCAAGTTTTGTTAAATAACACATCATAACCACTATCACATAGTTGACTTACACTTATTAGATTATGATGCAATCCATCAACAAGTAGAACATTTTTAATTTCGAGATTTGTTCCAACATTACCTATTCCAACGATTTTTCCCTTACCATTGTCTCCAAAGGTGACCGTTCCACTTTTCTTTTCTTCAAAAGTTTGAAATGCGTCCTTGTTCCCGGTCATGTGTTTGGAACAGCCACTGTCAACTACCCATTCCTGCATTAGAATGTAGATTTTGGTACCCATGTGATGGTCCGATATGGTTAGAAACCTTTTAAGTGCTTATATATATAAAAGTTCTGATACAGAAAACCAGTCGGTCGACAATTGTTCGACCGATATTTGTCTCGGTCGACAATTTGTCGATCGAGCAGGTTACTGTATCACAAGCAAAAAAAACACAGAAAATTTCTCGGTTGACCAATTTTCGACCGAAATAGGTGCTGTAAAATTTTTATTTGTTAAAGACAGCCAGTCGGTCGACAATACTTCGACCGACCCAGAGCTCGGTCGACAATACTTCGACTGACAGAATTTATGTTTCAGCAATGCAGAAAAATAATAACAATAAGCATAGCACCTTTTGTTGAGATAAGACAATATAAATAGAAAAATTAAGCATTTGGTCATATCTCAACTACATTCCATTCTTCTAAGTTTGGGGTTTTGGGATCCAAACCAAGTCGGACTCCTTAGTCTTGTAGGGGCATGAAAAACAATAATGTCCAAGACGTAAGCAGAAATGACAAGTAATAGAGTCAATTTCATTTCTCTTTCTAGTCATTGTGTTCTTGGGTACAAACATAGTTTGGGTCTTTTTGGGTTGGTTTTTCTTTGGAACATATCCCAAACCTTTTCTTCCATTGAAAACATTACCAACTTTCAATATGTTATCAAGAATATCTTTTCTTCTTAACTTATAAAGTTCTCTTTGCAACGTAGCAATGTCATTCATCTTCTTATGTATATCTTTTCTTTCTTGGTCTAAATCAGAAAACAATGAATCCTTTTCTTTTACAATATTATCATAGTCCGAATGGTTGCACAAGATAGGTTGAGTTTGATAATCTTGTAGTTTAGCTAGCAAATCAGTCTTTTCTTTTGATAGAAGATCAACATTGGTTTCCAAATTTAGTAGCTTTCTAGTGCAATCATCTAAAGATGTTTTTAAAGATACATTTTCTAGATCAATGTTGTTCTTTTCATAAGAGAGTTCATCTAATTTGGCAGTGAGCTCATTATTTGATTTTATAGCCTTCTTTAGTTTCTTCTTGGCATCAACATACTTATCATGAGTTTCTTGTAAACTAGTAACTAATTCTTCTTTAGAAATATCAACTAGGCTTACCTCTTGAGAGTCTTCATTTTCTTCTCTTGCCATTAGACATTCCACCTCTTCTCCGCTTTCACTGTCACTTGACTCATCCCAGGCAGCTTTATAGGCTTTTTCTCCTTTCTTCTTATGTGAGCTTTTCTTTCCCTTCTTTGCTTTGGGGCATTCATTTTTGAAATGCCCTTTCTTCCCACATTCAAAGCACCTGGGAGTTGAGGAACCAGAAATTTTGTTAGATTTAAACCTTTTGTACTTCTTACCGTTGACGATTAAGGCTTCTTCTTCTTCTTCACTTGACTCTTCACTTTCTTGTGTGACAACTTTTGAGGCTTTGAGAGCCACATCCTTCTTCTTCCCACTTTGGTGTTCACGTTCTCTTCTTTCTTCCTCTTCTAGATCTGCTTCATGAGCTTCTAAATTACCAATGAGTTGTTCCATTTTGAGGCGAGTGAGGTCGTTTGCTTCTGCAATGGCTGTCACCTTTGGCTTGTATTTTGGAGGAAGTGATCGAAGAATTTTTGATACTTGATCTTCCTCAAGAACAGGTTTTCCTAAGGCACTCAAACCATTAACAATAGTAGAGAATTTTGAATACATTTCACTAATAGTTTCATTAGGATCCATACGAAAATGTTCAAGCTTTGTTTTAAGCAGTCTAATTTTGGAATTTTTAAATTGGGTTGTACCCTCATAAGTGATAGACAATCTATGCCAAATATCATACGTTGTATCACAATTTGAAATTCTATTAAATTCTCCTACAGAAATAGAACAATATAAAATGCTTACGGCTTTTGCGTTCATTTGGGCCTGTTTTACCGTGTTTGCATCCCATTCCGCAAAGTCATTTTGAGGGAATTGATAAGGAGTAGATACCATTCTCCATAGATCCCAGTTGACGCCTTGGAAGTAAAACTGCATCCTTCTCTTCCAGTATTGGTAGTTTGTTCCATCGAACGCCGGTGGCCTAGCAACAAGAGTCCCTTCAATGTTGAGGTTGTTGAGCATTCCATCACCCATTTCTTCAAGACCTTGTTAGGGTTCCTTGAAGCCTCGCTCTGATACCAACTGAAAACTACTAGAGGGGGGGTGAATAGAGTTTTATAGATAATTTAACAATTATTGAACTCAAACAACCACAATGAAAATATTGGACAAGGAGACACAAGGTTTAGAGTGGTTCCAACTATAGCAAATACTATAGCCGTCAATCCACTACCCGGTTGCTTACCCAACCGGGATTTGAAAAGAAATTTATTTTATTACCTCTTCAAGGAATTTACATAAAATACAATCTCTTTTCCTAAACCCTTCAAGCAGCCTTCACCTAGAAGTAATCGCCAACCTTGAAGCAGCCTTCCCTTGAAGTAGATGCACCAACTCCCGTTGCACCAGCCTTCTGAAGTAGCTTCCCTTGCGATAGCCTTCTTGAAGTAGCTTGAAGTCCCCTTCTCCACCTGAGAAGTCAACCCTCTCCAATCCGCAGCCTCCAACCCTAGGAGTAGCAAGGAGAGTACAAAAGATAAACAGGAATAAGAAAGGAAAAGGAAATTACAACTTATCCTTTAAGCCCGAGGCTTGATATGCCTAGATCAAGCGTAAGATCTCCTAGACAAGTATGTGAACTTGTAATTGCTGTGGGTAGGAGAATCTAGCCTATAGGACACGAGATTGAGCTAAGGAGAATGTAGGCCAATGATCACAGTGCTCAAATTGCTTGCAAAGGATTGCTCAAGTATGCTCAAGTATATTCTCAAGTGTAACAAGTGAATTCTAGTGTCCTATGGCTTGTCCTATTTATAGGAATGGCCTAAGTATGCTTAAGGACGTTCTAGACAACTTCTAGGGGTTTCTAAGTGCTTAACTAGCCGTTAGGTACAAAGTTGTTGCTTTAACAACGGCTAATTAATTTATTCTGCAGTTGCTGTCAGAGACCATCTCGGTCGACAAATGGTCGACCGAGACACCTACTCGGTCGAAGTTTTGTCGACCGACAGGCTCTCTGGAACAAGTGATTTGCAACGTCTTTCTTCAACTACCAACTAACTTGTCTGTTGTGTCTAATGGCTACTTTGGATCTTTCTCGGTCGAGAAGATGGTCGACCGAGAGTGTCTCGGTCGAGGAGTTCGTCGGCCGAGAATGATCCTGTTTCAAGGTTTCAATTTAAGCACTAATTATATGTGTGAGTGTGCAAAGGTGATTCTGTTCAAATGGGATGACATGTCTAACTATGGTGTTTGGCTAGGGAAAATCTAACGCTTGATTTACATGCAAATCTAAGTACTTGTACATTATATATTTGTACAAGTTTTACAACATTGATTACATTGCATGAAAATATAATTAAGTAAGCTCTTGGATTTTCCCTTGCTACTTTGTCATCCTGCACACTCAAGTAGCTCGTTAGATTAATAAGAATGAAATGTTTGTCATAATCAAAACAAAGGGATTTTTAGATGTCCATTTAGCCAACACATATGTCCATCACAAGGACCACATGTCCATCAAAGGACCAAATGTCCATCACAACTACCAATGTCCATCACGAGGACCAATGTCCCTCACATCATAACCACCATAGCTCATACATGGCTGTGTACATCAATTAGTATCAAATTCATGGTAAGAAACTAAAAACAAGAATGAAAATCAGCATCATCTCATATATCACATGATACACATTTACATCATACACCTCACATCATAACAATCAAGGTCTCACTTTACCCAGTTAGGGTTTATAAGGTATGATCATCAACCATCTTTAGATCCTTCTTTGTTATGAAGCATATTTAGAGATGTGGGAACATATTCCTATCATTATTATGAAACATGCAAAGGGGTATAACTTTCAACATCACACACATGAATACACTATAAGGTATCACATCAAACCATGTAACCCCAACATCCATAAGATGCATCACTACACATCACAAGATGTCGATTAAAGTTAGGGTATCGGACACCACACTAAGATAGTGTGTCGGACACCAAACTAAGGTAGTGTATAGGTTTATCATCACTTTGGATTGGCTCAACATCACTTGGTATCAGGCTCAACACCTCAATGAAAGCATGTCGACCAAGGCACAACAAAGGATATCAATTGTAGAGATACATGAGGAAGGTGTATCAGTTATACCATCTCTTAAGGTATGGGCCTCACTATCCCTTAGGGTATCGACCTCACCCATCATCTAGGGTATCGACCTCTCCATCCATTAGGGTATCAACCTACCCACACAACTTAGGGTATCAACCTATGTAACCCTTGTGTATCGGCCACTATGGTTTAGAGGAGCATTGATTGAACCTCAAGAGAAGAATTTCTCACCCTAAACAAGATGTGTTGAGCTAGGGTGTATCAGATTGCAAAGTGTGTCAGATTGCACATGTATCATATTGCACATGTATCAGATTACGGTTAACCATGTCAGCTTCTACACTCAACTAGAAGCATGGAGACTCAACACTATTCCTCCCAAGGCATCACTAGATCCTAACAAGCCACATCATAAGAGGCATATTGGCTTACAAAAGAGCATATCAGCCTAGCATATCGGTTTGCATGAATTTTGATTTAGCACATCATATCGGTTTAGCATGTCATATCAGTTTAGTCATCTTCTACCTCAAGATGATGATACTAACAAGGCAAAAGAAAAGAGCATCTTATGGAAGCAAGTTAACAAGTTCCATCCTCAAAAACGAACACAAATATACCAAAAAAAACTACTAGCAAGAAAGATATAAGGAGCTAAAGATAACTAGCAAGATGTCAAATAGAAAGGTAATAATAACAAAGTAGGTTTAGATTGATAACCCGCCTCAAGAACAACCACCAATGCTTTAAGCTCCAAGGTCAAGCTCCAAGCTTCCCAAGATCAAGGTAGAAGAAGATCCTCCTTGCTCGATCTCCACAACACCTCCAAGAAGGAAGATAGAACCATGGTCAAGAAAGCAAAAGAGATATAAGAAGGTACCAAGGTCCACAAATGAGAAGAAGAAAGAAGAAGAGAAGGAAAGTTAGAAAAACCATGGCTTACTAAGGAAGAAAATGAAAGAGAGAACCACAAACTCTTGGCTCTCCCATCATGTTCCAATGGAGAGAGCTCTTCAAGCTCAAGGTTGGCCACCAAGGAGAACAAGTAAGGATCACTAAAAGGGTTCTCTTTCATGAGAAGGAAGGGGTATATATACATGGCCAATGAGAGAGAGATAGCAAGGGGAAGGTGTCACCACCTTAGGAGCCTAGAAGACACTTGTTCAAGAATAAGGAACACATTCCATGCCATGCAACAAGGTGATAAATCCTAGGTCTCTCCAATTTGGTCACCTTCCTAGGTCATGGCCGATACACACCTCTACCTCCTACACAAATTGATAGGGATGAAACCAAAAGGGTTCTCTTGCATGAGAAAGAAGGGACATATATACATGGCCGATGAGAGAGAAAGCAAGGGGAAGGTGTCACCACCTTAGGACCCTAGAAGACACTTGTCCAAGAAGAAGGGACACATTCCATGCCATGAAACAAGGTGATAGAACCTAGGTATTGCCTAGTTGGTCACCTTCCTAGGTCATGGCTGATACACACCTCTACCTCCTACACAAATCGATAGGGATGAAACCCTAGGTCACAAACTGATATGGTGATCCTCAAGATACCACCAATCAATTGGATGTCCCTCAAGACATCCTCAACTAATACCAAGCCTCCTTAAGGCAACCACAAATCGATAGACATCCTCACCATGGCTCTCAAGCTCAAGACAACACTCTCATGAGAAACGCACACCTCAAACATGTGCCCAAAACATCACCAAGGATGTCACCACTCAACCAAGGCCAAAACAAGGCACCCAACACACACTCTCTCCTCTAGATGATGCTAAGAGAGGGAATAAACACTCCAGAGGTGGCAAACTTCTGCATCAACCTCTACCCTGGCTCAAATGGCAAGTTACACCAAAGCTACACCACAAAGCACAAACATCAACCAATAAGCTCAAACAAGGAACACTAACCTCCAACATGCCGAAATTACATATTAGATGATTATAGAAAGGAACTAAGAAACTCACTTAAGCAAACCAAATAGGATTAGCCCAAAACATATGTCAAGGTCCTTACACTACTACTCCTTGACCTTCATTAGACATTGAGCATCCCCATTATCCATAATAGATGTATTTATTGATAATTCTATTCATGACCATGATTATATCATACATTTATTTTCCTATATAATTTTCCTCCTTTTGTTAAATACTAGTGGGATGGAACTTTTGGTTTAGAGTCAATAATTTATTGAATTATACGTTCAAACTATTTTGTTATTCTCTGATTCCATTTCAAATTAATTTCATACATAAAACCTCAATTCTAGTGGTCAAGTCTGGGGTTCTTATTGAGATGGTGACATTGAAATTCAAAAGAATACATATAAAAGAAAAGCCAAAACATTGTGAAAACTAATAAATATTTCTAAAAATATAAGAGGTATCTAGATACATTTAATAGAGATAAGGGTAGAATAACTCATATAATTTTATTCTTCAAAGGGAAGGGTTGGCAAATCCCTCTTTCTATTTCAATACTAGATTGTTCAATTTTACATTGGTTGCTCTGGCTTCCGGGCACATTAGAATGATTGGGCTTGTAGTTGGTAAAGATGTCGGGCTAGAAGATTTTTATTGTATATACCATCTATCTCCTCTAATTATGGTAATTATGATCCAACATTTAATAATGGTCATGGTGGTCACATTGGACTATTATAAGGTGGTACAAGGTATCCTATTTGTTGTGTCAAAGTAGGGATTGTGTCTAGAACTGATGTAATAGATGTCAGGTAGGTTAGGAAAATATTTGCATGAGGATCTATTGGGAAACATGGATATGTTTATCATTAAACTTCATTTTTTAGCTGACTAATCATGAAGTGAATTGATAATAAGTTTTAAAATGCAATTTCTTGTTGTATTAGTTATTAATAAGAAAATAGATTATAATTAGTAGAGATTTTGTGTTCTTATGCATGCACAAATTTTTCTAGGTAAAGCCATGATAGAATTGCAACATAATTATTTGTTAATAAAGAATTTTCTTTTGACCTCCAAACTAATATGTCTATCATAAACTAATTATGTATGCCATGGTTGTTTATTTTGTTCTATTTTTCAATTTCCATGTTAGCTAATATGATTAAGGGCTATCTTTATCTCATATTTTCTACATGACTATCACCTCCATGATAATTAAATAAGTGAACATATTTTTATTGTTTATTATAGTGAACCTACTATTCTTGAAGAAGTTAGAATATGACATTAGTTCTAAATGATGGGTTAGAGGATGATCTCATTACCAAGTCTATGATTGCAACATACTAGGATTTGTGACCTCCAATAAAATGATCTTGAAAGGGAATTGTTGGAATATCCATAACAATAAGGTGTACCTCATTTTATGTTAGCCCATCAATATGCACCAATAGTTAAGGATTGTCGAATGAGAGTACCAATAGGAATTGTGAAATTTTTAGAAGTTACTTTGGTTTATTCTCAAGTGAGGGAAAAGCATCCAATTGTGAATAATGTTAGCTTGTATGTTGAATCACCACTTTTGAAACAAAAATGGAGACTTTGTGTCTGTTTCTGGGCATTACAAAGGGTAGGCATTTTGATTCCATCATAGTAGGCATGGGGCCCACTTGTACATGTAACATTGTAGTCTTGAGCCATGGAAGCAATACATGTGGAACCAACTATTGGAATTTAGGTGAAACATGTTTAATTTTGGATCTTCACTAAAATGATAAAATCACTATGAGGCTTTGTAGTATAAGCTTTGACAAGGATGAGACTAAGTTGGGAATATTGTAAAATAACATGATTTGAGGTATCCAATAAAATGATCTTAAAAACATGAATAGACTACCCCAAACCTACAAGGTTCGCCTCCTTTTAGTTAACCCATCAGTAGGTACTCCATAGTTAAGCATGCTCGGTCTGGAGTAGTAATAGGATGTGGGACCTACCAGGAAGTTATCTAGAGCATTGAGCGACTAAGGGAAAAATGTGCAACTGAGGCTAGAGCTTGTATGTGAGAATATTTATAATTTTCAAAATACTAGAAGAGGCTTTGTTTGTGGTCCCTAGCATTACAAATATTGTGGTATAGATTTGAATATTGTGTTTACCCTTATCTCATAAAGGGATATATGCACTATCAAAGTTCTCAATAGCCATGAGAACCGTCCTCTTATGAGTTAGCTTGTGTCTTTGTTCAATGAACAAATGAAGGTCCAAGATCCCCTTTTTATGGAAAATATCTAACACAATCTTTGCTATCATATGATATTGTTATCATTTTTCTAGTTAAAAATGTGAGCATCTAGTTTCCTGTTATCCTTGTAATTAATGTTTTACTAGATGAAAATCCTTTTTGTTTTTAATAATCATTTTTATTTCATTAAAACCTGGTATTTGAATCCCCTGATTTATTTTATAAAATAATGAATTGTTTGGGGTTTGGGGTTTGTGAGTTAATACTATGGTTTCAATTAGTTTATATTTTGGGGGTGATCACATATAATAATGTTGATAGACATCCACATTAATATTAAACTATTAAGATAAATGCAATGAAATTTATTAGAGTTTTTTTAGATCTATAAGAAACCCTAGAAGAGACAATTTTGGTGATTATTTCTTTAGAGAGTGTTGAATGTTATTTGGGGAAATGTTTTGGTTTAGCTCTAGTCTACAAAAAAAATAGTGGATTTTAAAGATTAGATGACCTTTTACTTGATAACGTAGGGATTCGTGGAAGCAAAAATCACAATGGAAGTAAGACATTTTTTTAATATTTATCCACAATTCCACAAGAAGATATCATCAATAATTATACAAGGAAGAAAGGATGTGAACTATACCTTTGTGGCAGAGTAGATCCAATGATATTTCTCATAAGAATAATCATGGAGGAGGATTCCTTTGAAATTCTTCCTATGTAGCCTCCAAGGCACCTACATCTGTATATCATCAACATTAATGATTCAGAATACCATGTCACACTCTAAGAGATGGTGGGAAGTAGCAACCTTCGCGTTGAAAATGTGCTAGTGTTTCACTATCTTTTCTCCCTCTCACCTTATGAGTAATGATAACTAATCCAAAGGTTTAACCAAAATCTGACAATAACTAAACACTGACTGTCATGCACCTTTGTATGGGAAAGGTAGGGATGTAGGGTTTCTAATAAAACCATGGAAACAAAAAGACATTGGCCATGTTTCAACAATCAGGTCATAGAAAACCAGTCAATCAATTTGTCTTAACCAAGTCAATTGACTATCCTGGGTATGCTACTTTATAGTGTCCTTATTGGGTCATCAATTTGAGTGACTAGACATTCTAATTGATTGAGTGGACTGGGTCTGAACCTATTAGATTTCATTGATTGATCCAATCATCTACTTCAATTGGGTGAATGGACTAGCTAGTCAACAAATTGGTTTCTCTTGTCTAGTTGATCGACTGGGCCAACCCATCAAATGATTGGTAGGCCTTGGATTGGTCAATTAACTAGACCTTCTCATCAATCGACCGGTCTATCCATTTAGGTGACTGGACTTTCTAGTAGATTGATTAGGCTTCAAGTTAGTCCAAAATGATTCAATTGATTTCCTAGACCTTTTAGTAACAAATTAATCATGTGTCTATTATTATACTCGTCCTCCTTATGCATCCTATATGTATGACACTATATGCCCAAAATTACATTGGTAGTGATATATATAATCATATTATGATTTCATAGGAAATGATTGGCATCTGCAACATTTTGTTACTACCCAAGTAATTGGAGAAGTTGGAGAAGAACTTCAACCTACTATCATGACTACTAGTCACAATGATTGTATAATTCCTCATCTCTAATATCCAAATTCTATATGAGGCATGAAAACATCATACTCATGATACTCTATGTTTGTTCATTAATCTAGAGTAGTCTACTTGAGATATATATGAGCTCAATAACATATATTGACTCACATAATCATGGAAATGCATTTCATAGTCGTACTCATAAAGTGGCATAGATGTCACTCCAATAGGAGGGACAAATTCCATCTACATCACTAATAATAATCCAAATGTCTCAGTGTAACCTCTACAAAAACCATTATTCAAGGTCACATTAGGCAGTGTCAAAGTACATTGAAAAACAAGTGATCATTGTAGTGACTTGACGTCTAAGGAAAAAATCACCATTGGCACATGAGATATGATTCTAAAAGCCATTTATGGATTCCATGTATCATATTCAAGTTGGTTTGTCCAATACATTTGTTAAAACTAGTAGCTACGAATATAACTTGATATCTAGTACCATGACTAATGTGATGTAGTGATTAACAAACAAAAATACTATCATTAATGTGTTATTGTTGTACTAGTTTATACAATATCCATGTAGGGACCTAGAAAAGAATGGACACTCTTAGCATGCACATGATTTCATATTTAGGTTCTCAACTAAAAATCATGTGTGATTGAGTTATTCCTTCTTAAGATGTTATTGTCTTTTTTTATTATCTAATATTGAAGCAATAATAATAATTGTAATTTCCCTTTTTTATAGTCAAATCAATGACAAAATGTGGCATTACAATCATCATATAATTAGATCATAGGGAATACTACCAACAATCTCGCACTTACATTAGAGTGAATCACTCACGAAGCTAAGTCCAAGTGATCTATCATGACCATCATGCTTTTATTGTGAAAGTGCTTTTGTAGCGACCCCACATCCCGGTAACCCCCAATTAAGGGAGACCCACAGGTCAAAGCCGTTATCCCAATTAACAGGATCAAAGGTTCGACAAATAATAAATAATAATTATGAAATTCTACCAAATAAACTGAAATCTGGTATAAAATAAAACTTTGCATACCTTTTTAAAAACTTTCATAATCTACTTCTATCCACAACTTGGATCTATTCTATCTAATCCTCCTTGCACTTTATTTCTTATTTCCACAATGTGTCATTTTATTGTTTGTTCTTTTCAGATTTGTACCTAAAACGCCGACAAACAAAATGTCGATCAACATATCAAAATATGCCAGTATGTGGGGACAACCAAAAATTTCACAAATATGGTTAACAATCTAAATATCACAATCAAGTTTTTAACATGCCAATTTATGTTTTCAATGTGTCATTCTCCACCACTTTTGCCCTAACCCTGGAATAACCTCTCTAGGGTTTCTCTTTTTCCATTGACTTAAGGCCACCTTCTCAATCCTGAGCTTGGTTCCTGGGCTCACCTTAGATGGTGCCCTTTAGTCATGCAATATCATAAGCCACCTTCTCAATCCCGAGCTTGGTACCTGGGGTCACCTCTCATGGAGCCCATTGGTCTTCCCTCATGGGCAAGGTGGCATGTAGGTGTGAGAATACACATTTATTTTACAATTGTGATAATCGTAGTGACTTTATAATGTGCAATTATGAGCATCCAAACTGATTGGTTGCATTCAATGCTATTAATAATCCATGAAAATTTTGAGAAACTAATGCGATTAATCATAATTAACCACATACTTGTTCATCTGATTTGAGATAGAAATATTCCATGCAAGTAATAAATCCAAGCAAGCAAGCACATCCAACATGATCTTGAAATATGCATACAATTTCCCATCATTGATTATTCCATCAAGATCTATTAAATCTAGCTCGCTTCCTAGGGTTTCTAATCCACCTTTAGGATTTTCATTGCAATTAGGGTTTCACTTCATTTATACTATTCCTTCATAAACCCTAATTATCTCATCTATTCTTCAAAAAAGATATTAAGATTATCTTTTAACAACATTTAACCTTAATTTCGGATTAAAGGAACAATTAGACATCAATTAAGTCTATTAAGACTCTTTTACATCAATGCTACCATTTTTTTTCTTTTAATCCATGACAAGTTCATTATTCCCATTTATCATCAATTCATAGTTTATTGTGGTCCAATTCACATATGAACTCTATTTGTCATTAATTCTACTTTTATCCATTAGAAAACCCTAATTATTACATTAAGGGAATTTATCCAAAATTTGGAACTTTTATACTCGAAATAGCTTAGAGCCATCATATCTCAACTCTAATCATGAAATTGAACAATTAAATCCATTAAGAGTCACGTTTACTAATATTAGGGTTTCAAGGCCCATTAAATCATATTTATGCACATCGAACCATAAAGTTAATCAACTATAAATGTAAAATAGATTGAAGTTCGACTTTAATATTCAGCATGTTACCTCTTTACAAATTAACCAATTAAACCTTAAAGATTCACCCTTTATACGCTAATAGGGTTTCTAAGTGCTTAATCATTCTTATTTGAGGTAAAAAACCCAAATCACACGAGATACATCTAGTTCAGGTTCAAATTCATCATTAACTATTCAACAGGTTGCAATTACTCAATTTCATGAACTAAGCAACATGAACTTAACCAATATGCTCAATTAGGGTTTCTAATTTAATCCATAAGCACTTTTCATTAGATTAGAAAACTTTTTGAATTAGGAACAAAATCATGTTCTCAAACCAATTTTATTGCAATCCTCATATTTTTCTAAGAAACTTTCATGTATAACTTTTTATCATTAGAGATAGAAATAATTAACTATGATTTTTGCAAGGTTAATTAACTTTGGGCCAATCAGTGGCCACCACCTCAGCCAAACGAGTTGTTTTTCATTTTCACACAGGTTGGGCCCAAACTATGTCAAAATGTGTAACATCTTGATCTCTAGCCAGAATTAAAACTCCTTATTAGAGCTATTCATAAAAACAAGCTTCTTTGAGGATTTTTATGTGAAATCAATTTAAATATTAAAATAATTCATTTTGATTAATTTAAAAGCTTTTATATATTGAAAATATAATTGCGGTACTTTTTCCAAATTTTGGAAAAAAATATATATTGGTGGGTAAGCACACAAGCAGGTAGCTGGGTGGCAAGCAAGTTGCTTATAGAGGCAAGCATGTAGTTGGGTAGCAAGTAGGTAGCTTAAGCAAACACACTACTTGGTAAAGCAAGAAGCTTAGAGTCATGCTCCTCTTTCAAACACCTAGCACATCCTAATGTCTGACACATATCCCACCATGTGTCAACTAATCCTTGTTAGATATCTTCAAATGACACATATGCTTCCATGTGTCATCTAGCAATTCTTGAGATGATACCTAACCATCCATGTGTAACCTAACTAGTAATCATCCACCTAAAGATGACACCTTGCACCCATGTGTCATCCACACACTTTTTTCTATTAGGACCATGCTACTCTTCACCATTCCTATATAAAGAGCCCCCATCCACCCCACCATAAGCATAAGTTCTCTCCTCGTCATCCCAAAGCAAAGGTGAACGTCCCTTCTCCTTCCTTTCCCATCTCCTTCACCATAAACCTCCAATCTCTGTCTAGATTATCAAACCACTCTCTCTTTCTTTATGTTAGTGAAAGGAACCACCTCCCAACAAATACTCTCTCTATAGAAACCTACTACCTCCTTCCTCCACCATAGTAAGAGCAACCCAATACTATGACTTCCCAAATATCCTTTCTCTAAGAATATATAAGCCATCTCTCTTCTACCCTAGTGAGAGAAACCCTAGAAGCTGATCTAGCTAGGAACGATGATCGAGGTAATGGAAAATGCAACAGAATGTTGCCGAAATATTTCAAGACTGGATATATTTAATGATGATATGGTCTTCTTGTGGAACTATGCATCAATGTACATCTAAAGGTATGGTTACCACATTTTTTCATCCAAAAAGTACGGTTTATTATTGTTTAATATGATATTCAATTCATATTGTAATCTATTATATCAACATCAATAAAAGGTATGGTATAGAATGGTTTGGTATTATATGCAGTAAGAGTAAAGTATACTTCGTATACTTTCTTAAAGAATGAATAAGTGATCAACTATACACAACCTCTTTATTAATAAGCTAGGTATGACTTCCATATATTCGTCCATATTATCCTTTAAAATTGAGTTTAAAGGCTTTAGATGATAATCAAGCATTTCTTTGGATTCCAGTCCTATTGTCTTTTGGTTCCCATTTCCTTTATTTATCTCTATTACTTGTGTCATGTGATATTGTTGGAAAGTGGAATTCTACGAGACACTTCTAAGGTGACTAGGAGCATGTTTCACTGATGTTTGTAGCCAGTAAAGAGGAAAGGTTATTTAATTGGTTCTGTGTTCGCACAGGGGGACTCCCTAACCTCTTGCACGCTCCTGGCCATAGACTTGTCTGATTCAATTCCACAATCCCACAAGCTTACATTTTAGGTGTCATAGTGAAATACTTAATTATTCATGGCTACCTTTTGACCTCATTAGCTTTGAATCCCCAACATTTTGAGTTGGATATCTTTGATGATGTCCCTTTAATTGTAATCCTTAAATTGGGAGATGTGTTGGTAACAGAGTCGACATGTCTTAGCCGGGGATTGATACATTTGGGATCCGGATCTAAGTCCTTTGGAGTTAGGGATGGATGAGTATAATGCTCTACATTACTCAGACCCACACTTGGGTTGGTCATGTAGAGTCAGGCATGATCAAGTTAGTAATGGGGAATAATCTCCTGTAAAGATTAAGCATGCTAACTAATGATTATTCAAGTGGCATGTTGTGCAAGGAGCACCCTCTTCTGGTCTTAGAAAGGCAACCGGTGGCTGCATGTGGCAATATGATTCATTGAATAGAGCATGCAGTGTGTACGAGTGGCTGGGGGTGTGTCAGGGTACTTACAGGTGTTTTGGTGACCCTAATGGACTAAAGTCTTAGCTAAGCAAGTTTTTGTGGTTGCAGGCCAGTTACCCAAGGTGAATTGACAACTTCTCTGAGAGTTGTACATAAACTCGTTTATCGAATAAGGTCTCCCTTTTGGTTATCTTTATAACAATAATCATGATTATGCTCCACAATATTTGTCTAACATTTTGATAGAGTTGTCGTATGATAAATTCTTTATGAATATACATACATACACATTCCTTATGTTTCATGCTAGTAGATGGTCAATAATTTTGGTTTGGACTTTTGATACTTTGGTAATACATTAAGAGTATAGTTATATTAATAATGTCATGCTGCTTATCTCTATTTGTCCATACTTAGACAATTGTCTAACCCATACACTCCCACTTGGGTTGCGACATATTCTTCCATGTTGCAAATTATATTATTTGTAGGACCTTTCCTTGTGGAAGACTCATCTCAAAAAGATCCTGAAGGGTGTCAAGAATCAAAGGCGGATCAAGCTTAATTTTAAACTCATGTATCATTTCTTTATTGATATAGGAGATAATGTAAAACTACCTTTTATAAGGGTGTAATATTTTGAAATAAAATATTGCTTATCTCACTCTTGTGCTTTGATTCTTGGTGCCATATTAACGGCTCAGATTTAGCCACTTTATTTTTGGAAGGAAGAAAATCAGGTGGTTGAATCGGGGATGTTACAAAATGACACTCCCATCCTTTGGTTTCTTTTCTGGAGTCAGGGGCAGAGGGGTATTTTCCCCTATTCTTCTTCTACCTTGGGTGCGCTTGCCTCCCGTGAGCAGTAGCCCACCTGATCAACCAAGTCCTTGACTTTGGGCTCTAGGGCATCGGAGACCAAGCTAAATCGGCCATAGCTCTGCCCAGACCAGCCAGAGTCGATGGCACTTCTGGATTCGTTGATGGTGTACTAGATTACTGGGTCGAAGGAGCTCTCCTCCAGTAGGTTGTGCATCTTGGTCAGGCTTCTTGGTGGAAGTTTCTCTCCCAATTGTCTACCTAGAACTGATCGTTCCTTTGATGCGAACTCAGTGGAGTCGCCAGGGTTGGCGCACGCAGCTCGTGCCTCCCCTTCTTATATAGGGGTTATCCCCCTATGCTTTCCCACAATCTTGGGGAAATCCACACAGATCAGGAAAGGTTTGCAACCTTAGGTTGGTTCGATGCGGAAAATGCTCCCGAAGCCAATGGAATCATCTCCTCCGTTGCACATTGCATATACTTCAAGAAAAACTGACAAGAGGACCGTGCCCACTGGACACTACATTCCAATCTCCTCATGATACTGGGATCAGGTCCGGACCGTTGGATCTTAGATCTATGATGCTCGTTCAATCCAAAAATCCAAATTTCATTGTGACATTTAATATGATTCAAATATTACTCATTTAATTTAGGAAACTTCTAAAAATCACAACTCATTATTCCTTTATCCTTTTTGCACTAAATTTAAATGAAACTTCCCCTTGGATTTATCTACGTGCATACCAAATTTGAGTCCCAAATTCCAAAGGAAAAAGGTATGATCTTCATGCGCAAGTTATCCTTTAATAAAGCTTATTTTAAGCATATTTTCTCTCTCTTAATCTTTTATTTTCTTTATTGTGATTCCTTTTACCATTAGAAGCCATGTGGATATGAAAATCCACAAAAGATAACTCAATCATACCTCTTTCCACTTATTTTCCACATTATATCATTATCTCCAACTTCTTTCTTAATAAAGAAATATTTAAGAGGGGCGAGATGAATAAAATCCCTCTTTCCTTAAAAAAAAGAAATATTTAATTGATCTTTCTCTTTTCTTATGGCATTATCTTTGCTATTTGGACTCCTTGGAACCCAAGGAACGCAAAAGGCATGAAATCCAACTTTAGATTATATTTTTTGCCTTCTAGAGGTTTCTACATCTTTCTTTTCTTCAATTCTCAATTATTCATTTACTAATTCAATTTCCTTATTATGGGGCCCAATAGCCAATCAAGCCCACAAAACAACCAACAAGGCTATTGTAAACGAAATCCATTTATTCAAAACAAATTATATCCTTATTTGTTTAAATATATTTAATAGGAGGAATTACATTTCTCACCAAAAGACCCCAAAAATTGGGGTTGTAACATCCTTCCCCTCTTATAGGAATTTTGCCCTCAAAATTCCACCAGGCACACAAACAAATAGGATAAGACTTTCTTATGTCCATCAGGGCTCCCATGTGGATTCACCCTTTCCATGGCACTTCCCAAGAACCTTCATCATCTCATATTCTTCCATCTGAGTTCTTTCTTACCTTGGTAAATCGTACCCTCATAGGTGACTCAGGACATTTCAGCCTCTCAAAAGTTGAATAGGTTCAGGGCTCAGCACATGGCTTGGGTACCTCACATAGTGCTCTAGATAGGACTCATGGAACACATTATACATCATGTTATCCTAAGGGGTAAGGCTAAACACAACCATTTCCACCAATCCATCTCAAATAGACCCATATATCAGGGACTCAGCTTTCTCAGTTGTAGCTTAGAGGGGTCAGATTTTCTCATCACATACTCTCCCATAGTGAACTGCATGTCAATCTTTCTTTGCATCAGCTCATGACTCATGTCGCCCCTGGGCTCTCTTTCAGCCATTGCACGATCAAAGCAACTTCATCTGCACACAATGTGGTTCTTTTCTGACCTTCGCAAGGCCCCTTCACTAATATCATCTCAATGAAATGGTGACCGACCCAACCTCCCTTACAGAGCTTCTTTACATCCCGATACTGGCTATGGTGGTTATCATCACATCTTACAGAAGACAAGAACTGTCTCCATGTATCACCCTGAATGAGCACACATGATCTCATCAGACCCTCTAGTCTGGATCATACTAACCATTAGTTAGGGGTGATAAAATGTACTAACATCGAGTTCTTCATGCACCTACTTCCAGCGCATGGAAGTGAATCTTTAGATTAAACTCAAGAACTCACATCATGGTGTCGTTGAACCATCTCTCTCTCATATGTAGTTCAACCAGATCTATCCCTTGACAGTAGTCTCTCTTTCTCATGTCATCTAGGTAAGGCAATCTACCATAACCCAAATTGTATCTCGACCTTCTCTGGTCCATGGGAAACTTACTACACATCCATAGTGATGAACTCCCATTCACTCTTGGGGACCATTCATCCTCTGTATCAACTCATTGGGTTACTGGTGTTTGTCCTTCACCTCCCATCATGCATGGAAACATGCCACATGCAACATTATCTTAGGCATCCAATGTACTACAACCTTCGTAGTATGGTGTATGGTGATCTTAAAATCATGATCTCCTATGTGTCATGATTCCTCAATATTGATTCCTTGGAAACCCTAAACCACTCTAATCGGGGTTTCATCACCTTCTTTTCTAAAGAAGTGCATCTGAGGTTCTACAACCATCCTTTTATTGCATCAAGGCCTAGGCTGGTTAACCAAACAACTACTAACTTGTTCAACAACCTTCATTAGAGTTAGCCAAACATATCTCCCTTTTCAAACTTAGGGCTAACCCAATAGCCTCTTCTAGTCTCTAGCTAAACTAGGTAGTTGCACCCTTACCAGAGCATCTATTACCACTTTACATCCTTAGGTGTTAGGTAATATTGAAGACATACACCTTCACTTATTATCTCAGCTCAAACTCTATCTTCATCAAGAACACTCTCAACTCATCCTCTTGGTGATCAAACTCAACCTTGTATCACTCATAACTCATGATAAAAACACCCTCATAAGATGACTATGGTATTCCTCTTAGTGTTTGTATACCATCCATGTATCATTCACTCCACTAGGGTTTGTTATCCTCCATGTCCTCATACCTCGTAGCAACATCTTACTCACACAATCTTTATCCTTAATGTATGGCATGCGTATTGCCCTATCTCTCACTCCCATAATAAGAGGAAATAAGCATTCGGTGGTCGTCCAAACACAAAGTTCTTCCTGTTCAAAGAGTAGAGATGGTACATCCCACATTTCCAATACACCTTCAAACTAAGTTTAAGCATGCAACTTATGTCTCTACATCACAATCATCTCGATATCAAAGCTATTTCCATGTACCATTGATCTCGAACCTACTTGGGTCACCACATAATCCTTAGTCATCTCCTCTAGGTCTATAGGGTACCGACACTTTTGGGGTCATCTGTCTTACCTTATGCATCTAGAGAGTGCCCTACTCATCTTCCCTTTGGGTCCTATGAGTTCATGAAGGTGATCAATCTCCTAAATCATGGCCCTTGGACAATGATAGTTGTTACCTCCTGACCCTATGGTCATGTGCAACTAGGGAATTAGGCAACTCCTACTTCCATCAGTCTTATCCCTACCTGACCCTAGGATAGACTTAGGGTCCTAACATAGTACATGTCCAACTTAGAACCTTTCCCAAGCCTTCATCATCTCTCTCTACATTCTTGAGCTGACATTCATCCTTTCATAGGAGTCATGGCGACCTGCTTACCTTTGTCAGGTCCCATACCAGTTACCTTCATGGTAATACGTCCACATGCACTTAGAGATGGTTATCTTTGGGTCTAAAGGTTCCTTCTCATGATATGTACTTTTCACTTAGCTTCTCAAGATCTTATGAGATCCCTTTAGGTTACCTCAAAACTAACAAAACCGATATACACCTGACAAAAGGATCCCTCTCTTAGGGTGGGAGGAAACTATCTCTTGATAACAAAGGTCACAAACGTCCTTATGTCTAAGGTTTACATACACATGAGCATGCTTAACCCTAGCATGCTACTAAGGCACAAACATACCACCTACTAAACCATGCTAGGTCATACTTGTTCTCGTCCTCAATATTGGATAAAGATCATACCTTCACATGTCACCAAATTAGTTGTGAGGGGTTCATCAAACACACCTTAAACTTAAGGAGTTTCCCTTTCCTCTATATGTGAGGAGTTCCATGCTCGAATCTATAGAAACTCAAACCTTTGTCATGAGCATCGGGTACACCACTTCCCCTCTTAGGTCTAGGAACTCTGGGTTCACTTAGGTGTCCAACTGCATGATCATCCTTTAACCACGAACCAAGCATGTCCAAGGTATGTCATGTGCTTCCCATGATCCTTCTACTTGAACAATACTTCATAGAGGAGTCCTCCTTAAGGACAACCAATAAGGTATAAGGCCTTACAACTTGTTACTAAGCCTCTTCAGGGCCTAAGGAACTCTTCTCCCTATCTATGAAGGTAAACACATATACCATAGGCACATAAGTACCAGAAGCCTCATCCTCTCTCTAGGGTTTGGTTCCTCTAAAGGAAACCAAGATATCCTCAGTCTCCAAGGACCATGTATGAGGCAACCACAACCATCCACTTAGGTCACATCATCCTCAACTCCAAACTATTCCTCATATCTCAGAGTCTAAGATTCCAACCTTCTTGCTTGGGTCCTACTCTCTATCTCTCTAGAGGTAACCCTGCAAATGACCTTACTACTAGAGGTCCTCTCTCCATGAAGGATCAAGCTCACAAGCATACCCCTACCTGGGTGAAGCCTATTCTCATCTTATGTTTTCTTAAGTTTATACATGGCTATTTATGCTTATCTCATAAGCTATCCCTCATACTCTCCTGGTCATGGTTTCAACGTACTTCCCAAACTACTGACGTACTCTGGGTTCATGTTATTCCCTACCTGCATGAGCCCATAGGGTTTCTATAGGTTATTCTCTAACCTCATCATTGAAGGAGCTATCCTTCTCTCTAACCATGCATGACCCTTTCTAGGGTTGGGTCGCCAAAGGCACTAGGTCATCCAACCTCATATGGCTTACAACGTCATGTGAATCCAAAAGCATGTTCACCCACACACCTGGTCTATCATGACATCTACTCATCATGTCATCTCTCCATCTAACCAACACTTGGGGTTAGGGTTGGCATCATCCTCAAAGGATGTTCTAGGTCTCTACTTTTAATGGAGGTCTCTACCTCCAAGACTAACTCTCTTTACTTATCCTTCTGGCAAGAAGGTCTAGCCTTAGGTCTCTCCTAAGGGCATGACAACTTATGTCATACGACCTAAGCATGTATCTATTCTTTAGTTTACACATAACCTATTAAGCTTATGTCCATGACATCTTATTTACATGCTTTTCATTAATTTGGTGGAGGATTCCTTAATCCTTATTAACCTTATTTATCCCTCAGGAAGGTGAGGAAAAGAGAGAAAACCCTAATCCTTAAAGTCCTTAACAACATTTGAGTTGAGAAGGGATGAACAAGATGAGAGAGTCCTAAAGGTATCTTATTTCGAGTCAAATCCTAAGACATTGGCCAAGAAGTCACACTAATTCGGGAGTCCTCGTATTCTGACTAGCGGTGCGGAGGAAAATCTTGCCAGCCCACGGACGTGATCCTTTTCTAGACACCTCTATCTTTTGGAAAATCCTCTAATAACTCCCTTGGGTTCTACAGAGTTTGTAAAATTTAATAATTATTACAAATTAAATGAGGAACCTATGCTCTGATACCAAATGTAACGACCCCGCCTCCTGATAACCCCCAACTAAGGGAGACATGTAGGTCAAAGTCGTTATCCCAATTAACAGGATCAAAAGTTCGACAAATAATCAATAATAATTATGAAATTCTACCAACTAAACTGAAATCTGGTATGAAATAAAAAATTTCATACCTTTTTAAAAAAATTGGTAATCTACTTCTATCCACAACTTGGATCTATTCTATCTAATCCTCCTTGCACTTTATTTCTTATTTCCACAATGTGTCATTTATTTGTTTGTTCTTTTCAGAGTTGTACTTAAAACACCGACAAACAAAATGTCGATCAACATATCGAAATATGCCAGTATGTGGGGACAACCAAAAATTTCACAAATATGGATAAAAATCTAAATATCACAATCAAGTTATTAACAAGCCAATTTACATTTTCAATGTGTCATTCTCCACCACTTTTGCCCTAACCCTGGTATACCCTCTCTAGGGTTTCTCTTTTGCCATTGACTTAAGGCCACCTTCTCAATCACGAGCTCGGTGCCTGGGGTCACCCTTCATGGTGCCCTTTAGTCATGCAATATCATAGGCCACCTTCTCAATCCTGATCTTGGTGCCTGGGGTCACCTCTCATGGTGCACATTGGTCTTCCCTCCTGGGCTTGACTTTTTGCATCATCCATCAGGGTGGCATGTAGGTGCGAGAATACACATTTATTTTACAATTGTGATAAGCATAGTGATTTTATAATTTGCAATTATGAACATCCAAACTGATAGGTTTCATTCAATGCAATTAATCATATGTGAAAACTTCGGGAAACTAATGTGATTAATCATAATTAACCACATACATGTTCAGCTGATTTGAGATAGAAATATTCCATGCAAGTAAGAAATCCAAGCAAGCAAGCACATACAACAAGATCCTGAGATATGCATACAATTTCCCTCATTGATTATGCCATCAAGATCTATTAAACCTAGCTCGCTTCCTAGGGTTTCTAATCCACTTTTAGGATTTTCATTACAACTAGGGTTTCACTTCATTTATAATGATATAAATGAACAACCCCAAATTTTGGGTTCATTTGGTGAGAAATGTAATTTCTCATATTAAAGATATTTGAACAAATAATGATATAATTTGCTTCAAATAAATAGATTTTGTTTACAATAGCCTTGATGTTTGTTTTGTGTGCTTTATTGGCTATTGGGCCCAAATAACAAAGAAAATTCAATTAGTAATTGAGTAATTGAATATTTGAAAAGAATGGGAAATATGGAAACCTCTAGAAGGCACATCCAAAGAGGATTTCGTGCCTCTTGGGTTCCTTGGGTACCAAGGAGTCCAAAGTTGCATAAAGAGTGCAATAAGAAAAGAAAAGATTAATTAAGTATTTCTTTATTAAGAAAGAAATTGAAAATAATGATAAAATGTGGAAAATGAATGGAAAGAGGCATAAATGAGATTTCTTGGTGAATTTTTGTATCCATGAGGTTGCTAAAATTAAAAGAAATGCCAATGAGGAAAATAAAAGAGAAATAAAGAGAAAACCTCAAAAAGAGTTATTTTAATGAGAAATAAACATGATAATGAGAAATAATGCATTTAGATGCATCTAGAAGGATAATGAATATCCAATAAAAAGTATTTCGAAATAATAAAGTTTCTTGGAGTCCCAATAAAGAGGAAAGAAAGAGAAAATACCAAATTTGCAAAGTAAAAGGATAATGTGATACGTTATTAATGAATTAGGAAGTATTGTTAAAAAGGAAAGTAGTTTCTATTAAAGGAAATAGAATTTCGTGCCTATGGGATAGAAGGCAAGTATAAAAGAGATTAAGTAAGAGGATTTTCGAATCCCTAATTATCCAAGAGTTTTGGTCTATTAAAAGGATGTTGAAGAGAGAGAAATTTACTTCTTATTTAATGGAAATTGCTTCCTATTAGGAAAGGAGCTTGTTTCCACTTGTATGAACATCTTGGGGGCATGGATACCTCCCCTATATAAGGGGTAGAGTTCTGGGTCGTGTTGGAAGGAAGTTCCACACAACCATCCCTCTCTTCTTCTTCTTCCTCTTCATCTTCTTTGTCAAAACCCTAACTGGGAGAAGATAGAAAGATCCTGGAGCAAACCAGGGAACATGGAGCAGTCTTGGTGGAAGCACGATACTCCCACACTGCCGAAGTAATGCTCGACGCACAACCCTTTGCCTTCACCCCGACACAACGGTAGCAAGGCGGCTGTCAGCAGGCCGCAAAGTAGTGGTCTGGCCCACATGGGTCTGCCATCATGGGCACGAGACGAGGAGTGATCTGAGCACAGGAAGGGGCGTCACAGGTGTGGGCATCATCATGGATGGTTGCCGGTCACTGGAGGAGAGGGGGCACGTGCATGTGTGATGTAGATCGGCAACAGGTGCAGCAGCAACCAAGGGATGATCCTGCTCATAAACGGCCGTATTGGCCGCGACCTAGGGGCGCCATGCGTGCCCCCATGGTGCAGCAAGGAAGGGCGGCCATCTCTGGCCACCCACAGACCGAGAGTAGAGGGGATAACCCCCCCCCCCCCGCAGACCAACCTGGGTGGCGGGCAGTGCAGGGTCACGCAAGGAAGGAGATGACCTGGTCGTTGGACCGTCTTGCCCCTCCGCGGGCTGTAGCAGATACGACTTAACCGAGGGCAAGAAGGTCAATTCGAAATGTTTCCAAAGAAAGCAACGTTGCATGAAGATAAAGGCGACGTGGCGCCCTCTCATTGGATGTGGTAAGTGAATTATTGCAAAAATTATATCTAATGATTGGTAACACAGAGGATAGGGTTTAAGGGGGACAACACAGAGGATAGGGTGCTATTAGATCGGAGAGCTATAATTAAAATGTAATCTTGATTGTTAAATGATTAATTGAATGATTACATTGTTATCATAATTGCACTTTATTGTTTCCCCCACATACCAGCTTCGGCTAACTGACATTTTGTTTGTCGGCGTTTTAGGTACAAGCCAAAAGGACAAACAGTAAATCGTCATATTGTGTAATACATGAAGTAAAATATAAGGAGGATTAGTTAGAGTAGAATCCTTAAGTGGATAGAAGTTTAGAGATCCAAGTTTTCAAAAAGGTATGCAAAAAATTATTTTCTTACAGCTTTTCAGTATAGTCTGTTAAAATTTGATAATTATTCTTGGTTAATTGCCGAACCTTTGATCCGGAAGTTATGGGTGCGGCTTCGACCTCTCGGTCTCCCTTAATTGGGGGTTATCGGGAGGTGGGGTCGTAACACTATTACTTCATAAATCCTAATTATCTCATATATTCTTCACAAAAGATATTAAGATTATCTTTTAACAACATTTAACCTTAATTTCATATTAAAGGCACAATTAGCCATCAATTGAGTCCATTAAGCCTCTTTTACATCAAAGCTACCAATTTTATTCTTTTAATCCATGAGAAGTTCATTATGCCCATTTATCATCAATTCATAGTTTATTGTGGTCCAATTCATATATGAACTCCATTTGTCATTAATTCTACTTTTATCCATTAGAAAACCCTAATTATTACATTAAGGGTATTTATCCACAATTAGGAACTTTTATACTCGAAATATCTTAGAGTCATCATATCTCAACTTTAATCATGAAATTGAACAATTAAATCCATTAAGAGTCACATTTACTAATATTAGGGTTTCAAGGCCCATTAAAGCATATTTATGCACACGGAACCCTAAAGTTAATCAACTTTACATGTAAAACAGATTGAAGTTTGACTTTAATATTCAATAGGTTATCTCTTCACAAATTAACCTATTAAACCTTAAAGATCTACCCTTTATATGCTAATAGGGTTTCTAAGTGCTTAATCATTCTTATTTGAGGTAAAAACCTTACATCATGCGAGATACACCTAGTTCAGGTTCAAGTTCATCATTAACTATTCAACATGTTGCAATTACTCAATTTCATCAACTAAGCAACATGAACTTAACCAATATGCTCAATTAGGGTTTCTAATTTAATCAATAAGCACTTTTCATTAGATTAGCACACTCATTGAATTAAGAATGAAATCAGGTTCTCAAACCAATTTTATTGCATTCCTTGTATTTTTCTAAGCATCTTTCATGTATAACTTTTTATCATCGGAGTTAGAAATAATTAACTAAAATTTTTGCAAGGTTAATTACCTTTGGGCCAATCAGTGGCCACCACCTCAGCCAAACGAGTTGTTTTTTATTTTCACGCGGGTTGGGCCCAAACTATGTCGAAATGACTCTCCCATCCTCTGGTTTCTTTTCTGGAGTCAAGGGCAGAGGGGTCTTTTCCCCTATTCTTCTTCGACCTCGTGTGGGCTTGCCTCCCACAAACACTAGCCTGCCTGGTCAACTAAGTCATTGACTTTGGGCTCTAGGGCATCGGAGACCGAGCTAAGTCAGCCATAGCTCCACTGAGTCTAGCAGGAGTCGATGGCACTCCTGTATTCATTGATGGTGTCGGGTCGAAAGAGCTCTCCTCCAGCACATTGTGCGGCCTGGTCAGGCTTCTTGGCGGAGGTTTCTCTCGCAATTGTATGCCTAGAACCAGTCGTTCCTTTGTTGCGAACTCAGTGGAGTCGCTAGGGTTGGCGCATGCGGCTCGTGCCTCCCCTTCTTATATAGGGTTTAGCCCCCTACACTTTCCCACAAATTAGGGGAAATCCACACAGATCAGGAAAGGTCTGCAACCTTAGGTTGGTTCGATGCAGAAAACGCTCCTGAAGCCAATGGAATTTTCTCCTCCGTTGAAGATTGCCTATACTTCAAGCAAAATTGACAAGAGGATCGTGCCCATTGGATACTACATTCTAGTCTCCTTATGAGATTGGGATTAGGTCTGCACCATTGGATCTTAGATCTACGGTCCTCATTCAATCCGAGAATCCAAATTTCATTGTGACATTTAATATGATCCAAAGATTACTGATTTACTTTAGGAAACTTCTAAAAATCACAACTCATTATTCCTTTATCCTTTTTCTACTAAAATTAAACGAAACTTCCCCTTGGCTTTATCTACTCGCATATCAAATTTGAGTCCCAAATTTCAAAGGAAAAAGGTATTATCTTCGTGTTCAAGTTATCCTTTAATAAAGCTTATTTTAAGCATATTCTCTCTCTTACTCTTTTATTTTCTTTATTGTGATTCCTTTTACCATTAGAAACCATGTGGATATCAAAATCCACCAAAGATAACTCAATCATACCTCTTTCCACTTATTTTCCACATTTTATCATTATCTCCAATTTCTTTCTTAGTAAAGAAATATTTAATTGATCTATTTCTTTTCTTGTTGCATTAACTTTGCAATTTGGATTCCTTGGAACCCAAGGAACCCAAAAGGCACGAAATACAACTTTGGATTATTTTCTTTTTCCTTCTAGTGTTTTCTACATCTTTCTTTTCTCCAATTCTTAATTATTCATTTACTAATTGAATTTCCTTATTATTGGGCCCAATAGCCAATCAAGCCCACAAAACAACCAACAAGGCTATTGTAAACGAAATCCATTTATTCAAAACAAATTATATCCTTATTTGTTCAAATATCTTTAATAGGAGAAATTACATTTCTCACCAAAAGAATCCAAAAATTGGGGTTGTAAGAGCTTTCCTCCCAGGATCATCAACATTTTTCTCAATTTCTACTCTACAAATCTTCACATATCCTTACTGTATGATCTCTTGCATGAGATGATAGCACTGTAGTATACTCTTAGAACGTCGATGTGATCTAGGTTACTTAGCTTGTGAAATGGCTCCATTTTTGTTGTAGTATAGATTGAGCATCATTAGTAGATGGAACCACTTCTGGTTCACCAATTAACTTCTTAATCTATACAACTTCATTTTATGTACTAGAAGCAACAACCCACATAACCTCTATCATGGAATCAACAACTATCCCTTGCTTGTAAATTTTCAACTAACAACTTAGTTGTTGAGGCAAAACACAAAATTTGATTACAATTAATAATTGTCCTTGTTATTTTGGAATATTGTATTGGTGTAATCATTTACAACCAACTCTTCTACACCATTGAAAATATGGAACTTCCCTTTAGTTCTTCTCAAGTTATCAAGGTTGTTTTTTGTGATTGTAACCCAATGACCTTCATCGGTGTCTGATTGGTGGCTACTAATTATGGAAGGCATATGAGACGTGGGGACGTGTGCATAACATCACATACATAATGAATTCAATTGTTGATGCATGTGGAATCTTATTCATGTGTGTCCTCTATTCAAAATAGATGTGACATTGAGTCTTAGGTACACTTATTCCATGGGACATGGGTAACTTTCCTCTCTTAGGCTCTTACATGTTACTTTGTTAATTTATGAAGTTTGAAATAGAGCATGAATCCTTCTATATCTATCTCTGTAGATTTAAGTTCGTAGTAAGTTGGATGCTTCCCCAAGTCCTTCATACAGAAGGTGTTTCCTGACCATGTTTTGTTCAATTTTAGAGTAGTGATGTCATTCCGTATCAATAGCACGTCATCATGATGAATGCAATTATGCTCCCAACAACCTTCTCATGAACACAATGGTCATCTTCTTTTTGTATAAAGCCAAAATACATGACTATATCATTAAAATAGAGATTCTAGCTCTGAGATACCTTGTTAAACACTTAGGTTGACCTTTGTATCTTATAGTCTTTTTGGGCTTCATTTTTGAGTGGTTAAACCTTTGAGTTGTGTAACATACACATCCACAAGGAGATACTGACCGGCCTAAATCGTGCGTCCTAAAATTGGAGGCGCATTTGAGGTAGTCGAGCCTTCACATTTATAACCCGAATCCTTCTAGGCCCCCGCAACTTTGTTTACGGGGTCGAAGTAGTCATACGGGGTCGAACACAGGGACAAGGTGGGTCGTGTTGACGACTCTGAATCGACACTCTACACTCCGGTGGGTATAAAGAGATATTAAAGTTCCCCGAAAGGGAACAACAAGCTGTCATGATTAAATCAAAGAAAACTATCTCCAACTGGAGTTACAAGAAAGATTAGGATTTTGTCATTTAGCAGTTTTTAGGAATTTTCATGCAACAGAAAATAGAAAGATAAACTGCAGTTTAAGGCGTAATGCAAGGGATAAGACTTCAGTAAGACAAGCGGTAGCAGTAACACCCTGCACCCCTCCTCTCAGAGCGGGTGCCTCTAACCAAGCTTCAACACCCCTCTCGAGGTTGCTGGGCTCAAGTTAGAGTGTAATGATACTAAAACAACTCCGTTGCGGACACTCTCGTACTCCAGAACCAGACCAAACACTAGAGCCACAACCCAACTCTCGAAGTAGTTGCGACGGGAAAGACGATTCGGTAGCTAAGCGAAACGCGATCCAAAACATGCAAGCTAGAGTTCAGATATCTAACACAGCAATTACCCAATCATAAGGCACCAAGCATTAAACAAATAGCAATTTAGCATTTCTATTTCCATAAGAAATAAGGGTCTTAATACAATGCATAAGCTAAGAATTTAAATAACAGAATTAAAGATAGATTTCGCCTTCTTGATGTAGAAGAACGACAGACTACTGTAGCTCTCCTGCCCGATACCGGTCAAGAGCCGAGCCCGATACGGCAGTGTCGGGTGGCACCCCCTCTCAGGCAGTGCCGATTGACGACTGACTGTATCGCTCAAGGACCCTGGCCGATATGCTCATGTCGGGCGGCGCACCCTCTCGGGCGGCACGCATGACGGGCGGAGCGTATCGGGTTCGATATCGTGTCGGGCAAAGAGCTACGAGTCTACTGTCGGTCACTCGTGTCGCTCATCTTCGCTGGCCGATATCGGCCCGCAGTGTCGCCCGGGGCAACACTAAGTGAACCATCCCTTCCCTCTCGGGATGAGGGAAAGCTCACCTAGTGTCGCCCAGCACAAGCACTGGGGCGCGATACTCTTGCTCTCACAGCTTCCTTCGAAGGTGGCTCCCGAACTTCTGAACTGTCTTGTCTGAATTCTCTTCCGACTCTCTCGACTTGTCTGACCTATCCGACCTTGCGAACGGTCCGTCTGTCCGACTGTCTTTTCGGCTTCCTGTAGCTGATATTTATAGGTGGTGGTTGAAGGAGTTATGGCGCTCGAAGTGCCACGTAGCTCCTCCATACGCCGGTCGATTGATGTGGATGGACGATACAGATGCATCTTGGTGCGAGGTGCTGGCTATCGGTCACGTGGCGGGCGGCACACCTGCCGGTGGGTGGCTGTGTCACCCGACGAGTTTGGTCGTGGATGCGGCTTTGGCTCCCTGTCGGGTAGACGGTATGTCGGTCGACACGTCCTCCTTGCGCAGCTCCCTTCTCCTCCGATCATTCTCGTGTCGCCCAGCCCCTGTCGGGCTGGGTTGTATCGGGCGTCAGGAAGGTCGAGACGGACTTAGACTTATTGTGGGCCGGAATCGGCCTTATTGCACAAAAATGAGGAAAACTCTGTAGAAGATAGGAAAAATTGGAATAAGAGTGTTGCTTGGCCAATTATTGCGAAAGTACATATAAAAGAGAGGAAAATAGAAGAAAAGGGCAGTTTTGATAACGGAATAAAGGGCAAATACGTCACAAAATTTGGTGTTATCAACTCCCCCAAACTTAGCTTTTTGATTGTCCTCAATCAACATTTAAACTAAACTTTGTGTTGCTTCTTCTTGCACAGCAAAACTTTAAGGCTAAAGGGTAGCACAAGATTTGCGATGTCTTGGAGGTAATGTTGTCTTAATGCGAACAAAAGACCTTGCCCTACTTGCCTTATTATTTAAGTGAAATTTTTCTTCTCCACAGCTTCAGCGAGACTTTGGTGTATGATTCCGAAGTTAGCTTCCACACCAAACAGCTTTATTTTAGGGGCAGAAAGTTGTGTATAGGGTAGGCTAAGGCTTTTTGGGTTTTTCTTCTTGTTTCCCATCAGTCCATCCAGGTAAGGGTCCGTTAACGGGCAAGTGGTCCCTGCAGTCCAAGCCAGTTAGCTTTAGAGCAGTGATTTCACATCCTACGTACCACTGCCCCGGATCTACCATTCCTAAAGATGGGTACTTTTGGAAAACAAGTGTGTATATATATATATATATATATATATATATATATATATATATATATATATATATATATATATATCTTTTCTTTTATTGGGCACAACTCTCATGCTTTTATTCACGCTCATAAGGCTTCTTTCTCTTTTTGGGATTTTTTCTGGGTAAGGGAAAACAAAAGAGATATCTGCTGTTTGGGCAGCTTTTTCCTTCTCCATACTCGTCTCTTAGCTGTTTGCGAGATTATTATTTTTCGAAAATTTTTGGCATGGCAAGGCACAATCTTTTGTTTGTTTGAGACAGCATTATCAGAAAGATATGACAGAACTTGTAACTCGTTAAGCATACAGAAAGCAAACATTGCAAGAAGTCACAACAGGTTTTTATTATTATTGCAGCAACTTTGTACATATGCATAGGGACATAAATTTGCAGAGGAAAGATTTTTGAAAATTAAAAATTTTATATATATGGCATACATGCGTAGATCAAATATACAGGAAGCTATAAGTGCACATCAGCGTAGAAAGCTTGAAGAGTTAAAAGAAAATTTATACCTCCCTCACTGGCATATGGGTACCCCCCCCCAAACTTACTCCATACTCTGTCCCAGAGTAGAGAAGAAAGCAAAGGTGAGGTAAAGTTTAGCCAGTGAGGGTTAGCTTGCTGATGTACTGCAATAAGCTCCTACGAAGTTGCAGCATGCCATTGGGAGGTTCTATCGGGTTTGCTTTGGCGGTGTAGCGGTTGAGCTTGAGCGTAACCCTCAAAATTCACTTCTGGCGCACTCTTTCTCCACATCTCCGTTGTGAACATGAACAAAAGGACTGATCATCAGTCCCTAGCTCAGTTCCCAGGAGTGTGTAGTCAGGGTGGCCCCTCTTCCTTATGAGGACGGAACCGGGGTGCCTCGAACTTGTTCGGAGGCCTTGGTTTCCGCACTCTTGCTGCCCCTGGAGATGGTCATAAACCACCACAGGGACAGGTTGATAACTAGGTGACTCTCTATTAGAGATACCAAATCAAGAAAAATCTCCCCTTTCATTGTTGTTGTCGTTTCTACCCGACAGTCGTTGTTGATCCCCGCGTCGTGCTTGTTGGCGCGGCCGGTGGTTTTCTCCATACGAGCCATACCTGTTATTCAAATTTAAAATTTATTCATCCGTTAGGAAGGAAAGATAAAAACAAAAACTGTTAAAATAGGGAGATAAGCGATCGGATGATATGACGTTGTCGCGCGATACGGCTCGCCGCCCAACACAGGTGTGTCGAGCGATTCGAGGTCACATGAAGCAAAATCATGACATCGCCGTGAGAAGCATGATGCCCGATACGATACATCGGGAAAACGCTATCGACCGGCGTTACGCGCGAAAGCATGTCGGGCGATAGAAAATCTGCAGGTCATGTAAACCCGATAAGCGGCTCGGTAAAAGATACTGGCGTCGGGCGACAGGGTTATCGGCCGATAAACGTGTCCGTCTACAACCCTATCGGGCGATAAGCCATGTCGTTTGGTAAGAAAACAACAAGCCGGCCGATACGCTTCACACGATCCAAAACATGTGTCGGGCGAGAGAAAATGTGTCGGGCAAAAGGTGTGTCGGGCTATACCTTTGCTCTCAGGAGGCATCGCCCGTTACCAGGGCGAAGGCAAGATGGCTGACACACGAGCAAAAGGGAGGATCACTTCGTGCGTTCCAGGTGGCAAAAAGGAGAAAATGATAGCCCGACACGAAGAAACCTCCACGCTATTTATAGAGAACCCAGCTGGGGGTAAAACGGGCAAAACATGGCGCGCGTCGGGCGTTTTAGTCACACTATTCCCGAGACGCGCAGTCCCATCGGGCAGTCCAAGGGTCATCCGCTGCCCTTGCGACGCCCGGGGCGAGGCTGCCCGATACAAGCGGTTATGCGCCCAGCTGGTCGACACGGTAGAAAAGCGGGCGGTCAAAAGGCCAAAACTAAACCTGGGTGAAGTAAAAGGCCATTGCAGGGTAAAACATCATTGGTATAGAGAAGGATCTCCTACCTCAGATTATATTACTCCTCAATGCTCCGCAAAACACAGCGGTGGCCCATAAAACAAAAAGAGTCAGCACACGTTCGCATGCACTGACTCGGGCCTTATTACAGTCCATAATGTTTGTTTTTACAAAGAAAAGAAATGTATCCTAATCTATGACTCGGGCTGCCTCCCGAGGAGCGCTGAAGTTTCCGTCACCAGCTCGACCGGCGTAGGCTCTTCGGTTGTACCCGCATCCAGCAAGTCAATCTCTGCTTTCCTGACAAAAGCTTCATCTTCATAAAACCTTTTCACTATGTGCCCGTTCACCTTGAAGATCTTAGTCGGGTCATCCTTGTCGCGGAGCTCCATCATTCCTGATGGGTATATCTTTGACACAGAAAACGCTCCCGACCATCTTGTCTGTAATTTCCCAGGAAAAAGGCGGATGGAGGACTTGAATAACAAGACCTTATCCCCTTCGCTCACATCCTTTCTCCTAAGGTGGGCATCATGCCACATTTTTGTTCTTTCCTTGTAGATCTTTGCATTCTCGTAGGCGTGAATCCTCAGCTCTTCGAGCTCTTGAAGCTGCAAAAACCTCTTTTCTCCTGCTTTGTCTAGGTCCATATTTAGGAACTTGATCGCCCAAAGGGCCTTGTGTTCTAGTTCCAAAGGTAGATGGCAGGATTTTCCGTATATAAGACGGTAGGGGGTGGTTCCAATGGGCGTCTTGTAAGCAGTACGGTAGGCCCATAATGCGTCGTCAAGTTTCATAGACCAGTCTTTCCGCGTGCGGCTGACAGTCTTTTCTAAGATCTGCTTGATCTGTCTATTTGAGACCTCAACCTGCCCCGACGTCTGTGGGTGGTAGGGCGTAGCGATCTTATGTTTTACTCCATACTTACGTAGGAGCACTTCGAACTGCCTTTCTCCGAAGTGCGACCCGCCGTCGCTTATAACGGTGTGCGGTACACCGAAACGGGGAAAGATGGTCTTCTCAAAAAGCTTGATAACCGACTTGGCGTCGCATGTTTGGGTGGCTACCGCCTCTACCCACTTCGATACATAATCTACTGCCACTAGTATGTATTGATACCCCTGGGATGGGGGAAACGGCCCCATGTAATCAATCCCCCATACGTCAAATATTTCCACTTCGATCCAGCTTGCCATTGGCATTTCATTCGTCCGCCCTATATTTCCCGTTGACTGGCACTCTTTGCAAACCTTTACAAATCGTGCAGCATCTTTAAATAAGGAGGGCTAGTAGAAACCTGATTGTAGCACTTTCGTCGTTGTTCTTTCGCTACCCAGGTGTCCACCATAGGGGGAGGCGTGGCATCCCTTTAGGATATCAGCGGTTTCTTCTTCCGGGATGCACCTCCTGTACAAGTTGTCTGCGCATCTTCTGAACAGGAGAGGATCATCCCAGTAATAATTCTTGGCATCCGTGAATAGCTTCTTCTTTTGATTGTAGGTGATGTCAGGAGGCAGCTCTCCACAAGCAAGGAAATTGCAGATGTCTGCAAACCAGGGCAAACCTTCCTCTTGAGCTTCAGCCATCATAAGAGCTTCGTCGGCAAAGTCGTCGTCGATTTGTGGCCCTCTCTGTCTCTCAGCCACTATCCTCGATAGGTGGTCTGGGACCACATTTTCTGCGCCCTTCTTGTCGATAATTTCATGATCGAACTCTTGGAGCAACAAGGCCCATCTCAACAATCTGGGCTTTGCGTCTTTCTTTTGCATTAAGTATTTTATTGCCCCATGATCTGTGTATACTTTGACCTTGGATCCGACGAGATACGACCTGAACTTGTCAAATGCGAAGATGATCGCGAGCATCTCCTTCTAAGTGGTTGTGTAACTTACATGTGCTTCGTCCAACGTGCGACTAGCGTAGCAAATCACATGGTGCTTTTTATCTTTCTTTTGCCCCAGGACTGCTCCAACTGCGTAGTCGCTAGTGTCGCACATTAGCTCAAAGGGTAAACCCCAATCTGGCGCTTAAAGGATAGGTGGTGATACTAAAGCATTTTTCAGGGCCTGAAAAGCATTGAGACAATCGTTAGAGAAAACAAATTCAGCATCTTTTACCAGAAGATTGGACAATGGTTTGGAAATCTTTGAGAAGTCCTTGATGAATCTTCGGTAATATCCGGCGTGCCCGAGGAAGCTTCTTATCTCCATGATGGATTTTGGTGGAGGAAGCTTAGATATAGCTTCAATTTTGCTGGTATCCACCTCGATCCCACGCCTTGAGATCTTATGCCCTAGAACGATGCCCTCCCGCACCATGAAATGACATTTTTCCCAGTTCAGGACCAGGATATTTTCCTCGCACCTTTGAAGTACTAACGACAGATTCTTCAGACAGCTATCGAAGTCCTTTCCATAGACGGAGAAATCGTCCATGAAAACTTCCACGATGTCTTCTAGAAAATCTGAGAACATTGATATCATGCATCTTTGAAAGGTGGTGGGGGCATTGTAGAGTCCGAAGGGCATCCTTCTAAAGGCATAAGTGCCGTAAAAGCAGGTGAACGTCGTTTTCTCTTGGTCGTCGGGTAAGATGGGTACCTGGTAAAATCCTGAAAAGCCATCAAGAAAACAAAAATAATCGTGATGCGCTAATCTTTCAAGAATTTGGTCAATAAAAGGTAGCGGAAAATGATCCTTTTTTGTAGCCTGATTTAGCTTTCGGTAATCAATGCACATTCGCCAACCGGTGACGGTCCTTACCGCCACCTCGTCACCCTTCTCACCCTTAACCACAGTCATTCTGCCTTTCTTGGGTACTACGTGGATCGGGCTTACCCAATTGTTGTCGCTAATTGGGTAAATGATCCCCGCGTCCCTAAGCTTTATTACCTCTTTCTTGACGACCTCCTTGAGCATCTGATTCAGCTTCCTGTGGGGTTGGGCCAGAGGCTTGGCAGACTCATCCAAGTTTATGTGATGCATGCAAAGGGCGGGGCTAAGGCCTTTGATATCATCTACGGAATATCCTATAGCCCCCCTGTGGAGTCTTAACTCCTCAAGGACCCGGTCTAGCTGATTGCTTGAAAGATCGGCGTTTACGATGACAGGGTTCCTCTGTTCTTCATCTAAAAATTCGTACATCAGTCCTTCAGGCAACGCTTTTAAATCCGGCTTTGCTCTGGGTGTCTCCTCCTCAGGTTCTCCCTCAAGGGAGGCATACTTCGCAGAGTTCACCTCCTCCTCTTCTTCTTGCAAGTCTTTGTCATAAAGGTTGAAAAGGTCGAGATGCCTCATGATCTCAGGATCTTCGAGGTCGGGATCCTGACAGCTTATTGCCCTTGCGAGGGGTCCACTGTCCGGATATCCTCCTCTATTTCCTCGTAGAATTTATTGTAACTATCCGCAAAACAGGCCGATTCTGACAGGGATGGACCTCTCATGATCTCCTTCATCTTGAAGTCCATGTGGTTGTTTCCAACCCTCAAGGTGATTATCCCTTCAGAGACATCAATCAGCGCCCTCCCTGTTGCCAAGAAAGGGCGTCCGAAGATGATCGGACATCTAGGATCTTCGGCTGCGTCGATGACGACGATGTCGCAGGGAATAAAGAAATCACCGACCCTAATCGGCACATCTTCGATAATGCCAACAGGTCTTTTGAAGGAGTGATCTGCCAGTTCAATACGCATATTGGTTCGAACCATGTCGGTCAAACCCATCCTTTGCGCGAAACTTAAGGGCGTGAGGTTGATGCTTGCTCCCAAGTCCGCCAGACCCTTCCGCTCGACATTGTCCCCGATGGCGAATGGGATTGTGAAAGCTCCGGGATCCCTTCTTTTTGTTGGCAAGCTGGGCTTTACGAAGGCAGAGGAAGTATAGGCTAGGTAACTATCTCTATCCTTCCTCCCCTTCTTTTCTTCATTATTAGATCTTTGAGAAACTTGGCGTATGTGGGCATCTCCTCCAAAGCGTCAAGGAAGGGGACTTCAAGATGCAGCTTCCTGATCGAGTCCATGAATCTTTCGTGCCGCTTTTTCAGATTTGCCTTGATCAGCTTGTACGGGAACGGTATCCTGGGAGCATAAGGATTCCTCCCACCAGATGGCTCATCGGACGGTCTCGGCGCAGGCTCTTGGGCTTCTGCAGGCCTACCTCTGCCTCCTGCTGGAATAGCATCCTTGGGCCCTTGCTCAGGTTCCGGTGGGGCTTCATCAGCACGCTCTACCGTCTTTCCTGATCTAAGCACTGCCATTACTGCAGTTTCAGGGTGAGGGAGCGTTTTTCCTGCAGGGTTCTTCATCAGAGCAGCCATCTGAGACAGCCGTTGATCGACCTCCCATTGCCGCATCTGCAGACTCGCCATCTGGTGTTGCATGGAATTCAGAGAGCCAGGGTTGGTAAACATCCCTTGTACCAACTGGTTGATAATGGTGTCATGTCTTTTTATGTAGGCGGAAAGCTAACCAACCCAATTAGGCTGGGTCGCCCTCTCGCTTTGGCTCTGACATTCGCCCTCAGAAAGGGGTTGCTCACAATGAGGCATGGTATCAAGGCTCGGTGGAGTAGGTCACATCTTTGCAGGGTACCTGAAATATCATGAGAAATCAAGTTAGAACACAGAGTTATTTGGTTCGGCAAAGAATAATGCTTAAAGAAACAGAAAAAGAAAAAGAAAAAGAAAAAGAGGTGTTGTCCAGCCTATTTCTAAGCTTGAGGCATGGGAGTGTAGTTAGTGGCTTCGGATTCGTCAACAGTGCCATTTGCCTTGTCCCCGACAACGGTGCCAGAAAGTTGACCAGCCTAAATCGCGCGTCCTAAAATTGGAGGCGCATTTGAGGTAGTCGAGCCTTCACATTTATAACCCGAATCCTTCTAGGCCCCCGCAACTTTGTTTACGGGGTCGAAGTAGTCATACGGGGTCGAACACAGGGACAAGGTGGGTCGTGTTGACGACTCTGAATCGACACTCTACACTCTGGTGGGTATAAAGAGATATTAAAGTTCCTCGAAGGGGAACAACAAGCTGTCACGATTAAATCAAAGAAAACTATCTCCAACTGGAGTTACAAGAAAGATTAGGATTTTGTCATTTAGCAGTTTTTAGGAATTTTCATGCAATAGAAAATAGAAAGATAAACTGCAGTTTAAGGCGTAATGCAAGGGATAAGACTTCGTAAGACAAGCGGTAGCAGTAACACCCTGCACCCCTCCTCTCAGAGCGGGTTCCTCTAACCAAACTTCAACACCCCTCTCGAGGTTGCTGGGCTCAAGTTAGAGTGGAATGATACTAAAACAACTCCGTTACGGGCACTCTCATACTCCAGAACCGGACCAAACACTAGAGCCACAACCCAACTCTCGAATTAGTTGCGACGGGAAAGACGATTTGGTAGCTAAGCGAAACGTGATCCAAAACATGCAAGCTAGAGTTCAGATATCTAACACAGCAGTTACCCAATCATAAGGCACCAAGCATTAAACAAATAGCAATTTAGCATTTCTATTTCCATAAGCAATAAGGGTCTTAATACAATGCATAAGCTAAGAATTTAAATAACAGAATTAAAGATAGATATCGCCTTCTTGATGTAGAAGAACGACAGACTACTGTAGCTCTCCTGCCCGATACCAGTCAGGAGCCGAGCCCGATACGGTAGTGTTGGGCGGCACCCCCTCTCGGGCAGCGTCGACTGACGATTGACTGTATCGCTCAAGGACCCTGGCCGATACGCTCATGTCGGGCGGCGCACCCTCTCGGGCGGCACGCATGACGGGCGGAGCGTATCGGGTTCGATATCGTGTCGGGCAAAGAGCTACGAGTCTACTGTCGGGCACTCGTGTCGCTCATCTTCGCTGGCCGATATCGGCCCGCAGTGTCGCCCGGGGCAACACTAAGTGAACCATCCCTTCTCTCTCGGGATGAGGGAAAGCTCACCTAGTGTCGCCCGGCACAAGCACTGGGGCGCGATACTCTTTCTCTCATAGCTTCCTTCGAAGGTGGCTCCCGAACTTCCGAACTGTCTTGTCCAAATTCTCTTCCGACTCTCTCGACTTGTCCGACCTATCCGACCTTGCGAACGGTCCGTCTGTCCGACCGTCTTTTCGGCTTCCTGTAGCTGCTATTTATAGGCGGCGGTTGAAGGAGTTATGGCGCTCGAAGTGCCACGTAGCTCCTCCATACGCCAGTCGATGGATGTGGATGGACGATACAGATGCATCTTGGCGTGAGGTGCTGGCTATCGGTCACGTGGTGGGCGGCACGCCTGCCGGTGAGTGGCTGTGTCGCCCGACGAGTTTGGTCGTCGATGCGGCTTTGTCTCCCTGTCGGGTAGACGGTATGTCGGCCGACACGTCCTCCTTGCGCAGCGCCCTTCTCCGCCGATCATTCTCGTGTCGCCCAGCCCCTGTCGGGCTGGGTTGTATCGGGCGTCAGGAAGGTCGAGACGGACTTAGTCTTATTGTGGGCCGGAATCGGCCTTATTGCACAAAAACGAGGAAAACTCTGTAGAAGATAGGAAAAATTGGAATAAGAGCGTTGCTTGGCCAATTATTGCGAAAGTACATATAAAAGAGAGGAAAATAGAAGAAAAGGGCAGTTTTGATAACGGAATAAAGGGCAAATACGTCACAAAATTTGGTGTTATCAGATACCCATTAAGAAATGTAGTTTTAATGCCCATTTTCTAGAATTAATAGTCATGATAAGCTTCAATAGTAAGTATGATCCTAATAGATCTAACAATGGAAACTGGTGAAAATATTTCCTCATATTCAACACCTTGAACTTGTTTGAAGCATTTTTCTACCAATTGAACTTTATAGTTTTGTACATCACAATCCATAGTAGTCTTCTTCTTGAAGACCCATTTGCACCTATGCATTTTTCCTCTTCAGACAGTCCATCTTAGATCTCCTAGCTTCAAGATATTTCTCTTAATTTTTTCTTTCTATAGTGTTGTAGTAGGTTGTGGTTCATCAACATCAATGACCAACACATAATCTTGTTCACTTATGAGAAATTCATATATCTCTAGCTTAAAATGTTCCCTAATAGATCTTTGAGGTGCCTATATTACATAAGAAACTTGAGATTCCTAAACATTTGCGGTTATTCTTGTTCCTTGCCAACCTCCATCGGTTTAATGTTTTCTCATAGGTCTTGAACTTCTTTGAGTTCCATTTTCATCCCACTGGTTTTGGAAATAAATCCATTTTTCGAGGATTAATAAAACAATTCTAGAAATAAGCAATATGTTATTATGTGGAATATAAAAGTAATACCCTTTGGTTTCCTTGGAGTATCCGAAAAAATGTATTGCATCATATTTGGGTCGACACTTTTTACAAAATTGTTTCCTTACATAATCTTCACATCCCCAAATCTTCACAAAGGACATATTTGGACATTTCCCAGACCATATCTCATATGGTGTCTTTTGTACTAATTTAAAAGGTATGTGATTAAGTATAAACATTGTAGTTATATATTATATCCCCACAAGAAATATAGAACTATAGTAAAACACATCATTAATCACACCATGTCCAAAAAGGTGTGGTTCCTTCTTTCTAATACATTATTAATTATGTTGTGGAGTTCTAGGTTGTGATACATTACAATCCCTCATAAGGTCTTCAAAGTCTTGGCCCATAGATTCACCACATAGATATGATCAAAGTTTTTTGGTTCTTTTTCTAGGTTGATTATGTACTTCATTCATGAATTTGATGAACATTCTAATTGATTTTGACTTGTGTCTCATTAGACACACATAGACAAATCTACTAAGGTCATTAGACAATGTAATGAAGTATTGATGACCACCTCTGAAATTTGTGTTAAATTGTCCACACACATCAACATGTATCAGTCCCAATGAATCACTTGCCCTTCCACTATTAAATTTAAATGATGATTTAGTCATGTTACTTAAGAAACAACATTCGCATGTCTCAATTGAATCAAAATCTAATGAGTCTAGTTATCCATCTTTATGAAGTCTAGAAATGCACTTCTCATTTATGTGTTGTAGACGACAATACAACATATAAGTTTTGTTTGAGTCATTGAGTTTAAGATTCATAGTATTAATATTATAGATATTTGTTTCAAGATCTAACAAATAAAGATAACAAGATGTTAGGGGACTTCCATAAATGTTCTCACCTTTTGAAATAGAACATCAACCATTCTTGATATGAAATTGTACACCTATTTTAACTAAAGATGAAACAGTAATAATTTTCCTATTTATGGAAGTTACATAATAGTAATTCTATAACTCAACTGCAAGCCCCTTGATCATAGAGAAACAATAGGTGGATATAGTAGTGGCAACAAATCATGATCCATTTACAACACATAGTTCCCCTCCCTTTCATCAAGGATCTACTTCTTTTCAGATCATACACATTTGAACATATGTGAGATCCACATGTGGTATGTAATACCCATGATAAAGAAGTATATATGTTTATCTCTATAACATATATACCGGAAGTGGATATCTTTATCCCATTTTTCTTGAGCTTAAGTTCCTCTAGGTAGAGAGGACATTTTTCTTCCAACTTCCATCCTAGGGATAGTGATGACAATCACCTTCTTTAACCACTACTTCTTTTGCCTTGTGTACAGAAACAACAGACTTTTGGCCATCCATAGAACCTTTCTTGGCTTTGTTCAAAGTTGGACTATAATAATGACCTTCTTAATTCTGATTTTAACTGGATTAGGGTGTGAGTCGGTCAACTCATGATCTGAGTCAGTCGACTGGTGATCTGAGTTAGTCAACTCGTGATGTGAGTTGGTTGACTCATTAGACTTGGGATGGAAATCCGATAGCCTCTGACTCTTGGCTGTTTTAGACTTAAATTGTTTGCCACAAATAGAGAAATTTGTTAATTTAGCTTCTTTGACCATTTGATTATTTTAATGACGCGAGTTGGTCCACTCGGGATTTGAACCGGTCGATTGACTTTAATGTTGGTGTTCCTCCGATTCATACTTTAAACTCTTGTAATGTTTATTCAATTGATAAAAGATAAATTCAATTTAATCTTCATACATGTTCTGTTGTGTAACTTTTCGACAACTCAAAGAAGGACGCTTCAATCCATCTACCACTATTTAGGAAGTAGCTTTGGGATTGGTTAGAATTGATTCATGATAGATATCCTGGTAGTTCCCTCGACGAATGTATCAATTCATCACCTGCGTACTCAAGCAACGCCGAAGGAAGAATTTCTTTATGTGTTGCTTTGAGGGAATCTGTCCTACCTCCATTAGTTTCCATATCCTCCACGAAAGAAATAGTAGACTCCACAGACGTAAGGAACGTGATGATTTAGACTTTTTTGAGATAATCATACATAGTTTCACATGATTATGTATGGTCAACCTCAAACTTGGCAAACGTCTTCCACCTCTCGTGATACAAGTGTGGGATCTTGTACTGTATTCCACTTGTACATTGTTCGTGGTTTTTTTTCCTTCTTCTCCAAAAATTATTTGTCTGTTTAGTGATAGTTTATCATATCCTAAGACAGAGATGCTATTATCTCCCGATCTATTCTTTTGTCCCTGAGCAGAAGACGTTATTCGATGCTGCATCCACCACAAGTACCATCATTCTTATCTCCCGACCCATTTTTATGCCCCTGAACAGAAGATGTTATTCGACATTGCGTTCACCACAATTACTATCCGGCGATTCTCGTGTTGGAGGGATGGCAGCCCATGATTGGTATGAGATGGCGCCACGAAGTACAGATCGCAGTTGTCTGTTGCGCCATATTTATCTCTTGACGTCATCGCACACGTCAAAGCTAGTCGATTACGGGTGCAGCTGTTGGCTGTTAAGTGGTCGTACGGAGAGGCGCGTAGAAATATATGTCTTATGGTCACCAGAATCCATTGGAACTACACTTAGGTTGTTTTCCATCGACAATCTCATTTTTTCTTCTTAGGAAAATGATATACAGACAAAAAGAGGAGACGAGAAATAGGACTTTTTTATCTCCCGGATAGTCCAATAGGTTGTTTTCTGTCATGCTCCCAAATATAGCCACTTAGGAATCTGGAATGATAGGAAATGTGAAAGAGAGTGAGAGAGAGAGTGTGAGGGGGGGGGGAGTGGGGAGAGAGGGGGTAAATAAAGTGGTTGTAGGAGAGAGAAAAAAAGAATAAGTTAATTTTACAAATACTTTTGAACCATAATATATTTTTTGTCGAGAAAAACATTATTATATTTTTTACAAAAAACATTTTGCAAGAAGACCATTTTTAATATATTAAAAAAATGAATATACAATACAAAAGAGGGGAGATGATGTGATTTGAATAAGAAAAAAATGAGAGAAATAATATTTTTCTTATAACTTTCAATCCTAATAATTTTTTGATGAAATAAATAATGTTATTTTCTTTACAAAATACTTTAAAATAAGATCAATGTCAACATGAAATCCATAAAAAATTACATCACTTTCTTTGTATTCCTCGTATTTTTTCTAATATCTTTCTAATCATAAAACTTTTTTTATAAAATGAAAATTATCGCATTCCATAAAAGAATACTTTATAACAAAACCAATATCGACAGAGAAAGGAGTAATCAATTTTTCTTATAACTTTCAATCTTTGGTGAATTTTTCGACAAAATAAAAATCATTAGATTCTTAAAAAAAAAGTATTCAAACAAGACCAATTGTATGTTATCTCCCTATAATTGGATGTTATCTCCAGTCTAATTGGATGTTATTTCTGGTCACACTGGATGTTATCCAACTGGTCATTATCTCCGATCAAATTAGATGTTACCTATGATTTATTTAGATGTTATCCCCGATCCAGTTGGATATTATCTCTTGTCTATTTTTATAATATCTCCAGTCAAATTGGATGTTATCTCCAATCCATTTGTATGTTATTTTCGTCCAGTTGGATTTTATATCCGGTCCATGTAGATGTTATTTCCAATCTATTTGTATATTATCTCATGTCCATTTGGATGTTATGTCTGGTCCGTTTGGATGTTATCTCTATTACATTTGTATGTTATCCATGATCTAGTTGAATGTAATCTTTGGTCTATTTGGATGTTATTTCCATTTCACTTGGATGTTATCTCAGGTCCAATTAGATTTTAACCCCAATCCATTCAGAAGTTAACCCTAATCCAGTTAGATGTTATCTCTAGTCTAATTAGATGTTATCTATGGTCCAACTGGGTGTTATCTCAAATCTAGTTGGATGTTATCTCTGGTTCAATAGTAAGTTATCAGAGGTCCAATTGGATGTTATCTCCAATCTAATTGGATGTTATCCGAATTCCATTTAGATATTATCTCTGGTCCAATTGTATGTTATCTCAGATCCAATTGGATGTTATCTCCGATCCAATTGGATGTTATCTCAAGTCCACTTGGGTATTTTCTCTGGTCCAATTTTTTGTTATCTTTAGTCCATTTGTAAGTTTTCTTAGGTCCATTTTAGTGTTAACTCATATCCAACTGGATGTCATCTCAAATCCAATTGGATGTTATGTCCGAATAAATTGGATGTTATCTCATGTCCAATTGGATGTTATCCCATGTCTAATTGGATGTTATTTTATATCCAATAGGATGTTAGGTCCGGTCCATTTGTATGTTATCTCCTGTCCATTTGTATGTTATATCTAGTCCAACTAGATGTTATGTCAAGTGTAATTGGATGTTAATTATGGTCCAGTTGGATGTTATCTCCATTCCATTTGTATTTTATTGATGATCCACTTGGATGGTATATCCGGTCCTTTTGGATGTTATTTCCATTGTATTTGGATGTTATCTCAGATCTAATTAGATGTTAACCCCTATCCAAGTGGATGTTATCTGTAGTCTAATTAGATGTTATCTTAAATTTTTTTATTATATCTAGTCTAATTTTTCATTACCTCTAGTCTAATTTGAAATTCTTTCTGGTCCAATATATATTATTATCTCTAGTCTTATTTTCTGGGATCTCTATTCTAATTTGTTGTTATCTCTAGTTCAATTCATTGTTATCTCCAATCCAGTTATCTCTGGTCCAACTTGTTATTTTTGTTAGAGTGAGCAAATACAAAGAATAGAAGGGAAGTATTACAATTAATTTTTATAAATTATTTGATATCTCAAGTCTACTTTTATATTATCTTTGGACCAGTTTGTTGTTATCTCAAGTCTAATTTATATATTATCCTTATTCAATTGAATGTTATCTCAGGTTCATTTGGATATTATCTTCGATCTAATTAGATATTATCTCAAGTCTAATTGGATGTTGTATATGGTCCAATTGGATGCTATCTCTGGTACATTTGAATGTCAACTCAAGTATATTTGTGTGTTATCTCTGATCTATTTGGATGTTATCTCTGATCTAATTAGATGTTATATAAAGTTCAATTGTTCTTTTTAAGGGAGAACAAATATGACAAACAACAGGGAATCAGTATCGTTCATTTTTCTTTATCAAAATTATATTTATATGGTTTTATTTTAAAGTATTTTTTAAGAATCATAACTTTTTAATTTTGTCAAAAAATTCATTACGAATTAAAAGTCATAATAAAAAAAAATCTCTCTCATCTTTTTTCTCTTCTTCAAACCATCCTTTATCTCTTATTTTAGATTATATATTTAATTTTTAAAAAAAATGTCAAAATTGATTTCATTGTAACATATTTTTATAATGAGTACAACAATATTTATTTTGTCAAAAAATGTGATACAATTAAAAAATTATTAACAAAAGTAATTTTTTCTTTTTCTCTCTCTCTTGCAACCACTATCTTTACCCACTTTTTCTTTCCGCACTCTCCCTCGATCCCACAATTTTCTATTTATTCTGTTTTTGGAGCAACGTGTTGGGGGTATTGGGAAAGTAGCACAAGGACACTGGTTGTTAGGGGTGTAAACGATGCGGGTCTAGCCATACCCATACCCATACCCATCTAATTTAGCGGGTCTGGTTCCGATTCTAGAGCCGCATAATAAAAAACTTAGAATCGCACCATACCTGTATCCTCTATAATAGTGGGTATGCAGTGAAGGTATGCGGGTAAGAGGTTCTATAAAACATCATATTGTTTATATACGAAAAATTACTATGTTCTATGTATTTTAATTGAATAAAATATTATTATTATATAATATATTAACATAAAATAGTTATATTAGATAATATTATATTTTATAAATTATCATTAATTAATTAATAATTTACATATTTTTAGTCATCATCATAACGTTTAACTTACGTAGAAAGTAATGTAAATTAGTAGATATTTTGATTCTAAGTTTACATATATATGATATTCATTATTGTAACTAGAACAGTTAATTCTTAATTGTATGACTAGTCTCAACCTTATTGTGGTTAGAGTAGGATATAATCTCAAGAATTATATTAGTTGGACTAGTAAAGTATGATATACATAATATATTATTTAAGTTGTTACTTATGTATAGCGGGTACACGAGTCTAGCAGGTATGGGTCCAAGCATACCCATTATTGGACCCGCTTATATGCGGGTCCAAGGGTATACATGTCTAAGGATATGCGGGTATAAAAATTTGACTCGTGACGGGTTTTTTAAGGGTCCAGATTTGTCGGTACGCGGGTCTACCCATACCCATTTTCAGCTCTACTGGTTGTCCGGGACCACGTCCAGTTTTCTCATTTGATTAGCTAATCTTTTTTTTCTTAATTATGTTACTCCATGCATTAATGGTCGCATGAGAAACATCACTTCATACCAGTTATTGCAGTCTATTGACTGGTGCAAACGGCCACAAAAGGCCTATTGGTTGCCTGTTAAATCGGGCATGGGTTAGGATCATACCGTCATCACACGAGTCCAACTAGGTGAAACTACGTGAAATGCACGTTAAGGGTAGAGCTCATGCTGCACTCAAATTTTAAACTAAGATCCTAACCACTACTGACTTGTCCGGGCCGTACAGTTTTTATTGAATTTATCTTCAATTCCAGCATTATATTCCTTGGACCGACAACTTATTCGCTAATTAATCGTCCTTCAATATAATATACTAGGCAGAAACCCGTGTTATGCACGGGCTGGAGAATCACACACAAATTATAGTTTAAACAGAAGCAAAAGAAAAACAAAACTGCATGTATGCTTTCAATTCAGAATAAATTACATACAAATAGCATGCAACATAAGCTGTTGGTTTATAGAAAAGTAGAAGATAAAAAAACTGGAGGCTAACTCATAATCCAAAACATAACGGAAGCAAGTATTGTACATACGAAAATTTCTAGTGCATGGTTAGGAGGCAAAAAAGATTTATACAAATAATAACAGAACATCAGTACACTTAATAAGTTTCTCATGGGATGAGAGCAGTAGCTTGGAGTATATGTCAAAATAGTTTGAACTTATGTTCCATAGTACTTCTACTGGCAAGTTATTTGTTAGTAACTTTACTTGCACTTCATTTACACATAACATGAAAAGTAGAAGCATGGGTAAGAGTTCATATAGAAATTGTTTCATTAAATATAAATACAAGAATGTATTGTCAAACTAATTTTATCGTAAAAATAAATTGATTGTATTTTTTATCAGATCACATACAGCTTTTGTTGATGTTGTGTGTTATCTTACCTTTTGAAGTATCATAAGTTGGTTCTTTGACTTTGAACACTCGTCGTTTGTATTTCATCACCTGTAGAGAAAAGAAAAAGTAGAGATTAGAATCATATAAAGAAAAAAGAAACTAATCCAAAATTTGAATGATGAATCTAGAATTTTTACCTTTCAAAGTATCATCATCTACTTTGAAGATGCATTTATCATTCATACTTTGATGTGAATCTCCTATAGATAGAATAAAATTGGAGATAAGAATAATACATTTAAAAAGGAGCTTTTTAATTGGATGTGTAGTAGACAAAAGTTTGACAATATATAACAAAATAAATAGCTTCATAATCAATAATAATAAAGATATAATTTAATATGATATGATTATCTATATTATGTATTGTATTATGGGTCATATGCAAAGAAGTGTAAAAAATATACCATATGCAATCTTACTTTCTTTATTTGACTTTGAAGCTCTACAACTCTTTTAGATAGAACAATTTCTTTCGATGGTGTTTTCAGACTGATTTCTTTGAGATTGGAACTCTCTGTAGCTGCAAATTATTGTTTAAAAAATTGTTTACAAATTAGGTAAAAATGAATAAGATGTATGATTCCTTTCATTTTATTTTGACATAAAATGTGATTGATACTATTTATGTATAGGTTAATAATGTTGAACTTATGTTCCATAGTACTTCTACTGGAAAGTTGTTTGTTAGTAACTTTACTTGGACTTTATGTACACATAACAGGAAAAGTAGAAGCATGGGTAAGAGTTCATATAGAAATTATTTTATAATATAAATACAAGAATGTATTGTCAAACTAATTTTGTCGTAAAAATAAATTGATTGTATTTTTTATGAGATCACATATGCTTTTTGTTGATGCTGTGTCTTATCTTACCTTTTGAAGTATCATAAGTTGATTCTTTGACTTTGAAATCACTCGTCGTTTGTATTTCATCACCTGTAGAGAAAAGAAAAAGTAGAGATTAGAATCATATAAAGAAAAAAGTAAGTAATCCAAAATTTTAATGATGAATTTAGAATTTTTACCTTTCAAAGTATCATCATCTACTTTGAAGATGCATTTATCATTCATACATTGATGTGAATCTCCTATAGATAGAATAATAGTGTAGATAAGAATAATATATTTAAAAAGAAACTTTTTAGTTGGATGTGTAGTAGACAAAAGTTTGACAATATATAATAAAATAAATAACTTCATAATCAATAATAATAAGGATATCATTTAATATGATATGCTTACCTATATTATGTATTGGATAAACTTCACATCAATTATTTATGGTAGATGTCCTTATAATTTTCGAATTCATGGACAAATTTATCACCTTATTGGTTCACTTTCCAGTTATGAAACCTTTGTATGAGCACTCTAGCGGCGGGCACACGCAAAAGAGACTGTAAGACCAATCAAGAGTCAGCTACCATGAGTATTGATAATAAACCCTCAAACTTCTTTCTCAATCACAACTAAGCATCGTTTCATCATTCGTTGCTCACCAAGATATGGCTAAGGATCAGGTCTTAATTCATAAAAATGAGAACAAATATTACATGGAAAATCCCAAACATGCTTTTCGTATATAGTACAAATATATCATTTGTAATTTCAAGTTTGCTTAAAGCATCCTTAAATTTTTTTGAAATATGATTAACATTAAACCTACCATTTTTAAGTATAAATAAAGTAATTGGATGCATCTAATTATTATCTATCATCAAAATCACGTATACAATAACAAAGGGTCTTAGTATATTTAAATTTATCAACCGATATTATAGTTAACAATATCCAACAAATACATTAAGTGTATGTAAACGAATGGGGTGAAGGGTGTTAGTGATCAAAGAATTAGTTTGCAAATCGTAGTTATCGTGAAAATGACATAAATATTTCTTTTTTATGGCATTTGTATTGCTGGTTCAAAATGTTGCTTGTGATTTGTACAAAGTTCTTGTGACATAAATATTTCTTTTTTATGGCATTTTTTGCTACATAGTCAATGCAATGCTCCGAGTTGGTGTACTTGTGAATAATTTTGTTAAATTCATTAGAAATACCAGATTGAAAATATTGAATAGCTTTTATCAAAATAGGTATTTGTCATGATAAGAAATCAACAAAAGAAGGTACCTTACAAAAACGTATCGAAGATATTTCTTTAGCACCTAATACACTTTCCACTCTTCTACTTTTTAAAAAAATATTATAAAATTCACGATCCCTTTTGAGTTGTAAAAGTATCTAAAATTTATTCTGTAATGTACTTTATTTAACTTCTCTAATCTGTTCTGAACTAAGTATCTATTTAGCTATTCGAGTTCAAAAATTCTAGGTATGTAATGGAATGTGTTGTTTTATAGCCCGTGGTTATCAATTTTACTTTTCTTCTTATCTTTTTCTGGATTTCTTTTAATCTAACATCATGGACGAGAATAGCTACTAACTGAGAAGTTCTCATACAGTTTCTACAACCATCCCATATAGCTGACTTGTTAACATAGGTTTCCTATCTAAGAAACATTACTCAACAGAAGAAGCAAGACATGAAAATTTTTGTATAATGAAATGATATGTCTTGAGATCATAAAAGGAGACACCCAATAATAAGAAACCCTCACGGATCCCTAGAATATTAGAAAATTTTGACTTGGGTTAACTTGACGTTGCACACATACATGAACCATGCATGATACAACAACCACTTAATCACTCTTTAAGGTATTATATACAAAATCATCAACAACAAATTCGGGGTTGCCTTACATTTATAGAAGAAATAATTATCATACATAGTCAAATGGTGCAATTGTAACTAATAAGTTTAAGTGAAAGATATAACATAACAACCATTTCCATTTTCCGTCAATTGAATTCAAATTCAATATTGAAGTTGCTAATGTTTTGTCAAAAAGATAGATATAGAAAAAATATCAGAAAATTTGAGTTATAGATGGCAGACTTAATTGAATAGAAGTTGTAACTTTACCTGGCTCTCCTTAGTGGCACTGGTAATAACAGATGAGACATTAGGATTTGAAGCACACCATGCAATTGCAAGTTACGCCAAGGGAACCCCTCGTTCTTCAACTGTTGGTTTCAGACCATTTACTTTTTTCAAAACATCATCAACAAGAGATCTGCTAGCAAGATTATGCAATTCCCCAGTTGGCGTCAAAAATGATATATAGCATATTAATAAATGATCAAAACCTTATATATATTCTCAATGTAAGGCTTATTAAGGACTTGAATAGCTTTCAATTATATGCTAAACAACAAAATAGTGTGAGGAAAACAAAAACCATGAATATATATATATATATATATATATATATTCTCAATGTAAGGCTTATTAAGGACTTGAATAGCTTTCAATTATATGCTAAACAACAAAATAGTGCGAGGAAAACAAAAACCATGTATATATACATATATATAAGAAATTGAATTTTATAACAGTTTATATATAATAACTTTATAGCCTATGAAGGATATGAAATGCATGCTAATTTATAAGTTATACAAAATGCAAAGTAAATACCAGTCGGCAAGCTCCTGCAAAGGAAATGAAGCGTGTCATCTCAAGTTGTGAGGTCATTGGCTGTAATGATTAAGCCTGGAAGAAAATACAAGACAAAAGTGATCATTATTATCTCGGGTAAGCATCAAAAGTTGAAGAGAATAGATATAAATGAGTAGATACATCCATTTTAGAAGAAGAAGAAGAAAAGAGCATGGAGAACAAATATTCTGGAAAACGAAATTGCTTTCAACTTCCGGGCATGGACCTCCATATGCACGGCAAAGAGTGGGAAGATAAAATACGCTAGTAATAACACAAAACGCTAGTCGTAGTACTACTTGATATTACCCTGCCATATTTGCATATTATTGCTCCATTGCAGGCACCACTGTCGGAGTAACGCGGAGCTCTAGCCGATTGCCGCAGCTGCAATGGGTTCAAGCAAGCAGCCACAGACGCAAACGAAGCTGGAACTGCCGGTTTTCATACAGCCGAGCTCAATGACTTCACATCAATCTGGTGGCCAGGCGGAACAAGGTCAGGCGGGAATGCTTTGCAGCTGGACAGGCAATAGCGGACCTGACGCCGACGAAGGCGGCGCAAACTATATTACTATGACGGAGACAAAATTGAGCACTCTTGTCCGAACGCGGCGACAACGTTGATCAGGAGGAGGAGGAGATTGAGGGGTCTGGTACACCTTGCTAACAGTCGCCTGTTGCGCTCTGCATGCGGAGGAGGAGTGCGGAAGATCGGGAACCTCGAAATCCTGAGTCCGGTATTAAAGGGGTTTGCTATGCAGACCCATTCTGGCCAGAGTTTGGACAGAAAGAGAGGACGAAGCGGCCATGGCTCGCCGGGACGAGAGGGAGACGCGGCTGGCTTACATCTGCCGGTCTTCGGCTTCACACGATCCAGAGATGTACTAAACTCTAACACACCGAGCAAAGTCGGTGCCAAGAAAGACTCTTTTGGAAACAAATGATCGTAACAATTACAAAGTAATCCTCAAATGCCTTTTTATATACAACCACATACCGTTTTATATAGCAAAGGATTTACTTCCAATTTTGAAAAATGATGTAAAAAATTGCAGAAGAAACCCCACACGGGCTCTCTTATATAGTATAGATGCTGTAATTTCGGTAGCCGGCTTGCATTCATGACGAAGTTACACTTGCATGTTTGTCGATTATACCAAATTATTGCACAGAGATCGTCTCAAATCCATGTGCATGCATGTATCGCGCCGCACTGATTAGCTACGTGATAAACCCAAGCAATCATATTAGTCCCTTGCAAAGCTGTGCTGAATCCCAGATTTGGAGTTCAATGGGCAGTAATTTCTTTAATCGCTCAGAGTACCGACACATTATATGCAGCGTTAGTAAACCGCATCACATGGATAATTCGATAAGGACACATTCATGCCACAGTAGATTACATCGGTATTCCACAGTAGATCCTCCATGAAGGATACATCCAAGCTCAAGGCTGGCTGGACATAATGGCTGTGGGACAGCGGTCTGTAATACCAGCTACCCAGCTGCCATGTCCTTTTTGCTCCACTTGGTGGCATAAATGCGGTGAGAGTGATTTGTCGCTGCCTAATTAAGTCCCTTGGTAGGCATGTATTAATGGTTTTGTTCCAACATCACGTAGTCTACATTTTGGTATATTCAATTGGTATATCAATGAACCAGATATTACATCACAGCACGTGAAGTATTACGATAACAAGTCAGGGTAAATCATGATACTACTGGTGAGAACAATCCGGCCAAAAGGCCGAGTCAGGAGATAGGCAGTGCATGCGGATGCCACATTAGGCAAACTAGCAGTGACACCAGTGGGTGCATGCATTTGCCTTTGAGGGCCCCAACAGAATAGCAAAAAGAAATTAGTGTTGGGGGGATTCCCAATAATACAAAAGCCATGTTTCAAAAATAAGAGGAATTGGCAGAAGCTGAAGCTTTTTTTTTTTATAAAAGATCATTCATTAATGAAAGACAAAAGCAAGCTAGCACCTGCTATGTCGGTTGTTACACTACTGGTATGCTAAAATAAAGGGTGGCAAGTTCTGCAGAGAGAAGAAAAATAGTCTGTGGGGGAGGCACCCCATAACAAGCCTCGAAGCTTGACAACTAGAGTTAAAAATGCAGGAACATCAGTCTACGTAGATAGTGTAAAAGTCATGGCTATTGCTGCAGCAGGCCGATTGTAGCTTCATCATCAATCATCGCCTTCAAGTCGCAGAGAAAATGAGCCTCTGATCCCCCCTCTTGTGAGTCATTTGAGCCCTCCTTTATATTTTTCCCTACAAATTGAAAGGATATGAAGATCTGAACTAATCTGGGTGATGATGATGCTCTTTGGTTTTATGGTGTTGTTGAATATTTTGTTGTTTCTTTCTCTCCATAAGTTCCAACATATGGTGACTAGGAAATTGTCTCCATTGAGAGTGTAGTTATTTCTGATCAGTGGGAGACCAGTTGGAAAAGTTGTGAAGTTGTGGTTTAGTTTATCAACCCTAAAAAAATGCAAGAAGATGTTGCTGGAGAAGTTGCAATAGAATAACCATTGATTCATAGAGTCAATGTTTTCAAGACATAGAGAGCATCTCGAAGGACCATAGAAACCTCTTTTGTAAAAAAAATTGTCAGTTAGCATTTTATTTTTTAGTAGAAACCAGAAGAATGTTTTGTGTTTTTGTGGCCACTTATGTTTCCATATATAGGAGAAAGTCAGGGAAATACCACTAAAAGTCAGGTGGTTGTAGGCAAGTTTGACACCATCTCCAAGAAATCCGGTTTGACGAGTTGTTTTCTAGTTCTAGTGTCAGGTTTCTAATGTTTTCTGGTTTAAGGTGTAGAAGCAAGCACCTCTTTAAAGAGTTGGATCTCCTACTTGATAGGAGGCCAAGAGCTTTGGCAGTGTTTATCTTTTTGAGATTATTTGATATAGTCCAAGAAGTATGCATGTTGAGGATGGTTTGACGTTTATACCACGGGTCTTCCCAGAAAGAAATGAGTTTGTGAGAGTGAGGGGGTGTTGATTATTTGTTTAATGTGAGGAATGTATTTGTTTATGTATTTCTAAAGAGAGGAGGCGGTCTTGCTATGTGTTTTATGCCAGGGAGGGAACTTTCGGTAATATTTATTTTTCAGCATGTTTCTCCAAATTTTGTTGCTTTTATTGGCCAGACAGTTAATAATTTTTGTGATCAAATAGAAAGTATGAGATTCTAGGATGATAATTCCCCACCCCCCCCTAATTAATGGGGGGTTGTGATAGTGTCCCAGTTGACCAGGTGAAAATGTTTGCTCATGTTAGGGGTTTGTGGTGATTGTTCCAAAGAAAGTTTCTTCAAATTTTATCAATGGCCTTTCTGGTCTTGGAGGGAAGAGGAATGCAACTCAAGTAATAAGTGGTTATTGGTGTGATGGCACTGCTGAGAAGGCAGAGACGAATGACCAAATTAAGGAAATTATTTGTCCAAGATGATAATTTGTTGTTTATCATCTCAATGATCAAGGTCCAAGTGTAGTGAGAGATTTTGAGTGGAGTGATAGGAAGGCCTAGGTATGTAATAGGAAAATTTTCTATCTTGCATCTCAAAAAGTCTTTAAATCTAGTCATCAAAGATTGTTCGATGTGGACCCCAAAAATTGAAGATTTTTGCAGGTTTATTTTGAGGCCCAATATGTATGAAAAGATTCCTATAATTCTGATTGTGTTGATGATGGATTTGTCCTCAAGGGTGATAAGGACAATAGTGTCATCTGCAAATTGTATTATGTTTTCATGACACTCTGTGGGAGAGTTGATCAGGCCTCCTTCGACACCTAGTTGTATCATTCTACTTAGGATAGAAGTGATGATGATAAAAAGGTAAGGGGATAGAGGATCCCCTTGTCTAATGCCATTTGAGTTTTTGAAGTAGCCAAAAGGTACTCCATTTATTATGGTTGAGAAGGAATTTGTGGATATACAAGCTTGTATCCAATGGATCCATTTTGCAGGGAAACCAAATCCCTTGAGGGTATGAGTTAGGCATTGTCAATTTACAAAGTCAAAGGCTTTTTCAAAATCTAGCTTAATGACCAAGACTGGAGATTTGTTAATATGGCAATGGTGGATGGTTTCGTTGACCATCATGTAGGCATCCTGGGTGCTTCGCCCTTTGAGGAAAGTATTTTGTTTTAGAGGGATAATATGGTTGATGTGAGGCTTGATTCTGTTTGCTAAAGTTTTTGCAATGATTTTATAAGATGTATTGATTAGACTGATAGGCCTGTATTGTGAGTTGAGGCCTAGTTGGTCAGTTTTTTTTATGAGAGTTATTAATGTTATGTTTATGTGTTTTATGATATTGTGGGTATTTTTACTCTAGTGTAAATCCATCAACAAGGCTAGGAAGTTTTTTTTGTAGTGATCCCAATTTTCTAGGTAGAATTCCACATTTAATTCATCTGGTCCAGGAGATTTGTTCTGACCAAGTGCTTTAATGGCCTGGTTTAGTTCGTCTAAGGTGAAGGCTTGAATATGTGAGTGAGATTGAGGGATTTTTTTGGGACACAGAATAGTCCAATCTAGCTCATTTTGGCAAGAAGGTTGGTGGTGTGTGTTGAAGATTTTTTGAAAGTGTTCAATGATGTGGTTAGTGATAGAAGGTTTGTCCATAGTGATTGAGTCAAGGATTTTGAGATACATGATGGTGTTTTTTCTGTGATTGTTGTTATAAGTTTTGTGGAAGAATTTGGTATTCATGTCTCCTTCTTTAACCTAAGTTATCTTTGCTCTTTGTCTCCATTTAATGTCTAGGCAATTTTTTATGTGTTCCATCTCAGCTCTGATAGTTTGGATAAGAGAGGGGTACGCTGAGGGGTCTTGGTCTATGAAAAGAAATTGTTGTTCCAGGTTTTTGAAGGTGTTGTTGAGGTTGTTTGGGTGATGAAGGGTCCATTTTATGATGAAGATTTTCACTTGTTTAGTATTTTGGAGAATGTGCAATCCCATATTGGTGTTTTGTGGTTCAACTAAGCTCCAGTGGTTAGCACATTGGTTTGAGAAGTTTTTTAAGGTGAGCCAAAAATTGTCGAAGCAAAAAGGTCTTTTTCCCCATATTAAATTGGTAGTGTCAAGAATAATAGGGAAATGGTCTGAGATGGCTCTGTGGGCTGTGTGGATTATGGTAAGGGGGTATTTGTCCTCCCAAAGGGGGGAGTAGATGAAGTGGTCAAGTCTGGAAAAGGTTTGGTTTCTATAGCAGGTGTAATTTGCATTAGCAGGCTTGGTATCAATCATGTTGTGTTTTGTAAGTTGGGTTGTAAAGTGTTTATCAGCTGTAGACATGGTTTGGGTAGTGTTGGAGATGTTAGTTCTGTCAAAGGCCTGGGTAATGAGATTTAAGTCCCCTCCAATAATCTAGGGGGGTTTGATGGTATTTGGTGAGGATTTGTCCAGTTCAGGTTTCTTTGTTATTTCTCAGTTCCCCATAGATCCCTATAAAGGTCCATTTAAAACCATCCAATATGTTTCTGATAGAGAGAGTGATAGAGATGTCTAGGCTAGTAGATTCAGTGATAGAAAAGGTCTGGTTATTCAGTCCTAACAGGAGTCCCCCTTTAAACCCAATATGAGGAATCTGAAACCACAGGGTGATTATGTTTCCACCAATAGTTTTGAGAGCAAAAGGTGTAAGGTACGATTTGGTCTCTTGAATAAGAATGAGGTCAATGTTGTTTTTGTATATGTGGTAACAAATTTCTTTTCGTGTTTTTAGGCAAGTTGCCCCACATATATTCCTTGAAGAGATTTTCATTGGAATCACTGAAGAGGTTCTATCTGATCAGTAAGAAGTGTTTACTGGATTTTCATCTTGTCAAAGAAATTGTTGGTGTCTTCTACTTCCTTACGGTTTGTCCACCCCATGAAGTGTTCTATATCGTGTAAGGCTTTATGTGCATTATTGTCTTCTTCAAAGTTTATACCTATTTTATTTGCAAATTTTGTGAAGCTAGTGATATTTGACTAGGATGCAATGTATTCAATGTTGTTAAGATCATACTTCGATGAATCTATCATAGGAGAAGTTATATCAACTAAATCAGAGTAGGCTAAAAGAAAGGATTGAGTCGAAATACCAGTGTGTTGGCAGTTGATGATGTGTTTTATCTTCATGCCTTCTAGACTGGGCAACATGGCTTGAGTTGGCTTGTTGACACCTTCTCCTTGTTATTTGCTTTTCTATTGAGGACTCTATGACAATCTAATTTCATCAATAATGACTGACTTGAGTTTATGCATGGTGTTAGGGCTATTGTTGATGGTGTTGTTGTTTTCATTGGTGGTGGAAGGGAAAGAGTGGTCAGGTCTAATAAATGAGGAGGCTAGTCGGTCTTTTGAAGGGGATGATGATCTAGGCCTTTTTTGTTTTTGGGATTTTTTGAGTTTCTTGATGACGTAGTCGAGGTGTTTTTCCTCTCCCAGACAAGATGTCTTTCACCAGCTTTTCTGATGGGGTTCTATGGTTTTTTACCTTTGGAATGGCAAAACCATGAAGGTGGGTGGGTTGAGAGGTCTGAGAAAGCTTTCTTCATCTCAGATGGGTGCTCAGTAGAAAGCTTGATATTGTATATGGATTCTCCCAGCCTGATGTTAATGGAAGTTGGCAGAGAGATTACTTGTTTGACTGCAAAGAGGTTGTAAGCTTTGATGTATTGTGTGGGATACAGGTTTTGAGGGTTGATATATTGTAGAGTGGCTCCTATGGAGTTGGATATTCCTCTGAATATCTCAACTTCCCAAAGGTATGGTGGGAGGTTGGAGATAGAAACCCAGTCTGAGCCACCCACAGGAACTTCAAAAGCCTCAAGCTCAACTGACCATTTTGAGAGTTTAGCTTGGATGAAGCTAGAGCCACAAGGGATGGTCAAGACTTGGTTGAAGAGATGATTTATCTTTGTTCCTTCAAGGAACGAGTATATCAATTGGGTAGGTGAGAAGATTTTTGGTTTGAGGATAGTGTGTCCTGGGATAAGCAAGGCAATGGCTCTGGTGATGTCCAAAATGTTAACCTAGTTGTTATCTATGTTGTTGTCAACATTCACCAAGATGCTTATAAGAGTAAAAACTTTGAGTAGTCTCATGGAGTTGGCTGGAAGATCAAGAGATATGGCATACTCCAGGTGAGCAGGTGCTTCCATTGGGGTAAAAAGTTTTTGATAGCTAGGTTTTGGTTTCAGGGAGGATGAGATGTTCTTAGGATGTTGATGTGTAGAGGAGTTTGATCGATCTTTAGGTGTGAGATGGTTGTATAGAGTTGTGGGTTGTGAACTTGTGGAAGGGGTATGGTATTTATGCATGTATGGGTAATGTGGGACATTTGCATGCTGAGGCAGGAGTGGAGGTTCTGCTAAGCATGCAAAAGGGTTGTTGGAAAAGAGGGAGAAATGATTTGTTTTGTTTTGGAGATTGGATTGATCCTTCCTGGGTAAGTGGTGGATAGTTTGAAAAGCGGTGTGGGAAGCATATTTTGTTCTGGGGAAGTGTCATCCCTTTCTATGGAAAGGGGTGTAAAAAGTAGATGTGGTGTTGGCTGGGCAGTGCTTTTTTATGTGTGCTTTTTGTAGGCACCTAAAACAAGTTATGGGATTTGGGAATCTGTGGGCTGAGTGGTTTCTATTTTTACAGGTGTTACAGAGAAGCGTTCGAAATGATCATCGAGGGGGAGCTTTCTTCCATGTCTGTGAGGGGTAAGAATGTCCTAGACACTCCTGAAAAAGGGAAATCGAAGAGGTCTGACCTAACCTAGGGAAAGAGATATTTAGTTTATTTTTGTCTCTAGGTATGATTTCTTCATTTGGGGGAATCTTGGGTCTGTTTGAAAGTAGAGAAGGGGGGGTCATAGTAGAGAGTGTATACCTAGCCGCGATTGTGTCTGGAATGAAATTTGATGTTGTCGTGTCTTCTTTTCATCATCTTCCAAATAAGATGAGATTGAGATTAACCAATGTTTTGTGCCAATCGGAGGTTGATGAACATCTCTGACGAAGAGTTGATCCACTGAGTTTGAGGATGGTGATATCGAACATGACTTCTTCTTAGAGAAGAAGGGAAGTAGTTTTTGAGGTGTATCATTGTTGAAGTTACAGACCCAGGCTGAGAAGGTTCTGTGGTCAACTAGTTTGAGGTAGATGGTCCATTCCTGTCTGAGATCAAGATCAGAGATCATCTGAGCCCAGCTGTCAGTAATGAGCAAGGTTGATGCTTTTTTTGACCATCTTTGATAGTCTGTCGTAGACTGTTCGACTGTCACCCCGAAAGTGTGGTGACCTAGTCACACAGAGCAAGGACCCAATGATATGTCAAAGTGGTGGTAGATCCAGTCCCTAGGGAGAGGGACACTAGTCATAAACTCAGGGTTGAAGAGGTGGTATTCCATGAAGGAGAACCTGGATTCCATGTTGGGAGAGATGGGTGTCGTCGGGTGAGATATGAGCTTCTCCGATTGTTTCTTATGGTGTAGTGCTCTCTTGAAGATAGATGGTTTACCCAGAAGATACTGAGGTTTGTTGTAGAGGCACAGGGCCATTGTGAGAGATCCCCCTATTCTCATGATGGGATGGAGGAGATGGAGATCGCCGAAAGAGGATAAATGTGGTGTTCAGTTTCAATTGATATGTTATTCTTCTGCAAGAGCACGTGGATATTCAGGGTGTCATCGGGTGGAAAGAGAGGGGAAGAACCCAGAGTTCACCCTGAAGTCTATAATCTTCAGTGTTATGGGGAAGTTTAACAGGTGGTGTGAAGATCTTGCATGTAGGCGCTAAAAGGGTGGGGAGTCATTAAATGTTGTTCTGGTGGTATCACCTACCTCTGGTCTTCTATAGTTGTAGTAAAGAGGAGGGAGGATTCATGATGGAAGCAAGAGGGGGGAGACCGGATGCCACTAGGTCTCAGGGCTGTAGAAGTTACCTGGTGTGGAGAAACCCTGGTGCTGTGAAGGTCCAGGATGAGGTGAAGGATTTGTTCGACTGGTTGGTACTAGAGCAGGTAGAGTTTCTCACCGGAGACGGGAGTTTCTTACCGGATATGGTGGAGGATCTGATCATTGGGATATAGACCTAGGGATTTCTAGAGAGAAGTTGGAGCTTTCTCTCTCTTACTCCTTCTGTTGGAGTTGCAACTGAACTTACGTGATGTAGTGATACCGAGTAAAAGGCACTGGCAGAAGCTAAAGCTAGATGGCAAGGGTTTGGACTTAAGAGTGCTCTGCTCATCATACATGCTTGTCATTGATGTCACCCTCCCCTCTGATGCATCATTGAGGGACAACTTGGCCCCACTTGTTTGATGCAAGATCACATAAATTCTCTATCTTGACCATGCAGAGGGTTAGGTCGTACAACAACCAAAAAAGTTACAGATAGTTTAAAAATTTTAGTCCATTGAGAACTATGATTGTTTATTGGTAAATAAAACTCAACAAAAATATGGTGAACCCTAATATAAGTGATTTATGTATGGTTGGATATGTACTTGCAAAATGCGTGACTAGGATGACTTAGTCAGCTAGGAAATGGTACTCTTGGTTGATAGAGAATGAATCACCTTATTTTCCTATAATGGATGAGATGGTTAGGGATAGGAGATGAGGTATCTCATTTGTTGGATAGGTTGGCGAGGGAGTAGGTCTGGATAAGGAAAGATATGAACTGGTATGGACGTATACTACTAAGATGTGTAGCTAAATTTTGAGAGAGATATTTGTGGTAAGAAAGAGGGTGGAGTGTGTATAGGTAATTGGGGAAGGAACCCTCAAGCTTAGGGTCACATCAAAACTGAAGTTTGATGGAATCATTACATGAGAAAGATATGACATATTGTATGATATGTTATTTCCATATGTGTGAGCAATTACAAGGAGGATTTATTATACTAATCTTGAGTATTTTTCCTGATTTTGTCAAGAAAAAAGATACACATCTATTGCAGTGAAGGTAGAAGACGATTTTAAGTGCAAAGTATTTACTATGTAATGTGAAATAATTAACATCAAAAGAAACATTTGATCATTGTTAAAATATGGTTTATAGAATGAAATGGACTGTATGGAATTCATAAGAACTCTCATGTAAGTTTCTCTAATGTCTTCTTGATGTCAATTTGGAGGGAAAATAAACTATGCAATATGCATGTATGTATAAATGAGAGGAAATAGATAAATAGTATAAGACACCCAAATAGGGATAGAAATTAGTTGCAGTGTCTTGGGAATCCGTATTTGAAGGATTATATATTAAGATTCCAAGAGCATAGGTGTGAAGATTGTGTTTATAACTTGATTCATGTACATAGAGGGGAAGGGGTCGTGCACATGTTTTAGCATGTGTAAGTGGGTATCTAAATCAACATGAACAATGGTATAGATGAACATAGATGGTTGAGAATATTGTTAAGGAGTGAGATATGTCAAATGATGACAAGGATGTATTTAAAATTTTGGATGCATGTGATATATCTCTATATGAAAGGAGGGTTCCATCAAATAGTGTAAAGATCATTGTATTTGAAATTTCTAATCATTATGAATCCAAGGATTCCATTTTGTGTTGAAAATTTAACCATGTTGTTGACGAATTGTATAAGATCATGAAAAGTTAAGAAGATAGGGAATATATTGTTTGATCCTATCCTTGCTTACAAGATAATCTATTTGGTGACTCATTCAATAATATTAAGAAAAAAAATGTTTTTGTTCAATATGCAATCCATGATTCCAAATTTTAGGGAAACCATTACCATCAAGGCATGTCCACAAGAATATTGATATTATGGAAGGTCTTTTAAAAATATATCTATCAAGTTGAAAGTGGTGTGTTATTTTTGTATGTGAATGTAAGGTTCATATGATGATACAAATCTAAATTGGATTTTTCATCCTTTGTTGGAGATATGCCTATATATAATCCTCAAACTTGTTAGCTAATACGTAAACAAGTACTATGTGAAGAATTTATGGTTATACTTTTAGACACTAATGGTTTAATGACTCCTCTTTTAATCATCCCCCAATAAAGGAAAGTACCAAAAAGTTGAGAGCCATTACCTAAAATTCCCAACGATCCATATTTTAACCAAATAATAAATAATAGCAAATGATTTCCATTAATGAAAAAATTGTTTACAAGATCTGTAATGATTCTTCTCTAAGGAGTTACATGAATTTCTATCATCATAATTGTATATATGAGAAGAAGTATCTATCTAATCCTACTTTACATGGTTTCAATGCCTTCATGTAGAATTCATCAAGTGTCGGTCTCTTGATATATTGCATCTACCTAAAACATTGTGAAAGAAAAGCACATATCAGTATATCGAAATGTACTATGTACATGGGGTGCATGCAAAAGTGCACAAGTAATATAACATCATATAATATATAAATTACTTGCAAATAAAAATCGGACTTTGTTCACATATTTTTATCTATATGTGATACTCATAGTGGCATTATAATTGAACAGAATGTAAATAAACATCCTATAGTTTAATTGTTCAATCCTCAGAAAACACCTGCAAATTATTACGGGTAGCCATAACCATAACCACATACCTCTTCTAGAACCATGCACATTATTGAATCATAATTTAAGCATATCATCCAATCAAGCAAGAAAAGAGCATTCCAATCATTTAAAATACATGTATGTAAATTCTAGTGTCTGAAAAACTACTAGAGGGGGGGTGAATAGAGTTTTTGAATTATTTTAACAATTTATTGAATTCAAACAACCACAATTGAAATTGGAAGAAAGAGACAGGTGTTTAGAGTGGTTCCAACTATAGCAAATACTATAGTTGTCAGTCCACTACCCGGTTGCTTACCCAATCGGGATTTGAAAGTATTTATTTTATTACCTCTCGAGGATTTATACAAAATACAATACTTTCCTTTACACCGTTTGAACAGCCTTCACTTGAAGTAGGTGCACCAACTTTGAGGTAGCCTTCTTTGAAGTAACTCCAAGCTCCCCCTTGAAGTAGCCTTCCTCTCTAGAAGTAACCTCCCGTTGCACCAGCCTTCTGAAGTAGCTCAAAGTCTCCTTCTTCGCCAAGAAGATCTTCACCCTCTCCAATCCACAGCCTCCAACCTAGGAGTAGCAAGGAGAGTACAAACAATAATAGGGAACAAGAAAGAAAAAGGAAATTACAACTTATCCTTTATAGCCCAAGGCTTGATTTGCCTAGATCAAGCGTATAGATCTCCTAACCATGTGTGTGGACTTGTGAATGCAGTGGATAGAAGATACTAGCCTATAGGACACGAATTATGAGCTAAGGAATGAAATGGCCAATTTTCACAATGCTCAAATTGCTCACAAACAGATTGCACAAAGTATGCTCAAAGGTTTCTCAAGTGTAACACGTGGTTTGAGTGTCCTATGGCTTGTCCTATTTATAGGAATGGTCTAAGGATGCTTATGGACGTTCTAGACAACTTCTAGGGGTTTCTAAGTGCTTAACTAGCCGTTAGGTACAAAGTTGTTGCTTTAACAACGTCTAATTAATTAATTCTGCAGTTGCTGTCAGAGACCATCTCGGTCGACAAATGGTCGACCGAGACACCTACTCGGTCGAACTTTTGTCGACCGACAGGCTCTCTGGAACAAGTGATTTGCAACGTCTATCTCCAACTGCCAACAACCTTGTTAGTTGTGTCTAACTGCTACTTTGGATCTTTCTCAGTCGAGAAGATTGTCGACCGAGAGTGTCTCGGTCGAGGAGTTTGTCGACCGAGATTGATCATGTTTCAATGTTTCAATTTAGGCACTAATTATATGTATGAGTGTGCATATGTGATCCTATTTGAAGGGAATGACTTATCTAAATGTGGTGTTTAGCTAGGGAGAATCTAACGCTTGATTTACATGCAATCTAAGTACTTGTACATTATATATTTGTACAAGTTTTTACAAAGCGATTACATTGCATGAAAACATAAACATGTAAGCATATGGATTTCCCTAGTTGCTTTGTCATCCACTTTAATCCTACACACTCAAGTAGCTCGTTAGATTAATAAGAATGAAATGTTTGTCATAATCAAAACAAAGGGATTTATAGATGTCCATTTAGCCAACAATCTCCCCCTTTTTGAAGATGACAAACATTTCCAAAAATATAAATAAAGGAAATATAAACCATATGAGTTTCATACCTTTAGATTACCTTTTGTAGCTTTTTCTCTTGGTTATAAAATGTGTGCTTATCATTCCCCTTGAATTTTGGAACATGAAATCCAATTCACTAGGGAATATAGCAACTTTCAATGTAAAGCCAAGAGTTTATTTATGAAACTCATTGATTGAGTATTTCTAAGTTTTAGTTTTATATTTATTTCTCCCCCTTTGTCATTTCAAAAAGATATCCGTTTAGAAATAAAAACTCCCCCTTAATTAGATGTCCCATCAAATCTAATGAAAAAGATGTCCACTTAAAAGCCAAAATATCATAATGCAAGTAAGAGTTTTTGTTTAAGTAGCACAAATATCAAAGAAAACATCTTCCAAAGGAGTTATAAGCAGTTGCTTCCTAATTTTGTTAAATTGATCTAATGGAAGCGGTTTTGTAAAGATATCAGCCAATTGATCTTCTGTATCAACATGATGAAGGGAAACATGATTTTTGGAGATATGATCCCTTAAAAAGTGATGACGGATTTCAATATGTTTAGCTCGGCTGTGTAAAATAGGATTGTGTGCTAAGTTTATGGCGCTCGTGTTGTCACAAAAAATAGGCGTAGATGAAAAAGTAAAACCATAATCGTTTAATACTTGTTGCATATAAAGCACTTGAGCACAACAAGACCCAGCTGCCATATATTCAGCTTCAGTTGTAGATAGGGCAACCGTATTTTGTTTCTTACTGAACCAAGATACTAAAGCTCTCCCTAACAAGAAACAACCACCACTAGTACTCTTGCAATCAAGGCGACAACCAGCATAATCCGCATCAGTATAAGCTTTAAAATCCAAGGATTGTCCTTTTGGATACCATAAACCAAAACAAGTAGTGCCGACTAGGTAACGAAGAATTCGTTTAACTGCTAGAAAATGAGAATGCATGGGTTGTGATTGAAATCGAGCACAAAGACCAATGGGAAACATAATGTCCGGTCTAGAAGCAGTTAAGTAAAGCAAACTACCAATCATGGCTCTATATAAAGAATCATCAATAGGTTCCCCATCTTTATCCTTATCAATTTTAATAGAAGTAGCCATAGGAGTAGTAGCATGTTTGCACTGATCCATCCCAAAACGTTTTAAGAGTTCTTTAGTATATTTTTCTTGGCTTATGAATATTCCGGCAGGTGTTTGCTTAATTTGAAAACCAAGAAAGAAAGTTAGTTCACCCATGAGGCTCATTTCAAATTCTTTTTGCATAATGTCACTAAATTGTGTGCACAATGAATCATTAGAAGCTCCAAAAATAATGTCATCAACATATATTTGCACAACTAGGAAATCAGATGTATATGTTTTGAAAAATAAAGTAGAATCGGAATTTCCAATAGAAAAACCATTATCAAAAAGATATGTCTTGAGCCTTTCATACCAATTTCTAGGTGCTTGTTTTAAACCATAAAGTGCTTTCTTAAGTTTATAAACATAGTCACCTTTTTCCGGTATTTCAAAACGAGGTGGTTGGGCAACATATACTTCTTCTTGAATGATGCCATTTAGAAATGCACTTTTTACATCCATTTGGTAGAGTTTGATATTTTTATGTGCAGCAATAGCTAGTAACATTCTAATAGCTTCAAGTCTAGCTACCGGTGCATACGTTTCATCAAAATCTATTCCTTCTTGTGCTACTAACCGAGCTTTATTCCTTATTACTTCTCCTGCCTCATTTAGCTTGTTCCTAAAAACCCATTTAATTCCTATTATGGTTTTATCTTGTGGTTTAGGAACTAAATCCCATACATCATTTTTAGTGAATTGATTCAATTCTTCTTGCATGGCTATTATCCAATAGTCATCTTTAAGAGCTTCAGATATCTTTTTAGGTTCAATGATAGAAACAAAAGCCATGTTTGCAACATCTTTAAAGGAAGACCGAGTTTTGACTTTATCATCAGGATCTCCAATAATTAATTCTTGAGGATGATCTTTAATAAGTCTAGGTGTAGGTTGTGGTTCAACTTGGTGATTATTTGAAGCACCTTTCTCACTATCGTTTGGTATGTTTAAATTTTCGAATTGATTAGCGAGATCTATGATTTCTAGATTTTCAGATTTGGACTCTTCGTGAAAGGAAACATGAATAGATTCCTCAACTTTTCTAGATATAGTGTTATATACTCTAAAAGCTTTGCTAGAAGTGGAATATCCCAAAAAGAATGCTTTGTGTGATTTTGAGTCAAACTTATCTCTATCATCTTTGGTATTTAAAATATAGCATGTAGAGCCAAAGGTATGAAAATAGTCAACTCTAGGTTTCTTAGAATGTATTATTTCATATGGAGTTTTCTTTAAGTGAGAGTGAACAGTTACTCTATTTAGCACATAGCATGCAGTGTTTACAGCTTCAGCCCAAAAGGTTTTGGGTGTGTTGTGTTCAAGCATCATAGTTCTAGCCATTTCTTGTAGTGATCGATTTTTCCTTTCAACTATGCCATTTTGTTGTGGGGTGCGTGGAGCAGAAAAATTATGAGTGTACCCTTGAGATGTACAAAATTCTTCAAATGTATGATTTTCAAATTCTCCACCATGATCACTTCTAATGGTACATATTTTGCTTTGTAATAGATTTTCAATCTTGGAACAAAATTGTATAAAAACATGAATAGTATCATCTTTAGTTGCAATAAAGTGTACCCATGTGAATCTACTATAATCATCAACAATAACAAAACAGTATCATTTACCACCAATAGATTGTGTCCTCATGGGTCCAAATAAATCCATATGAATTAATTCTAAGGACCTACTAGTGCTAAGTACATTTTTTGATTTAAAAGAGGTTCTGGTTTGCTTTCCCATTGTGCATGGTTCACAGTTTTCAACTTGATCAAAAGATAAAGTAGGCAATCCACGAACAAGATCATATTTCACTAACTTTTTAATAACAAGTGAACTAGCATGTCCTAGCTTTTTATTCCATACTTGTAAGGTATTTTCATTTGCAAGCAAGCATTTTCCTACAACTGATTTCATAGAGTTAGGTTTAAGGATATAAAGATTTCCAACTCTATTTCCTTCATAAACAACATTTGTAGTGTTTTCTATCAATAACTTGCAGCAAGTTTTGTTAAATAACACATCATAACTACTATCACATAATTGACTAACACTTATCAAATTATGGTGCAAACCATCAACGAGTAGAACATTCTTTATTTCAAGGTTTGTACCAACATTACCTATTCCAATGATTTTTCCCTTACCATTATCTCCAAAGGTGACTGTTCCACTTTTCTTTTCTTCAAAGGTTTGAAATGCATCTTTGTTCCCGGTCATATGTTTGGAACATCCACTGTCAACTACCCATTCCTGCATTAAAATGTAGATTTTGGTACCCATGTGATGGTCCGATATGGTTAGAATCATTTGAGTACATACTTGTATAAAAGTTCTGAATCAGAAATCCAATCGGTCGACAATTGTTCGACCGACATCTGTCTCAGTCGACTAATTGTCGATCGAGAAGATTACTGTATTACAAACAAAGAAACACATAAATTGAACTCGGTTGACCAATTTTTGACCGAAATAATTTGCTGTAGATTTTGATTTGTTACAGACATCCGGTCGGTCAACAATACTTCGACCGATTAATGGTTCAGTCGACAATACTTCGACCGACTAAGTTTCTGTTTCAATATAATAGTGCAGAAAATTAACAGTATGCATGAAATCTTTTGTTCAGTTGAGATAAGACAATATAAATAGCAAGATGGAGCGTTTGGCCATATCTCAACTAAATTGCATTTGATTCTACTAAGTTTGAGGTTTTGGGACCCAAACTAATTCAGAATCCTTAGTCTTATAAGGGCATGAAAAAGAATAGTGTCCAAGACGTAAACAAAAATGGCAAGTAATAGAATCAACTTCATTTCTTTTTCTAGCCATTGTGTTCTTGGGTACAAACACAATTTGAGTTCTTTTGGGTTGATTTTTCTTTGAAGCATATCCCAAACCTTTTCTTCCGTTGAAGACAGTACCAATACTTAGAATGTTATCAAGTATATTTTTTCTTCTTAACTCATAAAGTTCTCTTTGTAGCTGAGCAATGTCATTCATCTTCTTGTGTAAATATTTTCTTGTTTGATCTAAATCAGATAGTAATGAATCTTTTTCTTTTACAACATTATCATAGTCTAGATGGTTACACAAAATAGGTTGAGTCTGAAAATCTTGTAGTTTAGCTAACAATTCAGTCTTTTCTTTAGAAAGAAGATCAACATTTGTTTCTAAAGTGAGTAGCTTTCTAGTGCAATCATCTAAAGATGTTTTTAGAGACAAATTCTCAAGATCAATGTTGTTCTTTTCAGAAGAAAGGTTATCTAATTTAGCAATTAGCTCATCATTTGATTTGATAACCTTCTTTAGTTTCTTCTTGACATCAACATACTTATCATGAATTTCTTGTAGATTAGTAACTAACTCTTCTTTAAGAAGATCAAGTAGGCTTACCTCTTGAGAGTCTTCATCATCTTCTCTTGCCATTAGACAATCCACCGTTTCTTCTCCGCTTTCACTACCACTTGACTCATCCCATGCAGCTTTATAGGCTTTTTCTCCCTTCTTCTTGTATGAGCTTTTCTTTCCTTTCTTTGCTTTAGGACATTCATTTTTGAAATGTCCTTTCTTCCCACATTCAAAGCACCTAGGAGGGGTAGAAGAAGAACTGGAAATTTTGTTAGATTTAAATCTTTTGTATTTCTTACCATTGACTATCAAGGCTTCTTGTCCTTCTTCTTCACTTGATTCCTCACTTTCTTGTGTGACAACCTTTGAAGCTTTTAGAGCCACATCCTTTTTCTTTCCTTGCTGAAGTTCACGTGCTCTTCTTTCTTCCTCTTCTAGGGTTGCTTCATGAGCTTCTAAGTTACCAATAAGTTGCTCCATTTTCAGTCGAGTGAGGTCATTTGCTTCTTCAATGGCTGTCACCTTTGGCTTATATTTTGGAGGAAGTGAACGAAGGATCTTTGATACCTGATCTTCTTCAAGGACAGGTTTTCCTAGGGCACTTAAACCATTAACAATAGTAGAGAATTTTGCAAACATTTCACTAATTGATTCATCAGGATCCATACGAAAGTGTTCAAATTTTTGTTTAAACATGCTAATTTTGGAATTTTTGACTTGGACTATACCTTCATAGGTTATGGATAATCTATGCCAAATATCATAGGCTGTGTCACAATTAGATATTCTATTAAATTCTCCTACTAATATAGAACAATATACAATGCTTACAGCTTTTGCATTCATTTGAGCTAGCTTTACCGTATTTGCATCCCATTCTACAAATTGAGTTTGAGGGAGCTCATATGGAGTTGACACCATTCTCCATAAGTCCCAATTGATGCCTTGGTAGTAGAACTGCATCCTTCTCTTCCAATATTGGTAGTTTGTTCCATCGAACGCTGGAGGCCTAGCAACAAGTGTCCCTTCGAGGTTGAGGTTGTTGAGCACTCCATCACCCATTTCTTCAAGACCTTGTTAGGGTTCCTTGAAGCCTACTCTGATACCAATTGAAAAACTACTAGGGGGGGTGAATAGAGTTTTTGAATTATTTTAACAATTTATTGAATTCAAACAACCACAATTGAAATTGGAAGAAAGAGACAGGTGTTTAGAGTGGTTCCAACTATAGCAAATACTATAGTTGTCAGTCCACTACCCGGTTGCTTACCCAACCGGGATTTGAAAGTATTTATTTTATTACCTCTCGAGGATTTATACAAAATACAATACTTTCCTTTACACCCTTTGAACAGCCTTCACTTGAAGTAGGTGCACCAACTTTGAGGTAGCCTTCTTTGAAGTAACTCCAAGCTCCCCCTTGAAGTAGCCTTCCTCTCTAGAAGTAACCTCCCGTTGCACCAGCCTTCTGAAGTAGCTCAAAGTCTCCTTCTTCGCCAAGAAGATCTTCACCCTCTCCAATCCGTAGCCTCCAACCTAGGAGTAGCAAGGAGAGTACAAACAATAATAGGGAACAAGAAAGAAAAAGGAAATTACAACTTATCCTTTATAGCCCAAGGCTTGATTTGCCTAGATCAAGCGTATAGATCTCCTAACCAAGTGTGTGGACTTGTGAATGCAGTGGATAGAAGATACTAGCCTATAGGACACAAATTATGAGCTAAGGAATGAAATGGCCAATTGTCACAATGCTCAAATTGCTCACAAACAGATTGCATAAAGTATGCTCAAAGGTTTCTCAAGTGTAACAAGTGGTTTGAGTGTCCTATGGCTTGTCCTATTTATAGGAATGGTCTAAGGATGCTTAAGGACGTTCTAGACAACTTCTAGGGGTTTCTAAGTGCTTAACTAGCCGTTAGGTACAAAGTTGTTGCTTTAACAACGGCTAATTAATTAATTCTGCAGTTGCTGTCAGAGACCATCTCGGTCGACAAATGGTCGACCGAGACACCTACTCGGTCGAATTTTTGTCGACCAACAGGCTCTCTGGAACAAGTGATTTGCAACGTCTATCTCCAACTGCCAACAACCTTGTTAGTTGTGTCTAACGGCTACTTTGGATCTTTCTCGGTCGAGAAGATTGTCGACCGAGAGTGTCTCGGTCGAGGAGTTTGTCGACCGAGATTGATCCTGTTTCAATGTTTCAATTTAGGCATTAATTATATGTATGAGTAAGCATATGTGATCCTATTTGAAGGGAATGACTTATCTAAATGTGGTGTTTAGCTAGGGAGAATCTAACGCTTGATTTACATGCAATCTAAGTACTTGTACATTATATATTTGTACAAGTTTTTACAAAGCGATTACATTGCATGAAAACATAAACATGTAAGCATATGGATTTCCCTAGTTGCTTTGTCATCCACTTTAATCCTGCACACTCAAGTAGCTCGTTAGATTAATAAGAATGAAATGTTTGTCATAATCAAAGCAAAGGGATTTATAGATGTGCATTTAGCCAACAGTGTCACCATCATGTTATCGTGATCATCTTGATCTCTCATCTTATTCAACAATATCAGTAATTATGGAAAAGTAAATGTTTTTAAAACATTTAATCATCTTGATGTATAAACATAGGGTTTTCATGCACTAAAACTTAATACACATGTATCCAAGATACTTTTGGAATAGGATGCATGATTAAGTCTCAACTACAATTTATTTGTGTTCCTGTAATTTTTCTAAAAATTTTGATATTTAATTTTACTATATTCTGATATTTAAATCATTTTCCAGATTTATCAAGTTATACATATACGGGCCTATCGAAAAGTGATACATCAGCATATATAATATTTCTCTAATTACCCCTTTTCTTCTCCAGGCATACGGATCCCGGCTTGGGCGTGCAAGTACCTCGACACAACCCACAAGGTGGGGTGGGTCCAGAGAATGGGAACCTCTCCCTTTCTTCCTCACGCATCCCTAAGACTGTGAAACCACAATACAAGCACCACAGGAAGTGTCCTACCTCCCACCGTCTCACATCACCACTGCCCAAATTCCTCCCACAACCTTTGTAACATACAAGATCTTGGACCCGAACCTACAACTTTGACTTTTTGGACTTAGCCAAACAAGGTTGATGTGAGACTTAAAAGATATTTTGTATAATCCTAATGAGCTAATGCGTGTATAAATCATCGGTTAACCTAATGTCTTACATTAGTCTTAGGCCAATAATGGACACATAAAATATGTCACATGTGGTAATAACGAATTATATTAAATTTTATACAAATAATCTTACATAACTCATTAAAAAATCCCAAAAGTGGAATCTAAGTTAAGAATCATGTTCCTTGGGTCCCAATTGCTCTGGGAGTCAAGTTTTACATTATTCACATAATAATAATAATAATAATTAATTTAATTCAATTTGGAAAACATGATGAGTTGTTCCCAAAACTATAAAATAAATGATAAATGCCACCAAAAGTGGAAAATAATCTTATATTTGAGATCTACACACTAAAATATGCCTTTGGGTGAATTTTCACTCAATTTGGAGACTATTTGATTAAAAAGTGAAATCAGGAGAGTGAAAGTGTGTAGATCCTTCAAAATATTAAATAGATGTACAAATATCTTCAACATGTAAAATTGATGGCAAATTTGCATCCAAGGCTCTTAATGTGACTTGTGGGTGAAGTTTCATCGAATTTGGAGAACTTTATAACCATTAATGATGGAGGAAAGAGAAAATAATATTTGATTTATTTAACACATTAAACGTTCTCAATAGGAAAATCTAATTGTATGTTTAGATTCCTCATATAAAAAATAGGCTATGTGTCCATTTTCACTTAATTTGGGATTCGTTTGCACCCTCATAAGAGGTGAGAGAAAAAGAGAAATAATTGCATTCACACTTTAATCGAGTTTGAATTGGATAATGTTTTCCTTAATTTTCCCATTCACACAGTTTATGATTTTGGGACTTCTCTCGGTCATTTAATCCTAGATCTAATGGTGTGGAAGTCATCTCCTACCTTGTGTACTAGACCGCCCCACATGAATAGTAAACTTGTCCTTACGATGCATATATCTCTGTCGTCTCTTGATGATTTGTCGAGATTTTTGTGCCTATACATTTGTGGTTGATCTACTAGTCATGTAAATCTCAAACCACCATGGTCACCCTTCTTCCTCTATTTCTACCCTATTCACCTCTTCCCTTTCATCTTTTCGCATCCTTGCATCATCAGAACCTCGTGAAATTGGTCCCAGACCTCCCCTGGGATATCAGGGTTATGTTTCCCACTTTGATTTGGTTTCATTCACTTTTGATCATCCCTTCCCTACTCCAATAACCTACGCCGAGGACTTGGAGCTGGGGCGAGGCTTCATATCTTAGCCAAAAGCTTGGTTGTGGTTTGAGGAAGTTCCTTATGCCAATGTAAAGGTGCACTGCTCCTCGGTTGATCTACCAGTTATGTAAATCGAGTTTCCCTTTTTTCTGTGCTCACCCTATCTCAGTTTTCCATGACAGCGAGTCATTTTGGATCTCTCTCTATCTTGGGTCTTGATGCTTGGGATCTATGAGTTCAGTTTGATCCCTGGAACTCAACTACATCATTAGTTTTGTGTGGAATCCAGTTGCTAGAGACTTGAGGATCAAGTTTTTCTCTGATCTGGTGTTTGTTTAGCAAAGAACAATGTCGTTGATTGATTTCCCGATTGGCCCATTATTTTCTTTCGATTTTGATTTCTCACACAAGGGAAATATTGTCATTTCATGATCATTCTTTGTTCTTTCCATGCTACTGTGAGATGTTGACTTGTTGGTGGTGCTGGCTGAGTTGGCATCTTGTGATTGGGCCAACTCAGTGTAAGTGTCTCTCTGTCTTGTAGGTCTTTTGTAGACGTGGCAAATTCTGATTAGTTTATTTTACAAAATTCATATCTAATTATTTAAACCCAAGAAAAATAAAATAAAATATGTTTTGAAATTGAAAAAATACAATCTTTATAATGGTAATGGTTTTTTTGCCAAAATCTAATGTTGTAAATATGCAATTTTAATGAATTTTCCTAAATAAATAATAACTCATAAAAATCATAACTAATTTTCTATAAGTCCAAAAAAATAATAAAATTCATTTTGACCTCAAAAAAAGATAATCTAAAACATTGAATGGTTTTGATAACCTAAATCACATGTAAGAAAAAGGGTGACTTTTAGGGTTTGTGAAATCAATGTAAATCTAACCCTAATTTCACATACATGATAATAGGTGTTTTGGAGACCTAGAATTGGATTTAGTAGTGGCCTTAATAGTTAGACTCTGAAGAGAGGTATGTTTGCATCTCCTATTCTTCTACATTGAGCAATTAACCTATGTTTCTTCTTTCTCTTGGTCCTATGGACATTAGTCGGCAAAATATCTTGTTCTTTTGGAAAATATGCCTCATGTGAAGTACCTTATATTGTTACTCATCTTGTTAGCATATTTGGACATTCTCTTGATATCTTTCTTATGCTTTTCCATGGTGGAACATTCGTTTGTGATATGTACTTCTTTGCCCACCTTTGTAGTGGATGTATATACATGGAACATTATGTGATACCATGGATCATCTGATCCCACTTTATACTTAATGGATGTTCTCATCCTCCTTATTTGTCTATACTTGCTTATTCTTTTGTTATGCATCATGTGGTGACTTCTAGTATAATATTACATGTTATTTTATGTGGATGTAAACATTCCAAAATAATAATGCAAATGTTAAAAATTCCTGCATACGAAAATACTTTGAGAAGATGTGTATATCCTACTCAGGGTAGATGTATATAGTTCCTGCCTGTTGGTATGTATGCCCAGAGAGCCAATCATGGGATTATTGGTGGGATACATTAAGATTGATTTGATAAACATCAAAGGCAAGCTTCCAATTCCTTCTAGTTCAGTCATATCAGATAATGATAGAACGGATTGAATGTCTAGAGAATGATAGTACTCAATGACGTTTGCTTTCAGGTTGAGGACCTGAACGATGAGATCATACGAATGCTAAGAGTTTGTACATTCTTATTATGTCCCTAGTCGGATGTCATTATGGAAGGTAGATAGACAATAATGACACACAATACTAGATTGTGTTGTTGGTTGATGACAGAATCTCGTTAGTCATGATATGGAGATATCAAACCAAAACACATAGGTACTTGTTAGAGAACAAGCGTACCAGATAGACCCACCGTGAGTTTGACACATGGAACCATGACATGGTAGTCACAATCAGTACTCACAGTGATGGTGGTGAGTGTGATTCTTTGACCTGAAATAACTACACTCAACACATGTCGTTGGGTACACTTTGACATCATCAAACACAGTCCTGAAACATGGGTTGCTATAAAGGTGATGATTGGGTGGCTTTGACACATGGGGCTTTTTAGGGGTGAGTGATAGATATGGGATTTGTACCTCCTGAGGGAGTTTGATATCCTTGGCCACTTGATGAGTAGGATTGAGATAGGTGTGCAAGCATGTGTGAATTAGTATGTGATATTGATGTCATACATATCTCCTCCAATCTTCTCTAAGATCAAGAAAGTGAATGAACGTTGACAGGATGATTGTTCCATGTCTTGAGTTCATTAGGGATATCAGTGAAAAAGGAATTATGCATTCACTGTAACACCATTCATTGATTGTAGGATTGAAAGCTATTCTCCAACATTCGAATTCACTTGGGTAGCACTGATGTGTGACTAGGCACGGCTCTTTGCTTGTGATGTCATAAGTGTTATGGATTTTCACTGCCAACGTGAAATGAACCTGTAGGGTCACACACATAGGATTTAACCTACAAGAGGAGTTTATCCACAAATGATGTTTAGATTGATTACTAAAGGAGTTTAGTAGTTCAATTAAACACTCAATCAATTGATAGCTCAGTGTCATCGTGTTCAAGGTGTTGGACCGATTGATTAGAGTATCAGATTGATTGAAACTGTAATTGACTAATTTTGCATAGTCTACTACCCCAACCGATCGACTCATGGGATGAACCAATCGACTCAGGTTGGTGAACCGATCGGCTCAATTGGAGAGAGGATCGGCTCATGTATCATGAAACGATCAGCTCAATTATTGAACCGGTCGATTCATGTGACCAACCGAGATCGTTTGGAAAGTCAGAAGAGTATTTTGCAAATACAATTTGTTTCACTTGTACAAATTTGATTTTAACAAGGATTAATATTTGATTAATCGAAAACAAATATAAAAGTCAATTTCAGTTGGATCAAGACCACAAACCGATCGACTTAGGCATAAACCGATCGACTCAGAGCACCAGACGATCGACTTAGGTCCCAAACGATCAACTCAGGGCCTGGAACGATCGTTTCAGGGTGTGAACCGATCGGTTCAGCTGGCACAGATTGGTTGTTTTTTGGAAAATCTCGAACCCTTTTACTCCTATTTTAATCCTGCATTTCCCGGGGTAGAGAACCTGAAAAACACTAGAGGGGGGGTGAATAGAGTTTTTAAATAATTTTAACAATTTATTGAACTCAAACAACCACAATTGAGATTAGAAGAAGGAGACAGGTGTTTAGAGTGGTTCCAACTTTAGCAACTACTAAAGTTGTCAGTCCACTACCCGGTTGCTTACCCAACTGGGATTTTGAAAGTATTTTTTTTATTACCTTCCCAAGGATTTATACAAAATACAATACTTTCCTTTACACCCTTTGAACAGCCTTCACTTGAAGTAGGTGCACCAACTTTGAGGTAGCCTTCTTGAAGTAACTCCAAGCTCCCCCTTGAAGTAGCCTTCCTCTCTAGAAGTAACCTCCCGTTGCACCAGCCTTCTGAAGTAGCTCAAAGTCACCTTCTTCACCAAGAAGAACTTCACCCTCTCCAATCAGCAGCCTCCAACCTAGGAGTAGCAAGGAGAGTACAAACGGTAATAGAGAACAAGAAAGAAAAAGGAAATTACAACTTATCCTTTGTAGCCCAAGGCTTGATTTGCCTAGATCAAGCGTATAGATCTCCTAACCAAATGTGTTGACTTGTGATTGCAGTGGGTAGGAGATACTAGCCTATAGGACACAAATTATGAGCTAAGGAATGAAATGGCCAATTGTCACAATGCTCAAATTGCTCACAAATAGATTGCTCAAAGTATGCTCAAGGATTTCTCAACTGTAGCAAGTGTATTTGAGTGTCCTATTTATAGGAATGGCCTAAGGATGCTTAAGGACGTTCTAGACAACTTCTAGGGGTTTCTAAGTGCTTAACTAGCCGTTAGGTACAAAGTTGTTGTTTTAACAACGGCTAATTAATTAATTCTGCAGTTGTTGTCAGAGACCATCTCGGTCGAGGAATGGTCGACCGAGACACCTACTCGGTCGAACTTTTATCGACCGACAGGCACTCTGGAACAAGTGATTTGCAACGTCTTTCTCCAACTGCCAACTAACTTGTCTGTTGTGTCTAACGGCTACTTTGGATCTTTCTCGGTCGAGAAGGTTGTCGACCGAGAGTGTCTCGGTCGAGGAGTTTGTCGACCGAGATTGATCCTGTTTCAATGTTTCAATTTAGGCACTAACTATGTGTATGAGTGTGCAAATGTGATCCTATTTGAAGGGAATGACTTATCTAAATGTGGTGTTTAGCTAGGGAGAATCTAACGCTTGATTTACATGCAATCTAAGTACTTGTACATTATATATTTGTACAAGTTTTTACAAAGCGATTACATTGCATGAAAACATAAACATGTAAGCATATGGATTTCCCTAGTTGCTTTGTCATCCACCTTAATCCTGCACACTCAAGTAGCTCGTTAGATCAATAAGAATGAAATGTTTGTCATAATCAAAACAAAAGGGATTTATGGATGTCCATTTAGCCAACAATCTCCCCCTTTTTGAAGATGACAAACATTTCCAAAAATATAAATAAAGGAAATATGAACCATATGAGTTTCATACCTTTAGATTACCTTTTGTAGCTTTTCCTCTTGGTTATAAAATGTGTGCTTTATTATTCCCCTTGAATTTTGGAACATGAAATCCAATTCACTAGGGAATATAGCAACTTTCAATGTAAAGCCAAGAGTTTATTTATGAAACTCATTGATTAAGTGTTTCTAAGTTTTAGTTTTATATTTATTTCTCCCCCTTTGTCATTTCAAAAAAGATATCCGTTTGAAAATAAAAACTCCCCCTTAATTAGATGTCCCATCAAATCTAATGAAAAAGATATCCATTTAAAAGCCAAAATATCATGATATTACTTCTCCCCCTTAATTTTATAATATGCTCCCCTTTAGATAGATATCCCAAGGTATAAGTGAGTTGCAATAGATGTCAATTTATCCATAACTTTAAGTTTGAGATATTTGCAAAGATTTTCATCCTTTTTGATTTATTTGTATTTATTACTACCTTTATTTTGTATGCTCTACAATTGTCTCATAATCCAAATTCAAATGATGCCAAAAAAATCCATTATAAAGATAACTAATTTCATTACAAGCATGAAAAGATAGCCAAATCATGGAAAGATAACCCATTTATTACAATTTTGCAAAGATTCCATTACAACTAATACAACTCCAAATCTTACTGGAAAGACTTAAGAATTACATCAACATCAGGATCTTTCCCAAGAAAAGGTTCAGCTCCATAATACTGGACCAATGTTTGCCACTCCAGAGCACCTGTCGTGGTTAAGGCATATGCCTCCAAGAAGGTTGGAACACGATCAAATCGGAAATGAGCAGCAATATCTTGTAGTTGCATTGATGAAAACTGAGTATGCGTGAGATCAGTAGATGGTGGAGGTGGAGGTTGATAGTAGTTGTAAGATGGGTTATATGGATTTAGCATGCCAGGATTTAAAGAGTAGGGATATTCATCTGGTTGGTTTGGAGAAAGAGTTTGCATTCTTTGGTTTAGATAAGTCATGGCATGATGGTTATAATCTAATTGTTTACTAAGATGATATTGTGACCCAGCAACATAGGTTAGAGTGTTTTGGATGGGGTCATAGGGTAGGCTGGTAGGAGGAGGTGGAGGTGGTATATCTTGTGTAGATGTTTCTCCTTCTACCCTAGCTCTCTTATGACCGAAATCAATCCCCATTTTTTCTACAGTATTCTTGCTTATTTTTTGTGGTCTACGCTCCCATGTATATCCCATATCCTCAAGTTGGGTCTTAAGGAAATGTTGAGTAATATGGCATACAAAATCAGCATATGGAGGATTGCCAGAAAACTCAAGCATGTTTTTAAGAATGATGCGGATAAAATTTGTAGGAATACGTTGGATAATGGCATATATTAGACACATACGAAAAATAGGAACTTCAGACTTATTGGCTCTAGGATGTATGTTTGTTGAAACAATAAGGTTTACAATCCTAGCAGCTGGTTTGAGATTTATAGCATAGTATGTGCCTCTATCTTCGTGACAGGTTGTATTGGATTGAAAAATGGTCCTCTTGATGTCACTAAGACTAATGGTATGGTCATCTTGGGTAAATTGATTAAGTGGGTTTCCAGAGGTAAGGTCAAGGGTGTCTTGATATTCATCTATGTCAATATCTAGCATGTCAAGAATATCCCCTTCAGTAAATCGGAAGTTATGCCCATTGACCATAGTATAGAAGAAGATGGTTTCATTTTCAGAGTGGGAGATGAGGTTAGCATAGAATTCATTCACTACCTTGATGGAATAGGAAGGGAAAGAAGGGTTGATGAATTCTTTTAACTTTTGCACCTCGAAGAGGTCCTCCAAGTCGACGATGTTGAGGAAGTCCATAACTTCAACTGGTCGTCGTGGGAGAGGAGCTTTGGAGGAGAGCCGTAGGTACCGATCACCAGCATCGCCGTCGACGAAGGCAATGTCGTTGATGATCGTCAATGGTGGAGTAGCCTCCCTTTGTTTCCTGCCAGCGACCTTCTTCTTTCCACGAGCAGAGGATGATGCCATTGTATTGCTTGAAGGTGGAGAAGAAGCAAGGAAGTCTGGGGGATGAGAATGCTAAAGATTTGCACAAGAATTCACTAGGAAGAGCCTATGGAAACAAGAATAAGAAGGTGTGAAGAAATGACCTGTTTTTCTTCCTTTTATAACAATCCAGTGACCAGGTTGGTCGACAATTTGTCGACCGAGCGTCCACAACGGTCATATTCCAGACGCGCCACTTCGGCCATCCAACGGTCGACTTGCAACGGTCGGCCGTTAACGGTAACGGTCGGATTGCAACGGTCATTTTCCAACGGCTCTTTCTCGGTCGAGCAATCGTCGACCGACACTGTCTCGGTCGAACAATTGTCGATCGGAAGTGTGTCCGATGCTAGGTCTGTCTAGATTCTGTCGGTCGAGAGAGGTGGGAAGACCGAGAGGTTTTCGGTCGAAGAATTGTCGACCGACAGACTTACTGGGTACGAATTTTTAAGCTTATTTTTAATGCAAATGATAGACTGAATTTGTAGAGCATATATAATTTTTTAAGGGAGTAATATTGAAACAATTTTGTGATCATAAATTGATTTTGCTTTTAATCACAATAAAATGATATTCAAATAATTATTGTGTCAAAACTTATTTTAGGTCGATTTTGACTACGACCACAACGCCCCTTGGTCAAATTTCATTTTAACCAAGAGGCAAGTTTGTAGATTTTCAACTTGAACATATCGAGTATAATATCTGTATAAGATTTGATTGAGTATCAAGTTGAGGCATACTACTTGATATAAGTCTTAAATGAAGGCTCAATTAATATCTCAATTCTTCAAAGATACTAATTTAGAGATTTTGTCTTATATGTTGCAAGCAATAGTATATAACCAATGAATCATTTTACTTGCCGAATATTATCATGGATCCATGCATACAAAATATTGAAAATATATCCATGATGTAATGATGACAGCATATGATTATATCACATGATCATGTAAAAATAGAAATTTTCTTTTTATTTTAGCTAAGCATAATTTCAGTTAAATCATTTATGAAATAAACTAATATTAGTCTCATTTGTAGGGATGATTTTCCATTCATCAATCACAAAAGAAATTCAGTAATTTTGCAACAGACTGGAAATCAGTGTCATGCTCGGTCGACAATTTCTCGACCGACAGTGTCTCGGTCGACAGTCTCTCGACCGACAATATTTCTAGAACTGTTAATTGCTTCCAAATAAAACATAACTATGCAAGTTAAATAATTAGATACTTAAATTTATTTGTTATCCCATTATGTTGAGTTGAGATAGACGTAGAAATATGCAACTAAGGTTCTTGGTCATATCTCAACTTGATCTTGTTCATTTAGTTTGGAGGTTTTGGAACCCAAACTAACTCGACATCTTTTCTCTTGTAAGGGCATGAAAAAGAATAGTGACCAAGGCGCAAACAATAATGACAACATATCGAGTCAACCTCATATCTTTTTCTATGGTTGTGTTCTGTGTTTTCCTTGGGTGAAGATGTTCCTTTAGGTACATATATAGAACTCTTTGAGATTTGTGACTTTCTCCAACTAGGTTGTTGATAGGATTTCCCTTTAGGCTTGTAACCTAGTCCTCTTCTCCCAATTTGATGATAGCAATTATCTAAAATTTGATCAAGAATGCCATTATTATTCAAATTACTAACTTTTTGTTGCAACTTGGCAATCTCTTCCATTCTCTTCTTGATATCTAGTTTTGCTTGATCTAGATTAGATGACAATGAATTGTTTTCTTTGACAATAGAATCATAATCTAGATGGTTGCATAAAATGGGTTGTTTTTTAAGATCATTTACTTGACTTTGCAAATTATTCTTCTCTAAAGAAAGTAGATTACAATTTGCCTCTATAGATTTTATCTCAATATCATGATCTTCAATGATCTTTTTAAGATCTTTGTTTTCGGATGTAATAGCAAGAAGCTTAGCATGTAATTCATCATTTGCTTTATTAGATTTCTTTAATTTCTTCTTGCATTCAACATATTTAATATGTGTTTCTTCAAGGCTAGCAACTAGTTCTTCTTTAGATAAATCAAAAAGACTTACCTCTTCTTCTTCTTCCTCGCTAGTTGTAGCAATGAGACAGTCTTTGTTCTCATCTTCTTTCTTTGATCTCCATGGGCATCTAGTTGTTGTGTGACTTGTTCCTAAGCACCAATTGCAACATGTTGTAGTTTTGTCCAAGCAGCACCTTTTGTTGTGATTGTAATCACCATTACCCTCCATTCTTCAAGACCTTGTTAGGGTTCCTTGAAGCCTGCTCTGATACCAATTGAAAAACACTAGAGGGGGGTGAATAGAGTTTTTAAATAATTTTAACAATTTATTGAACTCAAACAACCACAATTGAGATTAGAAGAAGGAGACAGGTGTTTAGAGTGGTTCCAACTTTAGCAACTACTAAAGTTGTCAGTCCACTACCCGGTTGCTTACCCAACCGGGATTTTGAAAGTATTTATTTTATTACATTCCCAAGGATTTATACAAAATACAATACTTTCCTTTACACCCTTTGAACAACCTTCACTTGAAGTAGGTGCACCAACTTTGAGGTGGCCTTCTTGAAGTAACTCCAAGCTCCCCCTTGAAGTAGCCTTCCTCTCTAGAAGTAACCTCCCGTTGCACCAGCCTTCTGAAGTAGCTCAAAGTCACCTTCTTCACCAAGAAGAACTTCACCCTCTCCAATCAGCAGCCTCCAACCTAGGAGTAGTAAGGAGAGTACAAACGGTAATAGAGAATAAGAAAGAAAAAGGAAATTACAACTTATCCTTTGTAGCCCAAGGCTTGATTTGCCTAGATCAAGCGTATAGATCTCCTAACCAAATGTGTGGACTTGTGATTGCAGTGGGTAGGAGATACTAGCCTATAGGACAAGAATTATGAGCTAAGGAATGAAATGGCCAATTGTCACAATGCTCAAATTGCTCACAAACATATTGCTCAAAGTATGCTCAAGGATTTCTCAAGTGTAGCAAGTGTATTTGAGTGTCCTATGGCTTGTCCTATTTATAGGAATGGCCTAAGGATGCTTAAGGATGTTCTAGACAACTTCTAGGGGTTTCTAAGTGCTTAACTAGCCGTTAGGTACAAAGTTGTTGTTTTAACAACGGCTAATTAATTAATTCTGCAGTTGCTGTCAGAGACCATCTCGGTCGAGGAATGGTCGACCGAGACACCTACTCGGTCGAACTTTTGTCGACCGACAGGCACTCTGGAACAAGTGATTTGCAACGTCTTTCTCCAACTGCCAACTAACTTGTCTGTTGTGTCTAACGGCTAATTTGGATCTTTCTCGGTCGAGAAGGTTGTCGACCGAGAGTGTCTCGGTCGAGGAGTTTGTCGACCGAGATTGATCCTGTTTCAATGTTTCAATTTAGGCACTAACTATGTGTATGAGTGTGCAAATGTGATCCTATTTGAAGGGAATGACTTATCTAAATGTGGTGTTTAGCTAGGGAGAATCTAACACTTGATTTACATGCAATCTAAGTACTTGTACATTATATATTTGTACAAGTTTTTACAAAGTGATTACATTGCATGAAAACATAAACATGTAAGCATATGGATTTCCCTAGTTTCTTTGTCATCCACCTTAATCCTGCACACTCAAGTAGCTCGTTAGATCAATAAGAATGAAATGTTTGTCATAATCAAAACAAAAGGGATTTATGGATGTCCATTTAGCCAACAGAACCATGTCCCATGACCCTCATATATATATAGGGGTATTGGGGGCTTCTCAGGTACAACAATGCAGAACACTAGTTGCTTTGTAAAGTTTCCGTTCTCTCTGGTTGTGGTAACTGAGAGAACCCAAGCAAGTGCTACCTGATAAGGGAGGCACATCAAGGGAAAGACAACTGTAGAAAAGAGACTGGTAGAAGGAGAGTGTGTCGGTGACTAGTACGCTGACAGGAGGGTGTGACTCCTTTTGATTCCTTGTGGGACAAGGAGATCGGAGTTCCGGGTGGTCTGTGTGGACTACTTCAGAGGCGGGAGATTTCTGCCGCTCAGAGGACAATTGTCAATCCCGACAGTCCCGATGAGACCAGGAGCTGCACAGACAGCATCCAAGACCAGAGGTGAAGATCGTGCAAGCCATGAGGTAACGTTATGGAGAAAGCCTCGGGACAAGGTATGCCTCTACAAACCATCCTTCCTACTGTATAGATGTTGACTCAATTCCTTTGTTTTGGGTTTGGGAGAAGAAATTTTTATTTCCGCTGACTTCCCTGTCTCCTCTAAAACCCAACAGTGGTATCAGAGCCACATCAACTACTCTATACTTTAGGATTATCGATATGATCAATTTTGGTTTGTCACCTTTAATTATTGCATGCGATGCGAATAATAATGGATTTATGTATGTCCAATCCTAAATCCACAAATCCCAATATACATATATGATATGTAATATTAATGCATTCGATACATGTTGCCCTTAAACGAGTTTTCTGGTGGATGTATAGTGTGGTTATGGCCAATAAACCCTATGTTTGTGTGCTTGGTTGAATGTAGTTTCTTGCATCTCGGTCTACGCACCGTTTCCCTACCTCCTTATTACTGATGTAACTCAAGATAACTCGAGATTTCTTTCCTACCTTTGCTCCTCCCAAATGTAACTCGAGGTTTCCCAATTTAAATGTAAACAGGATAGATCTTTTTATATTTCATGTTATGTCAAAGAACGGAGGTCAATCTGACAACGACTGAGATGATATGTTCAAAGCGTGAACAGATCGGTTGGCGATCCAGACGATCGGCTTGAAGAGAGGGTGCTTACCTGAGGAGATGCATGATGACTAGGCGAACCGATCGGTTGGAGGAGCCAACCGATCTGCTGGTGGCACCCAGACGACCGGACATGGTGAGTAGGTCATTCATGTGATGAGTTGATCAACTCGGACAACTATAGCACTTCATCATGAACATGTTGCCTGTGATGTAGACCTAGATGATCGTGATACATGTTGGATCGAGGAATCACATTAGGATGGCCATAATCATCGCTTTTATCGTTTCACATGTTTTATGTGGGATATAGCATGTATATGATACATACTATATATTGTTGTGATTGGATATGTATTTATACCTATAAAAACCAAATCCCTCATCTAAATATTAAAGTTTTAGATGCCTTCCAAATGTGACACATGTGAAAAGCTTGATCAGCCAAGTGTGGGAACGCCCTAGCGTGGTACACCGCCTATCTCGTGGAAGCGTGAAGGATGATCATGGCAAGGAGTTGCATATGACATCTTTCAAGAGTTGCATATGATGTAGTTGGCAAAATTTGCCTACCTGGAAGATCTATATTGTGGGTGATAGCCCTATCTGGTCTATGACTCAGAGGATTTTAGGATCTTGACCCACTAAAAGATTGTACGCTGCAATCTTCTGAATTGATGGTGAGGGCTATCAATTTGAACAAAAAAAATAGTGGGAGTGATAATTAATTAAAGTCCTAATTATATGGTCAACTTTTCAAATCAATCAAATAAGTCAAAATTGATTTTTGGACGAAAATTGCAGATATTTCCTTTTGTAGTACAAATAACAACAAACAACAATCACTTTTCGTTGTGATCGATCCTTGAAAAGGACAAGCTCAATGGGACTAATTTCCACAACTGGTGTAACATCCCTGACCTGGGTTATGAACTAACCCTAGGTGTTTTGCCTAATTAAGTGATTATATGCTTGTGCTTATCCTTTGAAATGTAATTAAAGCTTTAGAGGAACTTATATTTCTTTTTCAGTCCTTTTTGGATAATGTTGCAACATTGTTTTGTTTATAATGGACTAAAGTGCAAATTACCCAAGTAGAGGGATTAACATGCAATTTGCACATGTTAAGATGTTCCTCTATTGATCAGACATCATTAGAATTAATATGATGTGGTGGTATGGATTCCACAAGCTTGGGCACCAAGATATAGCTTGTAGAGAAATCCTTGTGCTTTAAAACCTAGTTTTGGTGTAATGTGCAAATTACCCAAAACCTAGGGTTTAACATGTAAAATGTACCCTCTAGAGTATCTCTCATGTTTCTTGGCATCAAGTAGAGCAAATAAAATGAGAAGGGTGCCTCATTTGAATGATCAAGGAGGAGAGATATTCTTGATGTTGAAATAATCAAAATTTAAACGAATGGCCTTTTATATATACAATTTATTAAGATGTTTGGTCTCTTTTCCTTTAAGCCTTGGATAATGGAGGAGTTTGCATGAGTTTAGTAAGTGGAAAATGTGTCTAAGGATGGAGCAAGCCTTAGTGGATATGTTTGGGAAATAAAAAGGAATTAACCATCCTTTTTCCTTTTGCTTTAAAAAGACCCATAAATATATAAGCAATCTTTCCAAATGACAAGGCATCGTCTCCCTTAGTTCTTTTCCTCTCAAACCTACTTTGGCCGGACAAGGAGGAGCTCTGGAGTAGAGAAAGGACGAACAAGCTGGTTACCTCAAATTCATGGTAGAAACCATAAAACAGGGTCGGTTTATTGGTGTTTTTCACACGATTCTTCTTTCTAGCCATCTTCTCCATCCAAAACTTGAAGAACGGACCTTGGACATGTACTAGAGCTTCATCCACCATTAAAGCTATGAATCTTGGAGCTCTAGATCAGTCCTAGAGGTGGGTTTTATAACTCTAACCCTTATGCTTTGTTAATGCATCCTCTTTTCTTAGAATCGTTTCTTATACTTCTTCTTTAGACTCCTTTGGGTGTTCTTGCTATCATATCCGTCAAGAACAGCCCCTGTTCTTGAGGAAGAGGATGATGACATTAATTCCTATGTTTATCCAAAAACCTACTTTTGCAAACGGTCTCCAACCTTTGCCCAAATGGTTTGCCAAACCGTTTGGAGCAAACGGTTTCAAACCGTTTGAATGCAAACGATTTCAACCAAACCGCATAGAAGCAAACGGTCCAAGACCATTTGGATGCGTTGACCATGCATTGACCATTTTGAGTACTGTTGTGAATAATGTAGACTAATTACCTACCAAAAACCATCCATTAATTCCATGTGAATCACCAATTGAAGGCCCATTAGTCACCTAAACCCTAATCGGGTCATTTGCTGATTTTAATAATAGTATCATGTTGAAGTTTGGGTTGAGTGGCCCAAACGGTTTCAAAACCATTTGGGGATCACCCAAACGGTCTCAAGACCGTTTGGTGATCACCCAAGACCATTTGGAGGTCTAGGGTTAAGTAGGGTTAACCAATTGAGGACCCAATGATATCAAGTTGATGAATAATCAATTGCTGATTTGGTGACCAAGCCTAGGGTTCAAACCTTATTTGAATGACTTGGTTTTTTGATAAAATAATGGGAAAACGGAATTAAGACCATTTGGAGGATATCCAAACGATCCCAAGACCGTTTGGGGTGAGTTCATGACCAAATTGAATAATGGTTCAATGGTTTCAAATCATTAGACTCACATTAGAACATGTTGAAGGGTAATCGATTTCAAACCCTAATCCAATCGATCCAAGCCCTAATTGATGATCAATGGAGGGTCAATTGAATGTCAAAACAGTTGAGGGTTGACCCAATTGACTCAATTGATAAGTTTCTAGCAAGTGCATGACTAATTGAGGGGTTCAACATTGGAAACCCTAATTTAATTGAAGTGGTTAAGACACTTTTTGGTCCTTGCGGTTTTGAGGTGGTTTGGACCAAACGGTCTCAAGACCGTTTGAGTTCAAACAGTATCAAGACTATTTGAGTCCAAATGGTCTCAAGAATGTTTGGGATCAAACGATCCCAAACCGTTTGGTGCTCATGCGGTTTCAAGGTCGGTTATGTCCATGCGGTTTCAAAGTCAAACTTGACCAAACAGTCTTCACCCCATCTTGGGCAAACGGTCTTGAGTGTACACTTTACCAAACGGTTTCAAAAGTCAACCATGCCAAACGGTCTTCAATACCAAACGGTTTCAAGGTCTGTCTATGACCATTTGGGAGTTTAGTATGCAAAATCGTTTGAGGTCTAAAAAGGTCAAGATTGTTTGATGCCTTAGAGGTCAAGATGGTTTGGTGGTTGATTAACCTAAACCTTATGGACACCTAATGTGATTAAAGGAAAAAGTAATGAGTTGATTAAGACGTGATGTAATCAATGATGACTATAACAAAGATACCCTTGATGGGGTAGAGTGATTGATACTCTTTGAATGAGTAAACCTTAATGATCACAATAGTATTGACATAACATATGATGTCAGTATTGAGTTGACTTAACCTAATCAAGGTGATGCAAAAATTAACTTATAGAAAGAGGAGAGAGAAGACTTCTTATGTGAATGATAATCAAGTAATAAACTTCCAATATGTATGAATGCATCTAATTAGGGTATGATCCTTCATAATGAGATCATGAAAACCCTAATTATGATGGTTAATGAATCTTAACCCTATTTTGGGGGCATTAATGGAAGTAATCCTCATACATGAGGATGGTATGACCTTAATTCATTATAATGTGAATAGTAAACCCTAATCTAGGGTAATATGATGTATTGTGAATAGTAAACCCTAATCTTGGGAAATGTGATGATATGAACAGTAAACCCTAACTTTGGGTTATGCTTGTATGCATGAAACTCTATGATTGAATTATAAAATGAGGAATCACTATGCCTTTTTAAGCTAAATGGTTTGGATAACCTTAATTGAATTGAATAGAATAGGAAACTCTAACCCTAGAAACCAACCGTGGTAATGTAAAACAGTCGTGGTAATCTTCTGTAGCACGACCGTGCAAGATAGCACGGTTGTGGTGTTCTATACTTGACTTGGAAATAATTTGTATTGAAATGGTTCAGATATAATGTGCATGTTATCATTTGTATTAATCATGCAGGTTCTTATGAAATAGGGACCATAGCCAAATAAGATCTATGATGTCATATTCATTGAAAGTACTCTATAAGCTCTGAAAATAATGGTATGCTATGTTGCCTAGTGAGAGGTAACATATGAGATTGATAGGCTGTATGAGCCATGAGAAATACCTGCACTGCTACAATTATATTCATACTGTTAATTGACTTGATAGAAATATGTTACTTGGTAACATATTTAATTTGGCATTAATTTAGGGTTTGGCATTAATTTGGCTGGAATTACATTGAGCTTAGGTGGAGGGAGCGGAGCGAATCCCTAGGGCGATCGGGGCGTTCCGGCGGCGGCTGCCACCACAACTCCGGTAGGGCACCCCGCCCTCCGGGGTCTACCCTTCGTCTCCTTTTTCCGGTCCCGTCTCTCTCTGCGAGGCCGTCTTCTCTTGAAGTGATGAGACCATCTCCGTTTCTACGAAGAGTCACCCGTCAAAGTTTGAGAGAAGAACAAACGCAACAGGTGGTAGGGGATCGTCGGGCAAGATTCAACGCTGCGTTGGTACAATCGGAGGATATCCTCCCAGATCTAAGGAACGTGCTGACTTCACCGGTTCCTCAGACGACGGTTCATCGTGATCTTTCAATATCTCCTATGAATTCGATGATGGCAGGACAGATACCAGAACAATCGAGTATTGATACTGAGGCATCTGAGGCAGTGGTTTCGACTGAAGAGACCATAGCGGTCGTGCAGAAGGAGACTGAGTTACATAGCAAGGAGGGAGATGGTCCCGTAGAGGTGATGACTAGGGATAACGATGAACCGATCCTACAAGCCGTCCCGACAGATAAGAACCAGGAGTCGATCTGCTTGCATCAAGCTACTGATCAACAGAAGGAAAAGATGATCCATCCGTCAAAGCTCAATGAAGAAGGCAAGAGAAGGACCCCTCTTTATGACATACCCCATGATACGTGTTTTCGGTGTCTGGGTAAAGGCCACTGGCAATCTCAATGTAGGAGAAGTAGGGTTTGCTATAAATGTCATAAACCATGGCATATCGCAGCCAGATGTCAACAGCCTGTCCGTCTGGTTCGACCCATCGTTCCGGACATTCGATCTAGGTCGATATTTCCGCCTCTAACTTCTGGAATCCCGGCAAGAGGTGCCCCTCAACATGTACCTAAACGTGTGCATGTGGACCTTGGTCCAGATGATGATATGAGGAGAGAAAAGAATGAAGCTTTGAAACGTGCTGTGGAAGTAACCTGGCCAAATGACATATCATGGACGGAGCTAAAGCCTTTCCTAAGCCACTGTTGGCCGTCGGCAGCGGACCTATACAGGTGTGGTAACAGAAAAGCGATCGCGTTTTTCTCATGCCAGGACGAAGTGAAAGATTGGGCCGAAAAAGGTGTTCCACCTTTCAGAGGAATGAAGATTGGGACTGCCCATATGCATATGGGTGAAAACATTGCATGCAGGAGATGTTTTGGTTCTGCGTTATGGACATCCCTATCGTTTGTAGAGACGACGAGTCTATAGCAGCCTTGGTGAAACAGTTCGGCAAGTTGATCCATATTTCCGACTGGCAAAGGGAGAAGGATGATATCTCGGGTCTTCTGTTACAGATTGAGGCGTTCAGTGAGGATATTCCTCAGTTTATAAACATCACTTATGGAGATAGACGAGCCACTGTTCAGTTGAATATGACTGCTAGAGGTCCTAAGGACTCGGATTCATTCTCCTTCACTGAGACGGGAAGGGAGATTGGAATCCCGTCGGCGGCGTTTATCGTGAAGAAACCTACACCGCCTTCCATCCTCGATGAGGCAGAGCAGGTTCCAGCTGTCCCACGAGACAAGGAGCATCGACAGATAGAACAGCCATCGCACACACAGGCCTGCAGAGATGACAGCCCACGTGGAAGGTTCGTCATTGATCGAGAAGGAAATAGGAAGATGCTGTCTAACAAGAGACTTGATGATTTCATCCATATTGGAGATGGAAAAGAAAAAAGGTATCGAAGAGTTGATAGAGCCAGAGATAGATCGGTTCTCAGCAGAGATAATAGGGAGGAATTTCAACATCGTCGTTCCTACAGGAGGGATACTCATCTTCGTAGATTATCTGATGATGACAAATATGCATATGATGATTATAGTGGAGAGGAGGATTGGTGGTTCTCTCGATAAGAGACTATCCTTTCGTTGGGTCCTGCGGTACATTGTTTAATGGATTGTAAATCCTTATTCTGGAACATAAGAGGTGCAGCAAACAACCCTACAAGAAGGGTATTAGGGAGACTCTGTGGGAGATTTAAACCTGGAATTGTTTGTATTTTTGAACCTTTTTTACATGCGGAATCGGCTGAAGAACTTCTTGATGTTGTCAAGCTGGATTGGGTGACTGATAACAACGGAGATAATGGGAAGATTTGGTTCTACGCGAACAAAGAGTTGAATCCAGTAGTGTTCAGAAAGAGTTCTCAACACATTACTATTAGAGGTGACAATATGAATGGGTCTTTCTTTTATATCACGGCTATATATGCGAGTTGCTCCAACACTTTGAGAAAGGAGTTGTGGGATGAGCTGAGATTCATGGAATCTATCATTGATGACACCAGCTGGTTAATTGCTGGGGATTTCAATACTGTGAGGCACTCTATGGAAAAGTGTGGTGGGAATGACCCTAATTTCCAGGATCTATATGATTTTAATTCAATGATAGCGGATAATAATCTGAATGATATCCCTTTCGATGGCAGTCGTTTCACTTGGGTAAACAAACAAGTGTTAACTCCAACTATCTGGGAGCGGATTGATAGAGTCCTAGTTAATGGAAAGTGGACTTCTGAAAGACCATCAACGAAATCCATTCATTTGACTAGAGCTAGAGTCTCGGATCACTGTCCTATTGTTGTCATCCCGGATGTTCAGAATCATATGAAGAGGATGAGTCATTTTTCGTTTATGTCGTCGTGGCTTCACGAATCTGACTGTCTCAAAAATATTGAGCTTGCTTGGAAGGAAAGGATGGATGGGCATCCGTCTTTTATTTTCTGTCAGAAGCTGAAGAAGGTCCGTATTGCTCTTCGGGCATGGAGTAAGAACGCCATTGGGGATACTAAACAAAGAATAAAAGATCTTGAGGATGTTGTTTTTTATACACAAATGGCTTTTGACGAAAATCTGATTCCTATTAATGAGGTCAATTTGAAGATGGCAGAAAATGAACTGGAACACTTACTTGATATGGAAGAGAATATATGGAAGGAGAAGGCCCGTATTGACTGGCTCAATGATGGTGAAAGGAATACGAAATTTTACCATGCAATAGTCAGATCTAGACGAAGACATAGAAGTCTTGTGAACATCACTGTACCTGATGGATCGATCTCCTCTGATCCGGTTGATATTGCTGAGAGAGCGGCCGAACACTATGAACAATTTTTCAACAATGATACTGTTATTGATGAATCATCGTTACAGGATTTCTTGCAACATATCCTGGAGGTTATATCGAGTGATGACAGTTGTACTCTTACGAATCCTCCTACAGTGGATGAAATTTGGAGAACGATGAAGCAGATGGATCATATGTCAGCTCCTGGACCGGACGGGTTTACTCTAGCTTTCTTCACGGGTGCATGGGAAATTATTAGAGATGATTTCACGTCGATGGCCAAAGCGTTTTTTCAAGGTCAATCGTGTCACAGAGGACTGTTTTGTAGCAGAATCCTCCTCATTCCAAAGAAGGAGAATCCCAATATTCTCGCTAATGACTTCAGACCTATCTCTATAGAGAACATGACCCTTCGGATTCTCGCGAGAACGTTGAGCAATAGGATGGTTTCCTTGATGTCGAAGATGATTTCATAGAATCAAGGAGCGTTCTTGAAAGGAAATGACATCACTCATCATGTTAGGTTGGCCAGAGAGCTTATTCATGATATTAACCAGGGTACTGAGAACCCGAATGCTGTTGTGAAATTTGATATGTCAAGGGCGTATGATAGGGTGGATTGGAATGTGATGGAGAGAGTCTTAGCTAAGTTTGGGTTCCTTGATGATGCCATCGCCCTGTGCATGAGTTTCTTCAGATTCACGTGGACGACGGTCACTGTTGGCGAAGCAACAGCTGGTTTTTTTCCTATCAAGAGAGGTCTGAAGCAAGGTAACGCCATATCTTCGTTCCTTTTCATTATATTTGAAGAACTTCTCTGTAGAAAGGTGAATTATATGACCCAGAACAACACTATTAAGAGATTCTTCACGAGAGGTCAAGCTATGGCTCCGTCCTTACTGTTATATGCTGATGACTTGGTTCTCTTTTTCAATGCGACTCGATCTTCGACTCAGAATGTTAAGTACATTTTTAATGCTTATGAACGAGCGACTGGTCAGATGATCAATAAGAATAAATCTGTGTGTTTGGTCGGAGGTAAGAATACTCATACATCAGATTTGATTGCGAGATCTTTAGACATTGAAAAATCTTCACAGGCCTTTACTTATTTGGGTATCCCGATTACCAAGGGTAAATATAAGCTGGCGGACTTTGATTTCATTATTGACAAAGTCAATATGAAGATAGCTTCTTGGAAAGTGAATCTGTTATCGTTCGTAGGGAGAAGACTGCTGATTGCACAGGTTTTATCATCTGTGGTGATTTATATGGCTGCGGCCATTGGGATGCCGGAAGGTATCATGGACAGGTTGGAGCAGAAATTCTCCAAGTTTCTATGGGCAGACAGAAAAAATGAGAAGAGAAGAACATGGGTTGGGTGGAAGAAGATTGCTACGCCTAAAGAAGAAGGTGGACTTGATATTGTGTCACTTAGAATGATAAATGATTCTTTTACGGCTAAAGCTTGCTGGGAACTAGTAAATGGTGATTACCTTTGGGCGGTTTTCTGCAGGAAAAAATATGCAAATACCCATGGTGGTAGATCAGCTTATTACCCGCACGATCTCAAGATTAGTAGCACCTCATCTCCTTTCTGGAACAGGATTTGGAATATGTTCCCTAAGATGTACCCTCATTGCAGGTGGGCTATTGGTAGAGGAGAAGTCTCCTTCTGGGATGCTAATTGGTGTGATGTATGACTTTCGGATTACGCTATCTTTTCTAGTGATAGACGTCTTCCTTTTCTAGTTAAAGATTTCTGGAGCAGTGACATTGGATGGGATTGGCAATCCATTAGTCACCTAGTGAACGATCAAGGTATGGAGTTTATAAGAAGATCAGGTGTTTGGTTATCCGATTCAGATGACAAAATAGTATGGGGTCCCACGATGAATGGGTCCTTCTCGCTCAAATCTGCAAAGCAGATTCTTAGACCTCCTATGACAGTCGATATGACTGATCTTGGTAGGATTTGGAAGCTCGACTCACCTAAGGCAAGTGCGCTGTTGTGGAAGATAGTGAGGAAAGCCATTCCCACGTATGATAATATCAAGCAGAGCTGCTGCATTTCTCTTGCATCCTGTTGTTATTGTTGTACGAGCCCTCATGAGGAGGAGACAAAACATCTGTTCTTCAATAGTCAGACGGCTATACATCTATGGTCTATTTTTTCTCAGATGACGGGCAAGGATGCTCCGGCGGATATCATGTCGCTGATCAAGATGGCAGGTTTGGGTTGTTCTAATCGGTTTGATGAATGGATTATTGGACAGGTTTCTTTGCAGATTCCATACAGCATTTGGAGATGTAGATGCTCGGCCAGATATGGCAACAAATCCATGAATGTTGATCTTGAATGGAAAAGGATTATCGACTATGTTAACATTAAGATGAGTCAGAAACACTTCCCTGTGATCATACGGGATGATGTCCATGAGAGGCTTCGTGCTGCTGGCATACAGGAACCGAAGGTTGTTTTGAGAGAGATACGGTTGCTAAGATGGGTAAAACCTGATTTGTTAAATCTTAAGATGAATCTAACGATTGGTTATGATTTGTGCATGGATGGGCATAAGAGAAGATGGGCTGCTGGTATCGTGAGGAATCATAATGCGGACACATGTGCTATATTCTTTGCTTGGATTACTGATACAGAGTTTATTGATGCTTATATACAAGCTTGCATTGTCGGGTTAAAGGTTACACATGATCTCATGCTGAGAATTTCGTCCATTGAGATAGATAATGAGGAGGTTTTTAATATCCTTTGGAATGCTGGGTTGGAACCTTGGAGAATCAGATCTCGAGTCCAGGAGTTGAGATCGGAGATGAAGAGAAGCTACATTACTGGATCACTTATTCATAGTGCTGCAAATGCGATCCCTAGAGCTATTGGTCATTGGGGAAGAAGATACTCGCACATGTCAGTTATCACTGACATCAACAGAGTTCCTAGACGTATTCGTGGGATGGTTATATTGGAGAAAAGGAATTTTCCTTATGTGCATTTGTATAGGAAGAAGGTGAGATGATTTTTTGGTGGCTATACTTGTTGGTTTTTTGTTGGGTTTTTTGTGGGATGTTTTTTGGGTGGTACCTGCAAGTTATAAGCAGGAGATGTACTGGTTGGATGTTTTTGCCCACAAGAGAGGGGTGGGATGAATAAAAGATCCCTCTGGCTTAATTAAAAAAAAAATGTTACTTGGTAACAAGTGATTTGATGATCTAAAGGTTTGAATACCTATATTCCTAAATCACAATGATGAGATGGTTAGGGATTGAGATCCAAATGTTAACTAGATGTGAAATGAACTTGATACAATTAAGTACTCTTTCTTAATAGCAATTGTCTTATTGGCTCATGTTTGAAAACATGTATGATGCTAAAAGAATGTCATAATGTACTTAATTAATCAAGTATAATGATATCATGTAGAGCCCTGACCATAGATCCATCATTGTTAGAAATTAAATGATGGTGAAACAGGTTTTCCTAAGGGAACTCCTGGAGAGCATACTTTTGAGTATGTTGGGTTATGGATGCGAATATCCTTATGTCCTAATGAGGGAATTGATGTGAGATGTACATTTAATCTATCAATCCTTCATTATATGTTTATGCCGAGATGATGTATCACTAATCTCTCGATGATGTTGTTAATGCCGCATTGATGAGAGATAAATAAGAAATCCCTCGACGGCGAGGAGAGTACAACATGCCACTGTAACTCTAATAGCAAAGTTGCCAGAATACCCTGGAAAACTATTTAAGCAGAGACACAAGATGTCCTGCATGTTGTACCTCACTCTAACTGAGGAAGATGAGGTCATAGGAATTAGACTCTTCTAATGACCTATGTATGGTACCGATTGCGATTTCTTAATGGTCAGTTGGAGAATGAGTGGTATACCTCATCTCCTCAGGGCATAATCATGTTTGAAAAATGTAATCAGTTGTATAGCTTAATTGCTTAGGTTGAACTATAAGAAACAATGATTGATGATACATTTTTGATAGTGTTCTAGTTGAATATCTAGTTTACATGTTTTTCATATTCTTTATTGATATAAGTCTTGTCATTCAATCAAGTTATAATTGAAATGATTGCTTAGAGAATGTTGTTCTACTTAGTTTATTCAATAAATTACCTGTTGTTGAATAATTATAGTTATTCTGCTCATTATTATTTTAATATTTGCAACAACAATGCTTCTGGCGAAGAGTTATAACTCTCGCTGGGACAATTATTCAATTGTCTCACTCCCGTGGGATTCAACTTTTTAGGTAGACGCCGAGGATGAAGGAACCTTTCAGTGGGTGAGCAGCAACATCAGCAACATCTGGGACAACAGTGATCCTCAGGTGGAGACACTATCTGTCAAGTCTTATAGATAGAAATGTCCTATGTGTTGTCTTTGTACTCTCATGTCCTAGGAGTCTTTAGATGTTTTAAATAGATCTGATATTTTGGTGTAATGCCTCGAGATTTTTGTATCTTGCCTTGTACAATTAACATGGCAGTTGATGTTGTGTCTCTTGAGATGGATATTACAGAGATGTAATGGTGAATCAGTTTGTAAATAACTTATCTTGTTTCTTTATAAAAGAGTTGTACAGTTTGTAGATCTCTTTACAAAAAGTTTTCAAATTTTTTGATTTTCAATAATTTTGCTGCTAACGAAACGCTTCCGCATTAGTTTAAATTCGTTGATCTTGTTTTCGTGAGACAGACGTCGTAACTGGTTTAGGACATTGAGAATTGTTCTCACTCAAGAGAAAAATCTCTATGTCCTGGATACTCCAATTCCAGAGGAACCTACTCCTACCGCACCAAAGGCAGAAAGGGATGCTTATAAGAAGCATTCTGAAGATGTCATTGATGCAAAGTGCTTGATGTTGTGCTCCATGAACCATGAGTTGTAGAGACAACATGAGAACATGGGTGTCATTGAGATGATTCAGAATCTCAAGAACATGTATGAAGATCAAGCACAACAAGAGAGATATGATGTCTCCAGGGCACTGTTCAAGTGTGTCATGACAGAAAGAGATCCATTTGGTCCTCACATTCTCAAGATGATTGTGTATGTGGAGAACCTGACAAGACTGGGATTTCCCCGGAGCTAAGAGTTGGCTATTGACGTGATACTGTAATCGTTTCCAGAATCCTACAGTCAGTTTGTGATGAACTATAACATGAACAACTTTGATAAGCCATTGATAGAGTTGTTGGGCATGTTGAGGACAGTCGAGGCAAAGATGAAGAAGGACAAGCCTAAGTCTGTGATGATGATCAACATCAAGAAAGGCAAGTCCAAGCTCAAGGGAAAGGGCAAGGGCAAGGCTAAGAAAGGCTCTGATGCTAGCCAGCAGCCTAAGTCATCTTCAACTCTCAAGGCCAAGGGAGGTGTGACCACGAGAGGAAATTGCCACCATTGTCAAAAGCCAGGGCATTGGAAGAGGAATCGTCCTCTCTATCTGGAAGAACTAAAGAAGAAGGAGGCGACAAACGTCTCCACTTGAAGGTGTCATGAAATAAACTTGTAACACTTTTTTTGGTATATGGTACCAAGATATAAAGTGTAAAGCACCCAATACATGGGGCAAGTGTTGCTGCCATAGATAGGAGTACTTTATTTTACTTTTGAAGGAATGTAATAGAGTTATGAACTGCTATTTCATATTTGCCAATTGATAGAAACACCATAATTTTTGCATATTGTTGACAATGATGGAAATTAATAAAGTTGATGTTTCAATCTTTGTGGAAATGCCTTCTTTATCTTGTGGTACTTGGTATGCATAAGATAAAATGATACCTAAACGTTATTGATAACTCAAACAATAAAATTAGCATAAATCATGAGAAATTCATTTCTAGTTTCCATATGATGGATAAATCTAGACTCTTTTGGTTTGAGAACCAATAAGAGACATGAATCTCTTGGACATGATAAATCGATCTTCACTAGTGGTAGTGGGAGAATGATTATCCTATTAGGTATAAAACATGTGATATATTTACATTCCTATTGGAGAAAATGATAATACTTCAAACGGTGTTTAGAGAAATACCAATATGAATATCTTGAAGTGTTCAAGAATATCATAGATGAAGTACGAATTTGGTAAAGTGTTAATTCTTGATGAGTTCAATGAATGAAATACTTAGACCAAATGTTTTGAGAACCTTGTGAGTGATTATGATAGGTATCATAGTGAGCTCATGATTAAGGCATGGTGATGTCTAAATCAACAAGGAGTCATACTCTAAGGAGTTAGAGGATGACTATCAAATTACTAATTACTTCTTAAATAAAGAATACTCTACATTAATAAAGGATATTAAGAATCACAAAGAGTTGTGAGTTCTTATATCCATGACAGGTTCACCTCAATTATCTATGTGATGAGTTGGTCATGTGATGAGTCAACTGTCTAGATGAATATGAGGAACCAATTTTTGAGTAATGGCTTATAACCATTACATCCTAAATGACTTCCATGTGAACCATAAGGTATGACCTTGATGGTAGCACCCATTGGGATGAAATCCATAAGTGTGAATGACTCTTAAGCATTAAGACACATGGATAACATTTTGAGAAGGATGATGCTTGTTGATTACAACTTAATGACTAAGAGATTTGGCATACGGATACTAAAATTGCATTCCTATGAGGAATAAAATAAGTATGTTTGTGACACAACCTATAAGGTTTATGAATCCATTAATGCAAATGAAGTCTATAAGTTACAATGGACTAATCAATGTGATTGATTGAGTACAAGAAACTCAAAACTGTGATCTTTACTTTGATGATGTAGTCAAAGGGTTTGACTGGTATGTCAAAGATAAAGAAGGGATCTGTGATTTAGTGGGAGCATATTCACATTCCACATATTGATGTGAAATGGAAATGTTCTAGAATGGAAATCTAAAGTGGAAATTATCTTTAGGGAAGATAGATACATTTCCTATGTGATGGGAATAGAGATCTATAGAGATAGTTCTTGAAAACCTTTTGACCTGAAAAGATAAAGCATATATTGGTAATCTGTACTGAAGGGTTCAGTATACACAGATCCAGTGGGAGAAAAATTTTCCATGTTACATGGAGTTGGTATCCCAAGGCCAAGTATCCAATTCTTATGAAGAATGGAAACACTAAGAATAGATAAGGATCTATCATGTATGTAAATATCCTATCATCTTGCATGTATGGACATAGCAAAATAAAGTGCATTCATCATCTTGTATGTAGGACATGACAATATGATGTGCTCATCCTGATAACTCGTATGTGGGACGTGACGAGTGGATGTCTGTCTAGTTCTAGTAAGGGTTACTAAAATACCATAAGAACTTGATAAGTGCTTGAGAAGTACTAGTTCTATGGAAATAAGGAAGGGTTCACTTGAAAGAGTTACACTGATGCAAACTTCCAAAAAGGATAGAAAATTAATCACAATATATATATATATATATATATATATATATATATATATATATGTTTATATATATAGACTGAGGCTAGAATACACTCAAGTGTATTTTGGCCTGAATATACTCAACTTTTTAGCCATTGGATCATTCATCTGGGTCGATCAGCTGTTTGCTCCTTTTAACAGGCTGTGACCCCACTTTTCTCCGTAACTGAGCCGTCAGGCGATAGACCCCACCCCTCTGTCATCTCCCCATCGCCCAACCACCCGTGAATCACTCGCCCTCTCACTCTCCCCTCCCCCGTCTCTCTCCCTCAGACGCACCTCGCCAACTCCGACGAGTGACCAGAAATCACGCAAGCAAAAATTGTCGTCATCCGCCTCACCTACGGCCGCCCGTCCAGCCTCCTGCCTCTACGGTCGTCCGTCCAGCCGTACTGCCGCTGGATTAGGTTTTCGGAGGGTTAGGGATCAGGCTCTGTCTTCTCTCGGTCACAGGTCGCTGCTACGGCTGTGGGATGCACCCGTCCGAACCCTATGGTTGGGTGCGTCGTCGTCAAGGACGGCGTCGTCATCAGTGAGGGATTTCATCCCAAGGCTGGACAACCACAACACCAGCAGACGCTCCCTCCGTCAACCCCATTTTCCCTCCCTGCTCTGCCTCCTTGCTCCGCCAACAGCAAGCCTGACGCTGCCACTTGCCAGCCAGACTCTGCCAGCCAGACGCCGCCACCAGCCAGCCAAACGTCGACAACAAGCAACACCAGTCACAGGTGATCGCCCCTGCTGCTTTTCCGTTTTGACCTCTAGCCATCTATCCTGCATCCCCAAGCCCTAGCGGCCATACCACCTTTGGCCAACCTGCTAATGTGCTACCATTTATGCCTACTAATTTCCCTGCCTGCTAATGCACAACCTGCTAATGTCCTACCATCTCTGCTGACTAATTATTTATTGTCTATAAGTATTGATTTCCTGATCTGTGTAATTGATTGCAGGGAGATTCAACTTCAACAGAAGAATCAACAAAAGAGTCTAAGAATTTGCAACATGATGATCAACTAAAGATGGCCATGATCAAGGAAAGAAGATAAAGTGCAAAATATAGATGTTGTTTGGTTGTATTAGTGGCTTCCTGGATTATGTTTGTACTTCTGCATGCCCGATCAAAATGTCAATGCAATGTAATGACTGGATTGTAATTTGTCTCTTTATCAATGAATGAAGGCAATGAACAATTGTTTGCACTAAACATCTATGTTTCTTTATCATGGTTTGTTTTCCACACTGTTGGACTGAGTCAATGCTATGTGGGTTCTGCAAACAGATGGGTATTCAATGTATTCAGCCTCGTGGGTTCTGCAAATAGATGGGCACCCAATTATAATCTATGAATCACATCTAAATAAGAACACCAAATCAATAATAAACAATATAGGTTCTGGTTCAAACAAGATTCTATGAATCTGAATGTATATATGTTCTGGTTCAAACATGATTCTATGATTCTGAATGTTAGTAGCTCCTTGTCACTCCTCCTGCTCCTATTGTTTCCCTCTCAGAACCACACCTCCAACTCCACTGCTAACCACATTCATTATTATCCAGAAAAGAACAGACAAATTAATGGGCTAGCTAACCACATTCATCTGACCATCTTTTTAACTCCAAGAAAGCAGGACTTGGGCTCAACAACCAAGTCTGGGTATTCATCCTAATCGTGATCGCTTAGTTGTGGAGGTACTTACTTCCAAAACGATGAAGCCAGCATTCCTGAAGCCTCAATATCAGGAAACATCCGTTATCTATAGATTTAGGTGTTGTTTTATACAGTAAGCATGTATGTTATATGCTTTTGTAGATAGTATGGTTATACACTTATACTTTCAAAGTATAAACCAAAATAGCACAATTTGATAAAAATATGTACTGAAATAGCACCAAAACCATCTTAATTCCCGAAATAGCCCAGCCATCTTAATTCCCGAAATAGCTCACTTTCGGGTGAAAGCGCCAACACTTTTGGCGTTTTACTGTATCCGGGGGCCAAAAGCGCCAAAAAAATGGCGTTTTCAGCTGAAAGCGCCAAAAAAATGGCATTTTCAGCTGAAAGCGCCAAGTTTTTGGCGTTTTCAATGTAAAAGCGTTAAAAAAAAAAACGCCAATTTTTTGGCGCTTTTGCATGAAAAACGCCAAAAACTTGGCGCTTTCAGCTGAAAACGCCATTTTTTTGGCGCTTTCAGCTGAAAACGCGCTTTCAGCCCGGATACAGTAAAACGCCAAAAATGTTGACGCTTTCTCTGGAAAGTGGGCTATTTCCGGAATTAAGATGACTATGGTGCTATTTCAGTACATATTTTTATGAAATCGTGCTATTTTGGTTTATAATCCATAACATTAAGCAGCACCAACAAGCAATATCTACAGGTAACAGTGTGTATGTACCAGCACAGAAAAAGGATGTATAACGATCCTCAACATTGATAAATGATGATCATCGGCTGACTAACGACTAACTGCGACAGAAAACATCATCACTCCATCTTCATTCCTCCTCATACATCCCTATTTCCGTATTGCAGCCAATCCGAATCATACATCCCTATTGTACCAGCAAACTTGCATGCAGTGAAACAGTAACTTTTCCTTTGCAGCAGTAAGGCAATGGAGCTACCAGATTATACAACTCACACACCCAAACGAGCAATACCTAGAGCGGTTGATCCACATTAAATCTAGTACATCGGAAAATAGCAATCTGAATTTAGATAACAGTCGTTTGTGGATTAAAATTGAACACAAACCAAGAACTCATATAAGCACTGAATAAACCAGTGGATAAAGAACTTGTTGATACACATTAAACCAATCCACATTAACACATGAACTACATTGCCATGAACACAGAAACAAGGTATGCGTTCCAAGAAATATCAAGCTCACATAAACAACAAATTTATTCAGTAACTTATTATTGCTACCGGATCACGTCTGAAGAAGAACCAAACACGCATAAATGCACAACTCAAGATTTATTCAGTAAATTTGGTTCAAAATGATTCACTACATAAAAGATTGCCTTGAATTTAAATTACTAACACATGGGTTCAGTACATAAGAGACTGCCTTGAATTACAAACCACAAACCAAGAACTGACTAACACATGGTTCAGTACATAAGAGATTGCCTTGAATTACAAACCACAAACCAAGAACTGACTAACACATGGTTCAGTATATAAGACACTGCCTTGAATTACAAACGACAAACCAAGAACTGACTAACACATGTTCAGTACAAAAGACACTGCCTTGAATTACAAACGACAAACCAAGAACTGACTAACACATGGGTCAGTACATAAGACACTGCCTTGAATTCAGAATGATCTCTAGGAAATCAATAACACATGCTTCACGAGTTATTCTTCACTTTATTCAGAATGATCTCCAAGTACATCCGAAGTCAAGCAATCTTTGGTAGCCTGCCAATGAAATCAATAACATCAAACATAATTTTCAATACAAGCTCCCTTAGACTAGAAACCAAAAATGTAGATTAAATTGTTACATACCCCTATTTTTCATGTTCGACTATAGTGTCCTTTTCCATTACATGTACTACAAGTTCTTTGTTTTTTAGATTTTAACTCAACTTGTGGTTTAAACCGTTGAGGTTTTTTGCTCCCTTTACAATGAGATGTGGGTGGATCTTGCAGTGGCATTTGATGTTCTACATATTGGATTCTTGGCACACATTGGCTTCCCTGAGTTGGAATATGAGTTCGAGAAGGTGGTATGCCTTCTTCACTACAGCCCGGCCGCATGTTTTGTTGTAAAACCAGCATGTCATCATATGATTTTTCAAATAACTCTTTCATCATAATGTAATTGTCCTTCTTGTGAGAAGCTATGGCAACCAGCCGCATTGCGGATCTGCATAGTGAATTATATCTTGTCAAAGGGGTACTTCCATCAACATCCACCTGGGTTTCTTTAGCACAATGAATTGTCTTTGAGGATTTTGCATCCCTTGTCCAGCGATTCAACACATACAAAGGTGGTATCTCATGGACTTTAAGATAAATCAACACTTTGAGAGCATGAGCACATAAGATGCCAACAAATTGAAATAACTTACATTCACAAAAGATTTCTTGTATATTCTGGTTGATTTGTACTTTGTAGCTCTTCTTAGATACGAAGATAGGTACCTCATCACCTACATGTGAAATTTGATATACACTGTCTTTACTAACCTCTTCTATGTCATAGCATGAGGTGAGCTTCATTTGCCCTTTGAAAATCTTGAAAACCGATCTAGTGTACACATCCCTTGCATGTTTCTCAATGGGATATAAAGACCATAATGTCGGTTGGCCATTCTTGGATCTGTAGTCTTCTTCATCCTCTTTGTCATATCTGTTCTCTACCACCTTCTCGAAGGCTTGGACAAATTTAAACAAGGACAAGTGATTGTTCACATGATCTTTGAATATTGCATTCATACTCTCACTCCGCTGTGTTGTAGACATGTTGGCAAAAAAGTGTCTTTGAAGTATACATGTATCCATTGCTCTCTGATATTCCACAACAAACTTCGATGTTTGTTATCACTCAATTGGTATGAGGATATCATCTTCTCCCATCTGTCTTCAAACTCATCAATGGTAATGGGGTGATTGATGCAAGATTGGAACTCTTCAGTGAAACCTGCAACTGTACCATAGATCACACCTAGATGTTCACGCGCTTTTCTCATTATATGCCATTGACAACAACGATGCACTGCATTAGGAAAAACAATACAGATTTCCTTCTTCATTGCTGGATCTTGATCAGTTAAGATTGCATTTGGGTGTTTGCCATACATTGCTTCTAGAAAAGTTTGAAAGACCCACACAAAAGACTCGGCAGTTTCATCCCGTAATAAAGCACAACCAAAAAGAGTAGATTGTTTATGATTATTCACACCAATGAAAGCTGCAAAGGGCATGTTATATCTATTAGTCATGTAAGTTGTGTCAAAAGTGATTACATCTCCAAAAACTTGATATGCCATTCTTGATTTAGCATCAACCCAGAAGATAGTGCATGCACAACCCTCTTCATCATATTGCACAGAATAGAAGAATGCGGGGTTTTCTGCTTGTAATTTTCTGAAATGGCCAATGGTAGATGCTACATCAACACCTATGTATCTCCTTCGCAAACCAACAAGTGTGTTTCTTAGATCTTTCCTTGTGAATGTGACATTACAGATGCCTCCTTGTTGGCTAGCAATAAGTGACATTATTTGTGCACTAGAAATATTCTGATCATGCATTGCGTGAATCAAATCTTGAACCTCAACAGACATTCGGCGATGTGAGCGGTGAAACCTCTTTTTTGATGGACTATTTGTGAGATCATGGTTATGCTCTTTCTCAAAGCTGGTAACCACCCACTTTGTGTCCTCTTCTAGCTTGACTCGCATGTGTGCCTTACATCCTGTTCTATTGGAAATGATATCTTTTTGAGGGGTTCCATTGTCTTCCTTTTTCTTTACTTTGTGTAGTCCTTCCTTGGAGCACATGAATACCCTACTTGTGACTTTTTTTGTTTTAGCTGAAACATATTGATTTCCCTTCCTTATACTAAATCCAATGTGATATGAATATTTATTATAAAATTTCTCTGCTTCATCAAGACTATCAAACACCAATACCATATAAGGTTCAGGTTCAGATTGAACTTCAACCCTTTCATCACCTGATAGGTTTTCATCACCTAATAGGTTTTCATTTTCATCCAGTGCTTGGTCATAAGCCAACCAATCTATTCCAGTCATGCCATCAACATCATGGGAAAAATCCAAACCTAAATAAGAATAAAATTTTCATCCACATGTGTTTAAAAATTCAATTAATAACAAAAAAGGAGATATCATAAAAGAGGAGATCTAACCAGCTAGGATTTGCGAGGGGGTAGTGCCTTCCATACCAAGCCGAGTTTGAGAGATGTTATCTTCCATATATTTCAAATGCAAAATATTAAGAATCATCATTATCGAGTCACAAAGATGGTCAAGAATTACCAAATTATTTGCAATAAGTCTGCGTCACATGGAAATTCAATAGATGATAAAACATGAACAAACAAATTTTTGACAAATATTTCTGTATAAACTCATTAAATATGTGGTCACTAATGAATCTTTTTATATGTTTCCTTTATTCTATTAATTCAATGATTGCGTTGAGAAAAGTATTAGGTTCATACCAATATTTAAAAATTAGACCCATACAAGACGATGCATGTTGATTTTCAAAATTTTAGAATTATATATGCAGAAAAGGCACATTAATCAGCAATGTACCTAGAATCGAAGCATGTTTGATTGGCTCAAGCATTCGTTGTTAAAAAAATTTCAACTAATAAAAATAAGTTGGAAAGAGGTGAGCAATGATTGAAATGCAGTAAGAGTGACCAATGTAGTTGGATTTAGCAGGATTTACTGGCATCTATTGGCCACTGCCATGAATGGAGCTAGGAGGAGAGAACGAAAAGCAGCAGAGAGGATCACCTCTTATCGGCGTGGCTGACTCAGTTGACTATTGGATGGCAGCTGTAGGCGTGGCAGATGACGGTAGCCAATGGGGCACTTTCTGGTGTTGCTGGCGCTGTGGGCGGGCAGATTGCTGGCGCCGTTGGCGATGGGGGCGGGCGGACGGCTGGTGCTACCAGCGATGTGGATGCTTCTGGTGCTGTGGAGCAGCAACCAGTGATAGAGAGAAGACAGAGCGGTCTACTGATCGGAGCATAGCTACGCGAGGAGCCTGATCCGAGCAGGCGACTGGACGGGCGGTCGTAACAGCAGGCGACTGGATGGGCGGCCATAGCGGCAGGCGGCTGGACGGACGGCCATAGCAGAAGGAGGCTAGATGGGTGGCTATAGGTGAGGCAGATGACGACAACTGCTTGCGTGATTTCTGGTCGCTTGCTCATCGGAGTTGGCGAGGTGCATCTGAGGGAGAGAGACGGGGGAGGGGAGAGTGAGAGGGCGAGTGATTCATGAGTGGGTGGGTGATGGGAAGATGACAGAGGGGTGGGGTCTGTCACCTGACGGCTCAGTTACGGAGAAAAGTGGGGTCACGGCCTGTTAAAAGGAGCAAACAGCTGATCGACCCAGATGAATGATCCAATGGCTAAAAAGTTGAGTGTATTCAGGCCAGAATACACTTGAGTGTATTCTATCCTCACTCTCTCTCTCTCTCTGTATATATATATATATATATATATATATATATATATCAGATATATAAAAGTGAATGTTTGTTGATAATTGGAAACGTTCCAATGAAGTTGTTTTAAAAGGAAATGCCGAGTATCTTTGTGTTAGAGAACAACAATGGGTACTATATGGATCTAGGAGTTCATAGAGATGAATTTATATATATTCCATTCATTGATAACAAGTTAGGAGTGCTTGGTCATGCAATGTGGCTAAAGGTTAGCAAAAGAATACTAGATCGTATATTACGGCAACTCCATCTCATACATTTGATGTACAACAAAGAGATGAGAGACATGCAATTAATACCGACTTTGGCAAGGTGTTGCCATAACTCACTATGGTAGCACAAGAGCACAGTAACATGTGGGACAGTTTGAAGATCACTAAGAATATAATTCAAGGGTGATTGGCTCACAGTGCAAGTGGGAGTCTATTGGTATGTATGCCTTGAGAGTCAATCATGGGATGATTGGTGGGATACATTAAGATTGATTTGAGAAACATCAAAGGCAAGCTTCCAATTCCTTCTAGTTCAGTCATATGAGATAATGATAGAACAAATAGAATGTCTAGAGAATGACCGTACTCAATGACATATGCTTTCAGGTTGAGGACCTGAACGATGAGATCATACAAATGCTAAGAGTTTATACATTCTTATTATGTTCCTAGTCGGATGTCATTGTGGAAGCACTACTATAGAAAATGCTTTTTACAATGGGAGATAGACAACAGTTCTGATGATTGTGTTGTAGTTAGCATACTTATCACAACAAGCATGTTTTTGTGTTGTATATTGTATATTTTATACAACACAAGTCATTTACAACATACCAAACCCATTGTAGTATAGGGGGATACTACAACAACTTCTAAAGTGTTGTAATAGGTTGTAGTATCACAACATATTCAAACCCATTGTAAAAGATGTTAATTACACAACATATTTTAACCCGTTATAATAGTCAAATGTTGTAATAGACCATCATTACACAACACAGACTCACCCGTTGTAGTATGTATTAATTATACAACAGGCCTTTACATGTTGTATTTGGTACATGTTGTAATAGGCCACCATAATACAACATATTGAAACTCGTTGTTATATCCCGACATGAGACAATAGACTCCAACCTATTGTTATAAATTATAATTACACAACATGTTGTGACCTTTTATAATATCCACACATAACAAATCGTTGTAATAGACTGCCATTACACAACTTATACTAAACTATTGTAATATACCATTATTACACAACATAATATCACCTGTTGTACTAGCTACATGTTGTAAAAGACCATTATCACACAACACGCTATACCAGTGGCATAGCCACGTATAGACCTGGGTGGGAAAGTGCCCTACCCAGGATCTTTATTTTCAGACTATTTGATCTCTATCTGGTTTAGAATTTAGTGGAAAATATCCATTGTGCCCTACCTATTAGGCTGCAAATGGCTATGTATATAATGGTGCCCCTCCAGCCCAAATTTCCTGGCTATGCCACTACGCTATACCTTACTGGAAATATAGGTGGATTTTTGTTTGAGTAGTATGTTGAACAAAATTCTATTTCGTGTGGTCATGTGCATGACAGTTTTTCACTCTGGGTAGATATTTTGACCCGGAACCGACCCAATCCCAATATATGCACATACTAAAATACATATGGAATAATTACCCCCTCACTATAAAAAAAAATCCTCTATAAGTCAGGGCTACCTGGTCAGGAATAAAAGTCCTGACCAAACTAGGACTGGTACCCAAGGCTAATCGCTGACCAGTGGAAGCGGGAGGGGGGCAAGTAGGGGCAAGTGCCCCCTTCCAATTTTAATTTTTCTTAACATATATATGTTTTATATATGTAGAATAGTATCAAAGTTAATTTTTCTTTTTATATTTTATCTGCTTCACACGATTATTAACCTATTTTCAAATTATGTAAACGTTATTTATAAATCACATTATTATCAATATGATTTTAAATAAGAATTAGAAATATAAACACATTAAATTAGGGTAAACATTATAAAATAAGTGACGTTTCTTTATTTTTATAAATACATCTCATTGTTACGTAATTAACAAGTAATGTGTTTTTATTAAACATATTAACAACAATATCAAATATACTTCCATTAATGTTAATTGGCGAACTATTAGTTTACATCAATTTTATAATTATTAAATAAGAAACTGATATCTATGAGTAACAAAATACTTTATGATCTATAATTAATAGTATACTTTGTTACATGTTAAATAATTTTATATAATTTATAAACAATTACTTAAATGTATTATAAATATTACAAGTACATAGTTGTATGGTTAATGAGGAAAAGTAAACTAGTATCTATAATTTTTTTGTATACTTTATGGAATACCAAATACTTTATAAAGTATATATAAATAATTAAGTATGTAACAAATACAGAAAGTACATAGGTAATATTAAAAAAAAACTAATATCTATAATTAATAATGTACTCCATGGGATATCAAATAGTATTATATTATGCATAAATAACTAAATCTATAATTAATAATATACTCCATGTGCGGATTTATGCTGATTCTTTTCTATTATGAGTGTAATGTATGTTAGGAAAAATAACTTCAAATGAAATATGATAGTCTTCATAGTACATGGTTTCACAATAAATTAATTAATAACATTTTTAATATATTTGTATTGTTTTGAATTTTTATACATCAATCAATATTTGATAAAATAATGTAATTGCATGTATCTTATGATATTAATTATTGAAATTATACTTCTCTTCGCAAGTTGTGCAAATATTACTCCTCTAAATTATACATATTTTTTCATAATGATGTCAAAGATAACATAATTTTTATATTTAAATTTCCAACACTACATAGAAATAACAATCATAATGATCTAGTGAACAATATATTGTCACAACATTTCTTGAGTTTATTAGGTAAAATTAATAAATAGGTTTAACACCATCATAAATATCTTTATTTAAAAATAAATTCCTATAATGTTGTTTTTTATTTTTGAATAATAATAGTAATTTTCACATTGTACTACTTATATATTTAATTTTCTTAGCTTTATGTTACTTTTTAATTACTTGAGTTGTCAAGCTCATCAAGTAAGAAATTATTTGTTTGATATAATAATCCACACAATCAAATTTGAACACTAAATTGATGTGTTTTTTTAAATGACCTATATTTATGAAAAAAATATTTAATAGAATAGTTGGTCTTATAAAAAAGAATAAATCTTTTCAATACCATATGTCACCATTTCTAGCTCATCTTTAATGTAAGAAAATCATAAACGTATGTAGCATATTATAATATACATATATAATAATCCATATACATAGATCTAAAATTAAGTACTCCACTATGTAATGAGTTATGTCTTCAACTTCTTTTTGTATTTGTGTAAGATACATCTATTTTTTTGCCTCGATCCAAGTAAATAGGTCGATTGAGACATATTGACACTCAATATAAATTCCACATACATACTTAACATAATTTTTATATGTACCCCCTCCATGAGTGGGCTGGCTCCGCCACTGTGGACCCTGACTATTGTAATTTTACTTCTTGACTAAATTTCTTTTTTTCTTTTTAATATTTTCCCAGACCTAATAGTTGGTTTAAGTTTAACCCTAGGGAGAGTATGACGGTTGGTATGCTATGCAACCCAGCGCCTGCTTGCACCGCCACCCCCGAAGTCCCCCTTCCAGTTTCCCTCTCTCACACGACGATCGTGGGGGCTCCATCTTTTGCCAGTTTTTTCTCTCAAGCGACGGACGTCGGCGCTCCATCCTTCTGCCAGTTTCTTCTTGCACCTGACGGCCGTAGGTGTTCCATCCTTTCGGCGGTTTCTTCTCTACGCTCCATCCTTCCGGCGGTTTCTTCTCTGTGCTCCATCCTTCCGTTAACTTTGTCGGTTCTGCAGCACGCTACGCCGTAACCACCGTCCGCAGGCCGAGCACATACGCATGTGGCTACAGGTGGCCATCCGTTAACACAAATCATCCCTATTCTTTGCTGCGCACAAAGCACGGACGACTGGCTCTCCTGCTGGCCGTCGTCTTCCAGCCGCCATAGCTTTTGGCCGTTTCTGTTCGATTTTGTTCTCAGGTTTCTTTCTCAAATGTATCTCTCCTTCAACCGTTGTTTCATTTTCTATAATCATCCACGTTATCAGATGGTTGTTGATTGCTCCCGTTATGTATTATTTGGTGTAAAACTTGCTACTTGGTGCTCTGCAAATACCGTATTGGAGTTCCCGTCTAGACTTGTTGTCTTATCATCGTTTCTGGACTTACTGTTCAATCATTTGCTTCTGAACTTACTGCTCGGTAGTTTAATTTTGGACTGTACAAGTGCAAATATAAAGTTATTTCGTTCTTGACCTGTTGTGCTAAAGGATGAAGATTGGACTGACAAGGTACGCATTACCAACGGAACAACTTTTCATCATTTTTATTAGAAATGTAGCATATTTTTTCTGATATAAGATCACTATATAAGAAATTATTTAATTTTTGGTGACCATAGTTGTAGGCCAAACAAGTTCATTCTCGATTAGTCACATTAATAAATGAATATATATGCCAAATTTATGTCATGTGAAGATTAAATCTTTGTTGTTTGTGACCGGTTATCCTTGACATGAGAAAGATGGAAGTGAAAGTGGCAATCCTTCAACAAGTCTTGTTCAAGTTCTACTTTTAATTATTTTCCTACACAATAGAACATAAAGAAAAAATATGGATATTTGTTTCATTGATTACTTTGGAATTATATGCATAGAACAAGCTACGATGTTCCTAGTAATAAATATTTTCTTGCATTTTTAATACTAGTTAGAATGTCATTATAGTTAAGAAAATGTCTAAATATTAGCATCGAGTTCCCTTCTTTATTTATAAAAGTTAATTTGACAGAATACTTCTTAATCAGTCTTATATTTTGTATCTTTATCGAAATCTTTATTAATATTTATTCTTTTTAAATTTGTTACGTCTCTCTTTTCTACTATGCTTATGCGATATCAATTTAGTAGAAAAAAACTGAAGGCTAAAACTATAAAATTGCATATTGTGTTCAAAATTAATATTTTATTCCATCATGTTTATTTAGTATTTTTATCCAATAGATCAAAAATTTAATAAAAAATAATCTTCATGACAAGTTGCTAGTATAATTGCAAACATTACTTGTTTATGCGAGGATTTTAGATTTTGTTCAAAACTTATCAATTATTTGTGTAGGAAAATTATTTGGATTAATTTTAATGGTTATGGTGTATTTCCATACTCTAATGCCTTTCTTCTCTCACCTACCAATAATTAAACACATTTAACGACGTGCCCACTTTTATTGGATTGTTTTCACCTTTGTAAAATTAGAATGAAGAATCGCACATAGTGGTCGGAAACTTTAAAGCATTAATGTTGCCAGTGGAAGAGCCAGTCCCCTAATGGAGGGGCGGCACATATAAAATTATGTTAAGTACATATGTGGAATTCATATTGAGTGTTAATATGTCTCAATCGACCTATTTACTTAGATCGAGGTAAGAAAATAGATGTATCTTACACAAATAAAAAAAGAAGTTGAAGACATAATTCATTACTTAGTGGAGTACTAAATTTTAGATCTATGTATATGGATTATTGTATATATTTATTATAATATGCTACATACATTTATGATTTTCTTACATTAAAGATGAGCTTGAAATGGTGACATCTGATATTGAAAAGATTTAATCTTTTTTATAAGACCAACTATTATATTAAATTATTTTTTCATAAATATAGATCGTTTAAAAAGCACATCAATTTAGTGTTTAATATTGATTGTGTAGATTATTATATATTTTAATCAAACAAATAATTTCCTACTTGATGAGCTTGACAACTCAAGTAATTAAAAAGTAACATAAAGCTAAGAAAATTGAATATATAAGTAATACAACGTGAAAATTACTATTATTATTTAAAAATAAAAAACAACACTATAGAAATTTATTTTTAAATAAAGATACTTATGATGGTGTTAAACCTATTTATTAATTTTACCTAATAAAATCAATAAATGTTGTGACAATATATTGTTCACTAGATTATTATGATTGTTATTTCTATGTAGCGTTGGAAATTTAAATATAAAAATTATGTTATCTTTGACATCATGATGAAAAAAATGTATAATTCAGAGGAGTAATATTTGCACAACTTGCGAATAGAAGTATAATTTAAAGAATTAATATCATAATATACATGTAATTACATTATTTTAACAAATATTGATTGATGTATAAAAATTCAAAACAATACAAATATATTAAAAATGTTATTAATTAATTTATTGTGAAACCATGTAATACTAAGACTATCATATTTCATTTGAAGTTATTTTTCCTAACATACATTACACTCATAATAGAAAAGAATCAACATAAATCCGCACACATAACATATACATCTATATGGACTATGTTGTTTCTATATACATTATACATTTAGTTATTTATACATAATATAATACTATTTGATATCCCATGGAGTATATTATTAATTATAGATATTGGTTTTTTGTTTTAATATTACCTATGTACTTTCTATATTTGTTACATATTTAATTATTTATATATACTTTATAAAGTATTTGGTATTCCATAAAGTATACAAAAAATTATAGATACTGGTTTACTTTTCCTCATTAACCATACAACTATGTACTTGTTATATTTATAATACATTTAAGTAATTGTTTATAAACTATATAAAATTATTTAACATGTCACAAAGTATACTATTAATTATAGATCATAAAGTATTTTATTACTCATAGATATTTGTTTCTTATTTAATCATTATAAAATTGGTGTAAACTAATATTTCGCCAATTAACATTAATGGATGTATTTGGTATTGTTGTTAATATGTTTAATAAATTATATTCTTAATAGTGTTGCTTGTCAAAGTTGTTTCTCTTGTCTGATTTAACATGTTACTCCTTGTATTTTCCCCTTTGTCCTCAAGCATTATATCTCTTATATATATATATATACATATATATACATATATATATAGCATCATGCATTAACATCAAGCAACAATTTGCATTTTTTAAATTTGATTAGAAATTTTCCATTTTTTTAATTTGATTTTGTATACACATACGTTGTATTAGTTTTTTTTATACTTCCATCATCTTATTTTCTTACAAGTTCTCACAATTATTTGGATAATAAATTCATATTTTTATATAGTGTCCAAAGCAGTCGAACAACACAGATTGCAGGTATTATATGTTGAACTACATGAGAGACATCATTGATGTAAGAATTAGAAATATTCTTGAATGTGTAAGCTACTTATCATTATATTATGTTAGTTCGTTCAAATCTCTAAATAATTTGAAAAAGACAATATGTTGATATATTTGTCATATGATTATAGTATTATTCGAAGTATATTGGTAGTTGCTTCAACCAAGAAGAAATCGACGAGGTCTGAAATGAGTTGACGACGTGTTCTTGAGCACACATAATATTACGTGACATGAGGGGGAGACATTTATTCTTTAGCACAGACCAATGTGAAATTTTGTTTGTTTGTTTTCAGTTCGATTCTAGAGTGGATACTCAGTACTTTGTATTACTCAATCTTTGTATGGATGATAGAATATTTATTAAATTCAATACGAGTTTCTCTCAAGTTTTGATGGAAAAAATTTCAATTATGTGCTTGTTTGTGAAATGAAAAAAATATAATTTCATATTTATTATACTTTATTAATAATATAGTTAATTTGATTCATAAAATTGGTTCAATATAAGACCTATCAAACTCTAATCAAAGACAACAATTAATGATATGTTGTAAAATGTATGATACTACAACAAACAACACATGTTGTGTTATCCATAACTATTACAACAGGTGCGTCTGGAAAAAACACACATATTACAACAGGTGTTTCTAGTGAACTACAACATGCATAACATGTTGTATAAAATGTGTATATTACAACATACACTCAACATGTTGAATAAACAATCCTATTACAACAGTTGAATGTATGGAAAGACAACATACTTCAACTATTGTATAAACCTACCTATTACAACGGGTGCACTGCATGTTGTAATAAACCTACCTATTACAACAGGTGTGTTTAGTGAAAGACAACATGCTTCAACTGTTGTATAATATATATTACAACGGATAAACCACATGTTGTAAAAAACACCCATATTACAACGTGTGTGTATAGCAAAAGACAATGTGGTTTAACTGTTGTAGTATATATAGTACAACGATTGCACCACATGTTGTGTAAAATACCCATATTACAATAGGTCGTTCATTAAAAGACAACATGTTTTAACTGTTGTATAAAATAAATCTATTACAACATGTGATCACATGTTGTATAAAGCACCCCCCATAAGACCACGCGATCTAATACAACGGTTAACACCTGTTGTAAAATGGAAAAATGAACTGTTGTAAAAAGTATTTTCTATAGTAGTGAAGGTAGATAGACAACAATGACACAAAAGACTAGATTGTGGTGTTGGTTGATGACATAATCCCATTAGTCATGATATAGAGATATTAAACCAAACACATAGGCACTTGTTAGAGAACAATCATACCAGACAGACCCATCGTGAGTTTGACACATGGAACCATGACATGGTAGTCACAGTCAGTTCTAACAGTGATGGTGGTGAGTGTGATTCTTTGACCTGAAATCACTACACTCAACACATGTCATTGGGCACACTTTGACATCATCAAATGCAGTCCTGAAACATGGGTTGTTATAAAGGTGATGATTGGGTGGCTTTGACACATGGGGCTTTTGAGGGGTGAGTGATAAATATGGGATTTGTCCCTCCTGAGGGAGTTTGATATCCATGGATACTTGATGAGTAGGATTGAGATAGGCGTGCACACATGTGTGGATTAGTATGTCATATTGATGTCATACATATCTCCTCCAATCTACTCTGAGATCAAGAAAGTGAATGAACATTGACAGGATGACTGTTCCATGCCTTGAGTTCATTCGGGATATCAGCGACAAAGGAATTATACATTCACTATGAAACCATTCACGGATTGTAGGATTGAAAGTTGTTCTCCAACTTTCTATTTCACTTGGGTAGAACTGATGTGCGACTAGGCACCGCTCTTTTCTTGTGAAGTCATAAGTGTTATGGATTTTCACTGCCAACATGAAATGGACCTGTAGGGTCACACATATAGGATTTAACCTGGAAGAGGAGTTTATCCACAAATGATGTTTAGAATGATTACTAAAGGAGTTTAGTAGTTCAATTAAACACTCAATCAATTGATAGCTCACTATCATCGTGTTCAAGGTGTTGGACTGATTGATTAGAGTATCAGATTGATTGAAACTGCAATTGAATGATTTTGCATAGTCTACTACCCCAACCGATCGGCTCATGGGATGAACCGATCGAATCAGGTTGGTGAACCGATTGACTCAACTAGTGAGACGATCAGCTCATGTATCATGAAATGATCAGCTCAATTGTTGAATCAGTTGATTCATGTGACCAACTGAGATTGTTTGGAAAGTCACAAGACTATTTTGCAAATACAATTTGTTTCACTTGCACAAATTTGATTTGGACAAGGATTAATATTTGATTATTCAGAAACAAATATAAAAGTCAATTTGAGTTGGATCAGGACCATGAACCGATCGGGTTAGGCATGAATCGATCATCTCAGAACACCAGACGATCGGCTTAGGTCCCAAACGATTGGATCAGGGCCTGAAACGATCATTTCAGGGTGTGAACCGATTGGTTCAGCTGGCACAGATTGGTTGTTTTGTGGAAAATCTCGAACCCTTCTACTCTTGCTTTAATCCCGCAATGCCCGGGGTAGAGAACCCTATCCCATGGCCCTCATATATATAGGGGTATTTGGGGCTTCTTAGGTACAACAACTCAGAATACCAGTTGCTTTGCAAAATTTTTGTTCTCTTTGGTTGTGGGAACTGAGAGAGCCCGAGCAAGTGCTACCCGATAAGGGAGGAACAACACGGGAAAGACAACTGTAGAAAATTGACTGGTGGCAGGAGATTATGTCGGTGACTAGTACGCTGATAGGAGGGTGTGACTCCTTCCGATTCCTGATTGGACAAGGAGATCCGAGTTCCGGGTGGTCTGTGTGGACTACTTCAGAGGTGGGAGATTTCTTCCGCTCAGAGGATAGTTGTCAATCCTGACAGTCCCGGTTAGACCAGGAGTTGCACATACACCATCCAAGACTGGAGGTGAAGATCACGCAAGCCGCGAGGTAACGTCGCCGAGAAAGCCTCAGGATAAGGTATGCCTCTACAAACCATCCTTCCTACTATATAGACATTGACGTGATTCCTTTATTCTGGGTTTGGGAGAAGAAATTGTTTGTTTCCACTTCCTTCACTGTCTCCTCTAAAACCCAACACTGCCCACTCCATATTTAGAGTAGATGTATACAACACCCGCTCACCTCATATTTTTGGTAGATGTGTTATTTTCTACCTACATGTTTATATTGTCTAGTATTGTCACAAGTGAAACACATGGATGCTTTATTTATTATACTTTTCTCTTATGTGTTTCTTTTATTGAGATTCTTTTCTTCTATGCCTAATTTTGTGATCCTTTACTTTTCTATGGGAAGCATTTTATACTTGATTTCCTTTATTCTTTTAAATTGCTCAATCATCTATTTAGTATGCACATACTAGCCTTTGCTAATGTTTCCTATTCTTCTCTTCTTGTTTGGGTATGCTTCCAACCCTAGGTGAAGGATTTAGATGATATGGCATGATGTCTTGGACTTAGCTTATGGAGTTAAAGCATGGAGAAAAAGTTGTTACAGTTTAGATTTCCTTCTTTCTAGATCCTTATGTTGTATCATACATGTAAACCCTATGTGGGATATTATGAATGAACTTTTGTAATCTTTGGAAATTTAATAATAGTCATGTTTTATATTCCACTGGTAAACTTTGGTTTTTTTTAATACCTTTAATAAAATTTGAAAATTTTACACCCACTCTAGATACCTTTTGAGTATTCTTGGGATGGTTGTTTTATTCTTCAAATATTTAGTAGGGAGTGGATCCCCTCTGAGACCCACTCTTTACAACATGGTATCAGAGTCCGTGTGGTCGAAGTTTGACTATTTCAATTTTGTCTCCCTAGTTTGAACCTTTGTCAACTATTATCACCCATTAGGTGAGAATGTTCCTTAGAATTTGCCTAAGTTGTTCATGAGATGATGAAAGATTGATGAAGGTATCACGATGTATAAACCCTAATGATGTGATGAGGTTAGATGATCGTACCCTAACATATAGGTCTTTGGTGACATGAATCTTTATCTGCAATGGGGTTTGAATTGAGGATGACATTAGGTTATGAGAATAAGGTAATGGTAGAAAATGAGATCTTGCTATCAAAATTATGACTTGGTTTGTTGCATTGATTTTTGTACCATATTTGTTTTACCTCTAATGTTTCTTATCGACAAAAACTATTTTCATTACACTACTATATGTACGAATTTTTCTCTGATTTTTTTGATGTTTTATTGAACTAAGTAACAATGAAGTCCTATTGAAGTATGAAGAGAAACTCTAGAATTAGATGTCATAGAATCCTAACCCTGATGTTGAAGAAGTGACTAGGAATATGTGAGATAATTATAAGGTGTAGTATACGTACCCTTTGTACCCTATGATTTTTTGGATCTTAGAGTTGTTAGGTTAGAGACATGAGGACCTAAAACTCAACCTTAGATGGTTCAGACTGATTAGTTGGATACATGAACAACATAAATCTCTACAAAATTGACAACTAAAAGATGTGTGTATAGCCCTAAATGTTGTTAGTTTGACTTGTTAGGTTAAACATTTCATGGGGTGGAGAGTAGTTGGTTGTTTGATGTTTGGATCGGTAGATTTCATGAACAAAATCCTTTTAAGGGGTGGAGTGTTGTAACATACCAGATCTTGGACCCTACCCTAGAACTTTGACATTTTGAACTTAGCCAAACAAGGTTGAAGTGAGACCTAAAAGATGTTTAGTATAATCCTAATGTGCTAATTCATGTATAAATGAACCTAATGTAACATAATGTTCTTACATTAGTCTTAGGTCAATAATGGACACATAAAATATGTCACATGAGGTAATAATGAATTATATGAAATTCCACAAATAATATTACATAACCCATTAAAAGAAATTGCAAAGTGTAATCTAAGTTAAGAATCGTGTTCCTTGGGTCCCAATTGCCTTGGGAGTCAAGTTTCACATTATTCACATAATAATAATTAATTCAATTCAATTTGTAAAACAAGATATGAGTTTTCCCAAAATATAAAATAAAATAATAAATGAATCCAAAAGTGGAAATTAATCTTATATTCATGGTCTATACACCAAAATATGCCTTTGGGTGAAATTTCACTCAATTTGAAGATTGTTTGATTAAAAGGTGAAATCAGGAGAGAGAAAGTGTGTAGAACCTTCAAAATATTAAATAGATGTACAAACAACTCCAACATGTAAAACTGATGGCAAATTCGTATCCAAGGATCTTAATGTGACTTATGGGTGAAGTCTCATCAAATTTGGAGAATCTATAACCATTAATGATGGAGGAAAGAGAAAATAAGATTTGATTTATATAACACATAAAAAGTTCTCAAAAGGAAAATTTAATTGCATATACAGATTCCTCATATCATAAATAGGCTATGTATCAATTTTCACTTAATTTGGGATTCATTTATACCCTCAAAAGAGGAGAGAGAAAAAGAGAAATAATTGCATTCACACTTTAATCGAATTTGAATTGGATAATGTTTTCCTCTATTTTTCCCTGTCAAACATTTATGGATTTTGGGACTTCTCTCGATTGTTCGATCCTAGATTTGATGGCACAGAGGTCCCCTCCTATCTTGGGTAGGAGACTGCCCCATGTGAACGGTAAACCCGACCTTACGATGCATGTATCTTCCTCGTCTCTTGATGATTTGCCGAGAATTCGTAGTCTATACATTCGGGGTTGAATTTCACACCTACCCATCATTGCTTTTCTAGGGTTTCATTCCATATAAATATCAAACCACCATATCTTCCCTTCTTCCATTGTTTCCACCCTGTTCACCTCTTCCCTTTCATCTCAGTGCATCCATGTGTCATTGGAACCCCAGGAAATTGGTCCCTGACCTACGCTGGGATCCTAGGGTTGTGTTTCCCTCTTCAATTTAGTTTTGTTTACATCTAATCATCCATTCCCTACTCCAACCGCCTACGTTGTGGACCTGGAGTCGGAGCGAGGCTTCAGATCTTAGCTAAATGCTTGGATATGGTTCAAAGTCTTTCTGTATGCCTATGTAAATGTACACTACTCCTCAATTGATCTACCAGTTTTGTAAATCTGGTTTCCCCTTTTTCTATGCTCACCCTGTCTCTATTTTCCATGACTATGGGTCATTTTGGAGCTCTCTCCACCTTGGGTTCTGATGGTTGGGATCTCTGAGTTTGTTTTGATCCCTGGAACTGGACTCCATCATTAGTTTTGTGTGAATCCACTTGCTAGTGACTTGAGGAATGAGGTTTTCTCTGATCTGGTGTTCATTTTGCAAATAACAACTCCCTTGATTGATTTCTCAATTGGCCCATTCTTTTCTTTCATTTTTTATTTCTTTCACAAGGGACATATTTTCATTTCACCATCGTTCTTTGTTCTTTACGTGCTATTGTGAGGTGCTGACTTGTTGGTGGGGCCGACTGAGTTAGCAACCTATGATTGGGCCAACTTAGTGTGAGCGTCTCTCTCTCTCTCAAAATATATTGTGTATGTGGTTTTCATGCAAAATTTCACAACTAATATAACAACATATAATCCATCAATACTTGCAAACAAAAACTACCATTTTGTTTACATATTCTCATGTTTATGTGATACTCATAGTGGCATTATAATTGGAAAAAATTTAAATAAACATCTAATAGTTTGATTATTCAATCCTTAAGAAATCCTCAGAAAAAACCAACAAACTATTGTGGGTAGTCATAAGAGTAACCACATACCTCTTGTATAACCACGAAGATTATTGAATCATACTTTAAGCATATCATCCAATCAATCAAGAAAAGTGGAATCCATTCATTTAATATGCATGTATGTAAATTTGAAAGTGTCACCATCATGTTATTCACATTAAACTCTACCCATGCCCTAATTTAGGGTTTAGGGTTGAATTAGGTTTAGGATATGGAGTAAGGGCTCAAACCCTAGTTACATTATAAATAACACATTAAATGATACCTTAATTTCTATATCCAATATATCCTTCCATTATGATCACCTAGATTCAATTATGTTCATTATCAACTTATAAAGTTACATAGTTGATGTTCAAGATCCTAATTACACATGTTAATGATCATCTACACTAGAAATCCTAATTCTCATCATTATTATCATGATCATCTTGATTTCTCATCTTTTCATCAATTTTAGTTATGAAGAAGAACAAAATGTTTTTAGTACATTCAATCATCTTAATGTATACATCTAGGGTTTTCATGTACTAAAACCTACTACACATGTATCCAAGGAACTTTCAGAATAATAAGCATAATTATGTCTCAACTACATTTCATTTGTGTTCCTCTCATTTTTCTGATCATTTTCATATATACTTTTGCTATATTCTGACATACAAATCATTTTCTAGATTTATTTCAAGTTGCACATATATGGGCCAATTGAAAGCAACACATCTTCCTTTATATATTTCTCTAATTACCTCTTTTCTTTTCCATGCCTGTGGATCACAACATGGGCCTATAAGTACCTCACCCCAGCCCATAAGGGGAGGAGGGGCTGGTCTAGTGGATGGGAACCCCTCCCTTTCTTCCTTGTGCATCCCCAGGACTTCAAAACCATGACACGAGAGTCCTGTGGAGTGTCCTACCTCTCGTCGTCTCACATCACTGCCACACCAATTTCATGCATGACCTTCACTTCCATAATGACCCCAATGGATCTCCAATTTATTTACTTGGCCACCATCTTTAGTGGTCCTGTTGGTCCTTTTTTCTCCAGAACACCGAGTTTCCGTGGTGAACGACTGGGTGTCACAGGTCCCTGTAGGTGGCGGGTTATGATTAGTAAACATGTGGTGTTACGAGTGGGAGTCAGAGAGGAGTACCCTCGAGTCTTCCATGGAAAGTAGTGCCGATTATTGTTGTTAGTAGGGATAAGGAAGGTGGAGCATGTAGCTGAGAGGGGAAGTATGTGTGATCACCCCAGGCTTCTCATAGATATGTAAGCTAGACCCTACCAACCTAAGGAGCTAAGGGAGATGTGATGGAAAATAAGATTCTTCTTGTCCTACAGAATGCTCGCAATCACCCCACCATCGATAGGCGTGCTAGCCCTTCCCCCAACCATGATACAACCAAGTTTTGACTTTGCCTCCTTGTGACATGTATGAAGGGTATGCCTTAAGATAGCCCACGTATGAAAAAACTATGGTTAAGGAGTAAGATGATGATGATGAGAAGGGAGTGTGGCTCTCCCTACAAGGGTATTAACACTCATATCTATATTCAACCTCCACATGGACTTCTCACTGTTCTCATATCTCTAGGAATTGGTTTGTTCCAAAAGTTAATTGCCTTCTAGTTCTATGGCTCATTTTCCATATACATGAGTATATTGCTTATTCCAAACCACTATTTTTACATTCCTCCTACTAATATTTTTCCTTTCACAAGTGGCAAGACATATCATAACATACAACATTACCCATTTTCAAAAAGTACTAAAAGATATTCCTTTTTACTCAATCAATTTAATACAAACTAAGAGGATTATGTTCCTTCTTGTAATCTTTTCTCTCTCATGGTTACTACAAAGCATGCATAGTAAAGTAGGAAAATATTCAATAGGTTGCCAAAGTGATGACACATACATCTATTCTTGTCCTTCAAGTGTTCCTTTAATTAAATTACCATCTTTACTTGGTTAACACGCAAAAAGCCATAAATGAAAGTATATAAATACATTGTACTTTATTAGATAATTTGATCATGAATTCCAGATTATTTTTCTATCTCTCTATTTGGTATTTTCCTCCAAATTAATTACCTTTATTTTAAGAAACTCGTTAATGCCTTTTACAATTTATATTTATTAATTGTGATTTATTGGGATGTCTTATCCATACAACACTTTATCCTTTTAAACATCATTTAAAACAACAACCTTATCTCATGGAATATCCTTTTTCTCCCAATTTCTAGAATTCTCTTATTTTCAAGTATCCCAAAAGTTAGATCAAAGTAATACTAATTTATGTCTCAAACATGTGTTTCCAAACTAGCTAGATAATTGTTGTTTTAATTATCCAAAACAAAATATACCTTGTTGTCTTTTGAAAACATGACAATTATCTTATATTCATTTATTATATCAAAAGGCCATTATTATCTATTCATGTACAAATTATTTTCATTTTGTGCCACAAGGATTTATTTCAATGCAACCAATTTCTTGGGCCTTACTTGATCCATGGGTCGAACCCATGTTATTCCATCAAAATAAAATTAAGGAATTACTTATCAATTTATGCCTTATATTTATATAATTCAGTTTTACTAAAATTGAAAATATTATAAATGGGGTAAAGATTGCAAAATGGAAGTTGGGCTCTGTTTCCATCTAGTGAAGCTAATTGATTTTAGTTATCTATTGTGGATGTTGTAACCAATTTCTAAATTATAAAAGGTTAAGTTAAATAAAGTTTTAAGATTTTATAATATAGTTTATAAGGATATGGAAATGTATTCCAGTACCAATGATATGTCCATGTTTAGGTATCTACAACACCTCAAATGTTATTGTTAGAATCATTATAAGGAATAATGTACAATGGACATATCATTGGTGAAGAGGAATTACATAAAGTTGTTAAGGTTTTGTCCATCACATCGAGGTGTTTATTTAGGATGTTTTGGAATGATTGTAATATGCGATACAACAAGTTATTTATTAGGTATTTTCTAGACACTAATAATAAGAGATGAAATGACATTATGCTTTTTGTTAAGGGACATATCCTATAAAGAATGGTTCATTTGGTCACCCGATGAAGAAAGTTAATTGTTTCTATTTTTACTATTTAGTTTCTTATTCAAGTATGATGTTTTTTATCATTTTTTTGATATGTTAGACATAAGGGTCCAAGTACGAGGGATAATAATTATTATTGAATGAGTGGAAGCAATGGAGTGACTGTTGTAGACTACGAAAATGGAAAAGGGAAACCTCTCTTGATCCAACAAAATGCATGGAGTGATCTATTAAATAAGAATAAGCTTCAAGGAAATACTTCTCTAGAGAAGGTTAACATCATGATAAAAAGGCAAAGTCTGATTTATCTGAGTGAAGAAGGGATAAGTAATGCAGAGAGGTGGAAATCCTATCGTGATGGCTATGTCACTGGATTTAGGCCTCATCTACCAACCCTTGAATGGTATCTCTCTCATACTTGGATTATAAAAGGCTCATAGAAGTGCTAAATCATGGACACAAATTCTTCTTTATCCATTTTTTAGATCATTCAGATCTGGAGACCATCTTGGAAGGAAATGTGTACTTTATCAGAGACAAGATGCTGATCTTATTTAAATGGAGGTTGGGGCAACAACTAGCCAAGTTCAAATTAGCAGAGGTTCTGATCGAGATTAAGGTTCATGACTTTCCATTGGAGTTGTGAGAGAAAAAAATGTTCGATAGAACTTCCTCGTTTCTAAGTCATCCACTGAGAACATATAGATTCACTATAGCAAAAATACCCATTAGTGGCTTTTCTAAAAAAACGCCACTATCTATGTAATGCAATGGCATTTGTAATTTAAATGCCTCTAAACCATGTATTATGGAGTTTATAGAAAAGACTTACCAATTAAGGAATTTTTATAATTAATTAGTGGCATTTCAAAATTGCCAAATCAAATGAGCGGGCCACAATTAGTAAAAATTTTCTGTTCCCACAAGGCTTCCCCGACATGCAAAATGGTTCCTCTTCTCCATGCGTTGGGCAGAGACATTTATTCCAGACATTTGCTCTGCTCGCAGAACCCGCGAAGTCGACCTAGTTAGCCTTTTCGCCCGAATCTGCTAGACCGTGGATGCTACCTACTGGAACTCTCTCTGCTCTTCTCCAAGGTGTCAGTGACGTTGCCAAGGGTTGGAGGGGACACCGAGGAAGAGATCAGTCCCAACTTTCCAACGAGGACTGTGGTAGTTTGCCACCCTGCTGCTTCAACGCGTGACAGGTAAGTACACCCCACGAAACAATAAGCACACATGGTCTTTCCCATCCATTCTCATAGTTTCCATTCTATTAAGGTATATATGATAATCGATTTATGAAGATAGTCCTGAAATATGATGATTCTGTTGTTTTATATCCATCAATCACTTCCTTAATCATTTATATCAAGCCATCGACCATCCTTCTTTGTTAGATTTAAACTTGGATTATTTTACAGTCTTGAAATATGATGATTCCGTTGTTTTATTTTACAGTGTCGCATTGGTTTTAGTTATGTATACAAGTTTGCTAAATGTTAGTGTATTCATATAAAAATGTGTGTATTGTTGTATTAAATTGTAAGGAAAATGAAGCATCCACTTTTTAAAAAGTGGTCTCTTATGTGCTCATGTGATGTCTACACACCTCCTGTATCTTTGTTTGTAAATCATTAACGAATAGGCAATTAATGTATCCGTACCAAGGCCACCACCTTTGGTGGGTTGGCGCTCTCTGATGAGAATAGGGGTTCCCACCATTGGGCTAATGAAGGGGAGAGATACTCATCTTTATGTATGTAGGAAGAGGCTAAGGAGAGAACAAGGTTTATGTAGGATTAAGAAATGTCTAAGGAAGAATAAGACCTTTGTATAATTAATTATAGTATACATGTTTTTTTGGGTGTGGTTTCTTCAAATTTCCTTTGATTACCGTAAACTTGAATGGTCTATATTCTTCTGCACTACCAATTGACAAAAACCTTCACCATCCCTGAAAATTAGGGTCTTTAAGCAACAATGAAGCAAGATACCAAGGGCATGCAGACAAGTTGCTATTAACACTAAGCTATGATTGCACAAAATGTAAGGGTTCCATTGTGGAACAACAATAATTTTTTCTCTTCCATAGGAATTCTGGTTTGCCCTCTTGATTTCTATATTGAACGAAATTACATGGCTTCGATGCAATGTTGTTTACATAATGGTTGATTCATGTTTTTTTTGGAGTGTACGTCTTATCTCAGTACAACTTTAATGTAAACATATTGCATTATAGTTACTTCAGTTCCATATCCTAAATCAATTTTTGTCTTTTGATGGAATGTTCTGTTACTCAAGAAGTTTATAGCCAATTATACATCTTTACTAAATATGTACTCCAACCTCTCGCCTTGGGCCAGGAACCATCAGCTAGCTGGCACACCAGTTCCTCCAAGTTCTGGGTCTTCTACACTCAGATCTTATTCAAGTTGTACACTTGTATGGTCCCTGACCAAGTTTCATCAAACTAGATAATGATGTTGCCCGTTCTCTAATGGGTTCATTCTTGTCAATGTTGATAGAAACCATGGGGAATTTGTTTATGGACTACTTGCTTCACTTTAAAAAATATATTGCTCTGTATTTTGCAAATTTATACTACTTTTTTTTTAAAATTTATAATATCGTTATATATACTTACAATTGTTAGTACTAATATTTTAGAGTCTCTATTCACCCACAACAGTCACTATGGCCTGGGCGTCTACCCCCCTGCTCCTTTTCCCTGAAGCAGAAAAGATGGACGTCACCCTAGATGAGCGTACACTTGCACAAGTCACCATTCCCAGACATTGGCGTCACCTTCCACCTAATGTTCAAAATGATAGACCAAGGAAATTCAATAACATTGTTGCTATCTCTACTGTTAGAAGAACACCTTGTGATGGACAAGGTAATCATATCATCACATTTATAGTGTTGCATTTAATGATATATAATTTCTATATATGTTGTATGCTTTATGAATGAATGCTCAGGTCAAAGACATTGACAATGGGTCACTAATGGCAATGCTTCAGTGTCCAATCATTCAAGAAGAGTAGACAATAGAGCTGCCAATAGTCAAAATAGCCATGCATTTCATGATCAGATGGAGCAAAATGGCCTATCGATCACCATGATGAGTTGTTAAATGATACAACAACACCTTCTAATGGACTAGGTAATCAGTTAATTCATTGCATATATAGTGATGTCTTTAGTGATATATAATTTCCATTTATGTTGTATCCTTTATGAATGAATGCTCAGGTCAAAGACATCCACCATGGGTGCCTAATGGCAATGCTTCAGTGTCCAATCATTCTAGAAGAGTAGACATTAGAGCTGCCAATAGCCAAAATAGCCATCCATTTCATTTCCACATGGAGCAAAATGACCTCTCTGATCACCATCAAGAGTCGTTGAATGCTACAACAACACCTTCTGATGGGCTAGGCAATCGGTTAATTCATATCATTGCATTCATAGCACTGCATCTAAACATATATAATTTCCATTTATGTTGTATCCTTTATGAATGAATGCTCAGGTCAAAGACATTGATCCCCAGTGGATACTATCAATGTTCCTGTGTCCAATCAATCAAGGAGAGTAGAGAGTAGAGCTGGAAATAGCTAAAATAGCAATGCATTTCAAGAAACCATGAATCAAAATGACGTCTCTGATCACCATGATGAGTTGGTGAATGCTACGCAACACCTACTGATGTGCTAGGTATTCAATTTATTCATATCATTGCATTTATAGTGCTGCATCTAATGATATATAAATGAATTCTTAGGTCAAATACATCGCACACGTGGCCAAGCACAATGTTTGCATGTCTGGAAAAGAAAGCCCGACGATCAAATTCCCATTGAGATAAATCAATTTGGACAACCAGTGGGTAAAAACCAATGTCACTTATCAAGTTTTTTGACAATCATTGCAAGAGATCCCAATCTTTGTCCATTAAACTATGAGGACTGAAGACAATTTCCAACAAATAAAAAAGAATCCATAAGGAATTTTGTGAAGGTACAATATTAAAATTTATTTTTAAATTGTTAAATGAAGCTTCTAATTGATATCCTTATTGTCGGTAGAGTAAATTCATGATGGACATAGAATTAAAGGAGTGGACAATGAAGAGACTGGGAAAGAAATGGAAGGACCACAAGTGGGAGTTACGGAAACTATACTTCGTAGAAGATAGTCCATATGAACAACAACTTGAACAAGTTGTTCCCCGCATGGAAACGTCTCAATGGAAATTTCTTGTGGATTACTGGAGGCACAATTAAGGAAAGGTATTTTTTTGTATCTATTAATTGATATTTAATTTACCTCACAGATAATTACTATGGTCAATACTGCAATTTTTTTTCACAGAGGAAGTGTATAACTAACAAGACAAGCAGAAAATTTCAAAAGGTTAGCCACACAACAGGAACCAAGTGTTTTGCTTGTCTGAAACATGATGTAAGTTAGTCAATATTGTGATCGAATTGGACAATTTGTAGACATCCATTTAAATGATGTTCGCAATAACCTTGTTTGAATGATACAGTTGGAGAAGGAAACATGCAGGGAAGTTGATCCCATTGAGTTTTTTTTGAGAAAACTCATCGTAAAAAAGATGGGAGCATAGTTGATATTCAATCCACCAAAATTTTGGTACAAGGATTCCTATCCTATAGTATTATGTTAAATTTACTACATGGAAACATTTATATGTTTGGTATAAAATTTGTCTCCTATGTTCTATACTGTGTAGGAAAAATTTTCTGAGGTAGGTGACGAGCTGCGAAGAAACCAACTTGATGTTACTTCAGCTGAAATTTATAGGTAGGTTATGGGAGAAGAGAGACCAGGATATGTTCGTGGTTATGGACTTGGACCATCACCTTCTGATATTTGGGGCAAGAATCGTAAATCTCGAGAAGTTGATGAAGTGCAAAGGAAGCATTTCCAGGATCAACTTGAATAACAACAGATAGAATTTGAAGCTAAAATTCAAGAACAAAATGCAAAAATAGAGCAGATACTAGCCTTGTCTAGAGAAGGAAATAGTCAATCTACACAACATGTACGCACTGGCCATGTATGAATACATTTTATACAAGATGTGTGGTATCAATTATTTTCCATGTTGAATTTTGATGGCCTTATCAAAAAGATAAAATAATTGTGTAGATCAGAATGAGACATTCAACATTTTATAAGGGACAAGTATGTTTGTATTTGTGTAAATTTCACATCATTCTACATTTATATAATTTTTTTTATTTAAATTGTATTTTGTTTATAGGAAGTGTATGTACTGAGTATCACAGATGCATATAATAAAGTTGCAATGGGGTCGAGTATCTGAGGTTGACCCCTTGCAAATGGTGGCAGGTGCAATTTTAGGCTCATCATGTGTTGGTGTTTACGTATAGGTTGTGGTGATGGCCGACGAACCTCCAGTCAAACCTTCTGAGCAATATCAATATATGGATGAAGTTATTGGCAATGTCATAGCATGGCCGAAATCACATTTACTGCCAAAGTGAGCATATAGTATTGCTTATAATATGACATAATTGAAAACAAAACTAGTACCTAAAGTTGTTTCCATTTGTTGCAGGTCATGAAGTGTAAAGATAGATAATTGCATTCTTGGATATTGTGTAGAGAGATGAAAGCTATAGTTGTGTTTCTTTGGTCCACTTTTTTATTAGTACATAATGATCCAAATGTTGTTGTTTCATGTCCATTGTCATAGACAATCTTGCCAAATGACAATCCTATTTTGCTTTTAGCTATGAGCAGTGTCTTACCTTCTTGTGTGTGACATTTACACAACATATTTTGTTTTGACCTGCTGAATGTGAATGTCTATTTTTGCTTCCTAAGTCAATAGTTCTCTGTAAATTTTTCTTTCATAACGTGATCACATGTTGCATGATAGCTTACTAAGTCAATATTTCTCTAAATAATTGTGCATTTTGTGCCTTCCACAACAAACAACATGTCACTGCGTAAAAGGCCAATTTTTGGAGATCAGAGGCCATTCTTGAGAGCTAAGGTTGTTAGCTCGTCTCTTGTGAAAGGCTTCTACTCAGCGCTTGTGAATGGCCTTTAATCTCCAAGAATAGAGATGCTGTTAGGACTCAAAAATGGGATTCATCACCTTGGAACTGGTCTTATAGGAAATTCAACAAAATGGTACATCCTTACATGTTCTTGATGTATTGCAGCCTAGACAAAGTAGTATCTAAGGTAGTATTACAGCCTAGCCAAAGTGGTTTTTAGCTATGAGCAGTGTTTTTGGAATCTTGTTTATGAGATTTACACAACATATTTTGCTGTGGTGATTCATCTCAAGATGGTTTGTGGTTGAGCTTCTATGATTGCTTAATATTTAGGCTATTAAGATGTCTAAAATGTAACTGAGATATTTTAGTCGCATGCTTCTATGCATCCTAATTTCTTTGCAGAGGTACAACAAGTCATTTTCAACATTTCCATGGTACAACAAGTCATTTTCAACATTTCCATACTCTTCTTTGGTTAAGAAGTCAAGGAAGAAGACTCAAGAAATAAGGGGTGCTCTTAGTAATATCGGTTCCTCCATGTTCCCTTAATTGTTAAAACAACATCTACAATAATACCCTTTCTGTAACATGTGGTTGTGATGTAGGCCCTAAAAGCCAATAACTATGGTAAGGATCCTCTATTAAGATCATGTACAGAGAATGACCTTAAATATCCTAGTACAGAGTTATTGTTAGGACTCAAAAAGTCATGTCTTTGGAGATTAAAGGCCACTCTTGAGAGCTAAGGTTGTCATCTCATCTCTTGTGAAAGGCTTCAGCTCATCTCTTGTGATTGGCCTTTAATCTCCAAGAACAGAGATGCTGTTAGGATTCAAAGATGGGATTCCTCACCCTGGAACTGGTCTTACATGCAATCCAACAAAATGGAGCATGCTTACATGATCTTGATGTATTGCAGCCTAGCCAACATTGGTTTCCAGTTTTGCTTTGGGTTGTTTTAAGGATTCCTGCATAAGGTATATTTCACTACTTGACTTTGCTTTTTTTTTCAGTTGAAGGGGATAGTGAATATGTTCTGGAAACTCTTCTTGCTTGTCAGGGGATAGTGAATCTATTCCTGGTGGCCATGTTAGTATAGATTTGAAGACTTGAAGCCTCCTGCTAATCTACATAGTCAACTTGCATGTTTTTATGTTAGTTATTTATTACATGTGGTGGTTGCCATGACTGGTGATGGTGTCAATGATGCATCTGCTCTGAAAATGGCAGACATTGGTATTTCCATGGGAATTTCTAGAAATGAGGTAAGTATATTCACTATATGTCATTTTGTATATCTATCTTCTTGTCATTTAGTAATTATTATCGATAATGATTATTTCTTCTCTTTTTATGTGTCAGTCCAGGTTACCAAGGAGGCTTCAGATATGGTTCTTGCTGATGATAAATTCAGTACAATAGTTATTACAGTTGACAAAGGGAGATCTATCTATAACAACATGAAGGCCTTCACCAGGTTCTGCTCTTATTAATCATTATATGCTTTCTTACCTTACTAAAAATCTTTCAACTTATTATGTATAGACTATAGTTTTATGAGAACCCTGGATGACATTGAGTTTGATAACTGTAACGACTCCATCTCCCGGTAACCCCCAATTAAGGGAGACTGAAAGGTCAGAGCCGTTAACCAATAACCCGGATCAAAGGTTCGACAAATAATCAATAAAAATTAATAAACTTTACCAACTTAACTGAAAACTGGTATAAAATAAAACTTTGCTTACCATTTAAAAATTGGGATTTATAAACTTCTATGCATGAAGATACTAATCTAACTAATCCTCCTATGCACGTTAATCTTCATTTAATTCCACATATGCCACTTTACTATTTGTTCTTTTCACTTGTACCTAAAATGCCGACAAAAAAAACGTCGGTCAGCAAGAAGCCGGTATGTGGGGGAAACAATAATTGTGCAACTATGTTAACAATGTAGTCATCCAAATGTCATTAAACATCCAAAATTACATTTTAAGCAATACTACTCAATCCTTGCCTATCCCCTATCTCTATGTTGTCCCTGCAGTGGACATGGATACTACCTCTCTCGTATGGTAGATCCTTACCCCCATGGCCCTACCACATAGGTAGCCAATACCTAGGGTTATGGAGTCGCATGGACCTACCCAAAGGTAGCCCAACCCCTGACTCATGATGACATGATGGTCCTACCCCATCGGTAGCCATGTACTAAGTCATTCAATGACCTGATGGGCCCACCCCATTGGTAGCCATGTACTAGGTCAATCCATTAGGCTACAGAGGGGACTAGGATCTGAGCTAGTAGGCACATCTCTTATGTTATAGTCATATTCACATTATAATTTGCATGAATTAAATTCATCCAACAATTAATTCAAGACACGATGTAAACATCGATAAAATCCTCAGAAAACTAATGCGGGATAATCATAAGTGTAACCACATACCTGTCAAGTTGATGTGAGACAGAAATAATCCAATCAATCATTAGGCAAGCAAGCATTCAATAAGATCTTGAAACAATTATACAATTTCCTTTTATTACTCATATCATTAAGATCTATTAAATCTAGCTCGCTTCCTAGGGTTTCTAGTCCAATTTTAGGGTTTCCATTGCAATTAGGGTTTCCCTTCGTCTTTTACTATTTTAAACCATAATTTAACGCAATTGATCACAAACCCTAATTATTTCAACATCTAATCCTCAGTTTTGGATTTAAGGCATAATTAACCATTAAATAAGCGCATTAAGCCTCTTCTACATTAAAGCTACTATTTTTATCCTTTTAATCCATGATAAGATCATTATACACATTTATCATTAATTCATAGTTCATTATGGTCCAAATCACATATGAACTTGATTTGCCATTAATTCCACCTTTTATTCATGAGAAAACCCTAATTACTACATTTAGGGTATTTATCCACAAATTTGGAACTTTAATGCTCAAAATAGCTTATAACCATGAAAACTCAGTTCTATACATGAAATCGAATAATTAAAGCCATTAGTAGTCCTAATTACCCACATTAGGGTTTCAAAGCCTATTTATGCACATAAACTCTAAATTAAACGAATTACATGAAAAATTCATCCTTTTCGTTCATAATGTTCCTTTTTATCATTAACTGGCTAGTATCAACTTTAATCATCCATTAAACCCCACTGATCACATTAATCATACCAAAATAGGGTTTCTTAACCATTATTACATTAAAGTTAATAACTTCCATTACTTTTCGAATTGTAAGAGGAATTAGCTTCTAACAATATTTTTATTGGATTCCTCTCATTTTTCTAAGCAAAATTCATGTATAATGCTCACCTAATCAAGATACCATTAATTAGTAACAATTTTTGTAAGAGTTCACTTACCTAGACCAATGGTAGGCTGCCACATTGCTAAACCCATGCAACATTGCTTGACTCCTTGGAAAACATTTCGAATTGACCGAAATGCCCCTGGTTAAGTTGATCTGTTTCTTTAGCACGCGGGGGCAGAAACGTCCAACCGGCTCTACCTTCATCTTCCTCGCGATCTCCCTACCATGGATGTCGTAGCTGTGACCAGTGCAACTTCCCTTCTTCTTCCTGGACTCGCAGGCCACCAAGGAGGAGTCCCTCATCTCCAATAGCCTCCCTCTACCTCCAGACATGAGGTCTCACCACCCAGGCGTAGAGGATCACTGCCTCCCTATCCTTCAGGGAGCACCACCTAGAGGGAGACACTCTCCTTTGGCTGAGCGGCAATTTGCAGACCATGGCTCCACACTGGATCTTCGGTGCCAAACAACCACCTCAACGGTGCGCTGGACCATGAGTTAGCATCCGTGCAGATGCCCTTCCATGGAAGACGGAAGAAGGAGAAGAAAGGCTGGTTTCTAAGGGATCACCGCCCATGGCTGTTGATCTATTCATGTTCTGCGCATCCCATAGTCAGAAGATATTCTTATGGAGCTACACTCGATCTCCGCCAGGTCAAGGGATCATCGAAGGCACCATCAATCAAACCATAGTGTCAAGATGGAAGAGGGATAACTGGATATGGAAGTGTCCGAAGAGAGATGTAGGGGAGAGGGCAGGCAATCTTTGAATCACGCATTATGCAGACATGTATATATATATATATATATATATATATATATATATATATATATATATATATGTATATATATATGCCTATTCTCATCTTTCTTTTCCAAGAACTACGAAACCTCCCTCTTTCATACCTTGGGTTGGGTGTCCTTAACGTATAAGGAAAGAAATGATCAACCATATATCTAAATATTTATTTGGTTGAGATAATCCAATACAAAATACTTGCCCTCCAAGCAATTAGTTAATTACCATTATCATATGAGAGTTCTTTTTATGTGAAAGGTATTTCCAAAACGCCAACAATACATATCCATTAAAACATATTTCTTTTTGATAATACCAAAAGTCATTAATTTATATAACACATTATCCTTATATTTTGCAATTTTGGTATTTTATCTTTCTTTCCTCTTTATTGGGACTCCTTGGATCCCAAGACACTCCATTATTTCGAAATTCATTTTCAAGGATACTTATTATCCTTCTAGATGCATCTATATGCATTATTTCTCATTATCACGTTTATTTCATATTAAAATATATCTTTTTGAGGATTTCTCTTTATTTCTCCTATATTTTCCTCATTGGTATTCCTTTAAACATTACGAATCCTTGGGATACGAAATTCTACCAAGGATAACTCCATTATACCTCTTTTCACTTATTTTCCACATTTCATCACTATTTTCAATTTATTTCTTAATAAAGAAATACTTAATTAATCTTTTCTTTTCTTATTGCCTTTTCTTTGCAACTTTGGACTCCATGGAACCCAAGAGGCACGAAATCCATCCTTGGATTACATTCTTTTACCTTTCAGAGGTTTTCACATCTCTATTTTCTCAAAAACTCAATTATTCATTTTTTAATTGAATTTCCTTGTTATTGGGCCCAATAGCCAATAAAGACCACAACACAATCATCAATGCTATTGTAAACAAAATCCATTTATTCAAAAAAAATTATATCATTATTTTTTCCAATATCTTTAATGTGAGAAATTACATTCCTCACCAAAGGAACCCAAAAATTGGGGTTGTAACAATAACCATCTTTTGCTTTTTACATAATTGTCAAGATTGTCAGCTTTGCACCCTTTCTATCATGTGCTTAGTTGTGTGCTTAGTTGAATGTCTATAGCTTTGCTGCATGGCAAACTCTATTCAACTAACATAATGTGAATGGTATAGTTGAAATTATCATCATTGTTGAACTTATTAGGAAAGGTGAGATGGTGGGTTCTTCTGAGGCTGCCCTTCTTTCCAAGCTCGGCATCAAGCCCTTATCATATGGACTAGTTGTGCTGTTAGTTTATGACAGTGGATCTGTGTTCAGCCCTGAGGTCCTTCACCTTACTGAAGATGACCTTATTGATAAATTTGGCAATGGTGCTATATTCCCTGATACTATCTTAACAGCATGCTAGTGTTGTAAGTGTTTTTGTCTTACATTTGCATGCAAGTGCTCAACATTTTGCTCACTTCATTGCAGGATCCTAGCAAGTTTGTAGTTGTTTCTGCCCGTACTGCTGCTTCAGGCTATGCAGCTGTACCTGCTACTTCTTCTGCCAAGGTGGAAGAGAAAAAGGAAGAACCTGCTGGGGAATCTAATGACCATATGGTTGTAATGCTATCACTGCAGCTGAGAAGAAGGATGAACCTTCATTGTAGTGTAGCTGGTGTACTCCTGTAGAAGCTCACAACTACTTGGAATGCTAGAATGGAGTTGTATGATTTTGTAATAAAATGAGTTTGTATTCCTTTGGGGGGTCTCCAAGTGCAAAATGAGTTGTTATCCAGTTAGTGTTCATGTCTACAATATGTACCATATATAGTCATATGTGATGCTTGTGTATTCAATACAAGGGGAAAGGTAAAATGTCCTCCCCATCTAATTGTCATTTGATTATAAATAAAAAATTTCAATACTTTTGGAATGTGTTCCGCTTCAATTGGCATTCAATTAGAAAACTTGATCATGAACTACAAATTGACTGACTAAAATCCATAAAAAATTAGTAATGCAGAACTAGTATGTCATTAGTGGCTTTTTTCATAAGCCACTACATTCAATCAAAACCGTTTTATACAACAACATTATACAAAATAGTGGCATTTGTATAAAAGTTGAATGATGGATAGTGGCTTTTCTATAAATGCCAAATGATGGTTTAGTGGCCTTTATGTGGCATTTATTTGAAGCCACTAAAGGCAAATGTTTAGTGGCTTTTACAACTTAAGCTACTATCTTCCTAGTGGCATTGGAGCTAGAGGTGTTTTTTTAAATATCAAAAAATGTCGCTAAACCTGTTTACTGGCTTTTTTTTTCAGTGGCATTTCTAAAAGGCCACTAATGGGTATTTTTGTTGTAGTGATTTACTCAAGAATTCAAGAGGCTTGAGTATGCAAGTATGTAGTTTCTAATAGCCACTGATTATGCATTCCCTGAATATCTAGAGTTGGAAAATAAAAATGGAGAGTCAAAGAAGATAACCTTCGAGTATGAACAGAGGCGAAAGTCATGTTCTATATGCAAGTAATTCAGGCTTGACTATTTAGGGGGAGAAAACCTAAATAAGAAGAAGATGTGGATACCTAATAAATATATTCCAATATATAACACACATAATGAGGACCTAGAAGATTTGATTGTTCCTAGTAAGGAGAAGGTTGGCATCGAAGGAAGTACTGGCAATGTGAGCAAGATTGTGCCAGTAAGGCCCCTGAACTTGCTTAATGAGTGGAATGAGCTTAATTACCACAATTAAATTCTTATAACCATAATATAAACTTTTTATATGTTTGAAATTATAATACAAGCTTAAGTTTCAAATCTGGTCCAATTTGGACATTGTTTGAGCAAGTTATGCAATTTTCTGTGCATTTTGTACTTTTCTACAATTTACCCATTTGATGGGTTTTCGTTGCAATTTATGACATACATTATGTTCCTTATATGTTATATTATCATTCTTGAGATTTTTGAGACATGGTTTGAAGGTTTTTTGCTCAAGAGTATTTTAGGGTTTACCCCTTCATGGATGAGCTACCTTTAGTAGCTACCAACTAATGAATTATGTGATTGGCTGGGAAATCAGACAAAGAAAATCTAAGCAGGTCAATATGGATGGTGGGGTTTCTTCTTGTGTATGTGCTTGTATATTCTTAATAATTTAAGGCCATAGACACATTGGGAAGCTACTTTTACACCTCATGCTTGCTTCTATCCTTATCCATGGGCTATATTTACCTCTTCTTTGCCCAAGTTCAAAACTATGCTTTCTTTCTCATTCCTCTAACCTGGAGAAACGAATCCACTCTATTTTTCTATGGAACCAAGTTATCTAAGGTAGCATACAACCTCATTCTTGGAGAAGAAGGTCTCCTAGAGCTCCATCTAGCCCTATCTAGGGTTTCCAATGTCATCTTCTAGGGATTTTGACCAAGGCAAGTTGTTTTATTCCTTCCTTCTCTATATATCTTTCTCTTCTCCTTCCTTAGACCTGCCTTAAGGTCGTAACCTTGATGTTCCATTATGAAATTGGCTCTAGAACTCAAAAGTCTATCCTTCTTGGTTCTTTTCCTAGGATTTTGCTTCTTTGTGGAGAGAAGTACTTATTTGGCAAAGTTAAGATCTGAATCCAAGCTTTTCTTAGCCTATTTGCTTAAGATTCTTTCTATTTGGGATCTGACCTACTCTATAGAGGTGATTCATATAAAATTCTTCACTTATGTTGCTTACTAGAAGATTGTTAGTTCATGTTTATGCCTTAATGTGTTGATTTAAGCATAGAGAAACCATGCTTGTTTAGAATTTCGAATTTTTGTGGTGTACCATATTCTGTTCCAGTTCTATATGAACTTGTAAACATGTTTACATCCTTTCTAAGGTGTAACATGATCTGGGACAGTTTGATAGTGTAACGACCCCGCCAGTCGGTAACCCCCAATTAAGGGAGACCCGAAGGCCAGAGCCGTATTTCAACTAACAGGATCAAAGGTTCGACAAATAATCAATAACAATCAATAAACTTTACCAACTAAACTAAAAACTGGTATAAAATAAAACTTTTCTTACCTTGGAAAAACTGGGATTTCTAAACTTCTATCCATGAAGATGCTAAACTAACTAATCCTCATGTGCACGTTATTTCTCATTTAATTCCACATCTGCCGCTTTACTGTTTGTTCTTTTCATTTGTACCTAAAATGCCGACAAACGAAACATCAGTCAGCAAGAAGCTGGTATGTGGGGGAAACAATAATCGTGCGAACTATAGTAACAAAGTAATCAGCCAATTATCATTTAACAGCAAAGATTACGTTTTAAACCATACTACTCAATGCTTTCCTATCCCCTATTTCTGTGCTGTCCCTACAGCAGACTGAGATACTACCTCTCTCTAGGTAGATCCTTATTAAACCCCCTATGATCCTACCTAACAGTTAGATCAATATCTAGGGTTGAGTCGCATGGCACTACCCATAGGTAGTCCAATCTCTAACTCAATGTGACTTGATGGACCTACCCCATTGGCAGCCATTTACTAAGTCATCCAATGACCTGATGGGCCTACTCCATTGGTAGCCATTTACTAGGTCAACCCATTAAGCTACAGAGGGGACTAGGATCAGAGCTAGTAGGCATATTTCTTATGTGATAGTCATATTCAAATTATACTTTGCATGAATTAAATACATCCCACAGTTTAATTCTAGTCACGATGGAAACATCGATAAAATCCCGAAAAACTAATTTGGGTGGTCATAAGCATAACCAAATACCTGTATTGCAGACTTGAATTCAGGAAGAACTCAATCAATCAGGAATCAAGCAAGCACACACACACAATTTGTTCCTGAAAAAGGCATTCAATTTCTATATCATTAATCATGCCATCATGACTCATTAATTCTAATTGTTTCCTAGGTTATTTGCCCTTTTTAGGGTTTTGATCATAATTAGGGTTTCATTTCCTTTTTATTACTTTTACTTTACTTTTATCAAATTATACATCAAACCCTAATTTCTTGTCTTATTTTCCATTACGATCCTTAAGATCAGATTTTGTCCACAAAAACCCTAATTTTCGGATTACTCTATCTTTTCTTTTCTTTTCTCTAATTTAGGGTTCTTAACCATATTAATCAACATTTTGAATTAAAAACCCTAAACATTGAATTCTATCATCAAAACAGGTTAAAAACCATCTTAATCATTACTCATGTTAAACATGATCGAATTAACCTAATTGCAAGATTAAATATATCTTCTACCAACCATTAGAGTTTCTAGTTACAAATTAATCCCTGTTCTTATTCAAAAGATACACTTTTACAAAAATATATAGATTTAGATGTCCAATCTATTTTTAACATATTCCTCATATTTTTCTGATCATTTTTCATGAATGACTTTTCTCATCTGAGTTTTCTATCACCAGATACGATTTTTCCAAGATAATTCCTTTTATCAATTTATTAGCTAATTAGGAAATTTGTTGATCGTTCGATCCATGGTTCATGGTCCATTGAGGATCCGACGGCCATGGGCATGCACACCTACTTTAATGATCAGATAAGTGAAAGATGGGACTGCCCTTACCCATTCTGAAGGTGTGTCGGGCTATCTTGGTAAATAACCAAGGGTCTGTCTTCAACCTCCGTTCTTCGCCTCTTGCGAGATGATGGTCAACCCAATGGTTGACTTAGAGATCCCGTCCACCGACAGATGAGCTAGAAGGTCAGGAAGCTGTGTCTTCCTCCCACGAACTCGACCCGGGGTCCAATTTCCTGTCGAGAAAGCTCCGCGACTCCACCCTACTTGGCGGACTCCGACGTTGATCTCCGAGATGTCGAGGGTGCAGGTCAAGATGAACTGAGAAATTGAACACATGGAAGCACTCCTTGCTTCCTTCCACAGGGCTTGGGTGAGTAATTAGGGATGCGGGTTCCCTCCATAGCCCTCCCCTATATATAGGGTTGGGGCAAGGTCCTTCCCAGTTGGGCGCTTCCTAGCTTGGCGACAAAATCCAATAAAATTAGGGATGTATCTCTTCGGCTTGCTTTTCCGAATTCAATGGGATTATCAACAGACTTTCCAACCCAAAGGATTGTGAGGAAACCAAGTGGGAAAGTCCCTCTGTTATCTCACATAAACACAGTCCCAGTGGGACTCAGGCGAAGAGCGCCCAACGTTGGATCAGGATCCAACCGATCTGATTACTCGTGTTCAAAGCAAAGGAAGGTTTTATTCTATTAATTCAGAATTAATTCCCAAATCAAATATAACTTGCAAAATTGATTTCTCCCAAATCATAACTCCTTTTTTTCTAAAATTTTAAGGAATGTTTTGTCTTGCCATTATATAACTTTGTACGAAATTTGGAAAACATATTGCAATGGATGAGAATGATTACTTCTCTCCCAAGTTGCTCATTAATTAATCCAAATTAATTTATATTCCTCTTTCCTTTGTGATTGTTTTGGTCCCCTTGGACCTCAAGAAAACCCAAAGGCATGGATTCCCATATTGGGGAATATTGGTTTGCATTTATCTTCTTTTAATTATCAATTTCTCATATTTCCCTTTTATTAATCAATCCTTTTTCCTTTTTAATTCCCTTTTCTTATCAATTGGGGTTAATGGCTAACAAAGCCCACAATCATTCAATCAAAGCCATTTCACACGAAATCTATCACAATTCCAAGAAAAATATATCATTTAGTCATTAAAAGAGAAATACACTTTACATTATATTTTTAGAAAATGAGGTTGTAACATCCTCCCCTCCTTATAGGAATTTTGTCCTCAAAATTCAACCAAACAAACAAATGTTTCAGGATAAGACTTTTCCATGTCCATTAGGGCTTCCATGTGGCTTCTCCCTTTCCTTGGTGCTTCTCAAGAACCTTCATCATTTCATATTCTTCCATCTGAGTTCTTTTTTACCTTGGTATATCATACATTCATAGGTGTCTCAGGATATTTCAGCTTCTCAAAAGCTAAATAGGTTTAGGGCTCAACACATGGCTTGGGTACCTCACATAGTGCTCTAGATCAGACTCATGCAACACATCATTTTATCCATAGGGTAAGGTTAAACTTAACCATCTCCACCAATCCATCTCAAATGGACCTATTTATCGGGGACTCAGCTTTCTCAGCTGTAGCTTAGAGGGGTCAGATTCTCACATTATATTCACCCACAATGAACTGCATGTTAGTCTGCTTTGCATCAGCTCATGGCTCATGTCACCACTGGGCTCTCTCTCTCTCTCTCTCTCAGCCATTGCACAATCAAAGCGACTTCATTGCACACACTGTGGTTCTTTTCTGACCTTCATGAGGCCTCCTTCACCAACATCATCTTAATGAAGTGGTGACCGACACAACCTCCTCTTAGAATTTCTTTCATCCCGATAAAGGCTATGGTGGTTAACGTCACATCTTAAGAACTGTCTCTTTGTATCACCCTGAATGAGCACTCATGCTCTCATCATACCCTTTAGTCTGGATTATACTAATCATTAGTAAGGGGTGATAAACAATACTAATCATCGAGTTCTTCATGTACCCACTCCCACCTTTTGGAAGGAAACCTTTAGATCAAACTCACAGACCTTCGAACTCGCATCATGGTGTAGTTGAACTCTCTCTCTTATAAGTAGTTCAACCCGATCTGTCACTTGACAGTACTCTTTCTTTAACATGTTATCTAGGTAAGGCGATCTAGCATAACCCATATTATATCTTGACCTTCCTTGGTCCAGAGGAGACTTACCACAACTTCCATAATGGTGATCTCCCACTCCCTTTAGGGAACTCTTTATCCTCTATGTCAAAGCGTTGGGTCACTGGTGTTCGTCCTTCACCTACTACCATGCATGGCCACAAGCCACATGCATCTTTAACATAAGCATCCAAAGTGTGACTACCTCTTACTACCTAAGTAATACCATGGTATATGGCGATTTTAAAATCATGATCTCTGGTGTGTCATGATTCCTCAAGCTTTATTCCTCAAAAACCCTACACCACTCTAATCAGGGTTTCATCACCTCCATTTATAGAGGCGTGTATCGGAGATTCTACAACCATCCTTTCATTATATCATGGACTAGGCTGGCTAACCAAACAACCTTTAACTTGATCAACCGATATTGTTACATCTATGTGTTAGCCAAACTTATCTCGTTTCCAACTGAGGGTTAACCTAACAACCTCGACTTCTTCTAGCCTCTAGCTAAACTAGGCAGCTATATCTCAACCAGAGCATTCATTACCACTTCACCTCCATAGGTGTTAGGTAATGTTGAAGACATACCCCTCCATGTATTCCACTTATCATCTCGTCTCAAACTCTAATTCTAAGTCTATACTCATTGAGAATACTTTGAACTCATCTCCTTGGTCATCAAACTCAACCTTGTATTACTGGCAAATTCTAGATAGCTCATGGTATCACATCCCTACAAGATGATCTCCTTAATACTCTTAGTGTTTGTAAACCATCCATGTATCATTTGCTCAATAAGGGTATGTTATCATCTCTATCCTCATACCTTGTAGCAACGTTCCAACTCACATGATCTTTATCCTTGGTGTATGACATGCATTTTGTCCTATCTCTCACTCCCATAATAAGAAGAAATAAGCATTTGGCGGTCATCCAAACACAGAGTTCTTCCCATTCCAGGAGTAGAGATGATACATCCCACCTTGCCAGTACACCTTCAAATCTAAGTTGAAACGTGCAACTCATGTCTCAAACATCATGATATCAAAAATTACTTCCATGGAAAACTGGTCTCGAACCTACTAGGGTTTACACACAATCCTTGGTCATCTCCTTTGGGTCTATAGGGTGCCGAAAATTTTGGGTTCATCCCTCTTCCCTCATGCATCCAGAGAGTGCCCTACTCATCTTCCCTTTGGGTCCCATGAGTTCATGAAGGTGATCAAACTCCTAACCCATGGACCTCAGACAATGATAGCTGTTACCTCCCGACCCTATGGTCATGTGCAACTAGGGAATTAGGCAACTCCTTCTTCCATCAGTCTTATCCCTACCTGACCCTAGGATAGACTTAGGATTCCATTATAGTACATATTCAACTTAGAACCTTACCCAAGCCTTCATCATCTCTCTCTGCATTCACGACTATCTTTCATCCCTTCATAGGGGTCGTGGCAACCTGCCTACCTTGGTTAGGCCCCATACCGGTTACCTCCATGGTAACACATCCACATGCACTTTACAGATGGCTATATATGGGTCTACAGGTTCATTCTCATACCATGTACTTTCCACTTAGCTTCCCAAGATCCTATGGGACCACTTAATGTTACCTCAAAACAAACAAAACTGGTATACACCCTACCGAAGGGCCCCTCTCCCAGGATGGGAGGAAACTACACCTTAACCACAAAGGTCACAAACGCCCTAATGTCTAGGGTTTACATTCACATGAGCATGCCTAACCCAACAACTACTAAGGCACAAGTAGACCACCTATTAAACCATGATAGGTCATACTTGTTCTCATCCTCAACATTAGATCAACTTAGCTATGAGGGGTTCATCAAACATACCCTTAACTTAAGGGGGTTTCCTTTACCTCTACACATTAAGAGTACCATGCTCGAAACTATAGAGACTCAAATATCACCATGAGCATTGGATACGCTGCTTCCCCTCTCAGGCCTAGGAACCCTATGTTCACCTTTGGGTATCCAACTGCATTCTCAATATCTGAACCACAAATGAATCATGTCCAAGGTATGTCATGCACTTCCTTGTCATTCTTCTATTTGAGTACATCTCCAAGTCGAGTCCTCCTCAAGGACAAATAACAAGGTACAAGGCCTCACAAAATATTACTAAATCCTCTTCTGGGTCTAAGGCACTCTTTGTTTCATTACAGTAGGTAAACTCCTATACCATAGGCACACAAGTACCAGAAGCATCATCCTCTCTCTAGGGTTGGTTCCTCTAAAGGAAACCAATATATCATCAGCCTTCATGGGTCAAGCATAAGGCAACCACTATCATCCACTTAGGTCACATCATCCTCGACTCCCCACTGTGCCTCACATCTCGGGGTTTTAGGCTCCCAACCACCATGCTGGGGTCCTACTTTCTCTCTCCAGAGCTAACTCCACATCCAGCCTTCCTACTAGAGGTCCTTTCTCCATGACAGCTCAAGCTCACAAGCATACCCCCTATGTGGGTGAAGCCTATGCTCAACTCATGTTTGGCTCAAGATTATCCTTAGCCCTTTATGCTCATCCCATAAGACATCCTTCATGTATACTGGCTAGGGTTTCAACCTAGTGTCATCCATTGATGTACTCTGGGTGCAAGCTATACCCTACCTACATACACCCATAGGGTTTCTATAGGTTATCCTCTAACCTCATCCATGAAGGAGCTACCCTTCGCTCTAGCATGCACGACCCTCTCCAGGGTTGGGTCGCCTAAGGTACTAGGTCATCTAACCTCTTATGGCATCCCAAAGGCATGTTCAACCAAACACTTGGTCAACCATGACATCTAACTCGTCATGTTATCTCTCTCTCTAACCTTCACTTAGGTTTAGGGTTAACATCATCCTCAGAGGATGTGCTAGGTCTCTACTTTTAATGGAGGTTTCTACCTCCAAGACTAACTCTCTCTACTCATCCTCCTATCAAGGAGGTCTATCCTCAGGTCTCCCCTGAGAGCAATGACAACTCATGTCATATGACCTAAGCATGTATCTATTCATTTACGCTTACTCTATTAAGCTTATGTCCATGACACCTTATTTACATGGTTTTTATTAATTTGGTGGAGGATTCCTTAATTCTTATCAACCTTACCCATACCTCAAGAGGGTCAGGAGAAGAGAGAAAACCCTAATCCTTAAGGTCCTTAACAGAATTTGAGTTGAGAAGGGATGAATAAGATGAGAGAGTCCTAAAGGTATCTTATTTCGAATCATACCCTAAGACTTTAGCCAGACACTCACACGGATCCGGGATTCCTCGTATTCTGACTAGCGGTGCGGAGGAAAATATTGCCAGTCCTCGGTCGTGATCCTTTTCTTGTCACCTCTGTCTTTCAGATAATCCTCTAATAACTCCTTTGGGTTCTACAAAATTTGTAAAATTTAATAATTCATAAGGATTAAGTGAGGAACCTTCGCTCTGATACCAATTGTAATGACCCCGCCTCCCGATAACCCCCAATTAAGGGAGACTCAAAGGTCAGAGCCATATTTCAACTAACAGGATCAAAGGTTCGATAGATAATCAATAACAATTAATAAACATTACCAACTAAACCGAAAACTGGTATAAAATAAAACTTTTCTTACCTTGGAAAAACTGGGATTTCTAAACTTCTATCCATGAAGATGCTAAACTAACTAATCCTCCTGTGCACGCTATTTCTCATTTAATTCCACATCTGCCACTTTACTATTTGTTCTTTTCATTTGTACCTAAAATGCTGACAAACAAAATGTTGGTCAGCAAGAATCTCGTATGTAGGGGAACAATAATCGTGCAAACTATAATAACAAAGTAATCATCCAATTATCATTTAACAGCCAAGATTACGTTTAAAACCATACTACTCAATCCTTTCCTATCCCCTATCTCTGCGCTGTCCCTACAGCGGACTGAGATACTACCTCTTTCTAGGTAGATCCTTATTAAACCCCGCATGATCCTACCTAACATGTAGATCAATATCTAGGGTTGAGTCGGATGGCACTACCCATAGGTAGTCCAATCTCTAACTCAATGTGACTTGATGGACCTACCACATTGGTAGCCATTTACTAAGTCATCCAATGACCTGATGGGCCTACTCCATTGGTAGCCATTTACTAGGTCAACCCATTAAGCTACAGAGGGGACTAGGATCTGAGCTAGTAGGCATATTTCTTATGTGATAGTCATATTCACATTATACTTTGCATGAATTAAATACATCCCACAGTTGAATTCTAACCACGATGGAAACATCGATAACATCCTGGAAAACTAATTCATGTAGTCATAAGCGTAACCACATACCTATTATGCAGACTTGAATGTAGGAAAAACTCAATCAACCAGGAATCAAGCAAGAACACACACACAATTTGTTCTTGAAAAAGGCATTCAATTTCTATATCATTAATCATGCCATCATGACTCATTAATTCTAATTGTTTCCTAGGTTATTTGCCCTTTTTAGGGTTTTGATCATAATTAGGGTTTCATTTCCTTTTTATTACTTTTACTTTACTTTTATCAAAGTATACATCAAACCCTAATTTCTTGTCTTATTTTCCATTAAGATCCTTAAGATCAGATTTTGTCCACAAAAACCCTAATTTTCGGATTACTCTATCTTTTCTTTTCTTTTTCTCTAATTTAGGGTTCTTAACCATATTAATCAACATTTTGAATTAAAAACCCTAAACATGTAATTCTATCATCAAAATAGGTTAAAAACTATCTTAATCATTACTCAGGTTAAACATGATCGAATTAACCTAATTGCAAGACTAAATATATCTTTTACCAACCATTAGGGTTTCTAGTTACAAATTAATCCCTTTTCTTATTTAAAAGATACACTTTTACATAAATATATAGATTTAGATGTCCAAAATATTTTTAACATATTCCTCATAATTTTCTGATTATTTTTCATGATTGACTTTTCTCATCTGAGTTTTCTATCACAAGATATGATTTTTCCAAGATAATTCCTTTTTATCAATTTATTAGCTAATTAGGAAATTCGTGGATCGTTCGATCCATGGTCTGTGGTCCATTGAGGATCTGACGGCCATGGGCACGCACACCTACTTTAACGATCAGATAAGTGAAAGATGGGACTACCCTTACCCGTTCTGAAGGAACGTCGGGGTATCTTGGTATATAACCAAGGGTCCATCTTCAACCTCTGTTCTTCGCCTCTTGCGAGCTGATGGTCAACCCAATGGTTGACTCAGAGATCCCGTCCACCGAAAGATGAGCTAGAAGGTTAGGAAGATGTGTCTTCCTCCCACGAACTCGATCCGGGGTCCAATTGCCTGCCGAGAAAGCTCCACGACCCCACCCTACTTGCCAGACTCTGGCGTTGATCTCCGAGATGTCGAGGGTGCAGGTCAAGATGAACCGAGCAATTGAACGCACGGAAGCACTACTTGCTTCCTTCCACAAGGATTGGGTGAGTAATTAGGGATGCGGGTTCCCTCCATAGCCCTCCCCTATATATAAGGTCGGGGCAAGGTCCTGCCCAGTTGGGCATTTCCTGGTTTGGCGACAAAATCCAATAAAATTAGGGATGTATCTCTTCGGCTTGCTTTCTCGAATTCAATGGGATTATCAACAGAATTTCCAACCCAAAGGATTGCGAGGAAACCAAGAGGGAAAGTCCCTCTGTTATCTCACAAAAACACACTCTCAGTGGGACTCAGGCGAAGAGTTCCCAATGTTGGATTAGGATCCAACTGATCAGATTACTCGCGTTCAAAGCAAAGGAAGGTTTTATTCTATTAATTCGGAATTAATTCCCAAATCGAATATAACTTGCAAAATTTATTCCTCCCAAACCATAACTCCTTTTTTTCTCAAATTTTAAGGAAAGTTTTTTCTTGTCATTATCTAACTTTGTACGAAATTTGGAAAACAGATTGCAATGGATGAGGAGGATTACTTCTCTCCCAAGTTTCTCATTAATTAATCCAAATGAATTTATATTCCTCTTTCCTTTGTGATTATTTTGTTATTTTGGGCCCCTTGGACCTCAAAAAAACCCAAAGGCACGGATTTCCATATTGGGGAATATTGGTTTGCCTTTATCTTCTTTTAATTATCAATTTCTCATATTTCCCTTTTATTAATCAATCCTTTTTCCTTTTTAATTCCCTTTTCTTATCAATTGGGATTAATGGCTAACAAAGCCCACAATCATTCAATCAAAGCCATTTCACACGAAATCTATCACAATTCAAAGAAAAGGATCTCATTTATTCATTAAAAGAGAAATACACTTTACATTATATTTTCAGAAAATGAGGTTGTAACTGATAGCATCAACCTATGGTGCTAAGCACAAAGTAATTGATGGTTCAAATTAGGGTTTTCAAGCTATTTCCTTTCCTATCACACAACTGATGGTTATACCATTCAATAACCAATGGTGTTGCTATCTTGGCAGCTGATGTTCGTGATCGAGGGTGTCAAATTTATGGTGACAACATATGTTCACCACCTTAGGTCTGGTTTTGGCTCAATTAGACTTTTAATTATCATCCACTAAGAATTCTAATGATGTTATCAGTCGATGATGACATTAGCTTAATATTTGATGGTGTTAACTGAATGTATTACTAATCTAACAACCAATGGTGGCCTAATGATCACAATTAATGGTGGATCAGGTCATCACAATATCTGATGAGTTAAGAATGTAATTGCATATTTGTCTAAACCTTGAACCAATGGTTCCTTGGTTTAATTGATATAATAATTAGACCTATACTTTAATTGATGACCTTGAACAATGAACCTAATCCAATGAATAGTATTGAATGCTTCAATATCTAGTTGATTAGAATAAATCACATGTATTATTTGTGGGTCCTAGTGATGATATTTTTATGGTTCAATACCATTAATTTGTAGTCTTACCTTTGCCATCATATAGTTATATTTGATAAATCAGTATAATAAGTGGATGCGTAACTCCCATGTGATCTAGCTTGTTATACCTAACCTTAGTGCAATTATATGATGTTGATCGGTTATAATCAAACCTCTGGAATGATTAATGTGATAATGAATTACACTCTTCTTGTGTTGAAACCACATTGTAGTACTATTTGAATATCATAGTGCCTTGCCATGTTAGTATCTATGGACACATATGCGCTAATGATCATTTGAGTCTTGTTTAAGGCATGAAATGATGATGATAACCTTACTATGAATAATGTGATGGTCTTAACAACCTTTGGGCATGTTTGAAGCCATGATTGAGGTGAAATCCTCTTCATGTTCCAATAAGGGTTAAAACCCTGGAACTTGTGATAAGATATTGGTATCTTGTAAAAGTATGATGATAAGTGTGGTTCATTAATTTGCAATGAATGATAGCATGTGGTAATGTGATTAAGATTTATATCTCAAATGTTTTATATATTTTAAAGTTTTTATACATATACTCTTGTTAGACAAGAAATAGGGTTTCAATCACTATGAGAAAAACATAAATTAACTGCACATAATTTCTATACATTTGTTGTATATGTAGTTAATTATGATATTTGTTTACAATTTGTTGAAAATGTATCCAGAAGCAATGTAGCCATAGTTTGGATTCCCGTCCAAATTTTTACCATCCCGCGAAAGTGCAAACCATACACCCAATCCCGCTCAAATTTTCATTTGCACAAATTCGTACCTGCCCCACATGCCTAGCTTCTTTCCTAGCCCCTGCCTCCCTTCTCCTCCATCACAAGTGCCACACTCACGGAAGAAGATTTTCACCACCCTATGCCCATGCAAACCATTCACTCTGGCATTCTCTTCACTCCGATCACCCTATTCCCTTACCTCATCTGCATGTGAAACCTCATTGCCCCTAAAATGCCTTCTCCACTCTGTCCATTCGTCGCTTCAGTTCTCCAATTACTTGTGGCAGAATATTTAGGAGTTACTTCTGTAATGGAGAGGACAACAATCCATGGTGAGCTGGGTGAGGAAAATATAAACAAGTAGGTTTATCCATGGCGGTGGCGAGATGAAAGTGGGGCTTAATACTATCCTTGTTTATCTGTTGGACCTCTTGCCCTACCTTGAAGTTTGCTTCTTTGTTCATAACAAAGTTTTCTCTACAACAAATAGGTAAATATTATACTACTACTCTTCCTTCAGTTTCATGACATCTAAATCGTGTAGATGATATATCAATATCATTCAATTCGTCTTTGCACTTTTATGCTAACACTGTCGTAAAGAAATAGTCACCATTCGCAAGGCTCTTTCAAAGCAAAACAACACACACACACACTACATGCTCTGCTCTATTATGTATGACCTCATAACTGCCACATCAAGATCGGGAAGTAAAATTTGTTCCACAACCATATATGCAACAATCATATGTAACTGGTAGGTGCTGGTGGAAAATATTTCTTATTACTAGTACATTCGTAATATAAATTAGATTCTTTATTTTCTTTCAAATACCCCTCTACTTACATCATAAGTATTTCATTTCTTATAACATATGCAGGCAACCTGCAAATTTCTTGATGTAGTGATAATTGTAGGGATGAGCTTAATGTGACTAATAACACTAATGCCTTTTAGTGGTGAGGCTAAGCTATTGTTATTTTGTCTTTTGTTTCCAATTTATTCAGTTTTCTGACTTGATATGTAATAAACTTCATATGCTGTTTGCGAACTATTGTCCCTTGTGAGCTGTTGGTTGAACATGTTCAGTAAGAATAGGTGAAAAGACAATATGATCAGGTTTAGGCCCTGCATATATTCAAGTAGATGACAGAGCTAAGTGAGAAACATGTATGTTTTCTTCCCATAAAGAATACAAATTATGATTTCGCTAAGAAACTGAATATTGATACAACTTACTTCACATTTTATTGGATGCTCATTTGATAAAGTTAAAATGTGTTGACATAGCATGTACCCATGTGAATCTACCAATAATATTATGTTGATAAAAATAATGTTAATCTAGTTGTTAATTGTAGAGCTTAGAATTACATATCATTACCATTTGTTCATCAGATCTTCCAAACCCACATGAGAAATAGTAGGACAATGGCTGGAAAACCAGATAGTTCTATCCATGGTATTGTGCGGCCTAATAAGACATGGGTTGGGTTTTTGTGCGTAGGTATAATAAGTTCTATTCATAATGCTTGTTCTTTGGAAACAATAAACATATGCATCTACAACTTTATTATTATATCATGGTGTAAGTCATCTGAAGCATGATAGTCAGTTGAAATTATATGATTCTAGGTTGGGATCTACTTTCTTTCATTAAAATTTCTTACTACAAACCTGTAAGATCTGAATTTTTGGTGGTTAGATATTGCCCATTACATACTTTGTGATGTAACCTAGAAGCACTCCATCCATACAAATTATAGTATATTATTTTGTTGGCGAGGAGACCAACAGACTGAGTGGTTGCAAGGTTTACAGTTGCACATTGAGTGTCCTTTACGAGTTGTTAGGTGCTATGCTATATGAGCTTATAACAAACTGGAGAACTGACAATATATAAAAATTTGAAAGTATATATCAGTGAAAAAGGTCCTCATTTCTTAATCTCTAGGATGCAAGGAACTGACAGTATATTTTGGTATATATTGTTCGAAAGCATGTTAGCCATGCAACTCCCAATGAATCAGACTCAAAAAATGCTACTACATTGTTAATATCACTTATCAAGCAGCAAGACCACATATCAAGATTAGACACACGGCCAAAACATACCCCACATGGCACAAGTCATAAATTTATAATAACAAACTTATATCAATAGAAGAAGCAAGAATTACTCCATAAAATCATATTTAGATTCTAAATTATCATAAAACTTTATTTTTTGACTTTCATGCATGATAAAGCACTAGTTGAATCAATTCATAGTGATTCAAATGTCACACGTGATAAATAATCAAGTCATTTGTCACAATTTCTCCTCTAGAAATTTTGGTTGATTCTTGTCAGTTGTTAATTGCTCATTTAGACTACAATATTCAGATGAAACCGTAAGTTATAATTAATGTTTTGTAGTATGTTCAGCTGATCATGTTGATGAAGATGAAACTTCAAAGAAAAAGGTTGACGAAGATGAAGATGCAGAACAAATTATTCTTGGAAGAGATTTCTATCCATTAGAAAGGTTGCTATCATGGTTTTTACCTTGGCCAAGGGAGATGGAAGGGCTCCATATTGCAAGGACTTTGTTAGTATCATTGTCCTGTGGGTCATCAAATCCACTGTAAGTTATATTAGTTAAAAAACCTCTAAAATGCAGATGATGCATCCATGCCTGATCTTGTACAAAAGACCAGGGTTCTCATAGATGGTCGATGAAGTGAGTAGGTAACAATCCTTGTCCCTGGAGATATCATCAACTTAAAGTTAGGTGACATCGTCCCTACTAATGCTGATCTTCTACAGGGTGACCCACTAAACATTGATCAATCTGCACTCACTGGTGATTACATCCCTATTACAAAGAATCCAGGTTACAAGGTCTTCTCTGGCTCCATCTGCAAATAGGGTCAAATCAAGGTTGTGGTTAAATCCAGTGGTGTGCATAGTTTCTTTGTGGACAATGATATAATAGTTTTTCCATATCATGGAATCACCAATCAAGGATAATAAAACACACACTCTATCGTGTTAAATGGACCATGCGGTGCCCATTTACAAAAATGTCATAGTCTTTGCCATATCATGGAACAGATATGGACCATCTGGTCCATTTAACATGACATACTGTTTTTTTTCTTCCTTGATTGGTGATCCAGCGGTGTACAACCTTAGATAGAACCATAGAAGGAAGTAAAGTATCCACCTACTAGTAACCACTTGATGCATGTTGAAGGCCAGATTGTGCGTAAATGCACTATAGATGATCTAGGTACATAATGCACTAAAGACGATCTAGGCATATACATTATTTATAGTCACACACTCACATAGTAACTTTTTGATAGATTTTGATAGCATTTCTCTGTGTTGATTGTCCAAGTACAATGGCTATGGTGATGGCCATTAGTATCACATTATTTATCAGCTCTGGCTCTATTTTTTATCCGCTCTGGATATGTTCATGGTATGATTGTCTTATATATGTGCTAGCATATATTCAATTCAGAGTTTGCCAATGTCTACAATGAAGGAATTGCATGCCTATAATGAAGCAATAAAAACACTTAATGTATGTCTTTGAAGATTCTTTCTTTTGTAATCATTTCATGCATTTAATGATAAAAGGTAGTGTTGTTTTATAGTAATTCCTGGATTATCACAGTAATTATTAGTAGACATGTAATGTTTGTCATATGTCCAAGCATGTAAAATTGATTCCTTTCTTTTTGACTTGTTTAGAATCTACTTTAAAGTTCTTTAACAATATATAATGAATAATAGTCCTTAATTACTTCTATTATCCTCTTTTCATTTTACCAAAGAACTTTAATGTGAAGAACCAAACTAAAATAAATTTTTTGTGTCAAGCTCTATTTCTATCAGTATTGCATTCCACCAAACAACATTTTTCTTTGTTTGTTGCCACTTAACGTCTGGCTAGAAAGAGGGTGATGAACTTCGCAGGAAATTTGACGTAGTTAAGGTACTCAAGAAAATGAGATTTCCTAGAGTGCCTGGGATGGGAGATTGAAAGTCACCAAAGACAATCTTACACCATGAGTAAGCCCCCATCCTATCTCTTTTACAAACTGTAAAACAGTTATTAAACATGAGCACATGATGTCACATATTTGACAATTCTTAAACACCTTATATATGCATATTGTACGCAATAATCAAATTATTTCCCTATCTTGATATAGCTTGATATGCCCTATATTAGATTTAGATTTACTATCCATTTGGTTATCCTTGACTAACTTCTAACTGAAATGCTTATGCCTTATAAATGATCTATACTTGGTGTTCTTTGAAGCTGATGAGATATGTAGTTTCTCGATAATTATTTTGACCGTGTTTCCGTCTTTGGTAAAGAATTTCTACTTAAGCTTTGAGCTACTATTTTGTGATTTGCTGATGGACAACAAAAAAAGCACCAGGTAGTTACTTTTATATTCGTCATAGCCCTTTAGAAGTTCATACATGGCATTTTTTGTCATTCTTGATTAATCCCCATTAGGGTAGCTTCAATATTAGCAAGATCGTCCTGCATATCATTGACTAATGCCTCTTGTTTCTCTTCTTTTCCTTTTTTTTCTAGACATCTACCGCTTTTGTCCTCCAACAAACCCCATTCCAAATCATTCACGTTTTGCAATGCTTGCATTTAAAATGGATACATATCTTTATCTTGCACGGAGAGAGGGGGCACCCTGTTTAACACCTCTCGAGGGGGTAAAGGAACCAATGTTTTCTCTATTCCATAAGATGGACATGGAGCCATAAGTGATGATTTGCATGATGATTGAGATCAGCTTCTCAGGGATGGAAGTGCGACGCAGTGTGTCTGAGATGAAGGCCTAGCTCACAGTGTCAAAAGCTTTGATGAGGTCAATTTTCAGCGCCAGTCTGTGCTTCTTGCATTGTCTTGACTCCATGGAGTGTATAATTTCTTGCACTAGGTTGGTGTTGTCACCAATATGACAGACAAGGATGAAACTGGACTGGAAAGGAGAGATCCAGTCGTTGAGATGGGGCTTTAGACAGTTTGTAATAATTTTGGATAGAAGCTTGGACCAGACGTTGTTGAGGGATATAGGGCAGAGGTGAGAGCATGTTTCCGGACAAGGGACCTTGGGAATGAGGACCAGCAGTGAGTTGGCCACTTCGGAGTTGAGCCTGGAACCCATGAAAGGGGCTTGGATGAACTAGTGAGTTGTGTCTTCAGCATGTGCCCGTGCTTCTAAATAAAAGACGCATCCACCCCGTCAGGTCTGGGTGCATTCAGAGACGACATCATACGAAGTGCTTCCCAGATTTCTGTTTGGGAAGGGAGGGCCTCCATGGAATCGACGTCTAAGGCAGAGAGAGTGGGGAAGGCACCTATGAAATGTTGGCTTGTGATTTCCCTGGTGTCCTGGTACAACTCGCGATAAATGTTAGAGAAGAAAGTAAGGATGAGAGATTTTATCGAACCTTCATCTTCCAGCCATTCATTTTCACTGTTCTTTAACCTTGTAATGTTGTTTCTTCGACGTCTATCCTTGACCAGTGATTGGAAGAACCTGGTATTATTGTCATCAAGATTCACCCAGTTGCAGTGGGCCTTTTGTTGCCAGATCGCTTTTTCGCATGGGAGGATTTTGTCCAGGTCCTCTTGGAGACGGCTTGTTTCAACAGCTAAAGCGTCATCGAAGTGTAGTGCTACGAGCATTTCATTCCAGCAGATCTTATTGCTAATTCTGTGTCGATCGCGCATGGCATGTTTCTTCATAGCCACAACACATGTGTCAGTAGTCTTTAAGAAAGACGTGGCCGCCTCCGTGAAAGGTAAACTGACGTTCCAGTTGATATCAAGGAACAGTTGGAAGCCTTGCACATAGCTCCAGGCAAATGATGTGCGAAGGAATTTGCGGGGTGAGTTTCTTGGAGTGGAGGAACTCAGAAGAAGAGAAGCGTGATAGGAGTGACTGCATTCTAGTACCTGGACTAGGTTACAATGATCTTTATTGAGCCAGAGCTGATTGCCCAAGGCCCTGTCTAGGCGCTCGTGCAAGAGGCCTCACCGGAAAGTGGTGCAAGCACCACAGACCCCTAGATCGTGTAGCTGGCAAAGATCCATGGCCTCTATGAAATTTTACTTGTTTGCACTGTCGAAAGAGTCACTACCGAATTTCTCAGATGGGAACATCACCACATTAATGTCCCCAAGGACCACCCATGGGGAGTTGATGTTCTGACTAAGGTTTTGGAGCAGGTTCCAGAGGAGGTTTCTACTATTTCTGGTCGTGCCTGCATACACAAAAGTGTAGAAGAAGTTTGCAATTTCGCAATGGATGTATTGCTTGTGGTAGAAGATGACCTTGAGGTCTACATGCGGTTTCCACAGCTCCCAAATGCCCCCAGCAAAACCAACTGCTTCCACTCTGTGAGAGTGAGGGAAGCCTAGCTTCTTAATAATACGAGAGGCATTTGATCCACTACATCTGGGTTCCAGAATCACCATGATAGAGGTTTTGTACTTGAGTGCGAGAGCTTTGATCATGAGTTGGGTATCCTTTTTGCAGGCACCCAGGACATTCCAACAAATAGTGTTCATTGGGTGGATTCTTCTAGGGTGGAGGAGCCCATCTTCCGTGCTTCATCTTCTAGGTCCTGAGTAAGGGATGTTTTCCCTCTTTTTTTGGTAGATGCTCTTCCGGGGTCGCTGGCATTGAGCACCTTCCTGTTGCGTAGGTGAATGCCCTCCGAGGATTTGGCGAGACTTTTGTACCAGATGTAGCTGGGACCACCACTGGAGGCGTTTCCGGGGGAGAAGCTGAACAGTGGGGCATTATCCGTTTTTCCCGGGATGATAGTATCCCCTTGTGGTGATGTTGCAGTGTGGTCAGATGTATTATTTTGGGTTTGTTGCGTGTGTGTTGGGGGATTTTGGGTACACTGGTTTAGCCTGGATTGACCGCTTAGCTCTTGAGAGGTTCGATTCTTGCATGATTTTTGAAGCTTCTTACATGCTCGCCAATCTATTCCATCTATAACATGCTCGAAAATTCTATCTACTTCTGCTCGGTCCTAGATTTCCCCTCCTTCCTCTTCATCATCAGAAAGGTTCTGGAATCTATTGCTTGTGTTGAGGCTCTTGCTTTGATGTTTATCCTTTTGCTACGGTCTCGGCTTCCTTTTGATCAGTTGGGCATGTATTGCCTTAGAGAAACCCTCCATTCTCTGTGGTTCAATGTGTATGATGGAGCCCGCAACCAGACTGCTTTGTGTGCTCGATTGTCTTCTTCCAGCCTCTTCGTGCAATCCTTCTCGATGTGCCCCGCACACCCACAATGCATACATATGACTGGTATGTTCTCATACTCCACCTTGTATCTCTTGCTTGCTATTGAGACTATCGTACACCTTCCTTATTTTACCATTTTTACCGACTTTGTTGCCACTATTTTTATGTTTGCTTCTATCTTTTTGGACATTTCCCTACTGTAGAACTTCTTGAACTTATTCAAGCCTTAATAAAAGCTAATCATGTTTGTTTGAGGACAAATGTATAAAATGCATTATGTCTGTAAGCCTCACTGAGTTAGACTAATAACTAGTCAATTGGTAGAAAATAATCATTTATACTAAAGTCTTTGATGTAATGCAGGCAAATATTTCATATCATCTTTGTTGTCTACATAACCAGGGGCAATTTCATTCTCCACCTCTTTTACACAATTTTTTAGGTTTAGCTATAAGGTAAACCACATAATTATCTATGTTTGTATGAAAAGGCTCAGGCTATCATGAAACCTCTACAAGGTTCTAGCTGCACCAATCACATTGTCACATTGACAATTTTTAATCAAGACATGGTTCTTTGAGTTAAGTATCTAAGATGTTGTCTCATTTGTCTAGTCACCAAGTATATATGAGCTTTCTTTTATCCATCAGTAGGTTCTTCATATCTTTACCTGGAGAATATCTTTTTAAATTTCTACCATGCTTAAATGCCAAGACATTTTACTACCTATAGATTGACTCTGATCAACAAGTAGTGAATTAACTTGGAAAGAATCAAGTATCATCTTCTACATAGAATTTTACATGTCCATGTATGTAGTATTTGCAAGATCTCAATCTCATTTATAGTTCCCGAAGAGGGGTACAAAAATTCACTTATAGTAACTCAAGAATTTTGATAGCATTTGTATTTCTTTGGTGTTGTTTTAAGGGAACCTTAGCACACCTGATGTCTTCTCATGGAAACTAGATGAATGATGTTCACAGAGTTCTTCTCAAGATAAGATTCCTTCATTAGATATGCAACATTACCACTATGTTATGTTGAACAATATAAATCTCAATAATAATAGATACATATGTAAGGGCAGATTCAAACAAAAATCAATGGTTGCTTCTCATTGACTTAGGTAAAGTACATTTATGAGGAGCAATAACTTTATAGAAAGGAGTACTCCCTAATATCTATATCTGGACAAAATTATATTTTAGATTCATTCTTCAGATGTGATGTACCTATAAGGTTCATAAGTCTAATCAATAATGCGTCATGTATCCTTGAAAACTTTTTTGAACATTTAATAATCTAACTATCCTTTGATAATGAAAGTAGGGGTAACCATAGGGAGTTACTGCTATTAGGCTCAACTGAGTTTTCTTTGGCAGTTTAGTGCTACCCCTCTCCCCTAGGCATTGTTCTCAACTTCTCCCTCTTTGTCAGTAATTTTTTTTCCAATAAGACAAGTCTCTCCATCGTGAGATAGGTCTTCCCTATTGTTGGGAATTTGGTCCTCCCTGTGTTTGTTACATCAGGGTGTTTAACTATATGCTTCTATCAGATGCATTTCTGTATGCCTTCTCTTCAGATGAGTGTGCTTATGTAGCACGTTATTAATATTGAGATGAGTCCATAGTTGGTAGATTGGTGGTAAGCCAGTTATGAGTTATTGGAAAACAACTCAAATGTTCAATATTGACCATAACCATAGTGTCTTATTGTAGGTCTCGTTTAGATTTTGTGTGGTTAGTTCTATTTGAAGTGAATGCTCTATTGAAAATTTGAAATGAATTTTGATCTATGACCTTGAATATCATTCAATACCCTAGGTACTTTATGTTAGATGAGCTGATGTTGGTGCTACCTTCTGGTAGTGTAGGTGTATTAGGATGTATGCCTATAGACTCTCATTGGATACATGAAATGACTGTAATTGTATAAGATCATTTTGTTATCCTCTACTAGATCGGTAAACCCTTTACAAACCATCACATGAGATGACTCTCTAGTGGAAAATTAGACTTAATGTCATAAAGTATTAACTACATAGCAAGTTATTATTGAGTGCCGATCTTGATAAGAGGAACCTTTTAGAAAATAAATAAAAAAGATAAAATGGTTTTTAAGTTTGTGAATTATGACTGCCATTTGGTACTTGAATACATAGATTTCTTTTCCCTAATAGTGTATGCTACTTAGTCCAACAGCGAGTTTCCTCCATTTTAAGACATCCTTGAATGTGTGTTGTCTTTTTTTACTTTTATAATGAGTAGTGACTACTTCATAAATGTTTTCAGACCTTGTCATTAAAACTTGTCACACATACTTAGACAATTTTTTCCATGTACTCTGAAACATGTCTTTAAGTGTAAGTATCAATTCTATGCAAATTCCTGAGCCAAAAGGTGCTCAAGTATGATTACATTATTTCACACATTTCATCTATTATATTCATAGAGTAGCTAGTTTAAAATTAGTGTAAGAACAATTCCAATCACATCTAATGTCTGAAATAGTTTGTAGGTTGTAAGTACAAATGATCACTAAATACTAGATTTTATAACAATGCAATTCTTAGTCGAAGGAACATATAACCCACACTGGTTATATGTTGGTTGTAGGATGTTGCCAATTCAATTAAATTTCAGAAGTTTCAATGAAACATATATGTTGAGTGACTAAAATTTCCACTGGAATCTCAGCCAATTGACAGACTAGCAATTCCATATGCCACTCCCCATTAAATTAATTTTTTTATAACATTTCTGAAATCTCATAGTTCAATCCTTGTTAAGGGAAAAAAGTTAATCTCGTTTCTAGGTGGGCAATTAGTGAAGTGGGTTTGGAACTCATTCTACTTAGTGATGACTTCAGCCACTTGAATTAACTTCATGATATAGCCAGTGTGGATTTCCAATTAGTGAAACTCAAAACTGAAAATCCAACTAATATTCATGCTGAGAAATTTTGTGAAATCCAAATTATACTCAGTCCATAGAGAAATATCAGATTCAATTTGATTTTTCCTTTACACAAAAGGTTTTATTTGCATATGATATTGTAATGAAAAATCACTAATTACTAGTAATGTCAATAGCTTATGTGGCCACTCCGACCTATTTGTGTGCATAAGGAATGTAATGTGGGAGCATATATCTCTATTCAACTTAAATGTTTAAGTAGGGAATTTTTATGTAATTTGAAGAGATTCTCTTATAATAAATTTAGATTATTGGATTGATGTGGGTACACTAAGGTATTAAATACCCATGTTCAATGGTAACTATAAATATGGGAAGTGTTCTCCAAAAAAACTAGCTCTTTTCTGTCTGTAATGAAATGTTTTCTATGTGATGAGTTATGTTGAATGATGTATTCACACTGGGTCTAGTTTTCTATATGATGAAAGCTTTTATGTTGTTTCAACCAATGGAGGACTTATCAGTTTTTAGCAGTGATGAGGAAGATGAGAGTTCTCAGGAAGATTATACTAATGATGATCTTAGTGATATATATGATAAGGGTGAACATGAAGAGGTATTGCATTCGTTTTTTAATTTTTTGGTATAATTATATTGGTCTGATGCGGGTGTAACTGTAGTAGCAGTACAAAGTGCAGTGTGGCTGTCAGCATTTAAATGTAGTTATCACCTTGAAATTTTTAATAACATTGCATCAGTAGTCTAAGTAATATAAAATGTCTGCATCGTGGTTAAAATGCAATTAATGTGTGTTATTGTGCTAAATCATCTTATCATTTAAAGTAAAGAACATAATCTTGACAGCAATAGCATATATGCCTTGTAAATCATATGCCTGATACATTGTGACACAAAGTTTTAACTTTTAAGAGTTAATACATCCTTAATCTCTTAAATCTATTACTTGCACACTGACTCAGGGAAGTTCTCTTGTAGCTCGCTTGAGATTTCCACAAAAAACACAATTTTCATTTCTCCCTCTCCCTCTTCCTCTGACGGTGAAACCGCTACAAGCACTGTAATGTTGAATGTTGTGTTCTCTTCCATCCCATTTATTTTTCTTGTACTATCCACAATCTTCCCTCCCTGCTGCTGCAAGCAGTATGGAGTAACTTTGGTAAGAAAGAAAAGGACTAGGAGAGGGTTGAGTAAGATGACCTGGTGATGGTAGGTCCATTGGTAGAGATTTATCACATAGCCAATACTCAATCCCAGAGCTTTATCTTATATACCAGTGGTGTGCTGATACACAATCCCATTCCTAAGGGCTAAAGACGAGCAAAAAAGCTAAGTCTTGCTTGGTATTTTGGTGTACAACATTGACATTGTGTATATCCAGAATAGCAACATGGATGCCCCAACTTTCTTTGTTGAATCATTCTAGGAACAACTAGGTAATGGAAATTAATGTAGTGGTCTTCCCCCATTTTCTTTTAAGTTCTATTGATTTAATAACATATTTTATATGCATCATCTCAGGAAAAAGAACTAATTTCTAAACTAAATGCATAGAGGGAGAGTTGGCTAGTTGTAAGTAGCATGATCTCTCATGTGTGAGTAGGGCATCATCAACACAATGCTCTAGAACATCATCAAGATCCAATTTACAATTATGGAAGCTCAAACAAATAAAAAATCTTTACGAAACATCACAAGAATTGGATAAGATAATAGAAATGTAGATGATTTATCTAACAGAATGAAATCAATAAGCATCATGTATTGCAACAATTTGTAAACTACAAGATCTAAGTTTTAATACAGTTCTGAATATGCAAATCACTGGATTCTTTTTGATATTTTGACATTTTTCCATTCTCTATATAGTATTTGTTCATTTGTTCTTTCTTATATTCGATGTCTATCTTGGCATGTATGAATATTCTGATGGTATATGTTTTCTCTTAGATTTCATCCACCAAGGAGGGTATCCATCTCCCCATAACATACCAAACACCTTCCTAACTCCCATCTCATAGAAGGTTACATTTAGATAGATTTCATCTATATGCTTCAAGCAATACTGAAAACATAAATCCATGCTTTGCAATGATAATTTTCCTCACCCTAGCTCTGAAAGCAAGCAACATGCTACCTCATCAATCCATGTTCTTGGTGATATGTGAGTTTCTAATTTTATGAATTGAAGGGTTTTATGTATCTCTAGCTTTCTTGAGCTCATTCTTATAGGGCTGTGTTGTTCATGATTCGGGTATCCAAGTTGTTATGTCAAAATGACATGTTTTGTACCTATTGCATGAGATCATAAACTAGTTTAAAAGGGAGGTTTCAGATTTCTTCTATATGAAGCTTGGTATTCTGAAGTTTCTTAGTGATTCTATAGTTGATAGGAAGTCAGATTAGCATTAATTATACTTTTTAATGAATTTGAGCAGCTACAGGGACTTCCCATACTAGTTGGTGGAATGGTAAAAGGTTATGGGATGATTCATCCTAACATGGCTATCATGATTTGTGACTTGAAATGAATCTCACTCAGGTTGAAGATATTTTATGTGTGTATTGGTAGCATTTCTTCAAAATTTAAGCTGAAAAAGCAAGTGCTCTGGGTGAGTTATATCTTTATTCTATATTCACTAGCATGGTTCATATAAAACTTTCATGTAGTACAACTGTAGATACTACATGTTAATCTTGATATAGTGTTCCTATTTGTGTAAAACTAACAATGTATACTAGAATCTAGTCCAAAGGCATGATAGCAACAAGATCATCTCCAGGAAGTTGCTCTTGATCACGCAATGAAGCTGGATAAGATTTATGGGCTTTTAAAGAAACAATATGCTATCCAATTGTCTCTCTCCTATTTTAACTCTTAGATGCTGCAAATTGGGGCAAGTCACCAAATAAGACACTTTTTGCTAAGAATAATGAAAGAATGTTTGAGACTGATTTTCATTCTGGTAAATGTGGTTTTGTAAACTTCTTAGGATTTTATTTTGCCTTAGCTTTATGTGTTCATACTACAACTAATGATGTTGATGGGATGCTTACATGTCTGATAGATTTCAGTGTCAAGATAATTGGACTATTTAGGCTTACAGTTCATGACTTGGCTACATGTTAAATTTCTCCCAACCTTCCTTTGGAGGCTGCTATGCTTGATTTTACTTTTCTTGTGAGTTCATTAGATTCATCCCTCCTTTTTCCAAGAATCTAAAATATTTTGCAGTAATACTCCAGGGGTTGTAACCTTATTGATTGATCATGCCATCATTCATACATAATAGAATCTGTACCACAATATTTTCAACAGAACATGTGAAAATAATGTAGAACTTGCATGAATTAGCATCTTTTGCAAATGAAATTGGGTGTTTTCAATATTGGCACTCTTCTTAGAAGTAAATGTTAGTAATCATCATGAACTTTCATCAATCAGACCCCTGCTGATCCACATAGAAAAATGGATGTTTCCCTATTCCAAAATGCCTCAAATTGCATTTACTGATTTGAGTGTGAACTTCTTCCTTGCATCAGGTCTTCTTTGGAAAGAGTCATACATTAGTATTATGCATACTTTTTGTTCTTATTTCTATTGGAGATCTATATGTTGGCCTTTCTGTGTTTAGCTTTGAAGTGTGCTTAAAAGGTTGGTTTCCTGGTTCCACTTTAAGCTGTGTGACTTGCCCAATTATCAATTTATAAGGTCCAATGCAGTTTGATACATTATTAGTTTGATACTCCTATTTTTTGTATATTAATAGTTACGTAGCAGCTAACTTGATATTAATCTATATCTCAGCAAAAGTAGCACAAGAAACAATAGCTTATAAAGATGAGGAGTTGACAGCTTGGTTTGCGCATGTGTATAAGAAATGAGTTTGCAATCTAGGTATAACCCTACTCAACTATGATGAGAAGTTGAAAGAATTGATTCGAAGCTAAGAGAAAGAACATCTTCGCAAGAGGGCGACCCTGCTCAACCATTCTAAGATTGTCTTTTTTATACTTTTTAATCCAACACATGTTCTTCGTCATGATGGTGCAACAACAAGAGCTTGAACAAAAGAAGAAGACAATAAGGATGCTAAAATTGGCCGAGAAAGACACGACTCTTTTGCAAAGATGTTAGCAGACCACTAAATCATTGATATATGTATATACTTTACTTTGTACACAGTGTGTAATAGGGGCAAGGTATACGTCCTCCCCATGTACATTCGATGTTTCATTATAAATGAAAGTAAGATTGTTGGCATAATGAACATAACTTGTTCTAAATACTACAATTTTGTTACTAAAAGAGCTTTTGTACTAACAAATTACACTATATATATATATATATATATATATATAAATGTATTGACTTCCTATTTTTTCTACATACTGACTACAAATGCAATCGTAGTCATACATTTATCTATATTTACACTTACATTTAAACATGTAAGGACAATATCTAGATACGCTTTTGATTACTTACAAATTTGTAGAGAATGGATTATCTAACTACATATTTTTAAAATATAGTTAAAGGCTTTAGCAATATGAGCATGTACTACAATTTTTATATGTAAAGAAATATGTCGTTAAATCCTTTAACTACAAAATATGGAGTTTTCGCTAAAAATTTTATTTATAGTTAAAGACCATTTTTTTTTGTAGTGAATGTCCATTTGTATGGCTTAACCTTAATTCACCTTATTGGCATAACTAATTAAGTGAAACTCTAATCATGTAGTGCCCTGTGTCAAAGATATATCGGAGTGTCAGAAATTCCTAGATAGTGAAATGAGTATTTCTAAAGGATACTCAGAGCACATACTGATGAGTATGCGGGGTGCTTGTCATCCTGAATTCAAGTGTTAGGGAGTATGAAAGTGGTCATACCTAGCCCTCAGTTTGAGAATGGCTGTGGTCATGTCTCAGTGATTATATATATATGATGATGACATTGCAGGACAACTGTGGTTGTGCCTCGGATGGTAGGTTATGCGTACATGCCTCCTTTCACTAGTGTCTTGACCTGTACCAAGGACGGACTAGGCTGTTAGTAGCTTGACATTATGTGTCACTGTGGCGGACCCGTACTGACCGGGAGTAGAGAAGATCTTAGGAGTCCGACTCTTCCTAGATCTTATTTGGCACTAATTTTGACTTAGTAGTGGTCAATTGGGACTTGAGTGGTGTTTCTCAAATCCCTCAGGGCAATGTAATAAAAGAAATGATATAAGCTGTGTAGTATACTAACTATGGTTAAATATGTCTCACATTGCTTGATTAGTCTTTAACTTGTATTTATACTATTCAGTGTTTACAAGATGATATCGTATGACCTTTGAGTAATTATACTTCTTGTCAAGTTAATTTTCTTTATGCTTAACCTAGTCAATCAATATGTTATAATCAATATATGTTGGAGAGAGTTATATCTCTCAGTGGTACTTGGTCTCACTTGTGGGTCACCACATATTTTTTCAGTGGTTGCGGGCAACAAGGTTGAGGTCACACTCTGGAAGAGAACCAACCTGGTGATAAATAGATTTAGAAGGTTGGTTAGTTGTAAATGTTAGTAGTAGAGTCCTAGTGTCGTCCCTGTACTCTGAAGTTTGGGTATGTGATGTGTTTTCTAAATGATGTATTTGTATCGACACAAGATTTTGGTAGTATGCCAATGTTTGTAAATATATGGTATGTACATGTGAAATATTTTTTGTATGCAGGATGTGACTAAGGTCTTTGGACCCATATGTAAATACTTGTTACAATATATGAGAATGGAATGATGGATCTTTTATAAATGTTCTAGCGTTTATTTACATTGTTGGAATTGGTTTTAATTATTCCACATGTTTGACTATGTGATAAATTAATAGTTGATTGTGTTTTGTGTTTTGAGTAATCTCATTAGCATGACGAGGTGTCACAGTGCCAGTTGATAATAATGAGAAGAAAATTGAGTTGGAAGGGTCAATAGATGATTTGGAGAAGGACATTTTTCATGGTACCAGTGATAAATTCAAAATTGAAAATGAAGAAGTGGAGGATAATGGAGACTCAAATATGGTTGATTTGATTACACCCCAATTTCCACTAGTGTCTCTAGAATTGTGAAATCAAGTCAAGACTCTAAAGGTTTTAATGTACCAAGGAAAGCAAGGAAAGTAAAGAATAGAATCCTAGTCCACCTTATGATTCTGCTAATTTGACTTTTCTAAACAACAAGTTTAATAATCTTGGGAGGAAGCATGAAGAGAAGGGGAGTCAAACTCAAATGAATAAAAAGGACCCAATGAATCACTGGGGGAGATAACTCAAATGATTCATATCAATTTCAAATGTGTTTCTTAAAATGTTAGGGGCCTTAATATTAAGGCTCCTAGCATCCATTAATAAATAATTAGAATAAATCCTTAGTTATTCTGAATGAAACTAGAGTAGTACTTTTTTTCATGAGTACTTGTGGTTGTCGAATCATTGTTCCAATGTGCTGGAAGAGTCAATATCCTAGGGAAGCTAGATAGATTCCGTGTCACAAAGATTGAGGAAACAGATTAGTGCATCCATGTGAGTGTAAGTATTGATAATCATATGATTTTTCAAGCATAACGGATACCAGGAAAGGAGTAAGCTCTGGGATAGCTATTCAACCTGGTGTTATACTTCCTGGGTCTATATGGGAGATTTTAATGATATCAAGCTGGACAATGATAAGTTGGGAAAGGAACCTCCAATGAACAAGTCTATGGAAGACTTCAACAAATGTCTTTTGAATAGTTTTATTTTAGATCTCAATGTCAATGGTCTTGCCTTCGTGTGGGATAATCACTAGGGAGGTGATAATTTTTTGGCATTTTTGATTGATATGATTTTATACAATAATGAGTTCATGTAGGTTTTTGCTCATTTTGTTTGATTTCTTATCTCTAATATAATTAGTGATCATACGATAATGAAAGTGAAAATTAAAGAAAGGAAGAAGATAAATTCCTCTTTCATATTTATCAATTATTTCACTAAGAGGATGGATTTCCATGATACCGTGAAAGAAGGTTGGACTTCTAGTAAAGGGGGTTTTCCTTTATTCAATGTTTACTCTAAGATGAGAAACCTAAGAGTGAAATTAGTAAGATGGAAAAATATGTTGTTGGTAACCTTTGTGACAGTGCTCATTTTTTGAAAGACAAGATTATGAGGCACATGTTAAGCTAGAAGAAGAACTGACTAACTATTTACTACAAATGGAAACAATTATGAGTAGGAATGAAGCATGTTCTGCACTTAATCTTGAAGAATCTATTCTAAGGAAGAAATCAAGGATCCAATGGCTTAATGAAGGTGATTTTCTAACACAAACATTTTCTATCCTTTGCTTAAAGTTTGAAGGAAAGTTAATAATAATAATACTCTCAAGATTTATGGGATTTAGATTACTAATAATGATGATATTAAGGCTTACTTTTTGAATTATTATCACAATATTTTTATTAATGGACATACTGGTAATGTCAATTCATTGCATAATCTAATATTCATGAGAAAGGATGACATTCATAGACTTAGATAGATTTGTCACTAGAATTGAGATCAAAAAGATCATTAAAAACCTTAATCATGATAAGTGTCCTTTATTGAGAAATATGGCATCAGATATGGAAAAAAAATAAAAAATTTACTTCCCATATTTCCCTAATACTAGACACCGTGCCAACAACTTGAGATGGGAATGAAGGTTACAAGGTATATACCTGGTCCTAGAGAAAGTCCAATGACTAACCCTTTCTACATCATTCTACTTCCTTGAGTTGCACCTATAAGATTGTCATCATCGACCTTCAAGTCATACACCACAAAAAATGGTTGACAACGTTCTCCTGGTGGGGCAAATGCCTCCTCGGCTCTATAGTAGTCCATGTAGACCACCGAGAACTACTGTCTTTCTAGATGAATGGACATAAAGGAGTTGTCCCTTCTAGTCAATGTGCTACCATCGACTTGTTCTCCCAATTGTCTCTCCCTTGTTATTCCACCCTTTGATGGGTAAAACTTACTCATGCTATCTTGGTTACCACAACAAGAGAAGACAACAATTGTTAGATCTATTTATTATGTATGGGAATCCCCCAATACCCCTCTATTTATAGGGTCCAGCGTCAAGGCTTCCATTTTATATGGGAGTTGAAGAGACATAATTTCATGAATTCTCCAGATCCTGTAAATGGGTTCACCACTAAACCGGTCAGTTCACGTATGAGATGATTCATTCACACTTGAACCTGCTATTTCACTATGTTTCCTATTCACAGTTTTTTGGAAATTAATATACAATTAATGCACAACATGACATAAGCATAAATCCTAGATCCAATCTCATTGAACTACCAAATGGACAATTCACAACCTGAGATGATCAGTTCACTTGCTGAATCGACCTTTTTAGACTACGAATTACCAATGTTTGTTTAAATTGAATACCTAGCACTTTTAAACATCATTTATGAATAAAATCCTATTACAAATTCCTTCTAATGTATGTGAACCTATAGGTTCCAAGTTATGTTGGTAGTGAATCTCCACTAATAATATACAACATTGCACGCAATGATTGGTATCTAGAAAACATTATTTCTACCCAAGTAATGCAAATAGATGGAGAACAAGTTCAAAATACAATCCATGATTGGTGTTAAGTGACTATATAATTCCTTTGTCTCTGATATCCAGATTGAACTTGAGGCATAGAATTGTCATCCTCTTCAACGTTCAATCCATGTTCCTTGAATAATAACTAACTGTCTGAGATATATGTGAACTCAATGTCATATATTGATTCACATGCACTGTAACATACCAGATCTTGGACCCTACCCTAGAACTTTGACCTTTTGGACTTATCCAAACAAGGTTGAGATTAGACCTAAATGATGTTTATTATAACCCTAATGAGTTAATGCATGTATAAATCACCCTAATGTAACCTAATGTTCTCACATTAGTTTTAGGCTGATAATGGACAAATAAAATATGTCACATTAGGTGATAATGTACTATATAAAGTTTCATGCAATTAATCAAACAACTCTTTTGGTGATAATATTCAGTTATGGAATATAGTTTGATGAATAACAATGATAATAGTGAAATAATATCATAACCTAAGTAATAATGACCACAAATATTTAATTGTGAAATAAGTCATTAAAAGAAATCTCAAAAGAGGAATCTAAATTAAGAATATGTTCCTTGGGTCCCAATTGCCTTGGGAGTCAAGTTTCACGTTATTCCCAAAATAAAAATAAATTTATTTCAATTTGGAAAAAGAAGATGTGTTTTTTCAAAATAACAAATACAATATTAAACGACTCTAAAAGAGGGAAATAAGCTAGGATTCGTAATCTACATAATAAAAATAGCCTTAGGGTGAATTTTTATCCAATTTGGATGATGTTCGATTAAAAGATGAAATTAGAAGAGAGAAAGTGTGTAGAACCTTCAAAATATTAAATAAATTCACAAACAACTCCAACAAGTAAAATTGATGGAAAATTCACATCCAACATATTAAATGTTACTTGTAGGTGAAGTTTCATAAAATTTGGAGAATCTTAAAGTCATCAATGATGGAGGAAAGAGAAAATTGTATTTTATTTATTTACCACAATGAAAGTTTTTAAAAGGAAAATATAATTTCATAATTGAAATCTACATGCCTTAATTGGACTTTGTGCAAAATTTCACCTAATTTGGGATTTGTTTGCACCCTCAAAAGAAGAGAGAAAAAAAGAGAAATGAATGCATTGCCACATTATTCGAATCGGATTTGATTCATTTAATTTTTCCCACATTGTGTTTCCTTTTACATTTCTATTTTTATGTCAGTAGACAACTGAGATGAAAGAAGAGCATTATGAATTAAAATCTGATGGTACTGGAGTCATCACCTACCTCGAGTAGGAGAGCGACTTGCCACGAATAGGAATTTGGATTTCTATTTTCTTCTAATTATTTCATTTCTCATCCATTTTTCCTGATTCCTTCTCCACTATTTTAATTTTCAGTTTCACACAAAATGATCCTTAGTTCATGTGATTTTGTTGTGTATTTGGTAAATGCCCAAACCATGGGCCCCAAGACTCTTGGTTCTACTTGGGTTTGCTTAGGAAACACCCTCCCACCTATAAATATCGGTACCTATGCCTTTGGTAGACCATGAGCAGTTGCCTCCACACATCAATTTGCTTGAAGCTTTCTCATACAACTGTCACCACCTAGTTCCTTGACTTGACGTTGCGGAGGCACTCTGGATATGTTCGTCACACCAGCGTACCAATTAGCTATACCGGTGAGTTCATAACGACCTTGGCTACCCTTCTCTACTTCTAGTTTGGTCATTGGTTGCATATCATGGTTTTGCCCAAATACACACAACCAATAAGATTCTCTACTTCTAGCCATGGTGAGGGAGATGAATCCCTTAACTAGTTTTTGAATTCTACCCCCATCTTTCATCTTTTCTTTGTTTTCTCGCTTGGGGGTAATTTTGTCTTTTCACCCCTTGTTAACTTTGATTCATGTAGCCTCGTTGGACTTTGGCCAACTGACTGACTCACTAACATTGCCACTTCCCATTGGGCCATGTTAGTGTATCGGTCTCACTGTCTCCCTCTCGTGCAATTTTCTTCGCCTACATGGCTTTTCAGGATTTTGTGATTCGTCCAGCTTTGAAAAATAATAACTAATTCCCTATTTGTCCAAAAATTACAAATAAATACTCACTGGATTCAAAAAAAGATTCTTATATAATGGTTTAAGATTTATTTCCTAATACTAAACTAATCAACATGTGAATTTTAATGGATTTTCCTAATTAGTTATAACTTGTAAAATTCATAACTAAATATATATAAGTAAGAAAAATATAAAATAATATGTATTAGATTCAGGAAAAGGTAAACTAAAATGTGGCATGGTTTTTGATAACCTAAATCATATATAAGGAAAAAGGTAATTTTTAGGTTTGGTTAATCAATGTGAAATTGACCTAAAATCTACTTATATGTTTGATAGGTTCCTTAGAGTCCTAGGCTTGGACCTAGACTTGGTTTTGGACATACTAGACTATAAAGTGAGCTATGATTGCATCCCACATTATTTCTATATTGATAAATTTCTAATTTCTCTCTCTAAATGTATGTTTTCATCTCCTATTATTTTTTTTGAGCAATAACCTATTTTTATCATTCTCTTGGTCCTATGGATAATAGGCTACACAATATTCTTTCTTTTAAAAGTTTAGGTTGCTATGAACTAATTTATTTGGTATTGATCTTGTGATCATATTTGGACATTCTCGTGGTCTTTTCTTATGCTTTGTTCATGATGGAACTCTAAATGATGACATGTGATGTCTTTTCCCACTTTGAGGTGGATGTTCATGATAGTCACTTTTGTTGTGACTACTTTGGTGTAATCTAACTACATTATTTACTTGCCTCCCTATTAAAATGCTATGTGATTCAGTAGCACCAGAATAGTGTAATTGCATTGGTATTTAGGCACTATGCCCTTATTATTATTGGAATGGATGTGGTGGTATTCCTTACCCGGGTTTCTAGTTTGTCCGACTTGGCCCAACTTTTATATATATTGGGAGTTGGAAGTTTGTCATCTCTATCAAGTTTCAAGTTCTTGAGGCTTGGTTGAACTTTTATATATATTGTGAGTTGGCAGTATGTCATCTCTATTGGGTTTCAAGTTTGTGAGGCTTCACCCAACTTTTACATATATTGGGAGTTGGCAGTATGTCCTCTCTGTCAGGTTTCAAGTTTGTGAGGCTTGGCCACCTTTGTCTTTATATTGTTCTATTGTTATGCTTATCTCACATGCATGTAGGTTGATGATTATGGGGTGTGTTCCCTAATTCTATATTTTTGCTGGTATGGAACAATTTTATTCTTTTGGTTATGGCAAGTATCTATTTTGTTGTTTTTCATTTCTTTTATGCCCATTTGGGTAGTCATTTACTTTATTATGGGAAGCCTTCTCTACTAGATAACCTCTTAATCCATTAATTGCTCAACTTTATTTTAGTATGCACATGCCCGTCTTTGCTAATGTCTTCTATTTTTCTCTTTTTGCTGGGGTACGCTTCCCACCCTAAGTGAAGGACAGGGAGGACATTGGATAAATTTATGGACATAGCTTAAGAAGTTACAACTTGGAGACAAAGTTGTTATGGTTTAGATTTCCCTCTATCTAGATCATTGTGTTGTATCATGTAAACCCTTTGTGGGATATTATGAAGTTCTTTTGTTAACCTTATGAGAAATTGAATATCGTCAATACTTTGCTTCCTCTTCTATACTTTGTTTATTTCGAATACCATTCATACGATTTGAAAAATTTACTCCCGTTTCAACATACCTTTTGAGTGTGTTTGGGATGGATGTTTTGTTCTTTAGATTTTTAGTAAGGAGTGGGTCACCTCTGGGTCCCACTCCTTACATGCACATGGCTATGCTTTTCGCAATCTTGCTTATTAAGAGGAAATGATATCAAACTCCTATAGGAGGGACAAATCCCATCTACATCACTCACAATCAATCTCCATTGTGTTATAATGCATTTTTGCATCACCTTTATGGCAACCCTTATTCAAGTTCACATTTGATGATAAAAAATTACATCAAACAACATGTGATGAGTATAGTGAGTTCAGGTCTAAGAACCACAATCAACACCATCACTATAAGGGATGCAACTGACTACCATTTCATGGTCTCCATGTATCACTCTCAAGGTGGGTGTGTCTGATGCATTATTCTACAATAAGTATCTATCTGCTTGGTTTGATATTTCATATCATGACTAATGAGATTTTATCATCAACCAACACACACTCTAGTCTTATGTGTTATTGCTATCTGACTTGGTTACACAATAACATCTGACTTGGGACATAAAAAGAATATATATACTCTTAACATCCATATTATTTCATTATTCAGGTCTTTAACCTGAAGACATATATCATTGAGTAATATCATCCTTTAGACATTTATTATGTGACATCAATATCTCATAACTCAATAAAAACAAAATGAATGGAATATTGCCTTCTATTCTAAATGAAATCATTTATAGGTTATACAATCACAATCATCATATGATTCTCTCTCTAGGCATACATACCAATAGAATCCCTCATGCACTTAGAGCCAATCACCCATGAATGTAATCCCAAGTATTCTAACATGACCTTCATGCTTCTACTACAAAAGTGTTTTTGTTAAGGGGTCAAAAATATTTCTTTCAGTTGGTACTCTACAAATCTTCACATCTCACTATACGATCCCTCATATGAGATGGAACTACCTTTTTATGTTCCTGGAATAATGATTCAATCTGGGATCGTTAGCTTGTTCCATAGCTCTGTTATTGTCACAATATAGCTCAATTGCATCATTCATGCATAAAACCACCCCAAGTAGGGAAATGAACTTCTTGATCTAAACAACATCCTTTGTTGCATTAGATGAAACAATATACTCAACCTATGTTGTAGAATATGCAACTATCTCTTCCTTGGAACTCTTCCATCTTTCAACATTGTTGTTTAGGCAAAAAACAGATCCTAATTGTGATCGATAATCATCTTTGTCAGTTTGGAAGCTTGCATTGGTGTAAACTTTTACAACCAACTCTTCCTCACCACTATAGATAAGGAATTGATCCTGAGTTCTTCTCAAGTACTTAAGGATGTTCTTCACAATGGTCTAGTGGGCATCACCAAGTTCTGACTGATATCAACTCATCATGATTGGGATGAGTATACAACATTGTGTACATGATAGATCCAATTGTAGATACATATGGAGTCATATTCATGTGTTCCCTTTCATTACAAGATTTGGGACATTGATCTCTAGAGATAACTACTCCATGAGACATGGGCAGGTTTCCACTCTTTGAGTCATCCATGTTGAACCTCTTGAAGACTTTGTTAGTGTATGCCCTCTAACTTAGTCCAAGAAGCCCTCTAGGTCTATCGCTATAAATCTTAATTCCTAAAATATAAGATGCTTCACCCAAGTCCTTCATATATAATTTATTTCCTAGTCAAGTTTTTACAATCTGTAAAGTAGGTATGTCATTCCACATCAATAGTATGTGATCAACATACAATATGAGGAATAAAATCATGCTCCTACTAAACCTTTTGTAAACACATAGTTCATCTTCATTTTGACTAAAGCCAAACTCTTTAACTATTTCAAAAAATTGAGGATTCCATCTCCAAAAGGTTTTGCATCAATCCATAGAATGACCTTTGTAGCATACACACTTCACTTTCAACCTTTGTATTTATAAAACCCTTGAGTTGCGTCATATATACATCTTCAAGAAAATTCCCATTATGGAATGTGATTTTAACATCCATATGTCGAATCACATAGTCATGCTTTGTGAAATGGAAAGTGTGATCCTGATGGAAATAATCATGGAAACTAAAGAAAAGGTGTCATCATAGTAAACACCTTAACTTCTATAAAACCCTTTGCTCCAATCGACCTTTGTAAGTTTGTACATTACGATCCATGTCAGTCTTCTTCTTCAAGACCCACTTGCACCCTATGGGTTTTGCCCCTTTAGGTGGATTCACAAAGGTCCATACCTTGTTGTTATACATGGGTTCCATATTAGGTATCATGGCTTCTAGACACTTGTCACGCTCTAGTCCCTTAACATCTTCTAGGTAGGTTGTTGGCTCATCATCAATTACCAACTCATTGCCTACTTGATTCACAAGATAACCAAATCTTTCTACCTCAAGGCATCTCCAACATGGTCTCTGAGGCTCCTGTGTTACTTGAGGAATTTTAGATTCCACAATAGTTTGTGACTCTTTATGTTCCTCTTCTACCTCTATAAGTTCAATACTTTCTTGTTGGTTTCAAACTTATTAGATTTCTACTTTTCTCCCACTAATTTCATTGGAAATAAATTTGTTTTCTAGGAATGTAGCATCCCTAGAAACAAACACTTTGTTGTAAGATGGGTTATACAAGTAGTACCCTTTGGTTTCCTTGGGATATCTAACAAAATGACATCTTTTTGATCTAGGGACAAGCTTTTCAAGAAACATTTTCTTGACATAAGAGTTACAACTCCAAATCCACATAAAAGACATTTGGGACGCTTCCCAGTTCATATCTCATATGGTGTCTTTTTAACCGATTTACATGGTAGATAGTTTAGTGTAATTGTAGAAGTTTCAAGAGGACAATCCCAGAAGGAAGTTGGAAGACCAAGAAAACTCATCATTGATTGCACTATATCTAGCAATGTGCGATTCCTTCTTTCTGAAACCTCATTATGTTGTGGTGTTCTAGGCGGAGTCCATTGTGATATGATACCATGGTCTCATAGAAGGTCCTCAAACTCTTGGTTTAAGTATTATCCACCTAGATCAAAACAAAGTGCCTTGATGTAGGAAAATTGGGGCAATATATAAGGTAGAGGAAACAAAAATATTTAAAGCTCGATTCCCCTAAACAACAAGATCACGTCCATAATAGTGCATCAAGGAAGGAAGGTAACAAGAGTTATACCTGGTCCTATAGCAAGTCAAATGACAACTCTTGATGCAATATCCTGCTTCTTCTCCAAGAAATAATGAGCTTATTCTTCAGACAATAGTATGCTCCTTCTTTAACAACACTCAAACAATCATCAACAACAACCTCCTAGTCTAGCACAAAAGATGACAGTTGATAGAGTTCTCCTAGAGGAAAAGGCCTCCTGTCTCTAGAGAAGTCCACATATACCACTGAGAGCTCCATGTTGCGCTACAAGAGCCCACGAGAAGGATTTGTCCCTCTCGAAAGTTAACCTACTAGAGTTGATTCGCTCTCCCACAATTGTCTCTCCCTTTCTCTCCCTCCCTTTATTAGGTAGGACTTGCTTGGGCTCTCTACTATTTTCCACAACCAGAGAGGACAACAATTGGCAGAGAAACTATTATGTTATGAGGAGGCTCTAGTACCCCTCTATTTATAGGAGAGGCCAGGGCCATGGTTCCTAGTCAGTACAGGAGTCTAAGGGGTTGGATTTGTGAATTTTCTATAACTTGCACATGGAGAATCAGTCGGTTCGCATGCCCAACTGGTCAGTTCGAGTGTGAACAAATCAGTTTGTGCAATTTCCTTTTCCCAATCACATTGGAATTCGATGTATGATAAGTACAAAATATGACGTCAACACTAGTCCTTGATCCAAGAAAATTGACCATTGAACCGGGCGATTCATACCATGAACCGGTTGGTTGGGACTTGTGAACTGACTGTCTAACATCTTGGTTCAACCATTGATCAACCAATGTAAATTACAATTGACCTGGCATTCCAACTGATCGATTGAACACTTGAATCAGTCGGTTCAAAGTCTAGTTAGTCAATTCTAAACCTTATTTGTTTAAATGAATACCTAAACACCTTTAGTAATCTATCTAATCATCATTCATGAATAAACTCCTATTCCAAGTGTATCCTATGTGTGTGACCCTATAAGTCCAAAATTATGTTGATAGTGAATGTCCATAACCAATTATGATCAAGAAAAGAGCAATGTCTAGTGATACATCATTACTACTCGAGTAATTGGGAGAGTTGGAGAACAAATTACCTACAATCCATGATCATAGTAAACTATGAACATATAGTTCCTTTGTCTCTGATATCCAGATTGAACTCGAGGCATGGAATCATCATTCTCTCAACCTTTAATCCATGTTTCTTGAACTAGAGTAGACTGTCTAAGATGCATGCGAGTTCACATATCACATATTGAAGCATACATTTCTCAGTCTCTCTTATCCAGTGGCTTGGATATAAATCTTTTGTAGGAGGGACAAATCCTATCTACATCACTCACACTCAATCGCCATGTGTTATAGTGCACCCTAAAACCACCCTTATGCCAACCCTTATTCAGGACCACAATTGATGATGTCAAAGTAGATGAATGTCATGTGATGAATGTAGTGACTTCAGGTCCATGAACCACAATCACCACTATCACTATGAGAGATGATTTTGACTATCATTACATGGTCTCCATGTATCAATTTCATGGTGGGTTTGTTTGATACACTGTTCTCTATCATGTACATGTGTACTTGACTTGATATCACATATCATGATTAATGAGATTATGTTATCGGTCAACACAAACTCTAGTTTTATGTATTACTTTCATCTTTTTTGCTTCCACAGTAATGTCAGACTAGGGATGTAACAAGTACATGCATGCTCTTAACATTCATGGAATTTCATTGTTCAAGTCACATACTTGAAGATACACGTCATCAAGTAACATCATTATTTAGACATATACTATGTATGTGTCATCATCTCATGCTGAGACAAACATAATAGATAAAATAACCTTTAATTTTTATCAAATCAGGCATCTAATGTCCCATTACAATCGACATATGATTGGCTCTCTAGACATACATACCTACACTTGATACTTTTACCAAGTTGTTTCTATAGTTCATTTATGAAATCCTTGAACCGTTCAAGAGTTTCTGACTTATGTTTCATCAAGGAAATATAAACATACCTACTAAAGTCATAAGTGAAGGTATTGAAGTATTGATACCCACCTCAAGAATTTGTTCTAAAAGGGCCATATACATCAGTATGAGTCCTAATAGATCACTATCCCTCCCACTGTTACTAATGAAAAGAGTATTTGTGATCTTACCCAACAAATAAGATTGGAGATGTGACTCCCATTGATGTTCCCTTTATGACATTGACATATCTCTATTGATTTGAAATGAAAAGAGTCTGCATATCCATCTTTATAAAGTCTGGAGATGTGACTCCCATTGATGTTCCCTAGATGACATTTGAGAATATGTTTTTTTAATTGTTGAGTTTTAACCTTTGGTATTGACGTTATGGACATTTACCTTAAGATATAATATATAAAGACCATAGGACATTGGGGCATTTCCATAAAAGATCTCATCTTTTAAAAAAGAACATTGACCATTCTTTGTATGAAATTCATACCCATCCTTGACCATACAAGATACATAAATAATGTTTCTATCAATGGAAGTACAAAATAGTAGTTCATTAACTCTATTCCAAGCCCTACATGTAGAGATAAATTATAGGTTCCTTGTTAGGAGTTTATGAAATTCATATTTGTCTCTTTGCACGTAGGATTTCAGGGGTGAAATCCTTGTTAGGGGTATATGGTTGTAAAACTACTAATCTAGATTTTTGGGTGATCTTGCTTTCTTAGCATAATTAGATTCCTTAAAATTTAATATGATCTCTTGAGGTTATTTTAAAAAACATGACATGCTTAGGGTTTTAGTTTGGTCCGATTTGGATGTTGTTTGGGCTAGCTATGCTTATGGGTGCTTATTTTGGACATACTTGCAATTTACCCATGGTTAGGGTTTTTATTGTAGTTCGTCACATTCTTGTTGCGCCTCACATGTTTCAGTATCATGTTGGAGGGAGTGGTGCCTTAGGGCACCTTGTTGTATCTTTGGTTGATGAGGTGACATCATGCGTTGATGTTCTAGGGTTTGCTTGGATGCCCTAGTTTGGTGTGGACCTTGAGTGTTGACCGATTTAGTTATGGTTTTAGCAGTATCGAAGATGTTCCTTTTGCTTTTGTTTCTTCAGTCGATAAGTTTTGAGGTCTACCTAGGGGTCTTATGGTCGATGAGCCAAGAAATCCTAAGTTGAGTTCTATGCGACTGGTGGCCTTTAATTTCTCTTTGAGTGATGAGCTTTTAAACCAAGTTTTTCCTTTCACCGATAAGCACTCCTAGACCAGGTTGGTCAATGATTTTCCTATGTTTTATCACCTTTGTTTCATGCTGAAGCTTAGTTCTTGCATGGTCAAGTTTTGAAGGACAAGTGGCACATGTATGAATGACACCTATCCCTCCTTACCTCTCTCTACACTTTGATATATATACCCCTCTCTTGGCATGCTAGTGATCCTTTTACACCCTATTCTTCTCTATTCTTTCTTGGAGTTTGACCCTTGTTCTTGGTGGTGAAAGTGGAGCTTGTACTTGGTGCATGCGGTTGATGCTTATTGCTTGAGAGTTGGGGTTTGTAGCTACCCATCTTTGGGGACCATTTGGTGTTCCTTGATCTTGGTAAGTGATCTACCCCTCTCGATCTTGTTTTCTTGTAACCCTACCTTTCTCCTTTCTCTTCTTGGCCGAGCCCATGGAGTTTCCATGGTAGTGTTTGTGTTGAGCTTAAGGAACTTCTCTATCTTGGCCCAATCAATGGTATTCCATGGTACTGCTAAAGTTGAGATGAAGAACCCCTCCTTCTTCGTGTCTTTATATCCTAGGGTTTTTTGCCTCTATCTTGAGCTTCCTTTAACTTAGGGTTTTGATTCTCTCTTGGGGTGATTCTATCTTAGCCGTGGAGTTGAGAAGGATAGGGTTTTCTCTTCCCCTAGAAGCATCTTGCTATTGGAGTTGTTCTTCATAATTCAAGGTGAGTTATAAAACTTTCTCATTGATTATTGTTGCACTTCACTTTACATGCAATTAATGTATCACTAAAATGTGGTTCTAAGTTCGATGGTGATAATATGTATGGTTTAGGGTTTTTTTTTTAATGGTGACCTTGAGTATATAATATGCTTTACTGAACCCTTATCCATGCGGCCGAATTCTGGTTTGATGGAAAAAGTGTTGATCTTTTCAAGCATGTGCTGAACTTTTATTTCTTCCTCATAATTGTGGTTTTGTTTCTTGCTTGGTGATGGAGGTTTTGGATATATTCATGATGGTAGACATTTTGGTTTTCTATCCCTTGTGTCATGGTTCATTTTTCTCTCATGGTAATAGTTCAATTGGAGTTTTGGAGTTGATCTTCCTTCATGTGCTCTATTCATTGTTGGTTTCAATTTCATTGGAATGAGAAATCTATTTGATCATGTGGTGGATGGTCTCCTCTCTCCTGACAATCACTAAGTTTATTCTCATATCTTGGTTGATGAGTTTTGCTCATGTTATTTGGTCACCAAGTTGTCATTCTTTTAGTTGTTTGATGTTGGACTCTCTTCAGTTGATGAGCTTTCCCTATTGGTCTTTGATCACCAAACTAACCTTTCTTCTTCATCTACTGAGAGTGCTTGTACATTCATTTTATCTTTGGTTGCTAAAATGTGTGACCTACGGTTTTTATTTGGTTGAATATATGATTTGCATTTCTTTGACCGATGATGTGCTTGACCCATGCGGTCAAATAGGGTGACCCATCTCTACGAACGATGGACATGATGTGGTCTATTTCTCTTTGATTGATAAGAATTCATGGATGTGTGATTGCCTTGATTTGTTACCTAGACATAATGACACATGGCTTAATTGCTATCAAGAAAGTTACAAATTATGATAATTAGGGTTTAATGTTGAATTCTATTTTGAGACCATAATTTTTTAACAAGTTTGAATCCTATAACTAATTTCAAGTAGGTAATGAAGTCACTTAGTTTCTCAAGTAAATAGCATGATGATAAAGTATTTTCCCTCTCCCTAGTGTTGTAACCCTAATGTATTTAGGAATGAGCATCACAGATAAGAATTGATTGTAATATCACTTATGTAACACATGTACATTGATTTTGATCCTTGATGAGGAATGAAGAGATAATGATGTTGTTACAGGGAATTTCATGAATGGTCTTATGACCTTGGCAGTGGATTTTTCCCCATTTGAGGTGATAACCTCTGTGGGATGTGATAAAGGATTAATATCACTTGATAGTGTAATGATGGTGATGGTCTTGTGTATGGTTTTGAAATGGTATCATGTGTTGAAGTGATTTGTATAATGCTTTATACATTTTATATCTTCTAAAGTTTCAATATGCCCTTATCATTATAGAATCTTTTTAGGGTTTATACGTAACTTGATTGATGTAGTTAAAATATGCCCAATTGGTTTAATTAATTAAATGAAACCCTAATTATGTAGCGCCATGTGTTGGAGATCCATTCCAATGTCAGAACTTGTTGGATGGTTAAACAAGTATTGCTAAAGGAAACTTGGAGCGCATACTGTTGAGCCAGGTGCTTAGAGGGTACATCCTTGTCATCCATATCCCATGTGTTTTGTGAAGGGCTTTGGTCATGACTTGGTGATTATTTATATATGTGATATGTCAGGACAACAATGAGAACAACTATAGTTATACTTCCGTGATTTGGTTTTGATACCCTGGTTTCTAGCACCGCGACCTATACTAAGGTGGGATAGGTGTTTTCAGCTTGACTATATGTTGTTGGTGGCAGTTTGACTGATATGTCACTACAGTACAGACTCATACTAACTAAGTAGTGCATACAAGATCTTAGAGTCCTACTCTTCCTAGATCTTGTATGGAACTGATTGTTACCAAGCAGTGGCTAGTTGGAATTTCGGTGGTATGACTCAAATCTCCCATGGTGTAATAAAAACCATATTAGAATTGTGTATCATATTTGTTTAGGGTTAAAAATGATTCACATTAGATGTTTACCCTTTCCATGTACCTTATGCTTCTAGTTGTTTACGTTGTAATAGTATTTCTTAAATTGCTGAGTTATTATATAATATGGTAAAAAAAAATCAACAATTATACATTTTTTCATATTTGTTCTTATCATGATGCTAGTCGTATCAGTTATAGCTATTCAACCTGCTCAATCGTGTGTAATTATTTTTAATTATTCATTTAGTTGGATCTTCTCATCATGCTTAATTTGTTATTATAACAAATTTTTGGAACAATAATAGTTGGTTGAGACTTATATCTCTCATTGGGATATGGGTCTCACCTCATGGGTTTCTACATATATTTAGATTGTCAATAGAGACATGGTAGAGATTGTGTTGTTGAGGCAGAGAAGCTCAGAGAAAAATAGCTGTTGAAGGTTGGATATGCTGCTAGTGTTGTAGTAGAGTCCTATGTGTCATTCTTGTACTCTCAGGTTTGGGAAGGGATGTGTTTTGTAGATGATGTATATTTTATGTGGTTTTTGGAAGTGTGCCTTGGTTATACATGTGGATTATATATATATATATATATATATATATATTTATATATTTATATATATATATATATATATGTATATATATATACATATATATATATATATATAAATATATTTATATATATATACATATATATATATATATATATATATATATATATATATATATATATATATATATATATATATATGGATCATATATGCAAACATATTTTTTTGTAACAGGTTCTGGCTATATGCCAATTGAACAAATGTGTATACCTGATATGATATGAGATGGTTCAGTTTGTGGACCTTGATGTAACATATTCTTCTTATGATGGTTATATGAGATCGGTTTTAATTTACCCATTTTAGTGGTAAAGTTCTTGTTTAGTATGTTGATCACACATATGTTTTGAGTTATCTCAGTTGGTGTGATCGGTGTGTCACAGTTTTGTTGGTATTAGTGCTCTAAGTTTACTGAGTCTATTAGGACATAGGAATTGGGTTTGTGTCTATTTTTGCATTGTCCACCATATCTAATCATAGCTTTTACTTATGAAGATATGTCTGAAGAACATGAAGAACAAGCTGAGAGTAGCTTTGATTCACCAGGAGGTGTGCTAGGAGGCTGGTAAGAGTAGACATAGTTCCTAAAGTGTCTCATATCCACCCAAAAATTGCGGCTAGTCCCACTTTTTAGTGCATGTTTGGCGAGTTAATGGCCATGATTTCACATATGTAGGATAGGGCGCCAGTACCTCAAGCGGGGGTTGATGTTCCTAAAGAAGAATCCCAGGGTTCTAGGAAGCCTTTGAGAGGTTAGGAAGTGTAGGAGCGATATAGTGCATAGGTATGGAAGACCTAACTAATGTGGATATGTGGCTGACAGAGTTGAAAAAGGAATTTAAGATCCTCAATATCCCTAAAGAGGACACGGTGAAGCATGTGGTGTACCTGCTGAAGGGTAGTCTTGGCCATTGGTGGTCCATTGAGGAGTAGAAGAGGCATATTGTAGTGATGAGTTAGTTTTTGGTGAGAATTTGTGAGATGATACTTCCTGAAGACGTCGCTAGATGAAAAGATCTCACAGTTTGACAGGATCCAACAGGGATCGATGTCGATCAATGAGTATGAGGCCAAGTTCATGTAGTTGTTGAGGTTTTTTCCTCACATGGTTTTGACATATAAGGAGAGGATCTGACGGTTTGAGAAGGGTTTGAGCATTAAGTTGAGGATGACAATGTCTATTCTAGAGAACCAGGAGAGGTTTGTAACCTTTGTTGAGTTTGGGAGGAGGATCAAGTGGTCAGTTATAGAGAAGTGTGTGGTTAATGCTAAGAAGAGGCTGACTCATATTCAAGGACAGTCTTCTGGAGGCTCTAAGAATCCTAGGTTTCATCATCTTAGACACAATAGAGAGTAGTGGTGTAGTCATAGTGGTCACCAAGCAAGGTTAGATGATGTAGTTTTCTACCAATTTAAGCTTTTAGTTGAACAACAATATTGGTGATAGGGTCATCTAGGCCACTATATGAGAATAAAACCTTCTACAAGTGTGGGTAGATTGGGCATACAAAGTGGTTTTGCCTAAGGAATGATGGGGAGGTGACACAGTAGTTGAGACATAGTTAGTACGGTTTGCAGCAACAATAGTTTAGTAGTAGTGGTGGCAGAGGACAAGGTCATGCATCATAGGTAGATTCCTCTAGTTAGGCTGGCAGAGGACTTGGACAACAAAAGGAGACCGCTCAATTCTACACTATGAGTCATCCAAAGGGAGTGTTTAACCCATGGTCATGGTAGGTCAGATGGAGCTTTTTCATTCTGATTTGTTTGCATATTTTTTTGTATCTGTTTTGGTTGACCCAGGAGAAACACACTCTTTTATCCCTAGATAGGTGATAGATAGTTGTTCTTTGCTTATTAGTCATGGATCTTATAATCTTTGGTTGAAACCCATCTAGTCGGTTCCGCTGAGTTGTGGGAGGTGTGTCCATCTTGCATTCTTTCTTTCTTAGGATGCAACATTCAAGTGGACCTTATGCCCCTTGACATGGATGGATTTTATGTGATTGATGGGATGGATATTGTGGAGTAGAAGGTGGTCTTGGACTATAGTTCCAAGGTGGTGATGTTCTTTGATAATGACGTTTTGTGGGTCTTCCTAGGAGATAGGAAGATTCTTCTGACGTGCTCAGTGTGAGCCATGATAGAAAAGAGGCTGACGAGGCAAATTTGAAAAGCTTTTGTAGCACATGTAGTGGATAATAGGGTGAGGAGTCCTAGTATACATGTCGTGCCTATGTTTCAAGAGTTTGAGGATGTTTTTCCCAAAGTGTTTCCCAGTGTTCCCCCTCCAAGAGAGATTGATGTTGAGATCAACCTTGTTCTTGGTACACAGTCGATAGTGTAGTTGCCATACAAGATGGCACTGATAGAGATACAATATTTAAAGAAGTTGTTACATGAGCTTCTAGAGAAGGGCTTTATTAGGCAGAGAAATTCCCCTTGGGGTGCTCCCATGTTGTTTGTGGAGAAGAAGGATGGTTTTATGGGATTATGGGTTGTGCATCAATTATCAAAAGTTGAACAAGGTTAGGATTAAGAACAAGTCCCCTTTTCCATGGATAGATGATATGTTCAATTAGCTAAGAGGTATTGTAGTGTTCTCAATGATTGAGTTGAGGATAGATTATTATATATTATGGATTAAGGAAAATGACATATCCAAGTCATCTTTTCAGACTCAGTATGCTTACTACGAGTTTGTGGTTATGCAATATGGGTTAACCAATGTGTCGATAACATTTATGGATATGATGAATAGGTTGTTCAGGCCATCTCTGGATCAGTTAATGGTTGTATTAATCAATGAGATTTTGATATACTCTAGGGACATCGAATAGCATGAGCAACATCTAAGACAAGCGGTAACATTGTTGTGGCAGCACAAGTTGTACACCAAGTTCAACAAGTGTTAGTTCTGATTGACAAAGGTATTTTCTTAGGCATTTGATAACTAGTAAAGGAATTTGTGTGGACCTAAAGAAGGCAGAGTCCATGCTAGATTGGGAGAAGCCAAAGACTCTGATGGGGGTTTCCACTTTCCTAGGCTTGGGAGGCTACTACATGAGGTTTATCAAGAACTCTAATGTTATAGCATTACCCTTAACCAAGTTGATGAGGAAAGGTGTTCCTTTTTCTTAGGATGACACGTGTCAATGTTCTTTATATCTTTTGAAAGAGAAGCTAAGCAATGTACCCCTATTAGTGCTGCCAGATCAAGGGAAGGGCTACATCAACTTCTGTGATGAGTTGAAGAATGTCTTGGGATTCGTGATGATGTTGGATAAGAATGTGATTTATTTTGCTTCACAATAACTTAAGAAACATGAGGAGAGATACATGACACATGATCTAGATATTTTAATTATGGTATATGCTTTGAAGATTTGTAGGTACTATCATGATGTAAATAACTTTCAGATCTTCACCGAATGCAAGAACCATCAATATATCTTCTCGAAGTAGGAGCTAAACATGCGACATAGATGATGGATGGAGTGGATCAAAGATTATTATTGCATGATAAACTACAATCTAATTAAGGTGAATGTGGCAGAAGATGCACTTTGTAAGAATTCGTCTTCATCATTATCTATGGATAAGGCATAGTTGTGTTCCTTGGTGTGCCATAAGAGAGACATGTTGGTGTCTTTGTGGCAGATTAATGTACAACTAGAGGTTTCCTTGTTGGCAGGCTTGTAGTACAGTAGCAGATGAAATCTACATTCTTGCAACAGATCAAAGATGCACAACAAAATGATATTGTGATATAGAAAATATGAACAAAGCTTGCAAGCGAGAAGTGTGATGTTTTTCATGAGTCAGAGGATGGGACAGTGTGTTTCCACAGTAGGGTAGTGGATCCAAATGTTGATGGTTTGAGGAAGATAGTTTTGGTGGTGGCTCACTCATTAATGTGTGTTGTGCATGCAGGTAGTACCAAGAGTATCATAACTTGTAGCATCAGTATTGGTGGCCTAGTTTGAAGTATGATGTGGCAACGTTTGTGGTAGGATGTCCAGTGTGTCAACAGTTCAAGGCTGTGCATCAGAAACCTACTTGGATGTTACAACTATTACCTATGGCAAAGTGGAAATGGGATCATATCATGATGGACTTTGTGGTTGGTTTTCCTAGGATAGCCAAAGGTCATGATTCCATCTGGGTGATAGTAGATAGGTTGACCAAGTCAAAACATGTGTTTCTAGTCAAGATGACATACACAACATAGAATCTTGAACAGATATATGTGTATGATATAGTTTATTTGCATGGTATCCCAGTGACCATAGTGTTTGACACAGGTCCTCAGTTTACCAGTCATTTTTGGGAATGTATGCAGACAACCATGGGTACACAGTTCAGGTTCAGTACAACGTTTCACTTTCCGATAGATGGCCAGTCGAAGAGGACTATTTAGACTTTAGAGGATCTATTGAGAGGTTGTGTTCTATATTTTTTGGGTACTTGGGATGTGCATCTGAGCTTGATAGAGTTTGCCTACAACAATATTTATCAGAGGCATATAGACATGATACCATATGAGGATTTATATGACCAGCATTGTCGGTCTCCATTAATATGTTGGCATGAGACATGTGAGTATCATCTTTTGGACCCTGAGCTTATGCAGAAAACTACAAAGAAGATCAAAGTGATTCACCAATAGTTGAAGGTAGCCCAAGAGAGACAAAAATATTATGTTGATCATAGGCCTTTAGAGTTCAAAGTGTGAGACAATCACTACTACAGAAATGGCTTATGAAGTCACTTTCCATTCATCAGTTATTAACGACGAACCGACGCCTAAAACCTACAACGTCGGTTTAAAACACAAACCGACATATATCGGAGAGGAGTGGCCAGACACAGGTATCACTTTCTATTTAGCGTCGGTTCTAGAATAAATAGTCGACGCATAAAATTAACGACCAAATCCCAAATTTCGCATGAAAAAAATTACCTCCAAAATTTGACATCTGGCGTCGGTTATTTACTAACAAACCGACGACAAAAGGTTATTCGCGATACAAAAATTGGGAACATTTTGGTCGTCGGTTGTAATAAAAGAACCGACGCTTATGGGTTTTCGCGCATTTTCCTGGGAAAATTATCACACCCCTATGAGCGTCAGTTTTAGAAAGAAACTGACGACTATGGTCATTAAGCGAGAAATTTTTTTTTAATTGGCGTATGTAGATAGACATCGGTTGGTTTTCTAGTAAAAACTGATGACTACAATTAAGAATAGGTATCGGTTGGTTTGTAGAACCGACACCTTTAGGTTTACGTGTCAGTTGTTTTCAATAACCGACGCTGATTGATAACTTAACAACACCCGCGAGCCCGACTCTTCCCCTTTCTCTATTTCATTCATTGTCTCGCACAGCTGCTACTCCAGGGTTTGGCGATTTCTGGTGATTTCTCCTCCGCCACCGTTTACTCCAGTCGTGCGCTGCTCCGCTCGCTTGGGTGGTCCTCTGCCCACCTCCGCCGCCGCTTACCCTCTTCCCCAGCTTCGGCGTCCTTCTCTCCTTCTCCGGTGACCTTCTATCTTGCTCCGACGGCCTACTCTCCTACTGCTGCTGCTCTCTGCTGCTACTCTCCCCACCAACACCGCCGTAGGTACCTGCTCTGCTCTTCTTCCTCCTCTTCTTCCTCTGCCGAGGTGTGTGAAATCGTAGGTTAGCACGGTCGTGCTGGGCAGCACAGTCGTGTTGGTAGCACGGCCGTGCTGCATAGCACGGCCGTGCTAGCACGACCATGTTAGTTGATTTTGTGCTATATTGCTCAATTATAATCGGATAGCCTATAATGTTGTGCTACATTACTCTTCTAAAATTATTCTTATATTGTTGAATCAGGTCAATGACCACACCTGCTATTGTGCCTGAATTATGCCATGTATGTTTGTACAAAGTGAATCTTATCACTCTAATTGTGAATTATTGCATGTTTGAAACTATTGAATTCTTGATTTATTATTTAATAATGCCCTAATTGTGAGTGATGCAATGTAAGTGAGCAAATACATGTAGTGGATATATACTCATTAGCCTACAAACCCGTCCAAGATTTACTCATTAGGAATAAATCTTGGATAGTCCCCGGTTTGGGACTGTTCTTGAACACCTAATCTCACTTAGGATGTAAGTGTATAATGTGTATTGGGTTTTTGAGAAAATTTCAGTAGCATTTCCCTGTTTGTTCTCTAAGTATGTGTATTGGGTTTTCAAGAAAATTTCGGCAGCATTTCCCCGTTTGTTCTCTAAGTACATATGTACTTAGAGAACAACAGGGAAATGCTGCCGAAATTTTCTTGAAAACCCAATACACATTATACACTTACTAGTGAGATAAGGTGTTCAAGAATGGGATAGGTGGTATACATTTATTATATATAAGAATGACAACACATGTATTTGTTGGCCTAAAGTTTTAATTAACCATGCAAAAACTCTAATCTGTTAACCCTAGACCCTAATCTTGTTGTAATGTATATTTGATTTCTCTTTGATCATAGAATGGATAGATCATGGATGTCCATTCGCAATCGCTGCACCCCAGAGTTTATTTCTGGTCTTGATCAGTTTATTAGATTTGCCGAGGAACATAGGAAAAAACCTGGAGATAGGTTCTACTATCCATGTAGGCATTGTGGTAACAACTTGAAAGTCAGCACTGGTGACGAAATCAAAAGTCATGTCATGTGCAACCTGATTATACAAGGCTATACAGAATGGCACTGGCATGGAGAGATTTCAAACCCAAAACCAGTGGATGTCGATAGCAGTGCTTGTGTGGAAGAAGAAATTGCCTACGATGACGTAGATGTGAATGAACCAGTTCCAGTAGACATCGTTGATGCGATGATAGATAGTTGTGGGGTAGAGCACACCGATCCACCTCCAATTTTTCGAAACATTGTGCATGATGCTGAGATATCGTTATACACAGGTTGTACTAAGTTTACGAAGCTTAGTGCTATGTTGAGATTGTATAAGTTGAAAGCTAACAATAGATGGAGCGACAAAAGCTTCACTTCATTATTGACTTTGTTGAAAGAAATGCTTCCTGAAGGATACGAGCTGCCAATCTCAACATACCAAGTAATGAAATTGTTGTGCCCAATGGGAATGGATGCCAAGAAGATACACGGATGCCCGAATGATTGTGTATTATTTCAAAAGGACTATGTGGATTTGAAAGATTGTCCAAAATGTGGTGCATCAAGGTATAAATTGACGGCTTCGGGGGAATCCAAAAGTGGTTCTCCTGCCAAGGTGATGTGGTATCTACCTATAATATCACGGTTTCAACGCTTGTTTGCCAATCCGATAGATGCGAAGAATTTGAGGTGGCATGCAGATGTTAAGAAAAATAATGATGGGATCCTATGACATGCGTCTGATTCCCCACAGTGGAAGAAGATTGATCTATTGTACCCTGAATTTGGTGAAGAAGTCAGGAATCTAAGACTTGGGCTTTGCACAGATGGGATGAATCTGTATGGGACATTGAGAAGCCAACATAGCACTTGGCCAGTCATGCTTGTTATATACAATCTTCCTCCCTGGCTGTGTATCAAACATAAGTACGTAATGATGTCATTGTTGATATCGGGCCCTAAACAACCTGGAAATGACATCGATGTTTATCTTGAACCTCTGATTGATGACTTAAAGAAACTCTGGGGTGAAGGTGTGATGACCTATGATGCTTCACGAAGAGAGACATTTCATTTGCATGCTATGTTGTTTTACACTATTAATGACTTTCCAGCATATGGGAATTTGTCTGGATATAGTGTCAAAGGAGCTAAACCGTGTCCTATATGTGAAGAGAACACTGATTCAACAAGACTAAAACATGACGGTAAGACTGTATATCTCAGTCATCGAAGGTTTCTTACAAAATTTCATCTGTATCGTAGGAAGCGCAAAGCATTCAATGGATTGAATGAGGAACAGAGTGCACCTAAACCTATACCAGGGGAGGTTGTTTATGAAAGAGTAAAAGACTTTGTCAATGAATTTGGTAAGAGATCACAATGTACTATGGCCACACGGAGTGACAAATCTTTATTCACGAAGAAGTCAATATTTTGGGATCTTCCTTATTGGAGTTCTTTGACAGTTAGGCATTGTATTGATGTCATGCACGTTGAGAAAACTGTCTGTGATAGTGTCATTGGTACTTTGTTGAATATACCAGGTAAGACTAAAGATGGGATAAAATCCAGACTGGACCTACGTGAAATGGGAATAAGGTCAGAATTAACAAAATTTTGTGAAATGGGAAATCAGAGAACATACTTACCTCCCGCTTGTTACACATTGTCTAGAAAGGAGAAGAAAGCTTTTTGTGAATGTTTGGTAAATGTTAAGGTGCCACAGGGTTACTCATCCAACATCTGTAGATTGGTATCAATGAAAGATCTAAAGTTGATAGGTCTTAAATCTCATGATTGTCACACTCTAATGCAACACATATTGCCTGTGGAAATTAGATCTATATTTCCGAAGCATGTAAGGTTTGCAATCACTAGACTTTGTTTCTTTTTCAACAGTCTGTGCAGCAAAGTTATTGACCCTGATACTCTCGATAAATTGCAAAGAGAAGTGGTGTTACCCTATGTCATCTTGAGATGTATTTTCCTCTTTCGTTCTTTGATATCATGGTACATCTTGTTGTCCACTTGACTAGGGAAGTGAAAATGTTGGGACCAATTTTTTTGCATTGGATGTATCCCTTTGAACGATACATGAGCGTTTTTAAAAGTGATGTTCGAAACCGTTATCGGCCTGAAGGGAGTATTATCGAGGGTTATGTGGCGAGAGAGGTTATGGATTTTTGCAATGACTTTCTCAGTGGTAATGACACTCCTGATAATGACAAGAATATTGACGAGCAATTTGGAAAAGGAATTTTGGGATCACGTGTGAAAGTAATCAGCCGTGACAAGTTGTAACAAGGTCACTTGTATATTTTACACAACATGGATGAAGTGAACGTTTATATCGAGGAACATACCAATTTCATCAAGAGATAATATCCTCAAGCCAATACAATGTGGCTTGCTAGAGAGCATAACAAGACATTTATTAAGTGGTTTGAAAATAAAGTCTTACATCAACTATCTCAAACACCAGATGATATTACTGAAACTATCAAATGCCTCGCCTTTAAACCAAAATTGACTGTTATGTCTTATGAAGGGTATGACATTAATGGATTCACATATTACACAAAGCGCCAAGATGATAAGAGTGTCATCCAAAACAGTGGGGTCACCCTTCAAGCATCGACTATGTTTTTTGCAAGTGCAAAGGACAAGAGTCCACGTGAAGCTAAAATGTCATATTACGGTGTCATTGAAGACATATGGGAGTTTGACTACGTAGATTTCAGAATTCCGCTCTTCAAATGTAATTGGGTTGATAACACCAAAGGAGTTATAGTGGATGAATTGGGTTTCACTTTAGTGAACTTTGAAAAGATTGGCGAGAAGGATGAACCATTCATATTGGCATCACATGCGAAACAAGTATTTTATATCGATGATCATGCAAATGATAAATGGTCGGTTGTCCTTCATTGTAAAAGAAAGTTCATTGAAGATCCTATAGATCAAGAACAATACTATGATAAGTATGATGACTCCAGTCCATTCTCAGTTGGGTTGCCAACACCAGAAAATATTGAAGCTAATGATGACTTGTATGTGCGCGGAGATCACAATGAAGGATTGTTAATTGATAAAAATCGCAATATTAGAGGCATGTTTATATTTTTTATATGTTTTATTTTTCTGAATGTGAACTTTACAATGTGAATGTGAACTTTACAATGTGAATTACTTTATAATGTGAATGTGAACTTTACAATGTGAATTACTTTATAATGTGAATTACTTTACAATGTGAATTACTTTACAATGTGAACTTTACAATGTGAATGTGAATTTTCAGATGGATGAGCATTCTCCTGATGACCGTGCTGATGATTACCGTGAGGGTGCGGACATCAATGCACCGCCTCACAATGTAAGTTTTAAAAATATATCATATATTTATATCTATATGTCCATTTATAGTTATATCTTGTAAATGTGTTTATTTTGTCAAATTTTAGGTTGATGATGCACATGTACCATGTGAAGCACTTGAGGCACTTGATCAGCAACACCAAAAAGTTGACAGGAGAAGGGACATCACTATGATGAAGAAGTTAATAGCGGAAAAGGGCAATGGACCCAAACTTTTTGTGGATTTTGATAATGTAGGAAATGCATCTGGTGTGAATCGTAATTCATTTGTTTCATATCTTGGGTATGTTACTCGTAGCCATTGCGGTTGTAAGATAGATTCTTGGCATAAAGTTTCTAAGGAGAAGAAAGACGTAATGTGGAAGGATTTATGTGTGAGTTATTATTAATTTGCAATTCTATTTTGTAGATTACTAATTTTTTGGATACTAGTTAATAGCAATTCTAATTTGCAGAGTATATTTGAATTGGATGAAAAGCTGCATCGTAAATGCATGATGCAACACTGTGGGAGAGTCCTAAGGAACTATAGGACAAATCTCACCCGAGAATACATAAACGCAGCTGATAAGAGGAAGAAGACAGTCACTGAACAATGGAACTTCCTGGACAAAGAAGAATGGGACGTGTTTGTTGCTTCAAGACAAACAGATGAATTCAAGGTATTAGGCGTCAGTCCCAATCTCATTAATATATGTTGTATTCACCTATTCAAGATTAACATATACTGTTACTAACCAAATCATTAATGTGCATACTGAATAGGCCCTCAGTGAGGCACAAAGATCAAGGCATGCACTGAATGTGCATGACCACACAATGGGTCCAAAGGGGTATACAGGCATTCTCCAAAGACTACAGTCTGAGGCTACTGCTCAGTATACTACTACTCAAGAGTCCTCCACTATGGGTAGCACACCTCTGCCTCGCCATGATATCTGGATAGCTGGGAGGCAAAATAAGAAGGGAGAAATAAGGAAGCCCGCAACTGCTGAGGCGGCTGCAAAATGGTAAAATACAACTCTTACAACAATCGTTCGAATATTGATTATTTGTGGTGTTTACTTAATTACAAATTTTTATTTTGGCGATTAGCAGGAGCTGCACGAGATGAGGAAACAAGGCAAATTCATCCCTGAGGGCACAAGGGATGAATTGACAGTTGCTCTGGGTAACCCAGAGCATCTTGGACGTGTTAGGGCTGTAGGCGCTGGTGTGGCATCAAAGCTTTTTTTGGGCCATCCCAACGCAAACATGTCCCAAAAGTGGGACTTTCACAAAAAGAGGTAACATATTTTTTCCTTGTAGATGTTACTGTAAAAGAGAATTCCATAATTAGAATTTGACGTTTCTTTTATCCATGTATAGGTAGATAAGCTATTTGATAGGAAACTCGAAGAAGTAATGAAAAAGTGGCAGGCATCTCAAACTGCCACTTACCAGACAGTACCTATGGTGTCTCCTACTACAGGCTCTACTCCTACTGCAGAGGTTGGGAGTAATCCTGTAGACCCACCACCTAGCAAATCCGCTGTAAGTATTTTTATGACATAGTAACTATTTTTTAAATTCAAGATGATATGTATATATGAAATTGTAGTCGTTTCAAAAAAAGATGATATGTATATATGTATATAACATTCTTTACACAAAAATTTGTAGGGGTTGAAGCCATGCCGTCTAAAAGTTAATGAATATGTCATTGCAGAGGCGTAGACTTACCCATCCCTACCAGGGGATATGTTTCACGGGTCTCCATTACCAGCTGGTTGGATTCGTGTGAGCCCGGTACATATATTCCCCAAGTGGATGGATCTTCCATTGCCATATGCCCACCCAGATTGTGAAACGCTTGGTGAGGCAGAAGGCAGAGTGATATTGTGGCTAAAAGCGGATGTCATCTTTACTGAAATTGTATGGTAAATTTACATTACGTTAAATTGTTAGTGTGTGTATATGATGTCAGTTGATTTGAAATTATTATATATATACAGGTTAAAAAGAAGACACCCACAACATCTAGGCCTCCACTTCCACCTCCTACATTACCCAGTTGGGTTCCACAGGACCTACCTATCCTGTTAGGTCCTAACTGTAGGGGTATGCAATATGGTTAGGCGAACATGATATAAATTGCCCTATAACTATTTCCATAGATTCAGATGTTGCAGGTCAATCATACAAAAGCAAACTATTTATACAAGATATTTTGGAGTTGTTTCGATATGATTCGCTAAATACATCTGTGATAGATCTATGGATAAGGTGAGATATTCTTTATACATCCATATACCTTGTGTAGGATCTGTTGATTTGGTTTCTTATTTATTAATGCATGCGTAATTAATACATATTTTGCAGCTACTTAGACAAGATATGTGCAGATTTTGCATTCGAACATGTAGGATTTTTGATTCCATCTTTAATTACTCTAGTAGCTAAAGACCCTCCGTCAGTTCAACAATACTGCTGTGAGGCTTTTACAATTTTTGCTCAAAATAAGAGGACGATGATAATGGCTCCATTCAATGTAGAGTAAGTTTACTTTGCTTATTATAATTTGGACTTAAGAAAATTACATATTTATTGTGGATTTTGAGTTATTAATTTTTAACTTTTTTACCTCTAGTGGTATGCATTGGGAGTTACTGGTTATTGTCCCCAAGATATTCACTATCTATTATCTAGATCCTAAGGGGAGTAAATTGAATACAAAATATGGAAACATAATGAAAATGGCATTATTCCGGTGAGAAATATTTCATTTTCATATCCGTTAACATATGTTATTACATTACTATTTAATTATGCAATGTACTGTGTTACATTAACATATATGGGTTTTGATGAGTTCAAAAAGGCTGGAGGAAAGGTCCCCACGAAAAAGAACCAGCCAATAATTTGGAAGAACGTGAAAGTAAGTTCCCGACTGCAATACATGTATATATTATTTATGTGAATAGTGCTTAATTAGTTGTATTTTTTAATATTTTGTATGTTTGAATTTATAGTGTGCTACACAAGACAACGGATGGGCATGTGGATACTATGTGATGTGATTTATGCACATGATTATCAAATATGCCACAATGGACATCGATTGTATTGCTGAGGTATTATATAGTCTCATTAGATATATAATATGAAATATATCAATCTTATTTATAGCTCATTAACTATATATATACATCATTCTCTTTACAGGTGTTTTAAACTGACCACACTACAGGAACGGCCTTACCAGATGTACATGCTCCCTATACGACGGGAGAATTAAATGAAGTAAGAGAAGAATGGGCAACAACCATACAAGTAGTGGGGGATTTAAGATATAATTGGGATGTTGATAGCGAATAATGACTAAAGAATGATATTTTGTAAATGAATTTCTGAATTATAATATATGTGTGAATGTTTCTACATGTCTGGATGTTTCTACATGTGTCTGAGTGAAAATGAATCAAACTGTTGGTTGCTTTGTGCATGTTTCTATATGGGTGAATGTGAAAATGAATGGAACTACAGATTGCTAGCTACATGAATGTTTCTAAATGTGTGAAAATCAAATGGAACTACAGGTTGCATTGCTAAATGTGTGAATATTTTTGTTGTTAATGTTGCAGCTTTGTGGCCTGTTGTTGGCTGATATCAATGGATGTCATAAAACTTGCAGTTCATAACTGAACTGTAGGTTTCTCATCCTGCGACCAGCCATACAGCAGGTCTACAGACTGACAGAAAAAACAACCACAAATAGGCATCAGTTATTTGTATAAAACTGATGCCACATCGTTATAGTGTCAGTTTCTAATAGTAACCGATGTCTATTTCCTTAACACCATGGCCGTGCTGGCCAACACGGCCGTGACGGCGGACAAGATACCACGGCCGTGCTGGCCAACACGGCTGTGGCAGCGGACCAGACACCACGGTCGTGCTGGCTAGCACGGCCGTGTTGGGGTTTATATGATGTCGGTTCTTATTTAATAATCGACGCTGATAGTCCCCAAGATGGCACCCTTCTTTGGCGCGAAGGTATATGGCGTCGGTTTCTTACCTAATAACCGATGCTGATAGTGCCCTGTTGGCGCATTTTCGGTGGCGCGCGAAGGGTTTTGGCGTCGATTTTTGAACTGACGCGTAACGGCTAGGCTTTTAGCATCGCCCACATAGGTGTCACTTAGAAACCGACACTAAAGGCCTTAAATAACCGACACTAAATGTCGGTTATGTACTAGTGAATATGTATCTCAAGCTCTCTCTTTAGAAAGGTGTGTTGAAGTTTGGTAAGAAGGGTTAGTTGGCTCCCAAGTTTATGGGACCATACCCTATTGTGGAACATGTTGGAAAGGTAGATTACAAGTAAGAGATACCTCCAGAGTTGCACACGTTACACCCTAACTTTCATGTCTCTATGTTGAGGAAGTGCCACCCTGATACTAAGTTGGTGTTGCAGCCTGTGGAGGTTTAGTTGGAGGAGGATGTGTTGTATGTTGAAGGCCCCATATTGATCCCGAATAGGACAGTGAAGAAGTTGAAGAAGAAGGATATCATTCTTTTTAAATTTTTATGGCATCATTGTGGTGTGGATAAAGACACATGGGAGTTAGAAGATGAGATACGTCAGAAGTACCCATCTATTTTTATGTAGGATTTTGGAGGAAAAATCCTTGTTAGGGATTTATGGTTGTAAGAACCCTAACCTAGATTTTTGGGTGACCTTTCTTTATTAGCATAATTATATGACTTAAACCTTAATCTAATCACTTGAGGTGCTTTAATGACATGCGACATGATTATGTTTTTATTTTGGTCCAGTTTCGATGTTGTTGGAGCTAGTTATGCTTATGTGCTCTTATTTTGGACCTAATTGCAATTTACCCATGTTTAGGGTTTTCCTTTCAATTTGTCACATTCTTGTTGTACCTCACATGTTTCAGTATCATGATGGAGAGAGTGATTTCATAGGGAACCTTGTTGTACCTTGGGTTGATTAGGTGGCATGATGTGTTGATGTTTTAGGGTTTGCTTGGATGCCCTTATTTAGTGTTGACCATGAGTGTTGACCGATTTAGTTTTGGTTTCAACGGTTGCCAATATGTACCTTTGACTTTTGTTTATTTGGTCATTGAGTTTTGAGGTCTACCAAGAGGTCTCTTTGGTCGATGATCAATGAAACCCTCAGTTGAGTTCTATGCGACCGATGGCCTTGGATTTCTCTTTGACTTATGCGCATTTGAACCCAGTTTTTCCTTCAACTGATGACCTCTCCTAGATTGGGTTGTTTGCTGATTTTCCTAGGTTTTATCACATTTTTTACATTCTTAAGCATAGTGCTTGCATGTCTGAGTTTTGAAGGATAAGTGGCACATGTATGCATGAAACTTAACCCTCCTTACCTCTCTCTATCCTTGGATATATATACCCCTCTCTTTGCATGATAGTGATCCTTTCTCACCCTCTCCTTCTCTCTTCTTGTTTGGAGTTTGACCCTTGTTCTTGGTGGTGCAAGTGGAGCATGTGCTTGGTGCATGTGGCCAATCCTTATTGCTTGAGAGCTAGGGTTTGGAGCAACACATGTTTGGTGATCATTTTGTGTTCTTTGATCTTTGTAAGTGATCTACCATTCTTGACCTTGTTCTCTTGCAACCCTACCTTTCTCATTTCTCTTCTTGTTCTAACCCATGGAGTTTCCATGGTGGGGTTTGTGTTGAGATTGAGGAACTTCTCTCTCTTGGCTGAATCAATGGTTTTCCATGGTAGTGCTCAAGTTGAGATGAAGAACCCCTCCTTCTTGTCTTTTTAGCCTAGGGTTTTTATCCTCTTTCTTGAGCTTCCTTTAACCTAGGGTTTTGATTCTCTCTTGAGATGATTCTATCTTAGACATGGAGTTGAGCAAGCTATGATTTCCTCTTCTCCTCAAAGCATCTTGCCATTGGAGTTGTTCTTCATAATTCAAGGGGAGTTGTATACTTTCTCCTTGATTATAGTTACTTGTAACTTTGCATGCAATTAATCTATCTCTAAAACATGGTTCTAAGTTGGACGGTGATAATATCTATCCTTTAGGGTTTGTTATTCATGGTGACCTTGAGCAAATAATTTCCTTTGGTCAAACCTAATCCATGTGGCTGAATTCTTATTTGATGGTTGAAGTGTTGATCTTTTCAAGCAGGTGCTTAATTTTGGTTTTTTCCTCATAATTGTGGTTTTATTTCTTACTTGATGATGGAGGTTTTGCATATATGACTGATGGTAGGCATGTTGGTTTTCTCTATCTTGAGTCATGGTTCAATTTTCTCTAATAATAATGGTTGAATTGGAGTTTTGGAGTTGATCTTCCTTCGTGTGCTTTACTCCTTGTTGGCTTTGGTTCAGTAGTGATGAGCAATCTATTTGATCATGTGGTGGATGGTTTCATCTCTCCTAATGATCATGAATTTTAATCTCTTGTCTTGGTAGATGAGTTTTGTTCATGTTCTTTGGTCGCCAAGTTTTTATTCCTGTAGTTGTTTGATGTTGGACACTTTTCACTCGATCATATTTTGCTCATGGACTTCAGTCACCAAACTTGACCTTTCTTCTTCGACCGATGAGAGTGCTTTTACATTCAATTTATCTTTACTCACCAAAATGTGTGAACTAGGGTTTTCCTTTAGTGAAAGATATGATTTGATTTTCTTCAGTCAATGATGTGCTTGACCCATGTGGTCGAAGAGGATGACCCATCTCTTTGAACGATGAAGATTATGTGGTCTATTTATCCTCAATCGATGATAATTTCTAGATGTGTGATTGCCTTGCGTTGTTACCTTGAGATAATGATAGATGACTTAGTTTCTTCTAAGAAAGTTGGAGATAATGATATTTAGGGTTTAATGTTAATTTCTTATTTGAGACCCTAATTTGGTTACAATGTTGAAACCTAAACATAATTGCAAGTACATAATGAGGTCACTTAGTGGCTTGAGTAAATAGCATGATGATAAAGTAGTTCCTCTCTCCTAATGTTGTAACCATAATGTGTTGAAAAATGATCATTACAGATAAGGATTGACTATGGTATTACTTAAGTAACACATGTACAATGATTATGAGCCTTGATGAGGCACATAGAGATAATGATGTTCTTTTAGAAAATTATGTTAATGGTTTTATGACCTTGTCAGTGGCTTTGTGCCCTACTTGAGGTGATAACACTGTGTGGGATGTGACTAAGGATTGATATACCATGATAGCTTGATGGTGTTGATGGTCTTGTATATGGTTTTGAAATGGTATCATGTGGTTATGTGATCATATTTATGCTCTATACATTAATATCTTCTGAAGTTTAGATATGTGCTTATCTTTCTAGAATCTTTTTAGGATTTTGTACATAACTTGATTGATGCAGATAAAAGATACCCAATTGGCTTTAATGAATCAAGTGAAACCCTAATCATGTAGTTTTGTGTTCCATAGGTCCATTCCAGTTTTAGAACATGCTTGATGGTGAAATGAGTATTCCTAAGGGAAACTCAAAGCACACTCTATTTAGTATGTGGGGTGCTTGGAGAGTGAATCCTTCTCATCCATATCCCAAGTGTTTTGAGAATGGTTGCGGTCGTGTCTTGGTGATTATTTATATATGTGATATGTGAGGACAATAGTTAGAAAAACTATCATTGTGCCTTGGTGATTGGATTTGTATACCATGGTTTCTAGCTTCGTGACTTGTCTAAGTAGTTTGGAAAAGGCTTGGAGTGTATCTCTTCCTAGATCTTGTATGGAACTGATTGCGACCAACCAGTGGTTTGTTGGAATTTGAGTGGTAATACTCGAATTCCCCAGGGCATAATAAAAGGTATAATACATCCATGTAGCACATCTATTTATGGTTTAACACGATTTACATTAGATGTTTACCCTTGCCATGTTCCTTATGATTTTAGTTGTTTATGATGTAATAATATTTCTTAAACTACTTGGTTATAATATAAGATAGTAAGAGAAATCAAATATTATACATTTTTACATATTCCTTCTTATCATGATGCATTATAGCTATTCAACCTTCTTAATAATGTGTAATTAGTTTTAATTATTCATTTAGCTAAATCTCCTCATAATGCGTAGTCTATTGTTATAACACATTTGTGGAACAATAGCTATTGTTTGAGACTTATATCTCTTGTTGGGACACGGGTCCCATGTCGTGGGTTTCCACATCTTTTTAGGTGGTCGACAATTATGTAGTAGAGACCATGCTATTGAGGTAGGGCAGCTTGGGGAACAGTAGCCGCTAAAGGATGGATAAGCTACTCATGTAGTAGTAGATTCCTTTGTGTTGTCCCTGTACTCTCAAGTCTCGGAAGGTATGTGTTTTGTAGACGATGTATACCGATACATGGTTTTTGGCGATATGTCTTGGTTGTACATGTGGCTTGTTCATATATATGGCTCATATATGCAAATAGGTTCTTTTGTAATAGGTTTTGGCTATATGCCAAGTGAACAGATCAGTATACCTGATATGGCATGAGATAAGGTGCGGTTTGTGGACCTTGATGTAATATGTTATGCTTATGATTGTTATATGATATAGGTTTTAATTTTCCCATTTTTGTTGTAATATTTGTGTTTAGTATGTTGATCACACTTTGGTTTTGAGTTATCTCGGTTGGTGTGATTGGTGTCTCACATCTCCCTTTTGTAAAGGCTTACTTATTTTCAAATCCTGCATATTCAAACATATGTGAGATTAGCATTCGGTATCTAGTACCCATGATGAAGAAGTAGAAAAATTTATCTCAATAACATATATACCTAAAGTAGATATCTCTATTCCCTCCTTCTTCTTCCCTACCTTCTGTTGATAGAGAGGGAAATTTCTCTTCTTATGTCTAGGCTGGTGACAATGGTGACAATTTCCTCCCTCGGTAACCCCTCCCTTTGGCTTTAGTGCAAAAGACTTGGGCTTCTGGCTAGCTTTAGAACTCTTCATAGCTTTGCCTTTTCCCTTGGACTTCCCCTTTCCTCTATTGATCATCATCATAGACTTTGGCTTGTCTTTAATCTTTTTCCCTTTGGCTTTTCTTGACATGCCAAGCAATTATGAGAAAGCCTTGTCAAAATTGTTCCTGTTGTAGTTGATGACAATCTGACTATATGACTCTTGCAGTGGCTGCAAAATCACATATGTGGCCAACTCTTGATCCAAGGGAAATCCCATTCTAGAAAGGTTCTCCACATACCCAATAAGCTTAAGTACATGGGGACCTATTTGATCTTCTTCTTTCATATTGCATTTGAGCAACGCTTTGAAGACATCATATCTCTCATGTCTTGCCTAATCTTGGTACATGTTCCTAATATGTGTGGCCATCTTAATAACATTTGTATTCTCATTTTGTCAGCATAACTCATAGTTTTTAGAGTATAGCATCAAACATTTGACATATAGAACACCTTTAAAGTGCTTCTTGTAAGCATTATTGTCAGCCTTAGGCACAGTGGGAGAATGTTGATCTAGATTTGGTGTTTCCAGGACATAGATCTTGCACACCTGTATGAGAACAATTCCCAACATCCTGAACTAGTCATTAAAATTATTCCCACTTAACTTGACCTTTTCAAGGACCGATCATAAGGAAAAGAAAATGTGGTTTTTTTTGTCATTTGATTATGTGAGAGAAAATTTACAGTTTGTCCAAACCCTTTCAAATCAATTTGATTAAAATAATGTTTGAAAATGTTTAATTAGGCCTTACTTTTCAATTCATAAGATTGCATCGTACAATCTTCTAGTGAACCAAGATCCATATTTCATCAAATCATGAGACAGCTTTGGCTGATCCTCCACAACTTGACTATTTAGGTAGTCAACTTTTGTGAATTTCATCTATATGCAACTCTTGGATAGATGATGCGTACAACTCTTTGTCGAAATCCATATTTTTGCTTCTAGGTACTTAATCTCATTAAGATCACCTAGTTAAGCCCAAAAGCCAATACCATAGATGCTTCTAGGTACAACCTACCATGGAAGATCTACATATCTACCTTCACAGTTCCACAAGATGGATAAGGTACCACACTTTTTGATCAAGTTTTTCATTTGTGTTGCTTATGGAAAATATCTACGACATAATATTATATTGAGGGATTTTATATAAATACATATGCATATCCAATCACCACATACTTATAGTATGTATAATATGCATGCTATAACCAAAATGAAAACATGTAATAATAAACACAAGCTATGGTTATGTACAGATTATTGTAATTCCATGGAACCACAAGGAATTACTACCATATAAGGTCCAAATCATATGCAACAACCTATTTTTAATGACAATTTCTATTGGTACCAGTCCAGGTTGATTGGTACAACCCTTGAACTGGTCGGCTGGCCTGCTGGATGGTCATTTGGTCTCTCAGATCAGTCATCTTGCCTCTGATCTTTTGGGCTCCTCCATCCATTCGATTGGTCCATTATCCAATTGGTTAGATGTACATATCATCAACCTCCTCAGTCCCATAGTCGATCAATTTTGTTTCCTAAGATGGTCAGTTTGCCTAATGTAGAACGTCCTCTTTGCCATAACAAGAATTAAAAGCTATCCTAACCCTACTTAACATATTACATGATAATTGTGAAACCTCAAGTGACATTTGAGGGGAGCATAGGAAGGAAAGACTTAATACTTTTATTGATGGAAAAAAAGAGGCTCAATATGCAAACTGAGATATAAACAAGAACAACAACCATCCAAACAAGAAAAAAAGGTCTAGGGATATAGACCATAACCACTCTACCAATCTCTATCAAAATGATTTGAAGGTGACACACATTGCATATATATATCATATCATATATGGGGATCGTATGTGGTATTTAATCAGTTATGCTAATTAATTATTTAAATATTCACATTGCTTGTAACAAATAAATAATAAAAACCAAAACCTGGTTACATCAATTGAATCTAAAAACATAGTAAATTGATATGGTTCTGATACCATTGTTGGGAAATTGGCATCATATATGGTAGAAAAAACAAAAATTTACTTGCCATATTTATCTAATATAGCAAATGGTGCCAAAAACTATGAGAGGGAAAAGAAGATTGCAAGGTATACAACTGCTCATGGAGCAAGTCCAGTGAATATTCCGTGCTACAGTATGCTACTTGCTCGAGTTGCATTTGAATGGGTGTCATCATTGGCCTCCTAGTCGTATACCATGGGAAACCATTGATGTCTTCCTCCTAACAAAAAATGGCTCCTCGCCTCTCTATAGTCCATGTAGACCAGTGGGATATCTTGTCATTATAGATGAATATATAGGAAGGTGTTATCACTTATAGTCAATGTGCTAACATCGACTTGCTCTCCCAATTACCTCTTCCTTGATGTTACTCCCTTTTATGGGTAGAATTGCTTAGGCTCTCTTGTTTATTAGAACCGGAGAAAACAAAAATTGTTAGAGCTTATTGTTGTGTCTTAGAAGCCCCCCGATACCCCTCTATAAATAGGAGGCCCAATGTCACAGTTTCTAGTCTATCTAGGAGTCGAACACAAAGAATTTCATGAATTCTCCAGAACTTGTGAATGTCAAACCATCAGTTCACTAGTGAACTGATCAGTTAACCCATGAGGTGATTGAGTCAACAATTGAACTGAACATTTCACTATGTTTCCTATTTGCAATTGTTTTGGCAATTAGTATTTCATTAATGCACACCATGAAGTCAACATTGATCCTTGTTTTTATATCATTGATCTAACAAACAACTTGTTCACAACCTGAGGCAATTGGTTCATACTCCTGATATGATCGATTTACTTGTTGAACCAGTCATTTTAGAGTGTAGACTTCCTATGTTTGTTTAAATTGAATACCTAACACTTTAGTAATTAATGTCAAAAGTCATTCATAAATAAATTCCTATTCCAAATGCATTCAAATGTGTGTGACCCTAAATATTCCATATTATGTTGGTAGTGAATGTCCATAACTAATTTATGACATCACAAGTAATGATTTGTATCTAGGAAGACATCATTGTTACCCAAGTAATTTGGAAAGTTGGAGAACAACTTCAACCTACAATCCATGATGTGTGTTAAAGTGATTGTACACTTCCTTTATCTCTAATATCCCGATTGAACTCGAAGCATGGAACCATCATCCTCTTCAACATTGAATCCATGTCCCTTAAACTAGAGTAGTCTTTCTGAGCTATATGTGAACTCAATATCATATATTGATTCACATGTGCATGCCCATGATTTTCTCTGTCTCTCTTATCAAGTGAATGGAATATCAAATAACTGTAGGAGGGACAAATCCCATCTACATCACTCGTAGTTAATCCCATGTGTTATAGTTTATTCGAGCATCACCTTTATGGAAACCCTTATTCAAGCTCACATTTGACGATGACAAAGTACATGAAACAACATGTGATGAGTATAGTGATATTAGGTCTAAGAATCACAATCACCACCATCACTATAATATGATTCTGACTACCATTTCATGGTCTTTATGTATCACTCTCAATGTCAGTCTGTCTTATACACTATAAGTATCTATTTATATAGTTTAATATTACATATCATGACTAATGAGATTTTTGGATCAACCATTACACACTCTAGTCTTATGTGTTATTACTGTCTTCTTGCTTCCATAATAACATCTGACTAGGGACATATCAATAATGTATATACTCTTAACATTTATATGATCTAATTGTCCAGGTCCTAAACCCATAGACATATGTCATTGAGTGATATCATTCTTTAGACATTTATTATATAACATCATTATCTCATAACTAAATAAAAATAGAATAAATGGAAGATTGCCTTTTATTATTAATCAAATCATTTACAATTATGCCATTACAATCATCATATGATTGGATCTCCAGGCATACATACCAACATTGTGGACGTGATCGCTTTAATGAACTTTTTTCAAGAAGAGTTGGATATTATTATGAAAGATGTAATTGATGGTGTTCTTCACTTCTTTCAAACAAGAAGATTATTGAGGGAGGTGAATAAAATATTTATTACTCATATTTCAAAATGTAAAGATTCTGAGGTTCTAAAAAATTAGAGAGCTATAGCTTAATGTAATGTACTTATTAGGGTAGTTACTGAAGTACTTAGTAACATAATTCAACAAGTTATTTCCTCTATGACAAGCTTGAGTCAGTGTGTCTTTATTAAAGGTAGAAGCATATGGGATGGCATTCTCTTGTCAAATGATCTTACTCATGATTTTAATAGAAAGGGAGATAAGAACAAGATGTGCCTTAAACTTGATATCTCCAAGGCCTATGATTCTGTCTCTTAGGAGGCCTTATTCCAGATTGTTGTTATGATGGGTTTCCCCCTGTTGGAGGATGTGTCTTCAGGAGATTTTCTTGACCACTTCTTGTGAGATTCCCATAAATGGTAAACATGTTGATTCTTTCAAACCTAGCAATGGATTTACGTAAGGAGACCATATGGAACCATATTTATTTGTAATGGTGATAAAAAATTGTCTCACGTTATAGATAAGGCTACCAAGGAAGGTAAGATCAGCCACTTACATCTTCTAGAAAAATTCAAGTTACACATATCATTTTTTATGACGATCTGGTGGTGTTTTTAAATGTTGATGAGAAAATTGCATTGGCACTCAAAAGTATTTTAGATGAATTCTATGAAACAATAGGGTTGAAGATTAACACTGAGAAATGATAGATCTTATTTATCTCTAAAGTTGATGAACAATCTATTTGAAACATCTTAGGCACTGAAGAGGGTAAGCTTTGTTCAAAATACCTAGGAATTCCCTTATTCGTAGTGATATTGTCCAAGAAATATTGTAGTTAATTAATTGATAAGTTTAAAAGTAGGTTGGAGGGGTGGAAGGCCAAATGTCTATCAAAGGTGGGAAGGCTTGAGCTGGCTAAATCTACTTTATCATCCATTCATCTCTATTCGACAACTTCTTCTCCTATTCCCTTCTTTATTATTGATGATATTGGAAAAATCATTAGAGTTTTCATTTGGTGTTCAACTGATAACAGGTACAATGTCGACATGGTTAAGTAGGACAAGGTGAACAAGCCTAAGGAAGGAGGTTTAGGAATCCTTTCTATAAGGACCCTTTTTTCTACTATTTTTTAGTCTTAGAATATAGCTAAGAAGGTTGACTTCTTCTGGATTAATTGGCTTCATGAGAAATCTTTCAACAAGAATGCCTTTTGTTAACCAATGAGAATAATACTTTCTCATGGAATTTGAATAGGATCATCAAAGAAAGAGACATTATAAAGAAAATTGTTATCTATGTTATATGAGATGGTAATGATACTGCCTTATGGAGTGATCCATGGATTTTTTGCAGTCATTTTCTTCCTCTTGTAAAGTATGGAAATTCATTAGTAATGCAAAATAGATTGTTGATGATAGGAGACTACACAAAAATTTTGTTGATTTTCTTAAGAGATTGAAGATATGATTTTGTTTAAGGGTACTGATCAAAGTAAGATTAAAATTGTCTGGATGGAATTTTGTGTCAAGTGAACTCCTAAAGATCTGTTTGATTGGGTGTGGAAGTTCAAGGTGCCTAATAAGTTTCATATTAATTCCTGGAAGGTGGGACATGACAAGATTCTAACTACAAATTGTGCCAGAAATTGGGGATTTCCACTCCCTCTTTATGTTTCCTATGCAAAAATAGTGAATACAACACTTAATATTGTATGTTCAGGAGCACCTCTTTTGGGATAAAGCTTCTTATTCAATCCTACCTTGTTCCCCTAGAAGTGCAAATGATCTGGTTCTGTGTAATAGTAAAAGAAGCCATTTCTTTTTTGTGACATGCTATACTGGTTGTGGAGGAAAGGTAATGTAAGGGTTCATGTAAACATTGAAATTGGGTGGAGTAAGTTATGGACTCTTATCTAGAAGGATTTTAATCTTCATGAAGAGGATTGGAGGGCAGATGCTACAGAAGCATTTTCTAATGATAGTTAGAATTTAGTGAGTTAGTTCCTAGATATGGGGCTCTGGTTGTCGTTGTTGAGTCCTTAAACCAGAGATTCTTTGTATGAGGCTAAGAGTGATGAGAAAGTTCAACAAGTGTTGATGCTTTGTTTATGTTCCATTTTTTTGAGGCTAAGAGTGATGAGAAAATTCAATACATGTTGGTGCTTTATTTATGTTCCCTCTTTTTTGAGCTTCCTATCCTTCCTTCTTTGTACCATAGGTTCCTACGAGTTTTGAGCAACTCCTTATACTATGTCCTCCCTTCTCCTTGTACATATTGAGTTGATGTACTTACAAAAAAAATTAACACACAGAGCTTGGTCCACCAAAAAAAGGATGACAGATAATTTGTTTTAATGTTTTGTTTGGACCAAAGCATCATGCAAGTGATAGTATCGATATAAGATGTGGATAAGGACAACTTTATGAAATAATGTTGAACATTCTTAATTTATTTAGAAACTAGAAAGAAATGATTAAGGTTACCCTCCTATATGGATGCCCAAAAGGATGTAGTGATTTCTTGCAAGGATGGGTGTAGCATCAAAAGATGTTTCAATTGAAAGAATATTCGGCCTAAGAATGGGATTAGATTTAAAAGAGATGGGAGTGTAATAAATATAAGCTAGGGAGTGGAGAAAACACAAGCAAATGGGAATTCAACCAACTAAGGTTGTGTGTTGAGAAATATGTCTCACTTAACATGAATTGGGGAGGATTTGATGTCGTTATAACTATGGGATGAATTAGACATGTGTAAGTTTATGAAAACATTGACTTTGGTGAGGATACTTAACTTCCCAAATATGGAAGTAATGCAAGTTAAGGTACTAGACCATCACAGGAAATGGGGGTGACATTAGAAATACTAGTTTGGAGACTGGGTGTGTTATATATTGGGTACTAATTTAAGTCAATCATTTTAAAAAAAGGTTCTATTGTGAGATGATTCCTCATGGATACTAGAGAGATGAAATGCTTTATCTAGGGAAACATCATGTCTGTGGTAGAATGAAAATTAGAATAAAGGTTTATATTTAGAATATATAAGCCATGGATGTACCATCCAATATCTTGACTCTCTTATGAGGCCGTTTCCATGTGTCTAGATCAAAAATTTAAGCTGGATCCAATAGTTAACAAATATATTCTCAAGAGATGGTAATTAAGATGGCATTTTTTCTTATTAATCAAATGGATCAAATTTTATTTTGGTAAATTATATTAGGGACCTTTTTCCTACAAAAAATTGATACATTAATATTAAAAATGAAGCTGTGAACCATGAAATGGTTAGTTCACTTCTGGACCATTCAGTTCATTTCTAAACTATTCGATTCATTTCTAAACTAGTCATTTCACATGTGAATTGGTCGGTTCAATTTATTTCCTATTCACAAAAACAATGGCTTTTAATGTGAAGATTAATGCACAACATGATGTCAACATCAATCCTTGATCCAAATGTATTTATCACTGGAGCAAGAGATTCACAATCCAAACTGGTCATTTCACATTTTGAATGAATCAGTCGGTTCATATTCTGGACCAGGTGGTTCATATTTTAAACTAGACAATTTAATTCTAAACCTAGTGATTTGAATTCCAATTCAGCCCATGTACAACCAATGTTATTTTCAATACAAAAATAATTTAGTAATCAAGTTGAACCATATTCATGCGTAAACTCTTTGTCAAGGTTCATCCTATGTGCATGACACGATAGGTTCCAAATTACATGGGTAGTGAATGCCCATAACCAATTTATGGCATCACAAGAAATAAGGGTATCTAGCAACACATCATTGCTACCAATGTAATTGGAAAGTTGGAGAACAAATTCAACCTACAATCCTTGATTCATGTTACCATAGTCATATAGTTCTCTTGTTTCTGATATCCAAATTGAACTCTAGGTATGGAATTGTAATATGTCAATGTTCAATCCATGTTCCTTGAACTAGAGCATACTGTATGAGATGCATGTTAGCCCACATATCACATATTGCGTCAAACGAGTATGGCAATACATTTCTTAGTCTGAATTATCTAGTGGTGAGGATATCAATCTCACGTAGCAGGGACAAATCCATCTACATCACTCACATTCAATCCCCATGTGTCACAATGCACCCGAGCATCACCTTTATGACAACCCTTATTCAAGCTCATGTTGAATGATGTCAAAATACATTGAATGGCATGTCATGAGTATAGTGACTTTAAGTCTAACAGCCACAATCACCACTTTCACTATGAGAGATGATTCTAACTGCCATTCCATGATCTCCATGTATGTGATGACCCTAATTTTTAGGATTTTGATACCAAATATCATATTTGAGGTCCAAGGATAATCTTGGTTGTTTAATCCCAAGTCAGGGTGACTTTTATTCAATAATGAATTCTTTCACCCAAAAGTTTGACTTTATTACCAATGGAGTCTCAATAATAGATATCCAATGACATTTATGTACATAGTGATGACCCATGCTAGTTTTAGTCATTTTTGAGGGGTGTGATACCTAATCTTGTATTTGAGCACATAGTAGGAGTGAAAGGACTTAATAATGGAATCTTGAGGTTTGATATGGTCAATTTGAGTAAGTTGAGATTTCATTGATGATTCTTCAATTTAATTGACGAATACTTTGAGCTCAATACCACTGTGTATGTGTCACTTTGAAATATATGAACTGAATGGGGAAACAAACTTTAGTTGATCCCACTTCCAAATAGAGGTCAATATGGATAATGTTTATTCAATTTTGATTTAAGCTTTAGTATATGATTTAGGCTTGAAATTTATGTGTAGCCCTTTATTAATAGCCCACCTCTTTTCAACGGGGAGGTTGTTGGGCACAACTTCGAAGTCTGGCTATGTAACATCTTGACATCCATTTATCAAGGGAAAGTAAACTGGTTGTAGGTCATCCCTAACTCTAGGAATAGATGAACAAATCATTATTGAGGTGTCCATCTCATCCGAAGAAGGTGGGGTTCGGTTGTGGAAATATTACTGATTAACCAGGACTTATGCAACAATATGAGTAGATAAGACCCTTCACTTGATGATGGAAAACCATAGTACACATATTGTAGTCCTCATCCAACCTTCTCCATTGTCTTTCACGGGCCCACGTTAGCTAGCATATTCAATGTCAGTTGTCTTATAGTCTTGTTGTCCTCCTCTCTTCATGGCTATACACAACGATATGCCATGGAGGAGTAGCTTATCAGATGATTTCTAGGGGTTACCATGATCACCTAGGTCTACCTCGTCAATTTTAGAATAGGCAGCGACGTTGCCTAGAAGATGAGAAGGAGATACATATCAAAGGGCAATGGGAAGAGGTCCGGGATTTTCAATGTCACCCCTGAAACTTTGTGTTGCTGCACCTACAGTGCTATCTTCAACATTAGTAGTGACACATCCTTTTACCTACCAACATTCCCTCGATGACAAAAACCGTCCAAGGTATCGACGACAATGTGCCTTATTGTGATGTTCTCATCTCAGACAGAGGTCTCGCCAGCATCCAACATTGTCTTTGGCTTCTTCTTCCCGGTAGCGATGCTCTAGGGCAGCCAGATCGGGTTGTTGAGTTTGTGGACCTATCCTCCTTCCCTATTTGGTAGACACCCTTGAGCTATTCCACCAACTCTCTCCGATGAGGCGGCACAAGTAGAGAACGAAGATCCCACATCAGGCTCCAGGGCGTGAGGGAAAGGGACAGAGGGAGACCAAGACCTATTGACTCTCCACTCTATTGAACCAGGCCTAAACCTACTAAACCGGCCGACCCAAGTCATTTTAAGGTAAATCATCTACTCAACCTCTAGAAATTAACCAAAGCTTACAAAATGTACCAAAAATAGCTCCATTGGCCAAATAATACTCGAAAAACACCCCTAGACTCAAAAAAATATCTTCTACATTATCGGTCCCTTAGGCTAGGATTTTTAAGAACAATTAATGATGGTTCATGATATAGATGTTTATGCCTCTTTTGAGGGTTCGCAAATTGGAATAATAATCAAATGATGCAAGTTAAATCTGAGAAAAATAGTTTTGAACCCTAGTATCATCTAGAAACTAAATGTGGACTCAGATCTTAATTTTATTGATGTATGTAAGACCATTTCTCTTTAATGCCTAAATTACATGTTCTTACCTCATTTTAATTGTAGAATATAGACCAGTCATGAGAAGGGAAAAAAATGAAATCTGAACCAAACCTCTAGAATGACCTTCTGATCATTATAAAAATATCATACATAAGTTTGAGATTGTTTGAACCTAGATTTACCCAAACCCTAATTTGGACCTAAAATACTTAAAATATGATGAACACTTATTAATGATGATTAATTGTTATTAATTAGGTGATAACCAAATATCTAGATGGTTAAGAATGATTAGGAATCTCTGAACTCAGGTACTTGGGTTTTTAATAAGTATATGACTAGTTTTCATGGATGCATAATGATATGATGTACTTTGAATGCTTTTATTTGCATATAAATTCTTGGATGTGTATTAGTATTATATGCTTCGCCAAAACTTAAGGAAACATAAATGAACTTTTTGATGAGTTGTTAATACTAGTGCACATGGCCCAGTATGGATGTATGATATATTGCCTAGCATGGATGTATGGTGAATTGCCCATGCTAGATGTATGATAAAGTAAATTTGTCGATACTCAATGTATGATAAGTGCCTATAAAATTGTAGTAAAACTGCATCTAATGAAATGTATAAAAGAGGTGTTTACCTGATTATCACATTAAATAATGTTTTCTTTTACTCTCTCTCTAAAGTTATTTCAATCATGTGAACATATTAGTATGTATTTGTTTGCCCATGTACACAACACATTATGTCGATTCGTTGTTTCATGTATGTTTTAAGTTCAAAGATAGCATGGGAGAAAAAAATGGGAGTGACAAATTGTATAGGTGGTACAAAATATTCATAGATTCTAGAGTCTTCGTTCAATATATAATTGTAAATCATTATATAATAATTCATGTAGTATAAATATATAGGTTGAATGTTGAGAATGTTACGGTGTATGTTCTAGTTGTATGTTCATGTATGTGTATATTGCTTCTGCAAGCACTCTGAAATGATTAGTTAATGTTTTCGGGTTTGTCCTCTAAGGCCTTCTAAGTCTCGTGGTGGCAACATTTGAGGATGTTATAGTTGGTATCAAAGCATGAACAATATCTACACCCTAACAATTTCTCACCATGAAACATAAAAACCAAATTTCACCTTTCACTTTAAATGCTAGAAACTTAGCAAGTTGTTGAATAAGGATTAGGTTCAACTTAGCCTCTAGGCTAGAACCTAGATGTTCGAGAACTAGGTTTAGACAAGTGTGTGAAACCCTCTCCATATAGAGCTCATATGTATTGGGTAGCTACACTAGTCTACACCTTATTCTCACCATTTTACTAGGTGACAAGGCACTAGACTATCAACTGTGTGTGGGACACTCATTTTTCTGATTTGGTTTTGTTTTCCAGTCAGCTCGAGCCTCGACAGTTTTCTCTGATGTCTTCCTTCTCAGAGAAAAAACTATATAATATTTTATTACCTATATCTAAATATGAAAATGTGTCCCTCGAAAAGGAGAGTAGGAGGTGTTCATGCAACCTAAGTGAAAGGGAGTGACATCAGTCTAGAAGAGAGAGTAGACTGGATTAGATGTCTAGAGCAATATCTGATATTGATAACTGGAAAAGATCGTAGCTAAATAGATGGATGACATAAGTAAGGGTGATTTGATATAAGTTTCATTCTGATGATATAAGTTGTGTGATACTGATCAAGATGTATATGAGGTCTGATCCAATTCTATGAAAAATAAGCTAAGTCTTGATGATGAAAGTACATTTTCTTTCCTTACATAAGATGAGCTAATTTAAGATAAGGTTTAATATGCATGGGCCTCAAGCTCTTTTACAAAGGGGACCTCCAGTGTTAGGACATGATATCTGGTGAACTCTAGAGACAGTGAAACCCACAAGGACAGGGTCATAGGACCTACCCTACAATATAAAAAAATGAGATATATGTGAAATGATGTGTCCTAAGTTGGGTTACTCCTCAGTAGATGAGTTGAGTCCTTATGCATGATTCTTATAGTTTCTCTAAATCGTAGATGTGAGAGATGGGTAAAAGTTAAATTATATGGATATTAAACCCCATGATGTCAAATTCAATCTTTTTGATTGAGCTAGGTCCTACCTTAAGTGACATATGCTTGTGAAGAACATCATTAGCTATAAGAGAGGTGATATATGAAACTCTAGTTCTAAGAGTAAAATACCTTGTGCATAAGATGCCCACAAATGTTGTTCCCTCCTTATCTCTTTCTTGATATATGATGCTTGAAACCTCACTAGAGCTAAATAGATTATTTATGTATGAAGAGTCACTCATATAAGCATAACCTATTCAATATTCCCTCCCTATATCAGACATGTGATATAAAGTGTAAAATCAGGATAAGATTGGCTTAGTGTATCATTTTCACTATATACCATACATAAAAGATATAAGTTTGAAATCATGACAATCTCGACTCAATATATTCTCTTTCCTTGTGTATCATATACGAAAGATATAAGTTGAAACTATGTGCTTGAAATAAAACAAATATTTGGATCACAAATTACAACAACACAAAATACGGTTCTCAATCCCCAATCTTCTTAATATGAGCTTCTAGTTTGATGACAATTCACACAATAAGGTGAAAACCCTAATATGTAAGTATGAAAAATTATTCCCTCTAATGATGAAATGCTGGTATGATGTTGATTAAACCCCAATAATAATGCTATGTGAGAAAATTCCAAATATTAAATGACATGAAATCATGATATCACCTTACATAGGTGAGTAGGATGAAATATGAAACCTTGAGTTGTACCTATTAACCTCATAATTATGAATAGAACCCTTATCCTTAAGGGACTATGATGATATAAATACCAAAATGAAGGAATGTCTTGTGATGATTGAGATGATAAATAATGCATTATCCTATATAAGGTGGGGTGGGTACACTCCTAGATTCTCTAGATCCTAAAATGACAACTTGGAATGCATATAGAGAACTTTGGTACCTAGAAGTGGAAACTGATAAGTAGTTAGACCCTTAGTTATCATTTCGAATATGAAATTTGTTGAATTTTGAGGACGGAATTCCATTTAAGGTGGAGTGAATGTGATGACCCTGTGTTTTAGGATTTTGATGCCCAATATGGTATTTTTGGTCCAAGGATAAACTTGGTTGGTTAATCCCAATTCAGGGTGACTTTTACTCAACGACGAATTCTTTGACCCAAAAGTATGACTTTAATGCCAATGGAGGCTCAATAATAGCTATTCAATGATATTTATGTACATGGTGATGACCCATGCTAGTTTTAGTCATTTTTTAGGGGTGTGATATCTAATCTTGTATTTGAGCACATAGTAGGAGTGAAAGGACTTAACAATGGAATCTTGAGGTTTGATATGGTCAACTTGAGTAAGTTGAGATTGCATTGATGATTTTACAAATTAAGTGATGAATACTTTGAGCTGAATACCAGTGTGTATGTTTCACTTTGAAGTATATGAACTTAATGGTGAAACAAAAGTTAATTGATCCAACTTCCAAATAGAAGTTGATATGGACAATGTTTATTCAATTCTAACTTATGGTTTAATATATGATTTAGGCTTGAAATTTATGTGTGGCCCTTTATTAATAGCCCACCTCTTATATGCGGGGAGGTTGTTGGGTGAAACTTTGAAGTCTAGTTGTGTGATATCTTGACATCCATATATCAAGAGAAACTAAATTGGTTATAGGTCATCCCTAACTCTATGAATAGATGAACATATCGTTGTTGAGGTGTCCATTGATCTGACGAAGGTGGGGGTAGGTTGTGGAAATCTCATTATATAACCCAAGATCTAAAAAACAATCCACGTAGATAAGAGCCTTTGCTTGATGATGGAAAACCATAGTACATAGATTGTAGTCCTCATCCAACCTTCTCCATTGTCTTTTATAGGCCCGTGTCAGCTAGCATATTCAATGGTGGTTGTCTTATAACTTTGTTGTCCCCCTCTCTTCATGATTATACATAATGAGATGCCAAAGAGGAATACTTATTAGATGATTTCTGGGGGTTACCATGATCACTTGGGTCTACCTAATCGACGTTAGAATAGGTAGTGGTAATGCCTAGAAGATGAGTAGGAGATATAGATCAAAGGGTGATGGGAAGAGGTTTGAGATTTTCAATGTCACCACGAAAGCTTTACGCTAATGGACCTATGGCGCTATCTCTGACCTCAATAGTGAGGCATCCTTTTTCCTACCAACCTTCCCTCGATGCCAACGGCTGCCCAAGGCATCGACGATGATGTGCCTTACTATCAAGTTCTCATCTCAGACAAAGGTCTCACCAGTATCAAACACCGTCTTTGGCTTCTTCTTCCCGACAATGATGCTCCAGGGTGGCAAGATCGAGTTGTCGACGTGTTGGACCTATCCTCCTTCCCTATGTGGTAGACAACCCTAAGGTCTTCCACCAGCTCTCTCTGACGAGGCGGCGTGCCCAAGCAGAGACAGAGATCCCGCATCAGGCTCCAGGGCATGAGGGAAAGGGATAGAGAGAGACTGAGCCATCTTGACTCTCCGCTCTATTAAACTGGGTCCAAACCTACTAAACCAGCCGACCCAAGTCATTTTAAGGTAAATCATCTACTTAACCTCCAAAAATTAACCAAAGCTTACAAAATGTACCAAAAATAGCTCCAATGGCCAAATAATACCCAAGAAATACCCCTAGACTCAAAAAAATATCCTCTGCATTACTAAGCCTTAGCCTAGGCTTTTGAAGAAAAATTAATGATGGTTTATGATGTAGATGTTTATGCCTCTTTTTAGGGTTAGTAAATTGGAATAATAATCAAATGATGCAAGTTAAATTTGAGAAAAATAGTTTTGAACCCTAGTATCATTTACAAACTAAATGTGGACTAAGATGTTAATTTTATTGATATATGTTAGGCCTTTTCTCTTTAATGCCTAAATTACATGTTTTTACCTCATTTTAATTCTAGAATATAGACATGTCATTAGAAAAATAATATGAAATATGAACCTGACTCCTAAAATGACCTTCTGATCATTATAAAAGTATCATACATAAGTTCCAAGTTGTTTAAACCTAGATTTGGCCAAACCCTAATTTGGACCTAAAATACCTAGAATATGATGAACATTTATTAATGATGATTAATTGATATTAATCAGATGATGACCAGATATCTAGATGAGCAAGAATGATTAAGAATCTCTGAACTCAGTTATGTGGGTTTTTATTAAGTATATGACTAGCTTTCATGGATGCATAATGATATTATGTACTTTGGATGCTTTTATTTGCATATGAATTCTTGGATGCATATTGGTATTATATGCTTTTCCAAAACTTAATGAACATAAATGAACATTTTGATGAGTTGTAGCTACTAGTACACATGGCCCAGTATGGATGTATGGTATATTGCCTAGCATGGATGTATGGTGAATTGCCCTTTCTAGATGTATGATAAAGTAAATTTTCCCATACTAGATGTATGATAAGTGCTTATATAATTGTAGCACAACTGCATCTAATAAAATGTATAAAATAGGTGTTTACTTGATTATCACATTAAATAATGTTTTCTTTTACTCTTTCTCAAGTTATTTCAATTATGGAAACATATTGGTATGTATCTTTCTACCCACGTAGACAACACATTGTGTTGATTTGCTGTTTCACGTATGTTTTAGGTTTAGAGATAGCATGGGTTAAAAAGATGGGAGTGAGTATTTTTACATGTGGCACATATTCTGTTTAGATATTGTTAGCATACATGTTCATAGATTCTAGAATCTTCATTCTATATGTAATTGTAAATCATTCTATAATAATTCATGTTGTATAAATACATAGGTTGAATGTTGAGAATGTTATGGTGTATGTTCTGGTTGTATGTTCATGTATGTCTATATTGCTCCCGCAATCACTCTAAAATGATTAGCTAATGTTTTTAGGTTTGTCCTCTCGGGCCTTCTAAGTCTCGAGGTGGCAAAATTCGAAGACGTTATAATGTATCACTCTCAAGGCGAGTTTGTCTGGTACTATGTTCTCTAACATGTACCTATGTCTTTCAATCGGTCCATCATCAGTTAGGACACACTCTAGTATTATGTATTACTATTGTCTATTTTGCTTCCATAGTAATATTTGACTAGGGACATCACAAGAATTCATGTACTCTTATCATACATATGACCTTATTGTTTAGGTCCTCAACCACACGACATATGTCATCGAGCAACATCATTCTTTAAACATCTACTATGTATGTGTCATCATCTCATCATTGAGATAAACATAATAGACCATATTACCTTTATACTTATCAAATCATGTTTATGATGCCCATTTTAATCATCATATGATTGGCTCTATGGGCATACATAATAACAATCATGGGTGAGAAATGTGTAACGACCTCACTTTTCAGTGTCCCCAAATTAAAGAAGGACCATAAAGTCGAGAGCCATTATCTAAATTCCCAAGGATCCAAATTTAGAAAATAACAAATAATAGAAAAAAAATCCATTATTTCACAAATACTGTTTACAAGATGTGTAATGATGCTTCTCTAAGAATTAACATGAATTTTTCACCTAAAACTAACACATATGAGAATAAGTGTAACATCTAAGTAATACACCTAACTTTGATTTAGTATCTTCAATTCATTTCATATGGTTCACCATGTCTAGTGATATCTTCATAGTTGGCAGTTACCTAAAACATTGACAAAACAAAATGTGGTCCGCATATTTCTATATTGAGTATGTGGTGTAAGAAAAAATTGTGCATGCATATGTAACAACACAAATTATCATAACAACAATTATTATTATATATTCAAACTTGAATTTTTTTTATAATATCTCAACCTTGTTTGCTCAATCTATGGTGTATACCCTCTCATGGGGTTTAGTCCATGTAGTTGACTTGGGACACCTTACCAATTTGGGGCTTGGTGTCATGTCAACCATCCGAATCTGGGGCTTGACCTCTTGTGACCTTCCCTATTTGGGGCTTCGTCATAGTTTTTCCATAACAACTTTCTTATTTTTCTCTGGGGGGCTCTACCCCATGTTCAACCCTACAGAGATAGCATGTGGGGTTCAACCAAGTTATAAATAATATGATACTCATAGGGCCTTATATATTACAAGAAGTAAATAAATAACCAAGTACTTTAATTGCAATCCACTTGTGATTCTTTAGAAAACCTTAGAAGTAGATAAGGGTAAATATTCATAGTTGAATCCATGTACCTCAATCCCATGCATAAACCATGCAACATGTACTTCAAGCTTATATCCAAATATCCAAGCATTCGACATAATAAACCAACATCATCATTATATATGTATACTCTAAGGTGTCATCAATCATATTCAAGACATATTAATCCAAAAAATGTTCTAATCTAGGAATTAGGGTTGTCTCCTATTTGGATAAATAAGGGTTAAAACCATACTTCTAACATATCATGATTCATTTGAGTTATAAACCCTATTTAGATATTAGGTTAAACCCTAATTAAGCCGTTTAGATCATTTAGAGCAACTAAATTAGATTATATAACTCATGTTCATAATGATAAAGCAAATTAGGTTATAAACACTAATTATCATATTCATGAATCAGAACCTTAATCATGATCATATTACCAAAACTATATCATTGACTGAGATTCTCCTCAGATTGAAATATAAGGTCATTATGAACTTTTAGATCATATCTTGTGCATTAAGATTATCATATTGATTTCAAAACCCTAATTATATACGTATATGATCATCCACTTTAGAAACCCTAATTGTACATAATCATGATATCAGTGTCTCATTATAATCAACAATATCAACTTATGCATCGAGGTAATCATTTTTAATATGTTATACATCTTAAATATTAGATCTAGGGTTTCCATATATTAATCACCACTTGATTATTTTTCAGCCCAAATTTTGGAATTATGATTATAATGAGGTATCAAAGATATTTTATTCATGATCTAAACATTTTTTTGATCAAAATGCATATATGGTTCATCTTAATCCAATCATCCTAGAAACTTCTATAAATTTAGCAACATAAATATAATTTCAAGAGTTTTTTGAATAATTATACCTTTCTAGGGGTGATGTGGTGTGTATTGATTGGTCCATTGCCTTTGCACCCCACATAGGTAGTGTGTCCATCAGAAATGGCTTTTCTCCCATGAACTAGTGAATTTGGAGATTCCATCCCTGATTTGAATCGGTCTAATAGGGGAAAGTTAGTCACTATCTCATGTGAAGAATTGGGATGTGTTGCATATGTCTTCTTCGCCACATATTGCTATTGTCTCCAATATGGCCAGTGGGGGGGGTATCTAGGAGTTGGTGTTGTTAGGGATCAAAGGTTCCTCACACCATCCTAGGACTTTCTCATGCTTCTTCAGCCTTCCCAGCCTTAGTGTCATCGTTGATGGCTCAGAGTTGATGAGGATTCCCAGGGGAGTGGCCAACAAGATGGTCGGAACTTGGGGTTTTTAACCTTTGTGCTCAAAACCCTCTTCTAGGCTGCCAAGAAGATTCATAAACATTTCGTAGGCCCATGTGGGGCCCCATGAATTAGAGGAAAATTGGCTATGATACCATTTATAACATGCATACCCACTCTTAAGGCTCTAGTTGAGTTTCAGGAATGACAAATGCTCCATATGACACCACTAGCCTTAACTGTGTGCTTTGTCCTCACTCAAGTTCAAGTTAGGATAAACTTCTCGATTGGTCACCCATCCTAGTACTACCTTGGGCTGAGCAAACATAACCATAGAGTTTTTCAGTGATGTGATCCTTGAAAAGGAAGCGCACCTTGGCGACATGGATTGTCCAATCATTCCTTATAAGATCATTTTATCTGAGGCCTTAAATATTGGGATGTTACACTATCCCCCAAAAGGCAGAGAGGAAGTGAGGATAAGTCCCAAAACTAGTTCTTTGTGTTGATTGAGATGACTAGAACAAGGGTGAAGGATAACTCACTCATACTTGGCCTATTTATCATATGATAGAGTCAAGTGGTAGAAGAGAGGGTCATGGATTCCAAACATCTACTTTTGTTGTCTTACTTATGATAGATAAGGAAAATCAATAGGGAAGATCTTAATTACTTTTACTTCTTGTTTCCTTATTGGGATAGAGATTGAAGATAGAGGAAAGAACATCTGATGGCCATCCAAGGGTTAGAGAAAAAGTCATCACTTTAACAAATGCACCTAAGGATGTAACATTTAACTTGTCCAAAAAGAAACACATATAATTTTTACGTGTAGGTCCTTCTCTCTTCAAGGGTTTCCATAGGCAACCAGGAGCATTTTTTTCAATGAAATTTGGACGCTAAGTCACTAATACCTTTCCCAACCTATATCTATTTTTTTGTATTTATTGGATTAAATCTAATAGGCAAAACATGAATTTCAAGTATATCCTTAAAACAATAACTCTTATCAAATGTAAAGTCATTTTCCGATTAAATTCTAGAATTATCATTTTCTTCTTATTATTTTCAAGCATTAAAAACATCAGATCGAAATATCAATATGTGGTTCCTCAAATCTTGTGTTTCAAGACATGATTTGATTTTTTTATATAGCTCAATATCATTAAAAGTAAGCCATACGGCATCTACAAGATAGACATCTCTCATCAAGTAACCAAGCAGCAACTCCTTCTGTGGAAAGACATAACACAAGGCTCAGATTGGGATGCGAGAGGTACGCTTATGCACCGTCCACCTCTTGTAGTGGTTGTCTAATACAGCCATCTGGGATGGAATTCAGCAATCTACAAGAACCTATGAGTACATCTTTTGAGGATTTCACAAAGACACTGATAGAGATTACCATCATGAAGACAACGAAAGATTACCAGACAAAGAGCTCGACCCCAAAGCAACGACACACACCTAACAACACAGACACAACGCCCCACAAAATAGGACGAGAACCACAACTACCAGCGACGAGCACTAAGGTTGCACCAACTAGGAGACCCGGGAAGGAGGCCAAGCCCCAGTGATGTAGATACAGAGGAAGGATGGCTCATGTAGATACAAGGGCGGGAGTACAGGGTGCCAAGAACTCCACCACCACTCCCGACCACCACTGCGAACACGGGGTGGAAGACTCGCATGAAGCACAAACCCAACTTACTCCTCCTCTTTCTCAAGTACCAAGGGGGCGCCCGAGCTCACCGTCCACCCAAGAAGGAACCTGAGGCACGACCACGACCAACAAATGACCACCACAGGTAAAGAACAAACCAAGATAAAAAGGAACACCGGCAAGACAGGGGCTCCCTGCTCCCATGAAGGAGAGACTAGCCAGAAGAAGAACAGGTCAAAGATCGTTGACTAAACAAGACGAAGTTGTCATAGCCCCCAAACTAACCACCAGACACGAGGACAAAGACAAGAAAAAACAAACACACTGGAAAAACCACAAATAGGTAGAGTACACCACCAAGGTAGCCACCGGGAAGGGGACCAAAACCACAAAGGAGCAAAGCACAAAGGGCAAGAGGGCCCTGACAAATGCAAGGTGGGGGTACAAGGCGTAGGGAACCCCACCACCACCCCCGACCACATATACGGCCCCTACACGCTCAATCACATCTTGAGTGGATGAGCAGGCAGAGGGGAAGAGGCACCACCAGAAGTGCAGACCCCCGCTTGCAGCTCTTGTCCCTATCGACGCGCCTGTGGGCACCCAAACTCACCGGGAAGAAACCACTGAGGCACAGAGCACCCCTACAGAAAGGGACACAGAGGGGAGAAAAAGATAAGCTTGATCGTCGTGAGCCGCCACACGGGGATCTCCTACCGCAAGGAAACGTAACCTCCACTAGTAGAGGAGCCGAGCGACGCCACGCCGAAGGAGCACCACCAACAGGGCCGCCCAAAACCTTGAGTCGGGGAAGAAAGTGTCGGCACCGCGACGGAAATAAACGGGGGAGAAAGGGAAAGTGCCAAAGGGGAAAAGATTGCACCCAACCAATGGCCAGCCGTCTTCCCTCGCGAGCAATATCCATCACTGCGGGAGCCCTAGCCGGTCGCCAGAGCAAAGGCCGCCGCTTCCGCAGAATTTTGATACTTACTCAATAATTCTAAATATTACATCAAGACGTGATTTGATAATTACTCAATTAGTAATCTAATTTACAAATTATCTTGGAATATTTTGGAAACTTGTCTATTATTCCATATTTCCATTTTCTAACAAACCATAAAGTCATTTTCCTTTATTTTTGCACATAATACTTTTATTTCTTAAACATGTGCCACAGGGACCTATTTGCAAAGCCAATAGTCTCATGGACCTCACTTTGGCTATGGTTAAATCCATGACACAAAGATAACATTACTATTCTATTATTTACTTATTGGGAATTTTCTTATCAAATCAAGCATTATATTCGCAGAATTTAAATTTACCAAATTTGAGTATCTTACAGTCACCCCTCCTTAAAAGGAATTTTATTCCTGAAATTCAAGTCAAATTAAATTTAGGTGAATGTTAACTATTATTAGCTTCATACATTAGGGTTAAAAACTCTTCTTGGATATCTTTAATCACTTCTATCAATATGCAAATTTCTCACATTTTTAAGGTTGAATTCCGAATTTAATATAGGGTATTCCACATCCTCATTCATTGCAAGACATTAACAATTGACGATTACACTTTTACTTGAGGTTAAAATTTTAGTTAGTGATTTTAATGTTAATTGTTGATTATCTTTTTACCAGGTTTCCAAATTAGTATTCAGTTATTTTCACATAAGGGTGATGTAACACCTCAACCTTAGAATACACCATTAAACTCAACTTATGGTATTCATTCTCATATTTAAATTTGTTCACTCTTTTAAATGTAGCATTTATCTACCCAATCTCTCTAACTCATTACAAAATGAAATAAGCATTTGGTTGCAGTCAAAATATAGAGTCTATCCAATTCCAAGAGCAAAGATGGTTTACTCACACATAATATATTAATTTCGAATTTTTGGTTGTATCACTCTCAACAATGACTCCAAACCATGAATACATTTCAATTCCATAACCATTTTTCATAAATTTCATGCACTCACATGGAGAAGTGACTTTTCATATTTCTTACATTTATGCACAACTCCCTTTAAGATTTTATTCCAAACAGATTTACATAAATTCTTATATTCTCTACATCTACACTCATGTCTCCTTAGCCTTAGCCATTCCCTTAAGATCTCTAGGGATATAGGTACTTCTGGAGTGATTTCTTCTTGACACCCAAGGATCTTATGCACTTATGGAGTACCTCTCACATCATCCCATTGGGCCTCATGAACTCATGAAGGTAGCTAGTCTCATGATCCCATGCACCTTGGGAATATATGGATGGCCATCTCCTAATCGCATGGTTTTATGCACTCAAATCATGGTCATGTTCTGACCTCATAGATCCTATGCGCCTTTAATCATCCCTAATTAACTTTAGAGTTGACTTCAGAATTTACCCTCCCCAGGGTTTACTGGAATGCCATAACATTATTTCATTGCACATTTTTCTTGTGATTTATTTGGTAATATTCAAGCACATTATACCCTTAATAGTTAATTAACCTAGATTTCCTTCATCTTTGATGGTGCACGCTATTCACTTTATGTCCCTTCATTAGGCTCATGGTGATCTTCCTTTCCTATCTTGGTTCCATACTGTCAACCACCTCCGTTGTGACTTTTCTTCATGTCCCTCAGAGGTGGCGTACCTGGGTTCAAAATATTATACTCAATATATGTTCTTTCATGCTTCATACACTTAATCTTTCAAGATTTAGTTGGCATTTAAGGTTATATCCATTCTTAAACTAATTTGTGAACTCATTCCTCTTGGGAAGGTTCTAAACCAGTACAAGATATAACTAATATTTGGCAGTAACAAAAGTTGACAGAAGCAAGGTTTATATTTCCACAAAACAACATGTCTTTTAGGCATCCATACATTTACTACTGACAGTTAAATGAATTAATCCCTTATGATATACTACCAAAGAGTTAAATTACTTTACTTCCCACAAAATTACTACCAGAAGTCGAAGTGTTTTGATATAACGGAACCGATATATTATGTTTCAGGTGTTTTAGACTATATATATGGAACTGCTACCAGATGGCATCTAAGAACAATTATTTCATCCCACATCATTTGCTAACTATTTTGTACACACATAATACAACCATTCTACATAGTAGGCCAAGTAAGAGGTAAAGAAAACCTTGAAGAAGACAATTTTAATTACCATGTATTCCTCATGTCAAGTACAATAACATTCAATGTTTATCATGAATATTATCTAATTTCACTTTCTCATATTAGTTTGTAACCTTTATTAAAGATTATCCCAAGGTTAGCCTCCTATTTCACTTTATCATAATTCATATCCATACATCACTTCCCAAGGTTAGATCATAATGATACATGATATATTGTTGTTGTGTTAACAAACTAATATGAGTGGCTTGTCAAACATTATCAAAAAGGCAAATTGGGATTCCCCTAACCCATTACCTGAGGGTAGTGCCATGCTCAATCTCTTGGATCTCACTCAACTATATGAGTGTTATATGCACTCTTTGGTCTAGGGTTCTCATGTCTACCTCATTAGTGCCGACCATCAACTTTAGAAAATCTATCCACTCAATCACAGACCCAACCAAAACCTGACATGGTGTTCTCTCCATAGATACCTTCTCATGAAGTATTCTTAACCAACTTTCTCTTTCTCTAAACATCCGTGAGAGTCCTATGCAACAAACCATCAAGTATAGCATGAGGCCTCACAACATACTAACAATCCTTAACTCCTTAGGATCATGAGACTCTCTATCCCTCACCTAAATGGTAATCACTCATATCATATTCACATATATGTAAGCAACCTCTTTCTCTATCTCTAGGGTGTTGTTACAACCCCAAATTTTGGGTTCATTTGGTGAGAAATGTGATTTCTCATATTAAAGATATTTGAAAAAATAATGATATAATTTGGTTTGAATAAATGGATTTTTTTTACAATAGCCTTGATGTTTGTGTTGTGCACTTTATTGGCTATTGGGCCCAAATAACAAGAAAAATTCAATTAATGAGTGAATAATCAAATATTTAAGAAAAGAAAAATATGGAAACCTCTAGAAGGCAAATCCAAAGAGGGATTTCGTGCCTCTTGGGTTCCAAGGAGTCCAAAGTTGCATAAAGAGTGTAATAAGAAAAGAAAAGATCAATTAAGTATTTCTTTATTAAGAAAGAAATTGAAAATAATGATAAAATGTGGAAAACAAATGAAAAGAGGTATAGTTGAGTTATAATTTGTGGAATTTCGTATCCCAAGGATTCCTAATGATAAAAGGAATACCAATGAGGGAAATAAAAGAGAAATAAAATGGAATCCTCAAAAAGGAAATATTTTAATAAGGAATAAACAAGATAATGAAGAATAATGCATATAGATGCATCTAGAAGGATAATAAATATCCTTGGAAAAGAATTTCAAAATAATAGAGTTTCTTGGGGTCCAAGGAGCCCCAATAAAGAGGAAAGAAAGAGAAAATAACAAAATTTCAAAATAAAAGGATAATGTGATACATTATTAATGAATTTTGTGATATTGATAAAAAGGGAGTATTTTCTATTTAAAGGAAAACTTAATTTCATGGCTAATGGATTAAAATTCAAGAATAAGGAGAATGAGGGAAAGGATTTTTGAATTTCTAAATACCCAAATAATAAAGGATATTAAAAAGAACAAAGAAGAGAGAGAAGATTTTCTTCACAATGAAGGAAGGTGGTTTCCTAATAGGAGAGGACATGTTTCCTCTTAGATGGGCATCTTAGGGTGAGGATATCCTCCCCTATAAAAGGGGTAGACCCCCTAGTTCGAGTTCCAAGAGAAAACCCACGTCTTCCTCTCTCTTCCCTATCTTCATCTTCCTTGTTTTCATCCTTAAACCCTAACCATGAGAAGCTACGTGATCCTGGAGCAACGAGGAACCCAGGTGCGGTTGCGATGGTAGCTGGTCACGAGGCGATGCCAAGGCAAGGCCTAGCCGGAGCCGCCATGCCCGAAGAGACACACCATAGTAGCAGCACGGCTGCAGAAGGTGGTTGAATCGCAGGTCTACCCAGCCCGTTTCTCACCACCATAGCAGTTGTTTGGGAGCCCCGTAGGTGCGCCTGGGTATAGTGGAGGCAACACCGCCCTCCTTGGTGGTCATCAGGGTCAGGAAGTGAGGAGGGATCACACCCAACCGCGACTAGGGCATTTGTAACCCGCTGGAACAAGGTTGAAGAAGGGGTGGAGGTGGATTGGACAATTCTGCCCCTCTGCGTGATAAAGAACGGATCGTTAAGTCAAGGGCAAAGTGGACTTTTCGTTATGTTTTCCTAACTTGCGAGCTGCATGGCGAGGGTGATGTGGCAGCTTATCATTGGCCCAAAGTAAGTAACCTTGCAAATTTCATATTTAATAAACCGTAGCTCGGATAAATATGAATAATATATGTATTTTGATTAGGAGAACGAGAGGAATCCAATAAAAATGATATTAAAGATTGATTCTGTTCCTAATTGCAAAATTACAATAAGTTGATGAAAAGTGCATTAAAGTTAAGTTAAAAACCCTATTTGTGATTAAAGGTTGAATCTAGTATGCTTAATGAGTTAATTTAAGAAGTAATAACCTGTTGAATGATAATGTTCGATTTGAACCTGATCTAGATGCGAAATTGCATGATTTCGGGTTTTTACCCCATATGAGAATGATTAAGTATTCAGAAATCCTAATTTAGGGTAAAAGACGATAAGATCATATTTAATTTGAAAAATGTGAAAATATGTTATTATATGATGGTTCTAATCTATTTCGAGCATTAACATCTGTAATTCTAGATAAATACCCTAAATGTAGTGATTAGGGTTTTGTCATGAATAAAAGGAAGAATTAAGGGCAAATCGAGTTCATATGTTAATTAGACCACAGTGAACTTTGAATTGATGATGAATGCGTATAATGATCTTGTCATGGATTAAAAGGATAAAAATTAGTAGCTTTAATGAAAAAGAAGCTTAATGAAATTAATTGATGTGCCTTTAATATGGAAATAGGGTTATATGTTTTTACGATAACCTTAATGTTGAAGAATAGATGAGATGATTAGGTTTTATAAGTAATGATATAAAATTAGGGTTTAATATAATAAAAGATGAAGTGAAACCCTAATTTCCAAGGAAACCCTAAAAATTGGAATAGAAATCCTAAGGAATATGATGATATTGGATAAATATTAATAAAAGGAAATTGGTATGATTATTTTAGGATTTTGTGCATAATTGATTGCTTGATTGGGATTTCTCTATTCTGGATAATTCTGTCTCAAATTTGCAATCAAAGGTATGTGGTTACGCTTATGAATAATCGCTCTAGTTTCACGGTGATTCCCAAATGTTTTATCGGTTGCTTGGAAATAACTGTTGGATGCTTTTATTTCATGCAACTATAGAGTGACTATGACTATCAGTATAAATGTATACATATAACTGGCTTAGATCCGGGTCCACCCTTGTGGCTATGCATAGGCTAAAAAGGATAACCTAGAGTAAGGTCTAGGCTATCATGTGTTAGAAATTGGGCTACTCCTACGTAGTGCCATGAGACTCTTAGCATGCCATAAGTTAAGGAGTGGGCTACCTACGGGTAGTGCCATGTGACTCAACCCTAGAAACTGGTTCACCTGTTAGGTGGGATCATGAGGGGTATAATGGGGATAGGATATTCATGGATCGCGCAATTATATTTAAGTTGTAAAATTGTTTGTTAAATTGTAATTGATTGCAATACATTTTTATGAATAATTTCACGATTATTGTTTTCCCCAGATATCAACTTCGGTTGACCGATGTTTTGTTTGTCGGTGTTTTAGGTACAAGCCAAAAGGACAAATAATAAATCGTCATATTGTGAAATACATGAAGTAAAATACAAGGAGGATTAGTTAGAGTAGAATTCATATGTGGATATAAGTTTAGAGATCCAAATTTTCAAAAGGTATGCAAAAGTTTATTTTTCTTACAGCTTTCCAATATAGTCTGTTAAAAATTAATAATTGTTCTTGGTTAAATGTCAAACATTAGATCCGGAAATTCTGGGTGCAGCTTCGACCTCACGGTCTCCCTTAATTAGGGGTTACCGAAAGGTGGGGTCGTAATAGGTGTGGTCCTCCTAGGGACATCTAGGGTACAAGAAGACTACAAGAATCATGCATAGAGAAACTCAATTCAATCACTCAAGAGTAGTCTGGTATAGGACATATCACAACAAATAGTTCTCATAATTTCTCATATCATGGAGTTAAGGTTTTTGACCTTCTTCGTCTGGGTCTCACTTACTCTCTAGATTTAACCCTCTAACTGGTCCTCACACTAGAGGTCCTCCTTTATAGAAGAGATCAAGGTTCTTATTGTTTCAAACCTTATATAAACTCATCTTATCATATCTTGGAGAAGAATAAAATACTTGAATCTATTGGATCTTGGGCTCTAGAGGGGGGGAGGGGTGAATAGAGCTTAAAAAATTCTCACAAGATAAATTAGACCTTCAAATTATATCCAATTAAAACCAATAGTTTATGTGCAATTTGAACTAACAAGTATAGCTAGGATGAGAGGAATTGATATCAAGCACTTGGCAAGGTCATGTAGAGTGGTTCCACTCTCTAAACTAGGAGAGAGTTAGTCCACTACCTAGAGAGGTCATCCTCTTGGAATTTACAAATGCTTTTCTCTATATTATCACCAATAGGAGTCACGACACTAGACCCCCAAAGCGCTTACCCATCCAAGCTCCAAGAGTATTCCACCTTACTAAGGACTTAGCCACTTTGCCAAGAGTCTTCAGTCTTCTCCAAGGTCTTACCCACACTAGCACAAGTCTAACACCTTCAAGGACTTCTCTACTCTTCTTGGATCATCATCCTTTTCCTTCTCCTTCTCTTGGAGAAGCTCTTCACCTCTTCTACAAACATGAAGAAGACCAGCAACAACTCCACCTTTACTCGGAGTAGCTTGCTTTACCTTTTCTTTGCTCAGAGGTAAGGGGGTAGGGAAGATGGTGAAGATGAGATATTTACATGCACATGGGAGTAGCTGTCTTAAAACATGCCTATCTCAATCATATAAATGAAATGAAGTATAAACTAGAGAGAGAAAGGGGCTCAAGAAGTTGCAACACACTCAACTACAGCAAGGACTCTGAATAACATGATTGACCCAACTTGGAATGAACTCCAAGGGGTCCTATTTATAGCTGCGGGTGCTCCCTTGAGTGTGGGATCACATAGGGTCAAAATATAGCCATTTTCCACAATGCAAAAGATATATTTTCACCCAAAACAACTCACTAGTGGTTATAATCACTTTCAGCATTTTCCGTAGAGTACATTCGGTTGAGTTTCAATAAAGGTAAGTGGACTGATCCGCTAAAAGACAAAGTCAATTTTCAAACTATCAATCGAGTTTGTTTTGGTAAACTCGACCGATGAGCTAAAATTGAATTTGCTCAGTGAGTCAGTTGGTCGAGTTCCATGAGTGTACAACTCGATTGATGGGTCATCTTCTGAAAATCTATCATAGGATCGGTCGAGTTTCTAACTCGACCGATGAACAATCTGTGACAAATATTCTAAGTTGACTTTTGAGTGATTAAACCTTGGTATTATGTCTCCCTAATATTTTTCTCACCTTAGTTACAAGTCATATCATCAATACAAGTGATTACAAAAATCATCTAAGGTTATTTGGAGTGATTTCCCAAATTGCACACTTGCATTGCATTTGACTTGAACTTGAAAAAGCTAAGGCTTGTGTAATTTGATCCTTTTCATGTACCTAAAGTCTGAAATCAATCTTGAAAGAACATATTTGATACATAGGAATGGAATGGTTAAGTCATTATTAAAATATGGGCAATGTATAACTCTCATGTCAACATTCTCACCCTTTTTGACAATGACAAACTATTCCTCAATCATATTCAAAAGGATATTGAAATTATACCTTTGCCTTGTGAATTATAAGAGGATTCAAGATTTGAATAATGTGAATTACTCCCCCTCAATCTATTCTTACTCTAACCTACATAATTAGTTTATCTGCACAAAGCAACATGACATAAAAACTATATGGTCCTTTAGCAAGTCACATGATAAAACATACAATGGACAAGAAAAGGAACACATAGGAAATAAAAGTAATATGGTTGAAATTGAAAAACATTGAATTTCTCTCCCCCTTTTGACATTATCAAAAAGGAAGGGGGTAGAGGAGCATAAAAATAGGTCTTCTCCAAGCACAACCAAGCAAACATTCATAACAGCAATTTCACAGCATACACCAAACAGAGATGAGAGAAACACATAGTCTAAGTCATTATCAAAATATGGTAAAATATGGCACCAACTCATAGGATATAGTAAATCAAAGAGTAAGTGTGTACAAAATTAATATTACAACCCAGAAAGCAAGTTCTCATAAAACAGTTACAAGCCAAAATGATGATAGTTAAGATGATAAAATAGTACATCTCAGAACATGTGCCGATATGTTTCTAATACAAAATATCCTAAAAAGATATATATGATCAACAACTAGACTAAAAATTAAGAACAACATCTACATCTACATCATCCATAGCCTAATCAACAATAGATTCATAGTCGTCATCTCCATTTGAAGGTGTAGAAGTAGTGCATTCATCACCAAAGTCACCAACAAAGCCATTTGAGTCATCATTATCAGATGCAACACCATCATCCTCATCATAATCAGTAGCCCCGTCAACATCAACAACCTGCTCATCAATATGGTCTGAAATCTCTTCATCAACAGAGGGATTGAAACCAAGAATGGGCCAACAAGCATTCTACTCATACCAAGACATACCAAGAGCATGGAGCTTATTGGCTTGTGGGGAGGAAGGATCCGAACTACCTAGGATGGCAAGTAGAGTGGCCAAGGGGCCAACAGGTAGAAACAACACACCAGGGGTAGATCCACCAACAATAGAGGGTGTAGCAGTAAAAGGAGCATGTGGAGGGGCTGGGTAAAAGTGATTATATGCATAGGATGCATAATCACCTCCTAGGTAGGACTGCTAGGCTGGGTAGGGATGTGCACATCACATGTTCATGTTGGACATGATTGAACATAAGTCCTGATGTAGGTACTCCTGAACCTGAAGGTTGTATTCTTGCTGATGAATCATGTAGTCAATAAGGATTTCATTTGACACATGAAATGAGGCATAGGAAGGTCGGGAAGGCTGAGGCGGTCAAGGTTCTTGGGTAGAGGCAGAGGTAGATGCACCAGATGTGGTGGATGAGAGGATAGGCATGAACTTCTGAAAAGTGGTCTCACTGATACAAACTCCTTTCTGGGTAGGTTTGTAATGAAAGTTGTGCAAAAGAAATTTTCTAGTGGAAAGCTGGAATAGACCACAAATCAGGGAAGGGTAGGGAGGGTGGATTCCACAAGTGTTCTTTCCTGAGTCAAAGTAGGTCATATGGTGGAGGATATATCTTAACCAATTGACTTTGACATTCTCTAAGAGACAATACATGATCACCACAATGTTTTCTGCAATATCTGTTTGATTCTTCATCAGGTGGATATTGTAGTTAACAACTAGGGTGAGGATGCATCTCTTGAGATCCAAGGAAGGAGGGAAGGGTGGACTTCTTCATATAAGGAAATTGAGGCTTCAACAAGAATCTATCAATATTAGGGAGAGTGAGATCATATTGCTTATAGAAGGCCTCAGGCTCAACTAGGTCAAAATACTAATGGTAGTCCTTACGCCAGGTGTTAGTCTCATCGGTACTTAAGAAGAAGATGTTTAGGGTATCCTCTAAGACATGTAATTTCTTCTAGTCTATCACGGACGTGAGGACTACTTGAGTATTAGGCAGGGGTATGAGGGTGTCATAATTCCAACACAAGTTAGCGTAGAATTCATGAATCACTTTCGTGCTAGTGATGGAATTGTTGTAGCATGCACGTTCAACACCCAAACCTGAGAGATGATGAAAGTTGAGAAACTCTCCTACTTGATCTAGGACCTCTTATCTTCTAGGTATAGGCTCAAAAAGGGCACAAAAAGGGAAAGTATTATGAGTAAGGAGATCCTTATACCTACTTACAACCTCATTTGAGACAACAAGAGTGTCATAAAAAAGAATCAAGTAGGAGGAGGATGAAGAAGATTGTGCACTAGCTTGGGCGGCTCAAGATATGAAGGAGAGAGAAAAAACTAAAAACTCACCATCAGAAACATCCACAGACCTAGGTTAGCAAGGGAGAAGGTCAAGGGTGGTCTACCAAAGTTGGATTAGGGCTAGGTTTTGGAAGGGAAGGGAAAGGGTAGAGATCTTAGGTGAAAATGGAGGTGGAATTGATTGACTTTTATCTAGTTGACAGGCAGAATATTCGGCCAAACCCAACTTAAAATTTCTCCAACTCGGCCATCAGTTGAGTTCTATGAACTCAGAAACTCGACCGATAGGCTTTTTTAAAAAGCTCTCAGCCTCGAATCGGCCGAGTTGCAACTCGACCGATGGTTAACCTGACCTAAACATAAGAAACTTAGTTTCTAGCCATTTGAGTGCTAATTAAATTTATTTTTCTAGTCCATTTTGTATTTTTAACATACTTAGGCACATATCAATCATCATTGGGTACTATTTTGCTATAAATCATGTGTTTGCGAAAAATACCCAAAAATAAGAGAAAAAAAGGAAAAATGAACATGAAAAACTGATTTTTAGCATATTAGCAAGCAAAGATGATAAAAATAGAGACAAAACATATATGATAGATGAAAACTACCTAGAAGGCATATCAAATTCACTCAAAGAAGTTATAAGCAATTTTGATCTAATAAAGTTAAATTGCTCTCTAGCTAGAGGTTTATTGAAAATGTTTGCCAACTGATTTTCCGTGTTCGCAAGCATGATATAGATATCCTTCTTGCCAATGTGATCATGAGTAAATGATGGTGAACCTCTATATGTTTAGCAATACTATGTATGATAGGTTTATATTTCAAGTTAGTATCACTATTATTATCACAATACATAGGAGAAGAATCAAAATGAATGTTAAAGTCTTGGAGGATTTGCTTCATCCATAGGACCTGGGCACAACAACTCCCAATTGCAATGTATTCAGTCTCTATAATTCATAATGCCACTGTGCTCTATTTCTTGGAAAACCAAGACACCAAGCATAATCCTAGGAGGAAACAAGTTCCAGTTGTGCACTTTTTATCAATTAAGCATCCTACATATTCCGCATCACTATAAGTAGTAAGAGTAAAGTCCCTTGACTTGGGATACCATAGTCCAAAATTTTGGGTTTTGGCTATGTACCTTAAAATCCTATTTAATAGCTATAGGATGTGATTTCTTAGGATTTTATTAAAAGCAATCACACAAGCCAACACTAAACATTATATCAGGTCTAGAGGCAGTTAAGTAAAGTACGCTTCCAATCATATCTCTATACATCTTATCATCTAACTTCTCACCTTCTTCATCTTTGTCAAGTTTGGTGGTGTTTGACATGGGGGTGTCCATTGGCTTAGTGTTCTCCATTCCAAAGTGTTTGAGTAGTTCACTTGTGTACTTGCCTTGGTTGATGAAGTTCCCATTTTTGGTTTGCTCGATTTGAAAGTTGAGGAAGAACTTGAGTTCATCCATCATGCTCATCTCGAATTCACTCTACATAAGATCACTAAATTCATTGCAAAGGTCAAGGTTAGTAACACCAAAAATGATATCATCAACATACATTTGTATTACAAGAAAATTGTTAGAAGATTTCTTTACAAATAAGGTAGAATCCACTTTGTCCATAATATGCCCATGATCTAACAAAAAGTTCTTTAATATCTCATACCAATCCCTATGTGCTTTTTGGAGTCCATAGAGAGCTTTTTGCAATAAATAAACATGTTCAAAGCACAAAGGTTGTGCAACATAACTTCCTCCTCAATTTTACCATTCAAAAACACACTTTTAACATCCATTTGATATAGAAGAAAGCTTTTATAACTAGAAAAGCCAAGAAACATACGAATGGACTCAAGTCTAGCTACATGTGCATATGTTTCATCAAAATATATACCTTCATGTTTATTGTAGCCTTGAGCCACAAATCTTGCTTTGTTCCTTACCACTTTGCCACTACATCAAACTTGTTGCGGCATACCGATTTGGTGCCAATGATCTTTCTATCACATGGTCTTGGCACTAGGGTCCAAACTTTGTTCTTTTCAAATTGCTCCAACTAGTCTTGCATATCTAGAACCCACTCGTCATCTCCAAGTGCTTCCTTGATATTTTTAAGCTCGAGTAGTGAGATAAAGGCGATGTTGGCTTGTTCGTTGTTGAATGCATCCCACGGCTTCACTCTTTCAAATGGATCACCTAAAATTAGCTCCTTTGGATGATTCTTAGTAAATCAGGGGTTGGATCCTTCTTTTCATTATCTTTTTCTTCATCTTGTGTAGCTAGATATTTTCCCTTTTGAGTGATGTTGAGCTCTTTTAGAATAGAAATTACTTCACCTACAACATCATCATTTGGAACAATATCTTTGAGAATGGAGGGGTTAGTCTCCATAAACTTTACATTTATGAATTATTCTACTTTAGCAAGACCAACATTAAAAACTCTATAAGCCTTGCTAGTAGTGCTATAACTAAGAAAGAAAGCCTTGTAAGATTTCAGATCAAACTTTTCGAGAGAATCTATTGTATTCAAAACAAAATAAGGACATCCAAAAACATGGAAATCCTCGATAGAAGGCTTCCTTCCACACCATAGCTCATAGGGGGTTTTCTTCAAAGAAGGATGAATAAAAACCCAGTTTTGCACAAAACATGAGGTACTAACATCTTCAGCCCAAAACTTCTTTGGAGTATCATACCGAGAAGCATGGTCCTATCCATCTCCTATAAAGTTGTATTCTTCCTCTCTACCATCCCATTTTTTGAGGTGTTTGAGGTGAAGAGAAGTTGTGTGCATAACCATATTCTTGACAAAAACATTCGAAAAGCCCATTTTTAAATTCTCCCCCATGGTCATTATGGATGGAAACTATTCGACAAGAAGCTTCATTCTCAACTCATTTACAAAAGCTAGAGAAAACATCAAGCATATCAATCTTCGAAATGAGAAAGAAGGTCCAAGTATACAAGTATATGTAGTGAAATCATCAATAATAACAAGGCAATACTTGGAACGATGAAGCGAATGAGTTCTCATTAGTCCAAATATATCAATGTGAAGAAGCTCAATATCTCTCTTATTACTAAGGACTCTTTTGGATTTGAAGGAGGACTTGGTTTGCTTTCCTTGGGTACAAGGTTGGCATTCCTCATCCTTTTCAAAATCCAACATGGGGAGTCCCTTGACCAAATCCTTTTCACTCAACTTCTTCAACTGATGCATATTTACATGACCAAGTCGTCGATACTAAAGAGAAATATCATTCAAGTTGACTACTAGGCATCTACCAACAACAAGCTTAATAGAGTCAATAACAATAACTTACCACTTCTAGTTCCCTTATATATAACTTGGTAGGTGAGGGAATCTAGAATCAAGCATTCAAAGGAAGTAAATGGCATAAGGTAATAATTGTCACATAGTTGACTAACACTAATTAAATTGTGATGTAGGCCATCTAAAAAAAGAACATTCTTTATACCTAAGGATTAACCTACATCACCCTCCTCTTTGACTTTACCTTTCTTGTTGTCCCCAAAGGTGACCGGTCCTCCTTTCTTTTTGGTGAGGTTGTTGAAATGGCTTATATCACTAGTTATATGCTTAGTGCAGCCACTATCAACAATCCATCTTCCTTTTTCCTACAAGAAAGGAGAATGTCAGTTCCCAACTCAAACTTTGGGATCTAAAGATAGCTTTGGGACCCATTTTGTCTTTGGGTTGGTCCCCTTAGGCTTGTAAGGACAATAAGTATTGTAATGATCATCACATTTGCAATAAAAACAAACCATAGGATTCTTAGTTTCGAAAGACTCTCCTATAAAGAAAGAGGTCTCCTTGCTCTTTTTCTTACCTTTAGGCTTTTCTCATGTCCTTTTATGCTCCCCCTACAAATCTTAAACCACTAGTACCACTTTGTTGGGTAGAATGGTCAAGGATTTCATTTAGGGAGTTATGTCCTATGAGGAATTTCCATAGGGATGCTCTCAATCTATGCTTATCATCATTTATAGAAATAATGGTAGAAGACAATCTGGCTATGTCATCCCTAGCATGAACAAGATCAGCCTCAAGAAATAAGGCTTTAGTTAAATATGAATCCTTTTCAACAGAGATAGAAGCAACATTAGCACTAGGCAATAAAGGTCTAGATGATAGATCGTTTACTTGACCAAGTAACTTAGCATTTTCATATTTAAGCATTTGGAATTCTTTAAGATAGACATCTCTTTCTTCTCTACGAGCATCAATAAGGAGCTTCAATTCAACATTTTCAGTTTTAACTAGTTCATGCTCTTTAACACAATTCTGGTTTTCTTCCTTAAGATTTTCAATATTCTTAAGGTAGATACCATTCTCAACTTCAACCCCATTTTATTGGAGCTCAAGATCAAGGTATTTCCCTTGCAAATTATATATACTCTCAAGATGAGATTTCTCATTTATCTCAAGAATTTGAAGTTTATCATATAGATCATCAATGATTTTTCCTAACCATTTTCTTTTAGATTTACATTTAGAAAAAGATGATTGGGTAGAGATAAGAATGTAAATAACAACTTCCTTAGATAACTCATGCAAACTTACCTCACTTACCACCCAAATTTCTTCTCTAGTAGAGGCCATGAGTGCAAGGTGGAACTCTCCATCTTCTTTTGAGATTGAGCTGCTTGACGATGAAGCTTCCCAAGCTACATTAGCTGCATTCTTGTGTCTTTTCTCCTTCTTGTCCTTCCTCTTTTACTTTCTGTCCTTCTTGTACTCATGTTCCTTCTTTGAGCTATCCTTATGGTGTGACTTTCTTGACTTGGGACATTCACTCTTGTAGTGTCCCTTTTGCCCACACTTGTAGCATATAGGTGTGGAAGAGGAGGAAGCTTGCTTTCCCTTGAAGTGTTTTCCATTGATGTAGTTGGCTTCATGCTCACTTGGGCCATCATCCTCACTAGAGGAGGAAGGAGAGGTCCAACAAGCAAGTTGTTGTTGAAGGATGATCGCCTCTACTTGTGCTTTCAAAGAACTATATTTGATCTTCTTAGCTTCCTTCTCTTCTTGCTTCTCTTCTTCTTCTTGCTTGTCAACCCTTGGCTCATGGGCTTGGAGGTTCTTAATGAGTTCTATGGTTGGGATTTCACCAAAGATCCTCACTTATTAAATGGAGATGACATTTGACTCCCATCTCTTTAGTAGAGTCCACAAGATCTTGGAGTTGATTACACCTCTATCCAAAGTGTTTCCCAAAGCAAGCAACCCATTAATGATGACATTGAGTCCTAAGTATATCTCAACAATCAATTCTTTCTTGCCCATCATGAAGTTCTCTAGAAGTTTGTTCAACATGTAGATCTTGGTCTCCTTGACTTTCTTTGAGCCTTCATAAGTGATGCACAATTTGTCCCAAATCACATAGGCGGTGTCCCAAGATGAGATCCAATTGAACTCCGTTGGGGTAAGGGTTGTATACAGGAGGCTTATGTCTTTGTCATTTAGTTGAGCTTCTTTGAGAGCAACTTCACTCCATGTTGCAACAAATCTGGTTGTCTCCTTGTAAGGTGTGATCATCACCTTCAACATGTCAAAGTTGATGCCTTGAATGTAGAACTGCATACACCTCTTTCAACAGAGAAAGTTGGTTCCATCAAAGATCAGAAAACACAAGAAGAAGCCTCCCTCTAGGTTGAGAGATGACCGTGAGGGGTGACAGTCAGATAAAGCTTTGACATTTTCATATGTCTTCTCTTGATTTTATCTGATAATCATAAGAAGGATTGATGTTGTAGACTTCCCTTTGGTTGTCATATGGGAACAGGGGGAAGAAATGATGAAGACTAGAATTTATATTTTGTCATGTATTCTTTTAAATGCTTTATAATTGCTTTTGTCCATATAAAAGAGGCACAGATGTAAATGAGATGCCTGGATAAATCCAGGGATATTAAGTAGGTGACTAGGATGATATGAAATGTAAAACATACAATGTAAAACAAGGTGCATATTACCTAAACTTAGTACTTGTATACCATGGCTAGGTATTCAACTATTGAAGTTAGGGTAAGTATGGAACTCTTAGATTGCTATCTTTCTTATTACACTGATCATGTAATCATTTTGAGATAATATAAAGAGCATAATGAAATTGAAAATATGGAATGGATGCTTCTATCACATCCTAAGTGCAATCAAATGGAATATGAGATTATCTCAGATCAACCTATGAGTATGAAAAAGTACAAAGTTCAATTCTCATGAAAAGTGAAAGGGAACAAGGAAGATGATCCTTATTCAAATAAATAATATGTGAAGGATAATGATCTCTTCCGTAATGTGAAAATGGGAAAGGTGATAAAATCATGAAATGTTCATCAATATGCTCGAAAATAACAAAGAAAGTAGTGATGACATGTAATCATCCTTATAATTCCTATGATGATGGCAAGGAACTTAGGATGAAACAAGAGCAAATGATTCATGAATAGTTGAAAGTTCATGCAATAATCAGAGGAGATGATAATCTATTCTCTTTGATAACCAACCTTGGTTGATGATGGGGTGATAAGAGGAATATGTTTCTTTGTGTTCTTTCATTTTAAGGACATGGCAATCAAGTGAGTCTTTTAACACTTGATGTGCATGAGTTAGGAGTGTTCTATTGATGGATACTTAGAAAAGTATTAGTTCATCTTGGACTTTGATTCCCAGATAAAAATATGTGTAATATGTAATATCCCAAGATGAAAGAAAGATCCTTTTGTATGTTTGGTTTTGGTAATAACAACAGAGAGATGGAAATGATGAAGATGTGATGTGTTTTAGACACATGTGATGGATAACAAGGTAAGGAATTTTGGTATCGAAGAAGTGTTAGGTGGTATGGGAAACTGGGAACATGACTCCTGATAAGATAATTAATTTTTGGCTACTTAGATGGGCTGACTTTGAGATCAGTCTAATTACATACTATAGTATGGATATCATATGTTAGGGGTTTATGCTCTTCATAAACATAATATCGATAAGGACGTATCAATTGAAGAAACAATTGTGGAATCATTTTGTGGAAACGCTTATCAAGCTAAAAGTAATTCCTCATAATATCCCTATCTGGATTTGTTGATGCAGCTTAATGTTAAACTAAGTGAGATCTAGAGATACCTCCGAGATAAGTTCTTCTTTGAGAATTAGCCTCTCCTTATGACAAGAAAACAAACAACTAATGAGATAGTTGGTATAAGTCATAAGTAAGTTTAGTGTTGTGTCAGCAGATTATAGTGGCACAACAGATGTATGATAAGACTTGTAGTTCCAAGTGGGTGTCAGAACGTAACTCTAGTCTTTCCTTAGAGGTGAAATGTTAGACTAGGTGAGCAGTATGGAAGATTGTCAAGGTCAAGGATCTTATCACATAGGTTGTAAGTTGAGAAGGTGACCAATCAGTAAGGCTTGACACCTGAGTTAAAAAGGTATGTATAATGCTTCTCTGACTAAGAAAAGTGTTACTTGACACAGAGTTGACTCTGCAATCAGTAATGGAAAGGACAGCTGAGTGTGTGTCATGTGTTACAGATCTTATGATGATCTTAAATGGAAGAACTTTTTGTTGGTCAAAGTTCTATAGCATCTCCATGACATCAAGATGTTATGTGGAGACTTGATGATATGATGCATGAATAACAATTGTCTCCCTTCATCTGGGATTTCAAGGACGAAATCCTTGTTTGGGGTTTATAACTTGTAATGACCCTGACCTGGGTTATGAGTTAACCCTATTTGTTTTGGCTAAGTAAGTTGCTTAGAACATTAATATAATCTCTAAGGTGTTTTTTTATCATGTGACACACTAAAGTTTCAAGTATGGTCCTGATTGAGTGTTGTTGTTGTTATCGTGTGACACACTAATGTTTCAAGTATGGTCCTGATTGAGTGTTGTTTGGGCAATGTTCCTTTGTTTTGGATCAAAGTTCAGTTAGCCAAGATGGGATCTTATATTACAAAATTTCACATGTTGATAGTGCTTTAAGTGTTTTAGCATCATAAGAAAGAGAATGATGCTAAGTCATGGCTTGTGGAAAGCTTAAATGCCAAGTTTGAACTTGTTTGAATAATGATAGTACCTTGTGCACCAATTTTGGTACAAATTGTAATTTACCCAAAATGTAAGGTTGATATGCAAATTACCACCTCTAGAGTGTTCTTACTTCCTATATGTATCTTTTAGAGGATATAGAATGAATGATACACCATGTTTGAATCATTTATGAGTGGTAGTAGTTTTGGTGATGAAAAGACCAAGAAAGGGGTTGAATGGAAACCCTAATTTGAGCTTGTATTGAGTGTATTCGGTTGTAGTGTTAAATGGGAGTCCCTGTCAGCCAAGGAGCCAAAGATGAGGCCTCCATATTGTGTTAGTAACTCTTTTCCTTTGCAAAAAGGAGCTAAGAACCTCAATAAAGCAATAGTCATCATATGACTTTCTCTATGGGCATACATACCAACAGACTCCCACTTGCACTTAGAGCTAGTCACCTAGGAACCTCAGTCCTTGTGACCTAGCATGACCATCATGCTTCTACTAAGAAAGGGCCTTAGTCAGTGGATCAGCTATGTTGTCTTTAGTTGGTACTTTGCAAATCTTCACATCTCCTCAATGTATAATCTATCGTATGAGATGGAAGCATCGTAGTATGTGCTTGGACCGCGGATTTGATCTGGGCTCCTTACCTTGAGAAATAGCTCCATTATTGTTGCAATAAAGCTCAATTGCATCACAACTACTGGGAACTACACCAAGTCCAGAGATGAACTTCCTGATCCACACAACCTCCTTTACTGCATGTGAAGCAGCAATATACTCAGCCTCTGTAGTAGAATCGGCAACAGTTTCCTATTTGGAACTCTTCCATCTCACAGCTCCATTGTTTAGGCAAAACACAAATCCTGATTGCGATCTGTAATCATATTTGTCAGTTTGGAAGCTTGCATCAGTTTAACCCTATATAACCGGTTCTTCCTCGCCGCCGTGTACAAGGAACTGATCCTTAGTCCTTCGCAAGTACTTGAGGATGTTCTTTATGGCTATCCAGTGAGCATACCGGGGATCTGAATGGTACTTGCTCGTCATGCTGAGGGAATACGAGACATCTGGGCGTCTGCACAATATAGAGTACATAATGGATCTGATGGATGATGCATATGGGATCCCATTCATACGCTCCCTCTCTTCACAAGATTGGGTACATTGAGCTCTAGAGACGGTGACTCCATGCATTATGGGGATGTTGCCTCTCTTTGAGTTCTCCATGCTAAACCGCTTTTGTACTTTGTCAATGTATGTGCTTCGACTTAGTCTGAGAAGCCTTTTAGATCTATCTCGATAGATCTTAATTCCTAGAATGTTGTATGCTTCTCCTAAGTCATTCATTGAGAAAGTATTCCCAAGCCTAGTCTTTACCTTCTCTAAGGCTGAGACATCATTCCCCATCAATAGTATGTCATCTACATACAATATGAGGAATGTGGTCGTGCTCCCACTAACCTTCTTGTACACACAATTCGTACTCCCACTAACCTTCTTGTACACACAAGGTTCATCTTCATTTTGAATAAATCCAAACACTTTGACTTCCTCATCAAATCAAAGATTCCAACTCTGAGATGCTTGTTTCAATCCATAGATTGACCTTTGTAGCTTATAGACTTTATTGGCATTCTTTGGATCTACAAAACCTTTAGGTTGTGTCATGTACACATCCTCATTTATATTCCCATTAAGGAATGTGGTTTTAACATCCATTTTCCAAATCTCATAGTCATAGTAAGCCGCAATAGCAAGCATGATCCTGATGGACTTAATCATGGAAACTGGAGAAAAGGTTTCGTCATAGTTAACACATTGAAATTGTTGGAAACCCATTGCAACCAATCTACCTTTATAAGTTTGCACAGTGCCATACATATCGGTCTTCTTCTTGAAGACCCACTTGCACCCTATGGGATTTACCCCTTCAGGTGGTTCCACCAAAGTCCATACTTTGTTGGAGTACATGGATTCCATCTTAGATTTCATGGCCTCGAGCCATTTCTCAGAATCTAGTCCCTCCATAGCCTCTAGATAGGTATTTGGATCATCAACTATGATCAAATCACCACCTTCCTTAGTCACAAGGTATCCAAACCTCTCCGGTTCAAGGCGTGTCCTACTAGATCTACGAGGTCCTTGTATTAATTGAGGAGACTGAGATTCCGCAACACCTTGTGAATCTCTATGTTCCTCTTGTATATCTACCGGTTCAATGGTTTCTTGTTGGGCTTGAACCTCTTCAATCTCTATTTTCGTCCCACTATTTCCTCTAGAAATGAATTCCTTTTCTAGCAATACTACTGTCCTAGCAACAAACACTTTGTTGTTAGTAGGGTGGTATAAATAGTGTCCCCTCATTTCCTTGGGGTATCCAACAAAACAACATTTATCAGACTTGGGTCCAAGCTTATCAGGAAACATTTTCCTGATGTAAGCCTCACAACCCCAAATCTTAATAAAAGACAAATCAGGACGCTTCCTGTGCCATATCTCATATGGTGTCTTTTGAACCGATTTGGATGATACTTGGTTAAGTATAAACGCGGCGGTTTCAAGAGCATGACCCCAGAAGGAAATAGGAAGATCAGCAAAACTCATCATTGATCGCACCATATCCAGTAAAGTGTGATTCCTTCTTTCAGACACACCATTATGTTGTGGTGTTCCAGGCGGAGTCCATTATGATACAATACCACGGGCTCACAGTAGGTCCTCAAACTCCTGGCTTAAGTATTCCCCACCTCGATCAGATCGAAGTGCTTTAATACTTTTACCAAGTTGGTTCTGTACTTCATTCATGAAATCCTTGAACCTTTCAAGGGATTCTGACTTATGTTTCATCATCTACACATAGCCATACCTACTAAAGTCATCAGTGAAGGTAATGAAGTACTGCTACCCATTTCTGGCATTAGTTCTAAAAGGCCCACATACATCAGTATGTATGAGTCCTAATAGATCACTAGCTCTCTCACCTTTACCTGAAAAGGGAGTTTTGATCATCTTTACCAACAAAAAAGATTCACATGTCTCTATTGATTCATAATCAAAAGAATCTAGATAGCCATATTTATGGAGTCCAGAGATGCGCTTCTCATTTTTGTGCCCTAGACGACAATGCCAAAGATATGTTTTGTTTGATTTTTTGAGTTTTTGCCTTTTGGTGTTTACATTGTACACACTTGTCTCTAGATCTATCAAGTATAGACCATAAGACATTAGGGAACTGTCATAAAAGATCCCATCTTTTAAAATGGAACAATTTTCATTCTTAATAAGAAATTCAAAACCATCCTTGTCCAATCAAGAAACAGAAATGATATTCCTATTTATGGCAGGTACATAATAGCAGTTCTTTAAATCTATTATTAGCCCACTAGGTAGAGTTAACTCATAGGTTCCTACGGCACTAGCGGCAACCCTTTCCCCATTGGCAACACATAGTTCAACCTCACATTTCCCCAAAGGCCTACTTCTTTTAATATCCTTCACAATTGAACAAATGTGAGATCCACATTTGGTATCAAGTACCCATGACAAAGAAGTAGTAAAGTTAATCTCTATCACGTATACACTAGAAGTAGAGATCTCTATCTCTTACTTCTTCTTCCATCGATCCCTCCATCCTCTCCATGTTTTCAGTGCAGAAGATTCTGACATTGTTTTTGCGAGAGAGCCCTTCTCTCCCTTATCTTTGTCCTTAGACTCTGTTCCATTGATCTCCATCAATGAACTATCCATCTTCTTAAGCGCACATAGAGTGGACTCAAAGGCTACCGGTGTATCTGGATTGTGCAGAACACTTCTCACAATCCTGAACCAGTTATGGAATTTATTCTTAATTAATTTGCCCATTTTAAAATATGATTCTTTTGCCATTCTACAAGAGAAAATTGCATTTGTCAAAACTCCTTTTGATTTGATTTGATTTAAATAAAATTTGAAGTAGTTAATTAGGCCTTTAATTAATTACCGCTCCCACTATTTTGATTCAAATTGACAGCCCTCACCATCAATTCAGAAGATTGCAGTGTACATTCTTCTAGTGGGTCAAGATCCTAAAATCCTCTGAGTCATGGACCAGCTAGGGCTATCACCCACAACTTAGAACTTCCAGGTAGGCAACTCTTGCCTATTGCATCATATGCAACTCTTGAAAGATGTCATGTGCAACTCCTTGCCATGATCACCTCCATGCCTGAAGGTGCTAGATCCTATCTAGGTCACCTTGTTAAGTCCGACCCAAAGCCAACACGATGAATACGCTCTCTGCTAGGGCAAACCCACATATCCATCCTTCATGCTTCCACGAGATAGATAATGTACCATGCTAGGGCGTGCCCACACTTGTCCGATCAAGGTTTTCACGTGTGTCCCATTTGGAAGGCATCTAAAACTTTAATATTTAATGAGGTATTCGGTTTTTATAGGTACATATACATATCCAATCACCACAATATAGTAAGTATCATATACATGCTATATCCCACAGAAAACATGTGAAATGATAAAAGTAATGATTATGGCCATCCTAATGTGATTCCTCGAGCTAAGAGGAATCACGGTCATCTAGGTCCACATCACATGCAACATGTACAAGATGAACTATGTGCTTTGACTTTTTGGGTTTGATCAACTGATCTCCATGATTGATCTGCTCACCATCAGGTTGGTCGGTTGGGTGCCACCAGCCGGTCGACTGGTGCCTCCAGCCGATCAGTTCACTGGTCATCATGGATCTCCTCAGGTCGCCACCCGCTCGTCTCGCTCCTCGAATCGGTCATCAAGATGTCCGTCGTTCTTTGACATAAAAAGAAATAAAATTCTATCCTATTTTACAATTGAAAAAGGAAACCCCGAGTTACATTCGGGGGGAGCAAAGGTAGGAAAGAAATCTCAAGTTATCTCGAGTTACATTAGGAATAGGAGATAGGGAATCATTGCGCAGACCGAGATGCAAGTGACCACATACAACCAAGCACACATATAGGGTTTATTGGCCATAACCATGTTGTACATCCACCATAAAACTCATTTAAGGGCGACACGCATCGAGTGCAATTATATTACATATCATATATGTATATTGGGATTTGTGGATTTAGGATTGGACATGCATAAAGCCAATTTTATTCACATCGTATGCAATAAATAAAGGTGACAAAAAAAATCAATCAAATCGATAATCCTAAAGCATAGAGCAGTTGACGTGGCTCTGATACCACTGTTATGTTTTAGGGGAGATAGAGAAGGTAGCAGAAACAAAAATTTTCTCTCCCCATAACCAACAATGAAGGAATCGCGTCAACATCTATACAATAGGAAGGATGGTTTGTAGAGGCATACCTTGTCGCAAGACTTGCTCAGCGACGTTACCTCACATCTTGCATGATCTTCACCTCCTATCTTGGACGGTGTTTGTGCAGCTCCTGGTCTCACCGGGACTGTCGGGATTGATAGTTTTCCTCCGAACGGCAAAAGTCTCCCACCTCTGAAGTTGTCCACACGGACCACCTGGTACTCCGATCTCCTTGTCCCACAAGGAATCAGAAGGAGTCGCACCCTCCTGTCAGCGTACTAGTCACCGACACACTCTCCTACAACCAATTGCCTTTCTATAGTTGTCTTTCCCTCATTGTGCCTCCCTTATCGGGTAGCACTTGCTCGGGCTCTCTCTCGGTTACCAAAAACAGAGAGAACGACAACTTTGTAGAGCAAATGGTGTTTTGAGTTGTACATTGAGAAGCCCCCAATACCCCTATATATATAGCAGGGTCATGGGACAAGGTTCTCTACCCCGAGAAATGTCGGACTATATAGGAGTAGAAGGGTTTGAAATTTTCCACAAAACTACCAACTGTGCCAGCTGAACCGATCGTTTCATCCCTAAACCGATTGTTTGGTGACCTCAAACGAACATTTCAACCTGAACTGGTCGTTTGGTACCCTGAGCCAATCGGTTCATCACATGAGCCGATCGGTTCGTGGTCCTGGTCCAACTCAAATTGACTTTCATATTTGTTTCTGATTAATCAAATATTAATCCTTGTCCAAATCGAATTTGTACAAGTGAAACAAATTGTATTTGCAAAATCGACTTTCCAAACGATCTCTGTTGGTCACATGAGCCGACCGGTTCAACAATTGAGTCGATCGGTTCACCAAATTGAGCCGATTGGTTCATCTCATGAGCCGATCGGTTGGAAGTGATGATTATGCAAAATCAGTCAATCGTAGTTTCAATCAATCTGATACTCTAATCAATTGGTCCAACACCTTGAACACTATGATTTTGAGCTATCAATCAACTGAGTGTTTAATTGAACTACTAAACTCCTTTAGTAATCAATATAAACATCATTTGTGGATAAACTCCTCTTCGAGGTTAAATCCTATGTGTGTGACCCTGCAGGTCCATTTCACTTTGGCAGTGAAAGTCCATAACACTTATGACTTTACAAGCAAAGAGCGGTGCCTAGTCACACATCAGTGCTACCCAAGTGAAATAGAAAGTTGGAGAACAACTTTCAATCTTACAATCTGTGAATGGTGTTACAGTGAATGTATAATTCCTTTCTCACTAATGTCATGAATGAACTCAAGGCATGGTACAATCATCCTTTCAACGTTCATCCATTTCATTGATCTCAGAGCAGACTGGGTGAGATGTGTGTGACATAAATATCACATATTGATTCACATGTGCATGCGCATGCCTTTCTCAATCCTACTCATCAAGTGGCCATGGACATTAAACTCCCTTAGGAGTGAGAAATATCATATCTATCACTCACCCCTCAAAAGCCCCATGTGTCAAAGTCACCCAATCATCAGCTTTATAACAACCCATGTTTCAGGACTGTGTTTGATGATGTCAAAGTGTACCCAACGACATGTGTTGAGTGTAGTGATTTTAGGTCGAAGAATCACATTCACCACCATCACTATGAGAGCTGATTGTGACTACCAAATCATGGTTATGTGTTACTCTCACGGTGGGACTGTCTGGTACACTTGTTCTCTAATAAGTACCTATGTGCTTGGTTTGATATCACTATATCATGACTAGTGAGATTCTGTCATCAACCAAAACACAATCTAGTCTTTAGTGTTATTGATGTCTATGGTAATTTCCACAATAACAATTGACTAAGGACTATATAAGAATGTATACTCTTAACATATGTATGATCTCATCATTTAGGTCCTTAACCTAAAAGCATATGTCATTGAGTAAAAAAATTCTTTAGACATCTATCATGATACACTATCATCTCAGAAACAGTTAAAACATATAGATCGGAAATTTCCTTTATTATTATTCAAATCATTTACAAAGTATCTCATTACAATCATCACATGACTTTCTCTATGGGCATACATACCAACATGATGCACATATCCTAATGAGATAAGATAAACCCTAAAATGGACATAACTAGGGTTATGATGATGAGAACCTGATGGTGACATGGTCTTGTTATAATCAGGGTTGACCAAGGATGTAGTTGACTCTTGGATATATGGTGATTAGGTTTGTCTCTTGATCAAGGTACACCATTACCTCTTACTTGGCTTATTATAAAATATGCTTAAGTTATATGGTAGTATATACTTGGCATATGGTATTGGTTGAAATGATTGTTCTTGTATAATATGTTTCTTGATTTTCCATAATTACTTTTATGAACACATCAAACATAATATATTTGTTCCATTATATGAAAGCGGGTAGTGTTCTTGGAAGTGACCTAACTCTTTGGTAGTGGTCACATTGTACATATGGAAGCACCAACTCTTTGGTAGTGTGCTTGGACCTAACTCTTTGGTAGTGGTCACTTTGTACATATGATCCAACTCTTTGGTAGTGATCATAAAGGCCTTAATGCATTCAACTCCTTGGTAGTAATGCTTGGATGATATAATGGAAAATATGCCTAAAAGATATGTGTTCTCTATTGTTAATAAACTTTCTTTTATTCAAGCGTGATTTTGCTTATTTTTTGGTTATTGGCAAGTTTACTTTTATTGTTATTGCCAAGATATGATGAGAGGTATATAAAAGACATGTAGGCGTACTCAGTACAATATTCTTCAATATTGTGCTGACATGTACCACATGTAATCTTTTGTTTAGGTTCTAGTTTTGATCTTGAAGAACCAAGATAGTTGAGAGTTGTGTGGCGAGATGATGTACAGGTGGACCTGTGGTCTTAAGATCTTGTTGTTTAGTTGTAGTACATGTAAATGTTAAAGTTTATTGTTCAATATGTAATATCAAATGTTGTAACAATTCATTATGTAATTATATGTTGAATGGCGAACATGTTTTGTATGGTTTTATTATTGTTCATGTGCATGTGCTAATGATTGTTTCCTTCTAAATCTGTTGATTTTTTTCTTCTTAGCCTAGTGTGTGGCGTTTAAATTAGGATTCTAGCTGAGGTGAGGGTTTCAATTTGGACATCACACATCAGATTAAGTTTTAGAAAATCTGGGGATGTCACAGGTGGTATCAGAGCATGAACAATAGAAAAGCCTAACATTTTCTCATTATGCAACTCAAACTAAAGAACCTTGAACATAATAATCTTTAGGGTTAGATTAGTCATCTTTTAGAGACTAGATTTGACCTAGCCTCTAGGTTAGCACCTAGATGTCTGAGAACTAGGTCTAGACTAGTGCTTGTGGTATAGCAGGTCCTTAGATGTCGTTATTTCCTTGTAGTATAGTGGTATGGGACGTTGCATTATTTGGAAATGACATACATCAAGGGAAGAGAAACCCTAGACATATGGCACTCATTTTCTAGAGTAGCTATACTGGTCTACACCATGTTCTCACCCTTTTCACTAGTTTTCATGGCACTGTACTCTCTACTATGTGTGGGACACTCATTTTCTGGATTTGGTTTTTGATTTGAATCAGATCGAACCTTGATTGTTTTTTTTGATGCTTGTTTTATCAGAGAAAAACTACATAATATTTTATTATATATATGTATTACAAAATGTGTCCCCACACATGTATGAGTAAGAAGTGGTCATGCAACCTAAGTGAAAGTGAATGACATCAGTCTAGAAGAGAGGGTAGTTCTTGATCAGATGTCTAGAGCCTTGTTGGAATATATGATAGAGGGAATAGATGAAATAAGTTTTCATTATATGATGTAAGTTTTATGTAAATATAAGTCATTTTATGATGATCAAAGTTGGTTTGATGACTTAAGTTTCAGTTTTGAGGTTTTGAGATAAGTTTTGATGACGCAAGTAACTAGGCTTTTATATGATAAGATATGTTAAGGTAAGACGAGGATGTGAATCAGCATGAGCCTCAAGCTCTTTTATAAAGGAGGACCTCTAGTGTTAGGACAAATTTTAGGGTTAACTCCAGAGAGAGTGAGACCCTTTTGGAGAAGGTTTGAAAACCTAAACTCCAAGATATGAGAATTATGAGATTTATGTCATATGATATGTCGTAAACTAGAATACTCCTGAGAGATTGAGTTGAGTTGTGTTACGCATGATTACTATAGATATCTTGTTGAACCCTAGATGTCCTTGGGAGGACCAAACCCTAGAGTCTGAGAGAGGCTTCTTTGTATATGTGAATATGAATATGAGTACTTACGATCTGGGTGAGGAAGAGAGAGTCCTGAGACCCTGGAGGAGGTAACCATGATGGTTTCTATGAAGCCTCATGCTCGGGTTGGTGGTTCCCATGTAGGACTCTAGTGGTGTTCATGTGTGAGAGAGATGAGATATTGTATTTCATGGTTAGAGATATAAAAAGAGAATATCATATCATGGATTGTTTTTTGCTTATGTGGCTACATCTTGTAAGGCTATCACTAGTGCCAATGAGGTAGACCTAAGAACCCTAGACTAAAGAGGGAAGATAAAGTTTTTGTTTATGAGATACTTATAGAGTTGAGTTAGCTCAAAGATACTGAGCATGCCACTACCCTCATTATATGGGTCAGGGGAACCTCAGTTGGACTAGATAAAGTTTTGATATATGTTAATAAGCCACTCACATAAGTTTTTGTATAACAACCATGATATAATATATGTAGGGATGTGATCTAATCTCGAGACGTGATATATAGACATTATATGGTGGAAACCTAGAGATGGTTTAATAGATATCACAGTATAAATGGTTAACCATATACATAAATAATGATGATAATGTGATTTTGTTGGTTAATCTTGCATAGAAATCAGTAGTAAATGTTGTAATTTATTATGAGCAATGAAATAAGATCATATGAATGAAACAAGTGACAAGAGGTGTTAATCTTAGTGCTTAATAAAGATGAAAAATATAGTTTGACAGTTAGCACAACATGACGATTATGACACCTTGATATGACCTAGATGGATAAAGTGGGTTAACTATAGTTAGCTCGCTCCTAAAAGGCATATGTTAATGATGAACATGTTCTAACAATTATCACAATAAAATGTTTATGAAATCTTGATATAATGGGTTAACTATAATTAAATCCTTTAGAAAATGGTAATATGATGTGGGAACCCTAATGCATGGGTTAAGATAAGGAAGCAACCCTAATATTTGAGATATGTCATGACATAATCAGAGTTTGCAAACCCATTTTGCACCTTAGATTCTTTTAAAACCTCTTAAGGGTGGCTCCTATATGTTTTAGAGATCTTGTTTTTGGATATGCTGCACCTAGAATAGTGCCATATATGGATGAAGACATTTTGGCTTTTCCTAAAATAATAGAACAACTTAATTCCAAGGACGAAATTTCCTTTAAGATGTATATAATGTTAAAGACTGGATTTTGGCTTAATTTTGAGGACGAAACATCTTTTAAGGTGTGTAGGATGTGATGGAATGTAATTTTTATGTTCTTGGTTTAACATATTATAATGACATAATAATAGTCCTTGAAGTGTGTTTTGATGATATGAAGGTACTTCAATTGATTTGAAGTAAGTTGAAGGTCTTTTGATGTTGATGTTGTGATTAAGATCCCTAAGTGCATGCCTTTTTGAGGTATTTTACTCAGTAGTCAAACCATATAGCTTTGGCACCAACTTTTAATAGAAAATAGATTATATGATAAGGAATGTATGGTTTAGATTTGGAGATTATGATTTTCTTACAAAAAGATTTGGATGTTGGAGTTATTTAAATGAATAAGATGGATATACATACAACTAAGTTTTAATATAGCCCTAAGCTAAGATCGTGTGACACTGTATGTCACGCTGGTTGATGATCACGACCTTCAGTAGATAATATGCATGTTTATATTGGCTGAACAGGAAGAGCCACATATACAAATGTCCAATATCCATCTCAGACATGTATGAAGACTCAACAGTCGAGATCGGATCTTTACATTGCGGTTATGGCTGTAGTGTGTAGTGGGGTGAATGGAAATGCCAAGCCCACGTCCTCGTCGTGGCATTATGGAGGAAGCTAAAGTAGTAGTTTTTCCTTGCCTTCTCAAGACTGGAAGTTCACTTCGTATCCTGTAGAGGAATTGTAAGATGCATCCAGTGAGTTAGGTGGAGTAGAAAAGAGTGAGATCCACCTCCCCATGATTGCTGCTTCTCCACCGTCTAGAGCAGGTGGCACGAGGAGGATAGGAGCAGTTGATCACATAGCACAGTAGCTTGTGATAGCCATGGCCCTTCCTAGAGCAGTGATGCCGATGTCTATGGAAGAGAAGATCTAGTGGCGTCTCTACGATCCAGAGAAAGGAAGGACTAGACTGGTGGCACATAGCAAGAACCGAGGAGGTGATTGTGACTCTCTCGTCGTAGATCTACTGATGGCGGGCTTGGAGCCGGGATGATCTGCGAACGACATCATGGTTGCAATAAACTAAGGAGGAGAGAGGCTAATGATGATCCAGAGAAGCCGGAGGAAAGGAGCATGCAACCCTGGAGCTGTAGTATTTTCCGAGCCAAAGAAGATGGTCACAGAGGCAGCTGGGTCGTACAAGAGCGAGACCTATGAAAACGAAGAAGGAGCTCCGCGGATGGGCCTAGGGATCAGAGATGCTGAGAGGTGATGGACCGAGGAGACTTCTTCTATTGTCCTCTTCGTGCTCTGCTTTGCAACGGCACCCTGGCCAGGAGGGTGTGTCCACTTGCTCGCCGAAGGTGGACTAGGCAGCGGCACTCATTCTGAGAACTAGGTTCTCGTGCTCGAGGCATCCAGTGAAACATAACGGGATAAGTGGGCGGTTCGGTCCAGTCAGACCCGATGACAACCAACGCCAACCGACCAACACAGCAGACTGAGCGAGCCCTTGAACCGCTGATCAAGAAGGATCCGGGAGGCGCCCAACCTTGGGACATGTGGCAAAACCTGATTCGTAGTAAAAGGTAAAATTCTAGAAAGTCTTAGACCTTTTATAAATCATAATAAATACATCAAGTGTCAGAAAAATACATATAATATACCAAATTGTTCCAAAAAATGCATAGAACAATATGAGAGCATAATATAGGGATTTTGATGCACTAATATTAGGGTTATCATGTATAATGTAAAATGGTCTTTTCATACCTAATAAAAAATAAACAGTGACATAAAATTATAAGAATACATCAGTAACTCTTAAATGTGTTTAGAATCCTTGTGATATCAGATATGATCATGTTATGACACATAATCATGTAATTTGCTTAGTATGGATATCTAAGGTTAATAACCCTAAACAAAATGTAGAAAATACATTAATGATCAATAAATAATGAGATTTGCAGAATAAGTTCATATCAGTAACTGGAAGGTAATATGTAAATATGAGATCAATTTTATATACGAAACCCATGTTATATGAAGTTGACCTTTAATTCATGGTTTAAAACCCCAATTTAGGATAATGTATATGAACTAGGGTTAATATTTGCACAAAAAAAGATATGAAACTGAATGTTCAGATAATGAACCATAATCTAGAAAATGACATTAGTAAGACAAATCTAAGATAAGAATGCAAGTAATGATGCACATATCCTATTGACATAAGGTAAACCCTAAAATGGACATAACTAGGGTTATGATGATGAGAACTTGATGGTGACATGGTCTTGTCTTAATCAGGGTTGGCCAAGGACGTAGTTGACTCTTGGATATATGGTGATTAGGTTTGTCTCTTGATCAAGGTACGTCATTACCTCTTACTTGGCTTATTATACAATATGCTTGTGTTATATGGTAGTAAATACTTGGGATATGGTATTGGTTGAAATGACTGTTCCTGTATGATATGTTTCTTGATTTTCCATACTTACTGCTATGAACACATTAAACATAATATATCTATTCCATTATATGAAAGCACCAACTCTTTGGTAGGGTGCTTGGAAGTGACCTAACTCTATGGTAGTGGTCACATTGTACATATGGAAGCACCAACTCTTTGGTAGTGTGCTTGGGCCTAACTCTTTGGTAGTGGTCACATTGTACATCTGATCCAACTCTTTGGTAGTGATCATAAAGGCCTTAATGCATTAAACTCCTTGGTAGTAATGCATGAATGATATAATGGAAAATATGCCTAAAAGATATGAGTTCTCTATTGTTAATAAACTTTCTTTTTCTCAAGCATTATTTTTCCGTATTGCTTATTACTGCCAAGTATACTTTTATTATTATTGCCAAGATATGATGAGAGGTATATAAAAGACATGTAGGCATACTCAGTACAATATTCTTGAATATTGTGCTAATGTGTACCACATGAAATCTTTTGTTTAGGTTCCAGATATGATCTTGAAGAACCAGGATAGTTGAGAGTTGTGTGGCGAGTTGATGTATAGGTGGACCAGTTGTCTTAAGATCTTGTTGTTTCACTAGTACAGAAATGGGTTATAACGTCACTACCTGTAGGGTCAATTTTTCCAAATAACCGATCTTATATGTCTAAACAAAACATGGGTACCACTTAAGACCTCTTGGGTCGGTTTTCTTAAAACAACCGACCTTGTAGTGTAACTCTATAGGGTCAGTTTTCCAAATAAATGACCTTATATGTCTATAAAAAATGCGGGCACCACTTAAGACCTCTTGGGTCAGTTTTTCTTAAAACAACTGACCTTGTAGTGTAACTCTATAGGGTCGGTTTTCCAAATAACTGACCTTATATGTCTATAAAAACACGGGCACCACTTAAGACCACTTTGGTCACTTTTCTTAAAATAATCGACCTTGTAGTGTATCTCTATAGGGTCAGTTTTCATAAAATAAGTGACCTTATAGACAATTGGATTAGAAAGCCAATTACAGTTTCCCGCGGAAAAAATTTGTTCAATTTTGGCTTCGCGCCTTGATCTATACAGTCAGTTTTTCCAAATAACCGACCATATATGTCTATAAAAAACTTGGGAGACATCTTGAATCTAGTTTTCCTTCACGCATCTATAAGCACCTCTAGCATCGGTTTTTTATCTTAAACTGACCCTAGAGCTTACTCGGTCGACGAATTTGTCGATCGATAACCACTCGATCGACAAAATCATCGACCGAGAAGGAGCCAGATTTCCTTCGTATAAGCACCTCTAGGGTCGGTTTCTTCCTTATAACCGACCCTAAAGAGCTCCTCGGTCGACAATATTATCGACCGAGATGAACTTAGGATCCAGTTTAGTTCACATATGTATAAGCACCTCTAGGGTCGGTTATAAGGAACAAACTGACCCTAGAGGTGCTTGTACGAAGGAAATCTGGCTCTTTCTCGGTCGACGAATTTGTCGACCGATAACCACTCGGTCGACCAAATCATCGACCGAGAAAGAGCCAGATTTCCTTCGTATAAGCACCTCTAGGGTCGATTTTTTCCTTATAACTGACCCTAGAGGGCTCCTCGGTCGACAATATTGTCAACCAAGATGCACTTAGGATCCAGTTTAGTTCACACATGTATAAGCACCTCTAGGGTCGGTTATAAGGACAAAACTGACCCTAGAGGTGCTTAGGCTCTGATTGGTTCGGTGGAAGTCATAAGTTTTGTGGAACACATTTTCTAGAAACTCTAGTTCCGTTTCTAGAACTTAAGATCCATTCACTTCCATGTGATTGGTTTGATATTAGTGTAAATATGGAAATCAATTAAAAAATTATTAGTTTTACTATGTGATATATAAAAAATAAGGACGACAAAGAAATGAAAAAGAATCATATCTATGTCTACTAATTAATATATTTTTAAAATAATAATCTCAGCAAGCAGTCATAATGCGGATGTTGCTCCCTTAAAAATAGAGGATGAAAAAAGTAAAAAAAGAATCATATCTATGACTACTAATTAATATATTTTTAACATAATAATCTCAACAAGCGATCATGATGCGGATGTTGCACCTTTAAAAATATTTTAATATGGTATATTGTGGTTCAAATTACATTATAATATTTTTATTTCACTTTGTTTGTATAAACTATTGTAATGATATGTATATTTTATTCATATGTAAATATAAGTTTTGGTTTAAAATTATTTAAAAATATGTACAACATTAATTTTTACTATATTCTTCACGTACGATTATAGTTTATTATCATTTTCACATCATATTATGTAAACATGAATATAAAAAATGCTAGATAAATTATTTTTTATCACATGGTACAGTCTGATTATTTTTCATAGTGTTTTTATATTTTTTATTTTGTAGAAACAATGATAATGGTAGTTGTAGTGTAAAATATTTTATATGGTGTCACTTATAGTGTATAATATTTTCTCATATTATTTTATCATTTTGACAATAAACCATATCCACACACTAACATTCAGAGTCATAAATATTTTACACGTGTCATTTATGAAGAATGAAAAATATAACTATATAGGAAATGTTGTCAACTGTTTCGGAACTTGTTTTCCGCTCTTTTTAAGAGGGAACACATGAACTCTATTTTGAATATAACTCTGTAACTCACCAGAAGTCATGGAACTCGACTTCCAACACTTACTTTAAACCAATCATGAAAAACTGCTTTAGGAACTCCAATTCATAAGTTTTCCGGACCAGTTACAACAAACCAATCAGAGCCTTATATGAAGTAAAATCTGGCTCCTTCTCGGTTGACGAATTTTTCAACCGATAACCACTCGGTCGAAAAAATCGTCGACCGAGAAGGAGCCAGATTTCCTTCGTATAAGCACCTCTAGGGTCGGTTTTTTCCTCAAAACCGACCCTAGAGGGCTCTTCGGTCGACAATATTGTCGAACGAAAACCTCTCGGTCGACAAATTCGTCAACCGAGAATGAGTTTGAGTGTTTTTAAATAACCCGACACGGGAATCGCTTATCTTTAGCGTTAGTTTTTTTGTGTTAACCGACGCTACAAGTCTTGTCTCTCCGTGAAATGGCCAAAACCTAGTCTTTCTCTCCCGCGAAAATCCTTTCATTCTCTTTTTCTCTCTCGCGGTGCCGATACCTTTTTTCTTTATATTCTTGTGTCATTCTGCCGTGAAGCCCTTGCTCCTCTCTGTGACGTTGTTGTCGTGAAGCTGTTGCCGTGAAGCCGTGCCACTTATCTGCGCCACCAAGAGGATCGTGGTGTCCGTGAAGCCATTGCTACCTCTCTGCGCCGTCAAAGTCCTTGCCTCCTCTCGGCGAAAAGAGCCTGTCATTGCCGCCTCTGCACACTTCCACAAAGGTCGCTGCCTCTCTATGAAATTCATATCATCCTCCACAAAGGTCGTCGCCATTTCCATGTAAGTTCGATGCTTCCTTCGTTCCCGCCCGCCACCATGGTAGCGTCCAGGTCCACTCTCGGTCGATAATATTATCGACTGAGAGCACACATGTGCGCAGCGTCCAGGTCCACTCTCGGTCGAGAATTCGTCGACTGAGAGTGGACCTGGACGATGCGCGTAGGTGGGCTCTCGGTCGAATAATTGTCGACCGAGAATGGACATGCGCTCCTCCAACTACATAGTTATTCCATTTTATATGATTTGATAACCCAACCAATAATAAAAGCATGTCTTTTTTCATATGTAATCATTATATAAATTCAAGAAATTAATACGAGATTAGACATGTGTACTCCTAGATTGACACTTTAGGGTTGATGCATGATGTTTAACTTCATATATAAATATGAAAATAATGCATTTATATATTAACTTAGAAACCCGTTCAAAATTTACTCATTAGGAGTAAACTTTGGATAGTCCCTGATTTGGGACTATTTTTGGATATTTAATCTCACTTAGATGTATCTGTATAATGTCTGTTTAGTTTTGTAGAAAATTTCAATAGGATTTCCTCATTTGTTCTCTGGGTACATATGTGAGTGATTATTTGTCATTTACATCGCTGTACTTGGAGAACTTAGGGGAAATTCTTCTGAATTTTTCTTCAAAACTAACATACATTATACAATTACTAGTGAGATTAAATATTAAAAAATGGGATAGGTGGTACACTTTAGTATATAAGTAATTAACTTCCTATCAATAAAAACTTACATATTATTATAGTATCAATATTAAACGGTTAGTTTTATAATTATTTTTAATGTGATATAGAAAATGGATCAAAGTTGGATGTCTATCAAGAACTGTTGCAGTCCAGAGTTTTCCAAAGGTCTTGATGAATTTATCAGATTTGCTGAGGAATATAGGAAACTACCTACAGATAGGCTATATTGTCCATGTAGAAATTGTTGTAACAATTTGAAAGTTGATACTAGTGAAAAAATTAAGAATCATGTCATATGTAATGGGATCATACAAGGTTATAATGAATGGTATTGGCATGGAGAGAAATTTAATTATGGATCAGAAAATGTCGATACTAATAGTTGTGGCATAGAAGATATAGATAATGATGATAATGTTAATGATGAACTGATTCTAGATGACAGGATTCGGGATGATATGTTTGATGAGATGCTACGTAGTTGTCGGGACAATGTCAATGATCCACCTTCTTTATTTGCAAACATTGTCCATGATGCTGAAAAACCATTATATAAGGGTTGTACTAAGTTCATGAGATTGAGTGTTGTGATGCGATTATATAAACTTAAAGCTCAAAACCGGTAGAGCGATAAGAGTTTCACTTCACTGTTGTCTTTGTTAAAGGAAATTCTTCCTGAAGGCAACGAGCTTCCAATTTCAACATATCAAGCAAAGAAAATAATGTGCCCAATGGGAATGGAGGCTAAGAAGATTCATGCATGTCCAAATGATTGTGTGTTATTTCAGAAGGACTATAGTAATTTCATAAATTGTCCAAAATGTGGTGCATCAAAGTATAAGACCACAAATTCAGCTAAGGCTAAAAATGGCTCTCCTGCCAAGGTGATGTGGTATCTACCAATAATACCACGATTTCAACGCTTATTTCCTAATACAAAAGATGTGCAAAATTTGTCTTGGCATGGGGAGTTAAAGGCCAATGATGATGGCATCCTACGACATGCATCTGATTCACCACAATGGTAGAAAATTGATTTTTTATACCCTCAATTTGGTAAAGAACCAAGAAACTTAAGACTTGGACTCTGTATAGATGGAATGAATCCCTATGGTACATTAAGCAGCCAACATAGCACGTGGCCTGTTATAATTGTTATATACAATCTTCCTCCTTGGTTGTGTATGAAAAATAAGTATGTGATGTTGTTAATATTGATATCAGGGCCCAAGAAACCTTGAAATGATATTGATGTTTACCTTCAACCTCTAATTGATGACCTAATGAAACTATGGGAAGAAGGTATTATGACATATGATGCTTCATGTAAAGAGATCTTCAGTTTGCGTGCTATGTTATTTTATGCGATTAATGACTTCCCAGCTTATGGAAATTTGTCTGGATATAGCATAAAAGGATACAAAGCATGCCCTGTTTGTGAGGAAAATACTGATTCAATCAGACTGAAACATGGTGGTAAAATCGTATATCTTGGTCATCGGAGATTTCTCCCACCGGTGCATCCTTATCGAAGGCAACACAAAACCTTTAATGGGTCAACTGAGGAATGAAGTGCTCCTAAACCTATACCAGGAAATGTTGTATATGATAGGGTGAAACATATTGTTAATGAATTTGGAAAGAGTTCAAGTAGTCGTCCACTCGCATGTGACAAATCTCTATACAAGAAGAGGTCAATATCCTGGGATCTTCCTTGTTGGAGATCATTGACAATTAGACATTGTATTGACGTCATGCATGTTGAAAAAAATATTTGTGATAGCATCATTGGTACACTATTGAACATACCAGGAAAGACTAAAGATGGCATCAAATCTTGAAAAGATTGAGGACATATGGGAGTTGGACTATACAAATTTCAGAGTTCCTGTCTTTAGGTGTAATTGGGTTGACAACAACAAAGGAGTTTTAGTGGATGAGTTGGGTTTTAAATTGGTGAATTTTGAAAAAATTGGTGAGAAAGATGAGCCATTCATCATGGCAGACCAAGCAAAACAAGTATTCTATATTGATAACCCTGCAAATAAAAATTGGTCTGTCGTTCTTCATGGAAAAAGACACTTTATTGTAGATCCTATAAATGAAGAAGAATACTATGAAAAGAATGATGATTCCAGTCCATTCTCAGTTGGTTAGCCAAGTGTAAATGTTGAAGATAACAACGATGAATATTATAAACGTCATGACCATGCTGAAGGAATTTTACTTGACTAACAACTCAACCAATACTAAAGGCATGTATTATTTGAATTATTTATTTTATTATCATTCAAGCAAGTAATCTTTTTAATATACATCATATATCATGTATACCTTATCACTTGTGCTTTTATTATCGCTTATTGTTTTATCATGCATACTTGCAGGTTCTAAAATGGAGAGTTAAGATGAACATTTTGAGCATAAGCATGAGCACCATGAGGATGGTAGTGGTGATGCTAAGAAAAGTAGAGGTCCCACACTGATGCGTAGGCTACAGGAGCTCAAGGCTAAAGGGGACAAATTTCCAGTCCAGTTTGATATCACAAGAGCACCTGTTGGGGAACATGCTAGTGCTTTCAAGCATTACGTAGGGGCAACCGCATGTAGTAAGGTGTCAATAGATATATAAAATTGGCATGATGTTCCTAATGCCCAAAAAGACCTCATATGGAAAGATATATGTGTGAGTGGAAGTGATATTATTTTAATATGTTTTTTATCTATTGATTCTAATTTAGTTTGCTTGGAATTAATTCCTTTTCAAAACAACATTATTAATTGCTTCTTTTGTATGTATAGTGTGTTTTTCATGTAAATGAAAAAGATCACAAGAAAAGAGTGCTACAATGTTGTGGTGTACGATGAAGGGGTTTTAAGACATATCTCAAAAGGGAATATATAAATAATCCTAAACAAAAGAAGAAAGTGACATATGTATATATTTTTATAGATCTTGAGGTGTGGGAAAGATTTGTTGCAGCTAGGAGATCAGAAGACTTTCAGGTAATAAAGATTGTGATGTATTGTATGAATCTTTAATTTTATACAATTAAGGAGGTGAATCTTTTTATACATGTTTGCCAAGTATAAATTGCAATACCTCATTTTAAATGATCAGGCTATCCACCAGGCTCAAAAGGAAAGACGAGCCAAAAATGTGCATGACCATCGCTTGGGGCCCGGTGGTTATGCCTTCCGCCGCCAACTACAAGGGAAGCAATCCTCTTCTGGAGAAGAATCTAGTACAACTCAAGTTGAGCGTCCACCCCGACACTTGACATGGATTGATGCTAGAAAGAATCAAGCAGGTGAAATTGTCAACCATGTAACTAAGGAGGTGGCACAAAAGATGGTAGGTTTATCCCAACTAAGTAAAGAGTAACTCCCACAAATTTAGATTTTTTATATCTAATTGATATTGTGATTTAATATTTTTATTAACTATGAATAGATTGATCTCCACGAGCAAAGGAAGGAAGGAAAGTTCATCCCAACTAGCCACATGGATGAACTATCAGTTGCTCTTGGTACGAAGGAGCATCCTGGCCGTGTTAGGGGATTAGGAGCTGGCATAGGATTCAAGTCTTATTTTGGCCCTTCGCAATCTAAAAGAGGTCATACAAGAGGTCTTACACAAGAGGAGGTTGAAGCATTAGTAGCATAGAAAGTAAAAGAAATAATGTCTTCATTTCATCCTACTCAACCTTCTCAACTTATTCATATTGTGCATCTCTCAAGTGATGAGGTACAAGCCCATGCTCCAGTTGTAGAAGGTCATGGGAGCACTCCCAATGACCCACCACAACAATCTACAGTAAGTTTTTGTTCTATATGTTGTGTTATTAGTATGATATATATATGATAATATATATAGTTGTAACAAGTATCTGTTCTACTACTTCTTATATAGCTTATATTATTTCAATCTAGGTTGGTATGAACTGTAAACTTGTAGTAGAGGTTCCAGAATATAATGTTGTGGCAGCAGGCAAGGTGTACAACCTTGGTGGTACATTGCATTGCCAACAAATTACTGATGACATGTGTTGTGTGTCCATCCATCTTGTGTATGACGGAATGGGGTACAAACCACTACCCATACCTAATCCTGAATATAGTACAGTTGAAGAAGCTGAGGCTGCTATGGTGGGTTGGCCTAGACAGTTGGTTATCAATGACAAGGTATACCTTATTTCTACCATATTTTTCATATTTGACTGCATATATGAACTCGTGTAATATAAGTATGTAATTTAATTAACATGTTTGTAAACCGAAAAGCAAAAATTCTACTAGTCATCCTCCTATGCCCAAGCCATCTTTCATTCCTGAAGCTAAATTCAACAAATTGGGAAGTAAATGTAAATGTTTGGGTCGATACTTAGCCAACCAATGCTCAGGATCACATATGTTGGTCAATTTAACAGAAGATGCAGCTGGGAGGGACTTTGAGAATTTTATTTTTCTTGATGATATTATAGAGTTGTTCTGGTATGATTGGCTAAATACTTCGATAATAGAAGTATGGATAAGGTAAGGATCTATCAATATATATATATATATATAATTCCAATACACATTTTTTGCTTAGTTCTATATATGGAAATAATTACAAATGTTTTATAGCCATTTATATACTGAGATCACAGACCTTGATATAAGGAATGTAGGATTCTTAGTTCCTTCAGTCACTAGTCAAGTGGAGACAAATTTTGAGGATGTGAATGAGTACTTCTCTACTGCATTCAAATATTTTTCTAGTGAGGGGAAGGAAATTATCCTAATTCCTTTTAACGTCCAATAAGTATTAGTATTCAATATAATTTTAATAATGAATAAAATTATTTATTTTAATGTTTGTTTTATTCTTACTCAGAGCTAGACATTGGGAATTAGTGGTGATTGCCCCTAAATTGATGACTCTTTATTATCTTGACCCAATGGGTAAAACAACAAGGAGTCACAAACTGAAATTGTCAGCTATGGAGTAAGAATAAATGTAGTCAATGCTTCAACATGATATTTCTATTTAGAATTTCTATTTTACCAACTATCATTTAATTGATAGGTGTATAAAGGCTTTTCGTGATGCTGGAGGAAAAATACCCACAAAATTAAAGACATTGACTTTGAAAAATGTCAAGGTAGCTACTTTGACAACTGCTAAGTCTTATATATATTAATTTTCAATTCAAATATATGTCAACTCTTATAGTCTTATCTCAACTCCTGTTTATAGTAGTTCACTAACATTAAGTATTCGTTATTTTAGTATCCTATGCAAGATAATGACTGGGCTTGTGGCTACTATGTAATGAAATATATGCAAGCTATTGTCAAACAAGCATCACATGACATTTAGACTATAAGTTAGGTAATAAAGAATAACATCATAAATTTACAAGTGATTGTAGTCATTGTATAAAATATTAGCATGTGCATTTTCTGTTACAGATCTTTACAACTAAGCCATACACACTTGTGGACTTGAATGAATTCTGAGAAGAGTGGTCAGATTCTTTTCTAAATTAAGTCAATATAGCATTAGATTAAATAGGTCAGCTCCATTTATATATGTGGTTTGAGTACTCTTTCATATGTACTTTTTTATTTGATTAATATCATCTCAGACTTGCAATCTATCATTTTGTAAATTTTTATACGATTATGAATCATTTTTGTCATGAATGTGTGGTTTTGAATGGTGACGGTTGAGCATCAATGCTCCCCTCTCCCAGAATATATGAATCTTCCTGTTCTTATGTTCTATTTCATTTTCTATAGAAATTTAAAAAACAAATCGTAACTTCTAGCATCAATTTTTTAAATAACCGACCCTACGGTGTAATCCTCGGTCGACAATTTTATCGACCGAAATATTTTCAGTCGACCATTTTCTCGACCGAGTGAGTTTACAACGTCGGTTTATTTGGAATAACCGACCCTAAAGATTGAATAACCACTTCAGTGTAATCCTTGGTCGACAATGTTGTCGACCGAAAGATTTTCGGTCGACAATTTTCTCGACCGAGGGTACACTGAAATGTTTATTCAATTATTAGTGTCAGTTATTCCAAAAAAAAAACCGACCCTGTAAACTCTCTCGGTCGAGTAAATGGTCGATCGAAAATATTTCGGTCGACAAAATTGTCGACCGAGGATTACACTGAAGTGGTTATTCAATCTTTAGGGTCGGTTATTCCAAAAAAAATAAACCTTGTAAACTCTCTCGGTCGAGAAAATTGTCGACCGAAAATATTTCGGTCAAACATTTTCTCGACTAAGGATTACACTGAAGTAGTTATTCAATCTTTAGGGTTGGTTATTCCTAAAAAACCGACCCTATAAACTCTCTCGGTCGAGAAAATTGTCGATCCATAAAATTTTTGGTCGACAATTTTCTCGACCGAGGGAGTTTACAGTGTCGGTATTTTGGAATAACTGACCTTACAGGCTCCTTTTTTCTCACCCGGGTCAGATTTTTTACAACCTTTTGCGTCGGTGTTTACTCTGTAAGGTCGGTTTTGTTTGGTCAAATAAACTGACACTATAGAGAAAATTCTATAGCGACGGTCACTTAGGAGTCGGTTATAAAGTGACGCTACAGGCTTAAAAAAACCGATGCTACAGACCATTCATGTACTAGTGTTTAGTTGTAGTACATGTATATGTTAAAGTTTGTTGTTCAATATGTAATATCAAATATTGTAACAATTCATTATGTAATTATATGTTGAATGGTGAACATGTGTTATATGGTTTATTATTGTTTATGTGCATGTGCTACTAATTATTTCCTTTTGACTCCCTTGATTTTCTTCTTCTTAGCCTAGTGTGGGGTGTTTAAATTTGGATTCTCATAGAGGTGAGGGTTTCAATTTGGACATCATACATCAGATTAAGTTTTAGAAAATCCAGGGATGTCACAAGAACTATGACTTTCTTTTTCAACTTCTTGATTCTTCTGTCAATAATCATCATTGGACCTTCCACATAGGATATATCTTCATTCACTTCTACCTATTCACTTCTACCTCTACTGCTAGCAACACCAACTATGTATTAGGATGACACTTTCTCAGCATAGATATATGAAACACTGGATGTAGTCTATGTAGCTCAGGTGGCAACTCCAACCTATAGGCTACCTTTCCAATTCGTGCTATCACTGGGTAAGGTCCCATAAATCTAGGAGCTAACTTACCCTATTTCCCAAATTTGAGAACTCCTTTCCAAAGAGAAACCTTGAGATACACCTGCCTCCAACTTGGAAATTTAATGGTCTAGGACGTGTATTGAAATATGACTTCTGTCTATCTTGTACAACCTGCAACTGTTATTGTATTACTTTAATCTTTTCAGTTGTCTATTGAACTAATTCAGGACCTAGAAGTTGGTATTCTCCTATCTCATACCAGCATAACGGAGATCTACAACATCTACCATATCATTCTTCATATGGTGCCATATCCATACTTTTCTGATAACTATTGTTGTAGGCAAACTCTATTAAGATCAAGTGTAAGTCCCAACTTCCTACAAAATAAAGAACACATGCCCTAAGAAAGTCCTCCAAAGTTTGTATAGTCCTTTCAGATTGTCCATCTCTCTGAGGGTGAAAAGTTGTGCTAAACTTTAACTGTGTACCCAAGGCTTTATGTAGTTGTACCCAAAAATGGCTTGTAAACTAGGGACCTCTATTAGACACAATTATGGTTGGAACTCCGTGTAACCGCACTATCTCATCTATGTAGATCTGTGCAAGATTTTCAACAACATAAATTGTTTTAATAGGAAGAAAATGTGTTGACTTAGTCAACCTATCAACTATCACACAAATGGAATCATGATTTTTGGATGTTCTGGGTAGACCAATCACAAACTCCATTGTCACGAGATCCCATTTCCACTGCGGTATAGGTAAGGGTTGGAATGTTCTTGCAGGCTTCTGGTATTCTACTTTAACTTACTGACACACTGAACATCGCATAACAAACTTAGCTACATCTTTCTTCAAACCCATGCCACTAATACATATCATTATGATACATTTTAGTACTCCCTGGATGCATTGCATACATGGATGAATGAGCTTTCTCTATAACTATCTTTCTTAAGTCATTAGCATCAGGTACTACCATCCTACCATAGTAACAAATCATCTCATCCTCTAACTCATGGAAACCATCCCGTTTCTCACTATCATATGTTGCCTAATATGCTGAATCACAATATCAGCTTGTTGTGCCTCTTTAATCTGTTTTCTCATAGTTGGTTTCACATGCATCTCGGCTAGTAATTCAGCTAACAAAGATACTTTTAACTGTACATTTATTTTTCTCAAAGAGACAAACATGTCATGTTTAAAGCACATTAAAGAATTCAACTGTGCTTTATCTATGGGTGGAGATGAAGATTTTCTACTTAGTACATCTACCACCACATTAGCTTTTCTTAAATGATAATCAATTGTACAATCGTAGTACTTGATTAATTCCATCCAGCGGCATTGTCTCATGTTCAACTCGTGTTGTGAGAAGATGTACTTTAAATTTTTATGGTCTGTGAAAATCTGACACGTTTCTCCATAAAGATAATGCCTCTAATTCTTCAATGTGTGGACCACTGCAGCTAACTCTAGATCATGCGTCAGATAATTGTCCTCATGTTTCTTAAGTTGTCAGAAAGCAAAAGAAACTACATGCTCACTCTGCATCAGCACACATCCTAGACCATTCTTAGAGGCATCACAGAAAATAATGTATCCCTCTCCCTGCTTAGGTAAAACCAACACAGGTGCACTAGTCAACCTTTCTTTCAACAATTGGAAAGAACGATGACACTTGTCATTCCAAACAAAAGGAACCTCCATCCTGGTGAACCTAGTTAGGGGTAATGCTATAGAATTGAAGTCTTTAATAAACCTTCAATAGTAACCTGCCAAACCTAAGAAACTACAAATCACAATTGGTGTCATGGGTTGTTCGCACTCTACAAAAAACTCCACTTTTTATGGATCAACACAAATTCTTGAAGAATATATGATGTGTCCTAGGAAAGACACTTCTGACAACCAGAACTCACACTTGCTAAAATTATCCTATACCTTGTGTTGTCTCAACAAAGTCAAGGCTTGACAGAGGTGTTGTTCATGTTGGTGACCATCTCTACTGTATATCAGGATGTCATCTATGAAGACCACTATGAACTAATCAAGGAATGGCTAGAAGATTCTATTCATCATCTTCATGAATGCAACCGGTACATTAGTTAGTCCAAACGACATAACTGCAAACTCATAATGGTAGTACCTTGTCCTAAAGGTTGACTTCGGTATGTCACTCTCCTTGATACATAACTGATGATATCTTCACCTTATATCTATCTTAGAGAACAATGTTTCACCACGCAACTGGTCAAACATATCATCCTACTTGACAGAGGATATTTGTTCTTTATAGTCACCTTGTTAAGCCGTCTATAGTCTATGCATAACCTCATAGGCTTATCCTTCATTTTAACAAAAAGAACTAGAGCACCCCATGGCAAAGTACCCGATCAAATGACACCTTTCTCAAGTAACTCATGTAACTGTTTCTTGAGTTCTTCCATCTCAGCAGGCGTCATCCTATAAGGTGTTTGGGCTATGGGTTGCGTACCTAGAATGAGAATAATCTTGAAATCAATCTCTCGAGGTGGAGGAATATTTGGAAATTCTTCAGCAAACACGTCCTTGAATTCCCTGACAATAGGAAATTTAGGTAGATTAGGACTTTTTGCTTTGGTATCTACCACATGTGCCAAGAATGCTTCACATCCTTGTCACATTAGTCTCTCAGCTACCATTGTTGATACTAGATAGGTTGGAAGAATATTTTTGTCCCCCTACAAGACCCATGTCTCTTCACTGTCTGTAAACATAGCTTGCTTGGAACCACAATCCAAGACAACCTTATACTTTTCTAGGGTATCCATCCTTAGAATTACATCAAACCCATGCATCTTAAGTGGTATAAGATCCACCTAAATGTTGTGTTATGAAAAAGAAAGAACACATGGAGAATGCACCACCCGCAACACTATAGATCCGACTAATAGAGTTTCTAATAATAGATTATCTGCTCTATGACTGACAGTTATACTTCAGTCATGAATCACTTTTCGAGTGATAAAGGAATGTGTAGCACCCAGATCAATCAAAATACATACAAAGTAGGATGAAGACATATCAGAATGAAACAATTCCATCTGACCTATCATGACTCGTGGATTGACTACTACCTCAGGATGATTCATTACATAGAATCTCGTTGTTGCCTGTTGCCGACTTTGTGCTATGTTGTTTGGTGTAGATGAACCTACTTGGGACGCATGTCCATGTCCTCGTGTGTCACTCCTAAATAGTTGCCTCTGAGAGCTTTGTTCACTTTGCCTCGGTGGTTGGGTTACCTCCATGTCTCTAACTAGACAATCTGTTATCATATGTCCTGTCTGCCCACACTTGAAGCAGTTTTTGTCCTACTATGGTCTAGATGGTCCTGTTACTGACTTTGATGTCATACTATGGGCTCCGTTTGGAAGAAAACAATGCCCTCTACCCTTGCTTGTTGTCCGCTGCATATGTGCATTGAACCTCTGTGGTGCTAATGGTGCTGGAAATCTTGGTTTCTTGAAACTTCCAGACCTTTGTCCCTGGAACTAGGTAGGTCCTTTCCTACTCTTCACATTTCTCAGTCATAGACCTCTCTATCTGCCTAACTGACTCTACAAAGGTGGCAAACCTCTCTGTATTCTCTAAAGCAGCTACAACTGTGGATAACTCAACATTCAGACCCTCCTCAAAATGTTGAATCCTCTCCTCCTCTGTAATAGCCATGTGTGGACAAAACCACAGAAGATCCATGAACTTAGCTTCATACTCACTAATCTTCATTGGTTCTTGCTTAATACGCTGAAATTTTGAGATTTTCTCATCCAGATAAGTCATGGGAAAGTATCTATTGACAAACTCACGTCAGAACTCCTCCCATTCGACGTCAACACCCGGTCTATTCTCTTCTTCAATGGCCAACACTTCCTTTTAAAAGATACACAGCATGCCTAACTTTATCAGTTTCTGGAATGCTAAGGATTCTAAACGCTTTTTTCAACTCAGTGAACCATAAATTTGTGTCGGGTGGGTTAGCTGTACTGGCATATCCGGTGGCTCCTATGCGACATAACCACTCAAAGGTCTTACCAGACCCATGTCCCTCATTGGGAACTAGTGCCATAGGTGCTAGTGTTGGCATCCGGTCTGCCATTTGCGTTATTGTGGTCATGAACAGCCCGAAAAGAGCATGAAAGTCTAGGTTTTCTAGCATGGATTCATCAAGATGGGGATTCTCAGGCACTCATTCCTCTCTTTCTTGATCCCTTGCACCTCCTCCTGGTGCAGCAATACTGCTCTCGGCAGCATGTTCTTCGTGTGCTCCAGCCATCTTTTAGCTTTACTTCTTCTCCTATATGAGAAGAAGTCACTATAAGATAAATTAGAGGACACTAGAACAGACTCAATGACCTTAATCATGTGTCTTAATAGACTCAACGAATTTACATTAAGATGTAAAGAGTTTAATGCATTTTGATAAGTGTAGGCCAATGTACCTTGAGAAAAGGGTTCAGCCAACTTAATAAAGTATGATGTAATCAATATCCTAGTGAGGATGAGAGAGAAACTCATACTTGTATGGTAATCATTTAATGATAAATGATGAGAATAAACAAGTATGATTGAATAATTATGATATCAATGTATGCTCCTAATATGTGTGGAGCTATGAACTAGGGTTTTGATTCATGATAATATGAACTTGAAACCCTAATCGGATAAAAAGGAAAACCATAACCCTAATAATGCGAAGGTTGTATTTCTCTTATATTGCATGGTGATGATATGTACTTGATATTATTTTTATCATGAAATACTAACCATGCATATATTATGAGATGATAAGCATAGCCAAGTATGAGTTGTGATGTTGCATATGATACATGTTAAATGGTCCTTGTGAGCCATGTGAAATACTTGTGTAACAAGTATAATGTATACATGGGTCTACGGACCTAGAGGTAATAGTTACCCAATAAGAGGTGACAATGTTCAGTGATAAACTAAGGGTTTGAATACCCAGATTTAGCAATCATGATGATGATAATGTTAAGGGATGGGAATCCCCAGTAATATGAAAAGGGACTGAGATCCCAAGTGTTATGCATTCAATGTGTTCTAAAGATTATGAAAGTACTTGATAAATTGAATACACCTTTCTTTGTAGCATCTATTATAGTTCATGCTTGTAACTTGGTTGATGCTAAAAGATATTGTAATGCACCTAATTAATCAAGTAGAACCTTATCATGTAGTTTCCCTGGGCATAGATCCATTCAGTGTTAGAATTTGTTGAATGGTGAAACGAGTTTAACTCGGAGAGCATATTTTTTAATATGTGGGGTAAGGGGAAAAAATATCCTTACGTCCAAATAGGGATTGCTATGTGATCTCCCTCATCATCATAAGAGTATGGATATATGTCATGACTCAATATTAATATACCAGGGATTGATGTGTGATCTCCCTGATGATAGTGCATGTTGCGGCTATAACTCTATATGAAAGATACCACTATATTCTGGCAAGCTAATTGTAGTTTGATACGTGACGTCAATGCCAGTGGTCTCATACTGACCAAGATAGATGAGGTCTTAGAAGCCAGCTCTTCCTTAGATCTTGTATGGTACCGATGCTTTACATAGCCGTGGTCGGTTGGACCATGAGCGGTATACCTCATCTCCTCAGGGCGTAAGTGTGATTGTAAATATGTAATCAGTCATGTAGCGTATTTGATTAAGGATTAAATACAGAAACATTGGTTGATGTTACACTACTTTTGTACATCATAAATATTTCCATATTCAATCCTTAATCAAATACGCTATAGGGATGATTACATATTTACAATCACACTAATGCCCTTAGGAGATGAGGTATACTGCACATGCTCCAACCGAACATGGATATGTAAAGCATCAGTATCATACAAGGTCAAAGGAAGAGCCGACTTCCAACTTCTCACCTATCTCAGTCAGTATGAGACCATTAGTAGTGATATCACGTATCAAACTGTGATTATCTTGCTAGGGTATAGTGGCATCTTCGATATAGAGTTATAGTTGCAGCATGCACTCTCTTCAGGGAGATCACACAACAATCAAATTGATAGCCAAAGTATCTTTGTTATCCGAATTGCTAGCCGAGATGCATGTGAAACCTACTCTGAGACAACAGATTAAAGAGGCACAACATGCTGATACTGTGATTCAGTAGATCAAGTCAGAGTATGATAGTGAGAAACAAGATGGTTTCCATGAGTCAGAGGATGAGGTAGTCTGTTACCATGGTAGGATGGTAGTACCTGATGCCAATGACTTAAGAAAGATAGTTATGGAGGAAGCTCATTCATCCATGTATACAATGCATCCTAGGAGTACTAAAATGTATGATAACTTAAAAGATATGTATTGATGGACCGGTTTGAAGAAGGATGTAGTTGAGTTTGGTATGTGGTGTCCAGTGTGTCAGCAAGTTAAAGTAGAACACCAGAAGCCTACATGAACATTGCAACCCTTACCTATACCGCAGTGGAAATGGGATCATGTGACAATAGACATTGTGGTTGGTATACCCTTTACAACCAAAAGTCATGATTCCATTTGGGTGATAGTTGATTGGCTGACTAAGTCAGCACATTTTCTTCCCGTTAAAACAACCTATACTACTGAAAAACTTGCAAAAATCTACATAGATGAGATAGTGCGGTTACACGGAGTTCCAACCACAATTTTGTCTGATAGAGGTCCCCAATTTACAAGTCATTTTTGGGAATGACTACATAAAGCCTTGGGTACGCAGTTAAAGTTTAGCACAACTTTTCACCCTCAAACAGATGGACAATTTAAAAGCACTATACAGACTTTGGAGGAATTTCTTAGGGCATGTGTTCTTCAATTTTTAGGAAGTTGGGACTTACACTTGAGCTTAATAGAGTTTTCCTACAACAATAGTTATCATATTTGTATGGATATGGCACCATATGAAGCATTATATGGTAGACATTGTAGATCTTTGTTATGCTGGTATGAGACAGGAGAATACCAACTTCTGGGTCCTAAATTAGTGCAATAGAAAACTGAAAAGATTAAAGTAATACAACAACAGTTGAAGGTTGCATAGGATAGACAAAAGTCATATGCCGATAAATGTCGTAGACCTTTAGAATTCCAAGTTGGAGATAGGGTGTATCTCAAGGCCTCTCCTTGGAAAGGTGTTCTCATATTTGGGAAAAAGGGTAAGTTAGCTTCTAGATTTATCGGACCTTACCCAGTGACAACAAAAATTGGAAATGTAGCATATATAGGTTGGAGTTGCCACTTAAGCTACATAGACTAAATCTAGTGTTTCATATATCTATGCTGAGAAAGTGTCATCCTGATATAGAGTTGTTGTTACAACCTGTAGAAGTAGAAGTTAACGAAGATATATCCTATGTGGAAGGTCCAATGATGATTCTTGACAGAAGAATTAAGAAGTTGAAAAAGAAAGACATAGTTCTTGTGAAAGTTCTCTGGCATCATTGTGGCATTGCAGAAGCCACATGTGAGCTAGAGGAAGAAATGAGGATGAAGTACCCTTCTCTTTTCTCTTGAGATTTTGGGAACGAAATCCTTGTTAGGAGTTTGTAATTGTAATATCCCTAACCTGGGTTATGCCATAACCCTGGAATTTTTGCTAAAGTAAGTTATTTATAAACTTGTCTTAATCTTTTGAAAAGTAATTAAGACTCAAGGAGAGTTTAATTGTCAAGTTTGAGTTTATTTGCAAACTATTTCTGCATTATATGATAGTTTGGGTATAAGTTGTAATTTACCCAAGATGAGGGGTTATATTTCAAAATGTTGAAATATAACTCCTCATCTTGGGTAAATTGCAACTTACACCCAAACTATCATATAATGCACAAACAGTTTGCAAATAAACTCAAACTTGAAAATTAAACTCTCCTTGAGTCTTAATTACTTTTCAAAAGAATAAAACAAGTTTATAAATAACTTACTTAAGAAAAACTTCTAGGGTTATTGCATAACCTAGGTTATGGGTGTAATAGTGTATACCCTGGTTTACTAGTTTCGTGGCCTATTTACTAAGGGCAGACTAGGCTATTTTGCAACTTGACTATATATGTCATTATTGCTAAATCATACTGACTGAGGGGGATGAGATCTTAGGATTCTAGCTCTCCAAGATCTTGTACGGAACTGATTTTGACTTAGCAGTGGTCATTTGGAGTTTAAGTGGTATACCTCAAACTTTCTAGGGCTTAATAAAAGACGTAGTTCATCCATATAGTATATTTTTATAGGGTTAAATACAATTCACATCAGATGTTAACCCTGTCCTTGCTTCTTATATTATTAGATTTTGTTTAATGCAATAAGAGGAATCTACTATTTTAATAAGTATTGTTTATTTTGTTCAATGAAGTATCATGTTAATCATGTTGGTTATGTACTATCTTCTTAGTCTGTATAGTTCGTCTTATCCTACTTGATTTTCCTAAACTATTTAAGTAACTTTTTGTAATCAATAAATGTCATTGAGAGTTATATCTGTCACTCAGACATTGGTCTCATCTCGTCGGTCACCACATCTTTTTAGGTGATCATCAGTGATGTCTTCAGGATCATGGTGGTGAGGAACATCATATTTGAGAGAAGTAGGAGTAGAAGGTTGGCTAGTAGTACTAGATTCCTAGAGTCATCCATGTACTCTCTGGTCCGAGCAGGGGATGTTTTGTAAATCATATGTACAACAACTCGAGTTTTGGCATTGTGATGTGTTTGCATACAACATCTGTAAATGTGGATTACATCTTTTGTATATAGGTTGAGGTCTTACCCACTCAACTTACATGTAAATACCTAATATGGTAGGTGTTGATATGCAAGTTGTTGGATCTTATGTAAATGTTTTTCAACGTCTTGGTAATGTTTAAATCGGTTTTAATTTATCCTCTTTTTAGTTTATGTTGTTTACTAGAAGTTAATCATGTATTTTGTTTGGAGTAATCTCATTTACTATGACGGGGAGCCACACCTAGGCCTTGGCGGTCACTGATAAAGCACATTCTCGACAATCATTAAAAAAGCCAATTCTCGACGATCGTCAAGAAACTGTACATGTTACTAAAAAGACCATAAATCAATAATTTTAATTCCAAATTTGGTTCATTTTTTTGCATTGGATTCATAATTGAATTATCTACAATACTAAAATTAATTTGATAGAATACTCAAAATTTTTTATTTAAATATTATCTCAAATATCATTAACTCTCCTCCCACATATATATGTGGGTTATCTCTATATCAAATATAACTAGGATCTCATCATGTGCTCAAGTCATGAATATGAGTATCCACATTATATCCAAATTTCAAGTAAATCCAAGGTACATAGAAAATATGAAAAATAATTTACTATATTGCTATACCAATCAAAACACTAAATTTGACCAATTAGGGTTTTCACTTCTCAAAGCATAATCATTAAAATGAAGTCAAACTTAGAGTTCTCATTATATTTAACTCAACATATTTACGAGACCATCCTTAATCATATTTAAACAATGGTCAGTTTAATTAAGCATGCAATCACCTAGGTAAACCACATCTTACCAATTAAGCACAAACACGGTCATAACAACCATCTTTGGCGTATTGACCTACGAGGAGTTGTTTTCCCCTCACAGTGTCCAAATCAAAGTTGACCATTTTAACATATGTGATGGCAACAGTCACCTCCATGGTTCCAAGCAACGCCTGAGATTTGAGAAGCACATTTCTGACCTAGTCTCCAATTATGTGACAATTTATGCCTCCTCCCTTCTTTGCTTCTTCTCATATTAGCTTAATTTAACACTAATACAAATATATTAAAAAACTAGAAGATAAATAAAATCATAAAGACACAAAATAATTTATAGAAATAAAAAGATAATTATAGTTTGGAAACATAGGGAAATGATATCTAACCTAGTTTAATGTCACATCTAGTTTACAATTATATTTGGTTATTAATTCAATCATATTCATTTACATGAATCAATATCTAAAGTAGAGATTTAAATAACATACAAATGTTATTAATAAGATTAATTATTTGGACACTCAATAGAATAGAAAATGATGTATAGTGTAATATTAGTTATCAAATTCTATAAATCTGGCTAATAATTTTATATATATTTTAGAACAGTACAATTGCATTCTTAGGATTATATAATCGTGAAAATTGAATAAATTAATATAAATGAAAGAAAACTGATTCTAAATTTCATTATCTTCTAAAAATAGAGCTTGAACTTATATTCCACTAATCTTGAAAATTTATTAATGGTTGATTTGTATTCAATATGGTAAGTGTTTTTATGAAATGTAGTGGACAATATAGATAGAAAAAGAACGATTGAAAAATATCAATATTTAGTTAATGTTATATTTATTTTGACCCTAGTGACTAATCTTGACAATAATTAATTGACTATTTATATTTAAAATATGAGATGTCTAATAAGAATGCTAATGAATATAACATGTGAAAAATGAGAATAAATGTTTATTATTTATGGAAAAAATAAAGAAGTTCCTAAACAATTAGAGATGTTGTTCTGAATCATATTCAATCTAATTTGACCCTGATTCTCTATTTTATAAAAAATAATATTTTTATGCACAATTAGATATGTTGTTTTGAATCATATTCAATCAAGCTTGACCTTGATTCTCTGTTTTATGAAAAATAATATTTTGATGTAAGTAAGTAGTATAGTGAGAATAATGTACAAAAGGATTCAAAACAGTTAATCTTTCCTTCATGGACATATTATATTTGGCAACCCTTGAGTAATTTTAGTCACTCAATATCACGGCTATCAATATGATAAGATAAGCAAACAAGTGAAATTGATTTTATATACATTCTATCTAGAAATCATAGAAAGAGAGATAATGGGAGAATCATGAAATCATAATGAGAGAGAAAATCCTAATTATTAAAATTTTGAAGAATAAATTCCAAGCCAAATGACTTTTCATAATGAAAGTATCATATTTCTTGCTGGATTGTTGGAACTTGGAATCGATAATCTTTTCATTTATATTTTGAAAATCCATATTGGAAAAATGGACGACATTCTCGATTTTATTCTTGAGTTATTATTTTCCCTTTTGAAATTACATGCATATAATTCAATGTGGTGTTGTACCAAAATCATTTTTAGCCTTTCATTTCTTCATGAAGGTCACCTTCCCTATTTTGAGACATGTGAAATATTATTCATATAAAGATAACAGTAGAGTTGATCTTATGGAGTTCTGACTACCTTTGGGCTTTGGCCTGTAGAGATTTTTCTCACTTGAGGTTGAGTAATCACACCACCATGCATAGTGGTATATAATAGATTAGTTGTGCCCCAATATACTTATTACTAAAGAAATTAGGCAAGTTGTTCTCTCGTATACTACAAGGACACCAAGGGACCCAGCTCAAGAAATTATCTATGATATGACTATGCTAAATTTAATTTTTGAATTTAATACTCTTAGTTGAAATAATCTCAGATCTTTTTATTTCTTGAATATGGAAGGTCTTAAATAGTAATTACTTGTACAATCAGATCAAAATTCCATCTTGAAATCTGACATTGAAAATCCTATGGTGTTATCCTAAGTCCACCAAATATCCATACTCCATTTGTGCATACTTTATATTAGCCAACAATAAGGGTCTGATACCAGTATTGGCTGTTTTTTTCCTCTTGGGTCCCAATTAATTGTGGATGATTTATCCCTTGGGATATACATGTATAGACGATTGAAGGAAGACTTAGTAGAAACATGTTACAACCCCTCCCCCTATTATGCCCTAAATACGATGACCGAGAGGGACATAATCAAAATTTTGGATCCAAGATTAGCAAGTAACCAATAATGATCAATAAATTTCATTATTTGAAAAAGAGTTGGTAAAAAAGCAATCTCTCCTCAACAGAGTTGCATGGAATTTGTTGTTGCATAGAAATAAACTCTATGTAACTATAACCCTTCATTCATGATTTTAAGTTTCCTTTCTTCACAGTTCCATCTACCTGAAATTCCATCTTTCAAGTTAATAACAGTTTAACCTAAAATTCCTCCAAACAAAAGCACAATCAATATGTCTATATACCAATATGTGGGGAAAGAAAATATGCACAACTATGAGTAACAACATAATCAGTCGTATTTGCAATTTTCAAATAATCATAAAACATTATTATTTTTATTAACAGCTCAACCCTTTATCTCTATGGCATACCACCTTCTAGGGTCACCCATTTTTGTCATACTCACTCACGTGGAATATCTCTATAATATACCCACTCATTGGGGGTCATTTCCATCTACACCCACTCGTTGGGGGTGTTTACCATTCATACCCACTTGTTGGGGGTATTTACAATATCATACTCACTCGCTGGGAGTATTTAATATCCAACCCACTCATTATGGGTGCTTTCATGCATGCATGTAATCAGATATATTTCCACTGGCTTGAGCAAGTTCATTTTTCATTTATTGTGATACTCATAGGGGTTTTATATATTGTAGGAAGTAAATAAAAAACAAGCATTTAATTTTTGCAATACATTCTGGAAAATCCATGACAATCCCGAAGTCAATAAAGCGAGTAGTTTTAGCCATAACCATGTACCTTTTCAGAAGTTACTTAAATTCCAAGAAAATATGTGCAGTTGAGAATAAGCAAATAATCACCCTGGAAATATTGCATAACACCCAAGTATCACTATTTTGTTCATAAACTCATATTATGACTGACTTGGGGTCCAAGTTAAGGTTTTGGGGTCAAATTAGGGTTACATTAGGGTTTTGACATTCCAAACCTTAATGAACAAGTTTTAATACCTTTCATTTCAAGAAACCTTAATTTTTTCATCATTTGTATTTTTAACTCAAGAAAATCCTAATTCATCAACTTATAAATTATTAATCTCAATTTAGATCCAAGAGACTATTATTTATCCAAAAAGATCATTACTTGAACATTAAGATCAATTAAATACATTATGATCATCACGGCCTAGACAACAAGGTTTTTAAACACAAAACACATTAAAGTTAACAACTTTTAAGCACTTTTAGAATTAGAAGAAGATCTAGGACTTCAAACTATATTTAATGGATTCCTTGCATTTTTTGATCAATTTGATATATAGGTTTGCTATTTTTGCACAACTATAGAATTTACTAAAATTATTCTGACTCAAATTAGCCTATGGTTAAAATTTGAGGTCATTTCATCAATGTTTGAACCCCAAAATGATTAAAACAAGATTTGAATGTCATTTGACTATGGTTTGAGTTTAACTTAATTAATGTGACCCATTTTCCATAAAGTTCATTCGATTATATAGTCTCACACGTTACTCCTCCTTACACACACGGCATGTGATGGTTGGGGTGCTATGGTGTCGATCCAATGACCATGTTTTAATCAAACCCCTAATCCAACGGTCCAACATTCACCCCCTACCTCTAGAGGTTTCACATACTAAGGCTATTTCATAGTCATTCCATCACTAGTAATTTTCTCCATCATCAATGCACCTTCTCATGAAATCTCTTCACCAACAAATTTGTCTTCCTCTTTCGAACTAGACGATCCCTCATTCACCTTTTGTCTCGCCCTATATAGAAAATGCCCAATCTAGGGTTGTTTGAGATCTCAAACTTCGAGTTGCAGATGATGACATGGGTCAGATCATGCTTACTTTTATGGATCAAAAACCATCCTTAGATGGAGATGGTTACTCCTCCAACACTAATTTCACATCCTTTGATCCCTAACTCTATTTCCCACTTAATCGTATTTCTTTGTCAATGAAAATAAGGAGCACGCTACTCCGACCATCCCGGTCTAATGACGTGTGTGGTTAGTATCATCAACATCCTTTCTTTGCATTTGCGTTGGTAGTTAGCATTGATTTGTGTCTAGTCACTGTAACCTATAGCTCAGTTTGGTGACCCCACTGGTGACTCATCGTAGTGGACACCATGTGCCCCCTCGATGATGGAAATGAAATATTCGACTTCGCCTCGTTCTTTGGGTCATAATCAGGGTGTTTGATGGGGCATTTTTTAGCTTTTCAAAGGTTTCTTATTCTAGCTTGATCAACCTATTTCTGATGTGTCTCTAAGAAACCCATGAGGTTGAGTGATAGTACTGACCAAATAAACGATGCAATAGCTTCGCCAGTCCTTGTTGCTTTCTCTCATGATCTTAGCTCAACCTCTGTCAGCCTATTTTCGAGCTTCTTTTCCTTGGTTGTTGGTTCAGTTCCCTACTCTGTGGTTAGCCATGGAAGCAACCCTGGAGTTAGGTCTTCAGTTGATGCCAGTACCCCTATGATGGCTCTTTGGCTTGGTCAGATGATATGCACCTCACCGGTAACTCCGGCTTCATGAGAAGGACTTCCTTATTTGGATTCTGATCAGAGATAGTGCCTCCTATTAACATGCCGCACGCCATGGCTCAAGAACGAAGAAGCCAGGTCAAGATATGACCTTGGCACCCATACCAATCTAATTGGTAGATTTATTCTCAAGGGCATTTTTGGGTTTTGCACTATTGTTTCTAGCCTGCTAGTTGTGTGCATTACTTAGCCACCCGACCAAATTATATTTAGGCCACATAGGCTTTGACGGGTCCCGATGTTTGTTCCACAGATGATGTGTTTTGCCCACATGGTTTTTTACTTGTTTTATGATTATCATTTTTTGGAAATTCATAATAAAGCAAGTCCTTGTTAGAAAAATCTCAATAAATAGTCATTGGAAAGGATTTTTCTAGTAGAATCTGATTTTAGGGTTTTCAAGCTACGATTTTCCTTCCTGTTCTGGAATTTTATTAGAAACCATAATTTGACTCAGAAAACCCTAATATATGTGTATAAATTTTAATTAAGTTAAACTGGATGTGGAAACAACTTAGTTGGTAGAAAGAGATTTTCAGGACTCTAAAGTGAGGTATGTGTGCATGTGCAATCCCTATTTACGTATGTGTATTCTTACCCTTCAATTGGGAAATTTTATTATCCAACCCCAACATTCCATAATGAGGCATAGATTTATTCTTTTATCTTATTATTCCACTTTTGGCACATTTACTTCACTTAATTCTTGGGTCTTGAATCCCACCTTAAATATTTCATTTTTTAAAATTTTTCATAATATTCTTCCAGTATGATGATTTATTTGACTATTTAGCTAATGTAGGAGTACTTATGTACAACAACCCATAGTGGGGCATGTGTCATTTTTCCCAGGGGAATGTGTTTACTCTCCCCACTATTATATATATTTTAGGTGTTTGGGAATGTGTTACTCTTCGTAACCTATTGGTTGACATTAGGTAAGTTCCTCAGCAGTACTTTAGTTAATGTAGTCATAATATTAATCATGCATGCAACTATATTATTACTTATCATGGCAGAATTCTTATTTGGTACATGCCTCATACTCTTGACTCTCTTTATCGTAGTTGAATCATTACCTCTTATTAATTGTTGTTATTTATACCTTGTCCTTGTTCCCCAATTGACACATACCTTATTTCTTCTCTTGATGGGTGATCTGAATCACAAAGGCTTAGGATTAGAGTGTGCAGCAAGACCATGGAGGACCAGCCTATGGTTAGGATAAAGAGTACATTCCCTCAGCATGTACCTATCTCACTAAGTGATGCTTCGAGACAGATTTGATATAGTTTAGATTCTCGCTACTAGATCCCTATATTAGGATCTTCCATGTAAACCCCTATAGGGATATCTTGATGTACCTTTAATAAAAATTGAAAATAGTCATTACTTTTATTTCGCTTCTACACTTTGGTTGTTCTGAATACTATATTATGATTTGAAAATTTCACACCTATTCTAGCATATCATTTTAGTATGTTTGGAATGTATGTTTCATTCTTCAAATTTTTAGTAAGTAGGTGATATCTTCTCTTTAAATGTAGCCCCATATTGCAAATTAGTGCTGCACTATGGTCACCCCCAGGGGTTGACTTCCATCTCCAGTGCTTGGGATACCCAGGTGAGATCTCCTTTTCCTCCACCCTCCTCATCCGGACTCACAACACCTCTTCCAACCACCTCCAATGATCTATATTGGTTTCCCTACGGTTCGCTCCCTAGGTCAGGAGACAGCGTAGGCAGACCAGAGAGTGGTGCCTCCCTCCATTGCTTTGTGTAACCTTAGATAGGAGCATGATCCTACGAAACCTTGACAAGTTTTGTACAAATCCCTTTTGGGCTATATATAGATGTCAGATCTCAACAAAAGTTCTAATAACTTCCATGGAGTTCTAACTCTATAGGGAATTTGGCAAAGCACTGATCCCACATGAAAGCATGGAAAACTAGGTATAGACAAGTTTGTAGACTCCTCCCTGATTCAAAGGAAGTGATTTTGGGTCTATTTATGGTTTCAAGAGAAAGAGGGAGATCAGAGAGGCTATGCACAGCTGCAACATGCCTTACTATTTTGTCTAAAGGTTGACGAAGATCTTCAAACCATTGAACACTGATTAAGTAGTTACCAGGTCACACCACACATCAATGGATAAGGCTCTAGATTCCAAATTTAAAAGTGGCAAATCATATACACATTAGATAATCCCCTCACTTTAGGGAATACTATTAAATACATAACTCTTTCATCTTTTACCCAATTTCTCTCTAATTTTAAGGGAAATTTTTTAATGATTAAATCCCTATGTGGGGAATATTTGGCATGAAAATATATTTCTAAATCCCCCTTTTCTCTCTCTTCAAATAGGATTATAATTCATTTTTTTCAAGTAGGTCCTTCTACCTTCTCGAATTTTCATAGGCTACTAGGAACATCAATGGCTATGAAATTTGGAAGGCAACTCATCTAGATCTTTTATCTATTTAGTGAGATTTTACTGGAGTCACTTTTATAGTCAAAAATTGCTCATTTAGTAAATTTTTATTTTAATTATCCACACCACATAATCATTCCTATTTCTTCCAAATTCTAGAATTTTCTTGTTTTTGTTATTATCTTCAAGGATACCTAACTTCATATCGATATATTTTTGTTTATTCCCAAAACAATGTGTTTCCACTTATGTCTATAAATTACTCTTTTAATTATCTAAAACATTACATACTTTATTTTCTTTTGGAAACTTTCATTATATTCTATGTTTCAGTTGTCTAATAATTAATCAAGTGACCATCTTTATTTTAAAAAAACATTGGTGATTATATTCATGTCGTGACTGAGGATTGAACCTAACAGCACTTGGTAGCAAACCAAGGATCATACCACTGGAATGTCCCATCTTGGACAAGTCATCATTGTTTATTTATGTCTAAAAACCTTCATTTCTAGAAAATTCCACACAATTCAATATAAAAAAACAACTATCCATTGATCTTGGTATTACATTTATTAATGGATTTTCTTTCTTTCTTTTCCCCATACTTACCATTGGATTTTTGAAAGATAGTAAAATCCACAAAAGCCATTGAAAAAGAGAAATTTACAAATCAAATACGTACTTTTAAAACAAATCACACCAAGCTTTCTAATATATTTATAACAATTGATTGTTTTTATTCAAATAAATGTATAAATTAATGTAAAAAATATGGGTTATAACATCCTTTCCCTCTTATAAAAATTTTATCCTTGAATTTGACTTAGTCATCCAAAAGGTGGAAATGAGGAAATTATATCATATTTTAGTTATCCATTATTTTGTAAAGCCAATGACTTTTATTTATGCATGAATTCCTTCTATTTCTTTGATCTGTTCCACAAGGACCTATTTGCAAAGAAAATAGTCTTTTAACCTCTTCTTAGATCATGGGTTACACCCATGCCATGTGGTGGACAACCTTATTATAGTGTTAATTATAATTCAAGAATTTGTTTACCTAACCATGTACTATATTTATTCTTTCAAAACATTAGGGTCATAAAACCTTTCTTATATATCCTTAATATCTTCTAGAGATATGTAAAATTTCACACCTTATGACTGAGACAGTATTTGAATTCAGTTCAAGGTATCCACATCCTTAGTAGTCACATAATACCATCTCTTGATAATTAAGTTTTCATTTTATGATTTACCATTTAACTTGTGATTACCTTCTCACCTAGAATTCTAACCTATTTTTCATTTATTTCCATATAAGGGTGAGGTAACACCTCCAAGCCTTAAATATACCACTATCTTTTTTTAACTTAGGTATTCATCTTCGTGTATTATTTTTCTTTTAACATGTGTCTATTCAATCTCTCACACTCATAACAAGATGAAATGAACATTTGGTTGCATTCCAAATACAAAGTTCATCCCATTCCAAGAATAGAGATAGTGCATTCACACACTATTTCTGAATCCAAGTTTTGTTTATTTCACTCTTAACCATGACTCCATACTATGAATACCTTTAGTTCCATAATGCACTCTCATAGGATGTGATTTTTCTCAAAATGTTGACCCTATGCACAACTCCTTTTTAGATTCTTATTAACACATCATCATATGACTTCATATATTCTTTACTTTTACACCTCATGTTTCTTCATCCTTAGTCATGCCCTTAAGACCTCTAGGGGTATTGATACTTTCAGAGTGACTCTCCTTAACCCCTCAAGAGCCTTATGCATTTATGGAGTGTCTCATCCATTGTCCCCTTGGGCTTCATCCACTAACGTAGGTGGCCAATCGCTTGAGCCCATGAGCCTTATGTACACATGGATGGGTATCTCCTGACGTCACAATCTTATTAACCCAGTATGTGATCATCTCCTAACCTCATCAGTCTTAGTACCTTTAATCATCCCTTCCTGATCTCAAGGTTGACTTAGAGCCCTAGCCTCCCTATGGATTTTATTGAGATTTCATAACTCTTTTTTTTCATTATACATTTTGCTTGAGGTTTATTTAATAATATTCAAGCACATTATCTCCTTTAAAATTCATTAACCATAATTTCCTTTATCCCTTAGGGCAAACATAGTTTACTTTATGTCCCTTCATTGTTATGTTCTTTCATTGAACTCATGGTGACCTCCGTATTCAGGATTGGTCCCACACTATGATCACTTCCAAAGTGACTTTTCCTCATGTCACTTAGAGATTTCATACACGGACCCAAAGAATCGTACTTGAAATATGTTCTTTCATGTTTGATACACTTAATCTCTCAAATTTTAAGTGAAATTTACCTCAAATTTTAAACTAGTTTGTGAAATCACCCTTGTAGGGAAGATCCTATCCCAAGACAAGGTAGCACTAACACTTAATAAAACCAAGGTTCACAATAGAATGCATGAACCAAAATTTATATCACTACATGGGAAACTGTCTCTTTTTTGACACATTTCTCATTATATAATCCTTGCATTCAACACCTTATAGTTATATTATTATACCATGCAATCCACTACCCAAGAGTTGGTTCACTTATCATGAATTTTACTACCAAGTGTTTCGATATAATGAAACCACTATGTTATCTTTTATGTGTTTAGGACTTCTAAATGATCATTTCATCTTAATTGTATATTCCAAGCACTTTGTACCCACACAAAACTATTCATTCTACCTAGTAGGCCATAAGACATAATTCAATTGCCACTTGACTCTCATGTCGACCAATATTAATATTTTTCATGTGCATCATCTCATTTCACTCCCTCATATTAAGTGGAATTCTTTGTTAGAGGTTCATCTTGAGGTTAGCTTTTTATTTAACATTATCATATTTTTTGCATATGGCTACCCGATTATAGATATAAAACTTATTAAACCACCTCTAGGCCTTTCACCATGCCAATCCCATACATCACCTTTCTAGGTTAAATCAGTTTCATATGCTTATATGGTATTTTGGTGGTGCTAAACCAACATGTATGAGTGGCTTGTAAAACATATAGCACAAGTCTATATGAGGTTTCTCTTAACCCATTACTTGACGAAGGTTCCATGCTCAATCTCTTATGAGCCCACTCAACTTCATGGGCATTACATGGAATAGATCCATTTTTTCCCTCTTCAGTCTAGGGTTCTTGGGTCTATCCACATAGTATCGATCATCAATCTTGCATGATCTCAACCAAGATGTGATATGGTATTTTATTCTACGCATGAATTATTATTACCTCATTCTTTCTTTCTAATAAATAACCACTAGAGTCCCAATAAGCATCCACCAACCCAAGAATGAGGCTTTTCATCAAACTATCATCTCTCTCTTTTCTTTTGGGGGGGGTCTTGAGATTCTCCCTTAAATGGTAGGTACTCATATCATGGATACATATATATATAAGTAACCTAGCCTCTTTCACTATCTCTAGTATATGGTCCCTCCAAGGACGTCTAGGGTACAACAAGATTCAAGATATCATAAACATAGAAACTCAACTTATTTACTCAGGGGTAATCTAGTTTATGACATATCACATTGAATATTTCTCACAATTCCTCATATCTTGGAGTCTAGGTTTCTCACCTTATCCCTTGGGTCCCACATTCTTTGGATTTAACCCTATATCAAGTACCAACACTAGGGTTCCATTTTGTAGAAGATAATGAGTCTATTTCATATTCTCATCTTATCTTCACTTAGCCTATCTTATCTTAAGGAAGAATGCACACACTTTTATCTTAAAATATTACATCAAAACTTAAATGATAAAGTCAAATCCAATTGAGGAAATTATAGTGTATATATCTCATCATGTCAAACTTAGGTCATAACATCTAAACTTATACCACGTACTCTGTTAAAACTTTAGGCACATATTATGAAACCAATTATCTTCTAGAATGATGTCACCTACTTCCATTTTGGTAGCTAACACTTTCTAATTGTACATGTGTGGAAAACGTTTCCTGTTAGGGTGCCTAGAACAAGGAAGTTAGGCCTTCTAGTCACAACTTCACCTAATGACTTAGGGTTTATTCTTCCTCTTAGGTCTTTTCTTTACCTTGGGGTTTACCCATCCCAGGTTGGGACACCAACCCTACAAGTTGTACTCATATGTAACCATTACCCTTTTTATAATTATTATAATTTCTCAACCTATATTTTCCCATTCTTTGTCATATACCTACTTATAGTAGGTATCCATAATATCAATACTCACTCACTGGGGGTATTTTAATAGAATACCCACTCAATGGGGTAGCACACTTATTCTCTGTAGGTAATTGTCAAGAAATATATCGATGGATAAAGTAGCAGAATAAAACGTTTACTGATAAATTTCCCTTGAACCAATAGATCACATCAACAACTATATAATGGGAAGGATGGTTTAACAAGTTCACACCTAGTCCTAGAGAAAATCTAGTGACTATAACTTATTTCAGTAGTGCAACACTCCTCGTTGCACTGGGACTCATCTGTAGCAAATCTTGGTCTCCACCACAGACAATAGACTCGGATGTCTTCTGGACCAACTCCTTCCCAGATTTTGGGCTGACGTTGTCCTCCTGGAAATGGGAAACAACCATTCCCTTTTCTTGGAGTACTAGTCATTAACATGCTCTCTCACACCAACTTGCTTTCCAACAATTTTTCTCCCTTGGTGTCCCTCCCTTTACCGGGTAGGACTTGCATGGGTTCCCTTGGTTACCACAACCAGAGAAGACAACAATTGTCAGAGCAATTGATGTTCTAAGTTGTGTGTTTTGAGAAGCTCCCAATACTCCTCTATTTGTAGGATGGGTTAGGGTACGGGTTCCCAATCTGTGTAGGAGTAGAAGGATCCAGAATTTCTATGAATTAATTGCCCTACGATAGGTGAACCAGTTTATTCATTGTTGAACCAATTGGTCGGTTATTTGAGTTGATCGGTTCACACAGTGAACATGTCATTTCACATGTTTCCCAAGTGCAATTTGAATTTCCAATTCATTTCCAATTAATGTCCAACATTAATTCCTTGTACCAACCAATTGCACAAGTGAAACAATTAATTATTCACAAGAATCGGGAAAATCACCAAAATCTTTGATTGGCCTGACCAAGCCGATTGATTCACTAGGTGAATCGGTCATGTGACCAACCGTAATCCGATCAGTTGACCTAGTGAGCCAATCAGTTGGTGTCCTAACTCATGCAGAATTCAGCCAATTCAATTTCCAATCAACCTGACACTCCAACCAGTTAGTTCAACACTTCAACTTGATATTCTGAGTCCAGTCAGTTAATTGGTTATTTAATTGAATACCTAAACATCTTTAGTAATCAACTTAAACATCATTCATGACAAACTCCTATTCCAGGTGAGTTCATATGTGTGTGACCCTATAGGTCCCATATTACGTTGGCAATGAATGTCCATAAAATAATGATGACATCACAAGTAGAGAATAGTGCTTACTCACACATCATTGCTACCCATGGAAATAGAAAGTTGGAGAACAACTTCAACCTACAATCTGTGATATATTTTACAGTGATTTTATAATCCCCTCACTTTAGGGAATAATATTAAATGCATAACTCTCTCCTCTTTTACCCAATTTCTCTCAAATTTTAAGGGAAGGTTTTTAATGATTAAATCTCAATGTGGAAAAGATTTGGCATGGAAAATATATTTCTACATCCCCCTTTTCTATCTCTTTAAAAAGGATTATAATTAATTTATTTCAAGTAGGTACTTCTACCTTCTCGAATTCCATAGGCTACTAGCAACATATATGTTTATGAAATTAGGAAGGCAACTCGTTTAAGTCTTTCCCAACCTTATCTATTTTTTGAGATTTTACTGGAGTCACTTTTATGGTCAAAACTTGCTAATTTAGTAAATTCTTATTATAATTATCCACACCATATAATAATTCCTTTTACTACCAAATTCTAGAATTTTCTTGTTTTTGTTATTATTTTCAAGTATACCTAACTTCATATAGATATATTTATGTTTCATGCCGAAAATAATGTAATTCCACTTATGGCTAGAAAATTACTCTTTTAATTATCTAAAACATTACATACTTTATTTTGTTTTGGAAACTTGCATATTATTCAATGTTTCAGTTGTCCAATAAGTAATCAAGTCACCATCTTTATTTTTTAAAGAATTGGAGATTATATTCATGTCATCACCGAGGGTTGAACCTGAGACCTCTTGGTAACAAACCACGGATATTACCACTGGGATGTCCCATCTTAGACAAGTCATCATTGTTTATTTATATCTAAAAACCTTCATTTCTAGAAAATTCCACACAATTCAATATAAAAAAAACAACTATCCATTGTTCTTGGTAATACAAGTATTAATGGTTTTTCTTTCTTTCTTTTCCCAATACTTACAATTGGATTTGTGAAAGACAGTAAGATCCACAAAAGCCTTTGAAAAAGAGAAATTTACAAATCAAATCCGTATTTTTAAAACAAAGCACACCAAGCTTTCTAATATTTTAGTAACAATTGATTGTTTTTATCCAAATAAATGTTCAATTTATGTAAAAATATGGGTTATAACATCCTTTCCCTCTTATGAGAATTTTGTCCTTGAATTTGACTTAGTCATCCAAAAGGTAGATATGAGGCAATTATATCATATTTTAGTTATCCAACAATTTATAAAACCATCACCTTTTATTTATGCATGAATTCCTTCTATTTCTTTGACGTGTTCCATAAAGACCTATTTGCAAAGAAAATAGTATTTTGAACCTCTTCTTAGATCATGGGTTACACCCATGCCATATGGTGGACAACCTTATTATTGTGTTAATTATAATTCCAGAATTTGTTTACCAAACCATGTATTGTATTTATTCATTCAAAACTTTAGGGTCAGAAAACTTTTCTTATATATCCTTAATGTCTTCTAGAGATATGTAAAATTTCACACCTTATGACTGAAATGGTATTTGAATTGACTTCAAGGTATCCACATCCTTAGTAGTCACATAATATCATCTCTTGATAAATACATTTTCATTTTATGATTTCCCATTTAACTTGTGATTACCTTCTCACCTAGAATTCCAACCTAATTTTAATTTATTTTCATATAAGGGTGAGGTAACACCTCTAAGCCTTGAATATACCACTATCTTTTTTTAACTTAGGTATTCATCTTCGTGTATTATTTTTCGTTTAACATGTGTCTATCCAATCTCTCACACTCATAACAAGATGAAATGAACATTTGGTTGCATTCCAAATAAAACGTTCATCCCATTCCAAGATTAGAGAGAGTGCATTCACACACTATCTCTTAATCCAAGTTTTATTTGTGTCACTCTTAACCATGAATCCATACTATGAATACCTTTAGTTCCACAATGCACTCACATAGGATGTGATTTTTCTCAATATTTTAAGCCTAAGCACAAATCCTATTTAGATTCTCATTCACACATCATCATATGACTTCTTGTATTCTTTACTTTTACACCTCATGTTTCCTCATCCTTAGTCATGCCCTTAAGACCTCTAGGGGCATCAGTACTTTTAGAGTGATCTCTCCTTGACCCCTCAAGAGCCTTATGCATTTATGGAGTGTCTCATTCATTGTCCCCTTGGGCTTCAACAACTCATGAAGGCAGTCAATTGCTTGAGCCCATGGGCCTTAGGTACACATGGATGGATATCTCCTAACATCACGTTCTTATGAACCCAGTATGTGATCATATCCTAACCTCATTTGTCTTAGTACATTTAATCATCCCTTCCTGATCTCAAGGTTGACTTAGAGCCCTAGCCTCCCTATGGATTTTATTGAGATTTCATAACTCTTTTTTATTTCATTATAGCTTGAAGTTTATTTAATAATATTCAAGCTCATTATCTCCTTTAAAATTCTTTGACTAGAACTTCCTTCATCCCTAAGGGAACACATAATTTACTTTATGTCCCTTCATTGTTATGTCCCTTCATTGAACTCATTGCGACCTCCCTATTCAGGATTGGTCCCACACTATGATCACTTCCAAAGTGACTTTTCCTTGTGTCCCTTAGAGATTTCATACATGGACCCAAAGAATCATACTCAAAATATGTGCTTTCATGCTCCATACACTTAATCACTCACATTTTAAGTGACATTTACCTCAAATTTTAAACTAGTTTGTGAAATCACCCTTGTAGGGAAGATTATGTCCCAGGACAAGGTAGAACTAATACTTAATGAAACCAAGGTTCACAAAATAATGAATTAACCAAAATTTATATCACTACATGGGAATACGTCTCTTTTTTTGACACATTTCTCATTATATCATCCTTGCATTTATCACCTAATAGTTATATTATTATTACATGAAATCAACTACCCAAGAGTTGGTTCACTTATCATGAAATTTACTACCAAGTGTTTTGATATAATGAAACCTCTATGTTCTCTTTCATGTGTTTAGGATTTCTGAATGATCATTTCATCTTAATTTTATATTCCAAGCACTTTGTACCCACACAAAACTATTCATTCGACCTAGTAGGCCATAAGATATAATTTAATTCCCACTTGACTCTCATTTCACTCCCTCATATTAAGTGGCATTCTTTGTTAGAGGTTCATCTTAATCTTAGCTTTTTATTTAACATTATCATATTTTTTGCATATGGTTATCCTATTATAGATATAAAACTTATTAAACCACCTCTAGGCCTTTCACCATGCCATTGCAATACATCACATTTCTAGGTTAAATTACTTTCATATGCTTATATGGTATTGTGGTGGTACTAAACCAACATGTATGAGTGGCTTGTAAAACATCTAGCTTAAGTCTATATGAGGTTTCTTGTTACGACCCCACCTTCCGGTAACCCCCAATTAAGGGAGACCGAGAGGTCGAAGCCGCACACATAATTTCCGGATCAAAGGTTTGGCAATTAACCAAGAACAATTATTAAATTTTAACAGACTAAACTACAAAGCTGTAAGAAAATAAACTTTTGCATACCTTTTTGAAAGATTGGGTTTCTAAACCTCTATCCGCACTGGAACTAATCTAACTATTAACTCCTTGTTCTTTAATTCGTGAATTTACAATATGTCACTTTACTATTTGTCCTTTTGGGATTTCGTACCTAAATCACCGACAAACAAAACAGCGGTCAGCCGAAGTTGGTATGTGGGGGAAGACAATAATCGTGCAATTATTCTTAACAATGTATTGCAGCCAATTACCATTTAAGAAACAATTTTACATTTTAAATATAACTACGCGGTCCATGCATTCCCTATCCTCTGCATTGTCCCTACAGTGGACCTGGATGCTACTTTCCATATAGTAGATCCCCATTAAACCCCTCATGGTCCCATCTATAAGTTAACCAATTTCTAGGGTAGAGTCACATGGCACTACCCATAGGTAGCCCACTCCTTAACTCATGGTATGCTAAAGGGTCTCATGGCAATACACTTGGTAGCCCAATTTCTAACCCATGATAACCTAGACCTTACTCTAGGTTACCCCTTTTTAGCCTTTGCAAGCCATAGAGGTGAATTCAGATCTAAGCCAGTTATATATATATATTCATGGTGATAATCATAGGCACTTTTAAATTGCATTAAATAAAAGGCATCCAACAGTTATTTTCAAGCAACAGTTAAAAACCTCGAAAATCCTCGGAAAACTAACTCGGAATATTCATAAGCGTAACCACATACCTGTTACTGTAGTTTTAGAGATAGAAACAAATATGTAGGGAGTTCCAATCAATCAAGCAAAGATGAATAGAAATCCTAAAATAAAAGTACAAGTTTCCTTTTATTAATATTTATCCAATTTCATCATATTCCTTAGGGTTTCTATTCCATTTTTTAGGGTTTCCTTGGAGAATAGGGTTTTGCCTCCATTCTTAGTTATTAAGAACCCTAATTCATCAAATCTTCTTAAAACCTTTAAATTCTCTCATTTTAATATTCCTAACAGTCTTAGGATCATTATTTAGTAATTTACTTCCTTAATCCAAAATAATTATGGTTTTCCTTTTCTTTTACCCTAATTTAGGACTTCCATATATATTATCCTTTATTTATGGATTAAAACCCTAAATTAGGCAACATTGCATACAAAATGGATGAAAACTCTATATTACTAATCAATAGGTTAAAACTTATCAATTTAACCTATTAATCTTCAAAGATGCATCCTCTATATACAATTAGGGTTTCTAATTACTTTTTAATACATACTTCTACCAAATTAAGGTACTTTTGTAAAACGAAATAGAACCAGGTTCTCAAACTATTTTTATCAAGTTCCTTGTATTTTCCTACACAACTTTCATGTATAAAGTTTCTTCATATGAGATTCCTTGCGATCTCTATTAATTTTGCAAATAAAAGCTATTTTCTTGATTATTCGATGAGAGAGGGGATTTTACCGAATTTTCTCGAGCGTTAGATCGGTGCACCGCTAGTCCTGTTTTGGATCTAACGCTCTGTGTTAGTCATCTCCACTACATAGTTGTACGCCCCGCTGCTTGTTGCTGATCGTCGGATCTCACTTGAGTCCATAATGGATCTCGATCGAACACCTCGCGTCGATCAGCTCCACTAAGCGGGCTAACTCAGTGTGCTTCTCCTGAGATCGTTAGATCTCGTGCCGGCTCACCATGGTCCACAATCCTACGATTCTCTCTTGTCATCCTCCTCTCCTTCCTATCTTGAACTTGCAGTGGCACCGCGGCAGTCCTTTGTCGGAGCAAGGGCAATAGGGCAAGAGAGTGGGTGTGGTGACCTAGGGAGATGCCGCCAGGGTTTGCGAGGGTGAGAGCAACCACTCGAGGGTCTAGTTATAGGCTATGGGGGTCTCTCTTAGGATTTTTGATCCTGCCGCTAAAACAGCCTTCAGCCCAATTGGGCATTTCATGTATATGCAAGGAAAGCCAGCCAACCTTGGGTCGAGAAGATTCCTCTCCCTCTCTCGGTCTCATTGAAGAGGTTTCCAAGAGTGCACAAGCACTAGATCAATTGGAAAACAAAGGGGAAAGTTCCCCTACGACCGTGCTACAGTCCCAATTTTACTGGAACTTGATTATAGGTTGTGCCAGTTGGATCAAGATCCAACGGCCAGCAATACTCGTGGTCAGCCAAATAAGGAAAATGATTCCCTAAATTCCAAGATAAAACCATATTTAAGGAATTCTTGAAAAAGAAATAACTCCCAAATAGTAATTCCTTTTTAATTCAAATTTTAAGGGAATCATGTTTATGATTGTATCTCTCATCCAAAAAAAATTGACATCATTATCTCAAGAAAATGATTCCTTTTCTTCAGTTGCAAGATAACACCTAATTATTAATATTTTCCATATATTTTCTATTTCCTTTGCCATTATATTATTATCATGAGTTCCTTGAACCCCAAGGAACCTTAACATCTCGAAATTCTATTTTGAAAAATATTCCTTAGCCTTTTATTCTTCTTTATTTATTTTCGTATGTATTCCTTTATCCAATTGAAATCTTTTTTTCATTTCTTTTTATTTTTCTTTCAATTGGGCTCAATGGCCAATAAGGCCCATCAAGAGAGCATACAAGTCTATCATACACAAAATTCATTCAAATCAACTCATCAAATCAACCATTGATTTTATTTATCTTTTAAAAAGAGATTTTCAAATCTCATTACATGCTTTAAAAAATGGGGTTATAACATCCTCCCTGGATATGCTTTTTACATGTCTGTCTTCAACTCCCATGTGGCCTCATCCTCTCCATGGTGCTTCCAAAGAACCTTTACCATCTCTATATTATTATTTCTGAGATTTTTTACCTTGGTATCTAGAATCCGCAAAGGCAACCCAGGATAAGTTAGCTTTCCTTGAAGCTCAATGCGTTCAATGTTTAGCACATGGCTTGGATCTTGCACATTTCACTTCAGATTGGACATGCGAAACACATCATGCATCATACTATATTGAGGGGGTAACGCCAAATGATATGTGGCTTCACCAATCCATTCTAACACTACAAATGGACTCACGTATCGGGGACTCAACTTGCCTCTGTTATTAGCTATAGATCGATCGGTCAGATTTTCAGAAAAAACATGTTCTCCCATAGTGAAATGCACATCGGTCCTCTTCACATCAGCATACGACTTCTGTCAGTCCTGGGCTCTCTTTAGTCTTTTCCTGATCAAAGCGACTTTATCAGCATACACTTGGAGTTAATCTAACCTCAATAAGGTCCTTTCACCAACATTATCCCAGTGAAGTGGTGACCGACACGGCCTCCCATAAAGAGCTTAATATGGAGGCATCCTGATACTAGATTGGTAACTGTTGTTATAAGCAAACTGGGCTAAAGGTAGGTACTTCTCCCATGATCCACCCCAATCGAGCACACAAGCTCTCAACATATCTTCTTAGGTCTGGTTTGTCCTTTCTGACTGACCATCTGTCTGAGGGTGATAAGCGGTACTGAACTTTAACCTTGTACCAAGTTCCTCTTGAACCTGCTTCCACAACTTGGAAGAAAACTTTGGGTCTCTATCGGATATGATGGAACCCGGTACACCATGCAAACGCACTATCTCTCTGATATACAGCTCAGCTAAATCTGACACCTTGGCATTGGTCTTTAGGGCAAGGAAGTGCGCTGACTTGGTAAGGCGATCTATCACAACCCATATCGCATCATAACCTCTCTTGGTCCAGGGTAGACCCACCACGAAATCCATGGTGATCTGCTCCCATTTCCACTCTGGAATCTCTATAGATTGTAAAAGTCTCTCGGTTCGTTGGTGTTCAGCCTTCACCATTTGGCACGTAAGACAACTGGCAACATAAGATGCAATGTCTCTCTTCATTCCTGGCCACCAGAAAAACCTCTGCATGTCCTTAAACATCTTAGTAGTTCCTGGGTGTACCGTGTACTTAGAACCATGAGCCTCTTGTAGGATACGTTCCTTCAACTGTGAATCTTTAGGAACCCATATGTGATTCTCAAATCGGATTCCTCCGTCTATTCCCAAAGAAAGACGGGTATGAGGCTTCTTCATCAAGTCCTTTATCTTTCCAAGCTCTCCACTGGCCAATTGTGCTGCTACAATTTCACTCAACAATTCAGACTATATCTGGATGTTGGCCAACCAAACTCGATCATCTAGCGGTTGAGGAGACCATTCTACCAGCTCTTCTAAGCTCTTCTACTGTCTAGATAAAACAACTACACACCTGAGTTGTTTCCGACTCAAAGCATCGGCTACGAAGTTCGCCTTTCCTGGATGATAAGCGATGGTGAAGTTGTAATCCTTCATGTACTCCATCCATCGTCGTTGTCGTAGGTTTAAGTCTTTCTGTGTCAGAGGTATTTCAGGCTCTTATGGTCGGTGAGGTTCTCAAAGGTGGCACCATACAGGTAATGCTGCCAAATCTTTAATGCATGGATAATAGCAGCCAGCTCTAAGTCATGTGTCGGGTAATTCACCTCATTGGGATTGAGATGTTGAGAGTCATATGCAACCACATGTTGATTATGTTCCAACACACAGCCAAGTCACAGCTTTGATGCTTCGGTGAAAATCATGAAACCCTTGTTGCCTGATGGTAGAGTCAAAATGGGTGCAATGGTCATCTTCTCTTTTAACTCCTAGAAACAAGCCTCACAAACATCGGACCACACAAACTTCACATCTTTCTGAGTCAACATGGTCAAAGGTAAGGCAGTCTTTGAGAAATATGTGATGAAGCATCGATAGTATCCTGCTAACCCCAAGAAGCTTCGAATCTCGGAGGGATTCTATGGTGTTGGCCAACCGCAAACTACTGACACTTTATCCAGATCTACCGCGATCATTCCTCCTGAGATGATGTGTCTGAGGAACATGACTCGGTCTATCCAAAACTCACATCTAGAGAATTTCCCATAGAACTTCTGCTTTCTCAAGATATCAAAGACTTTACTTAGGTGGTCTCGGTGTTGATTTAAGTCATCTGAATAAACCAGTATGTCATCTATGAATACTATGATAAATGAGTCAAGGAAGGGTTGAAACACACTATTCATAAGGTTCATGAAAACACTGGGTGCATTGGACAACCCAAAAGGCATAACCACAAACTCAAAGTGGCCATATCGGGTTCAAAAGGCTGCTTTTGGAATGTCCTCACTCTTAACTCTCAAATGGTGGTAACCCGATCTCATGTCGATCTTGGAAAAGACATGAGATGATTTCAACTGGTAAAAAAAGTCATCTATTTAGGGTAAAGGGTATTTGTTCTTAATGGTAGCCTGGTTGATCATCTGGTAGTCTATGCACATTTAGAGTGAACCATCCTTTTTCTTTACAAAAAGAACCGATGCTCCCCATGGTGATGTGCTAGGGCGGATAAAACCCTTGTCTAACAATTCCCGTAGTTGTTTCTTTAACTCGATCAACTCAATAGGGGCCGTTCTATAAGGTGCTCATAAAATAGGCCTTGTACCCAGAGCTAGCTCTATGGAGAAATCTACCTCTCTCTTGAGAGGAATCCCAGGTAGATCATCTGGGAAAACATCTACATAGCTCCTAACTACCTCTATTTCTTCTAAGGGTTGCACCCTGGGTTCTGGCTCAGTAACTACTGCCAGGAAAGCTCGACACCCTTTACTCATCATCTGCTCTTCCTTCAAGGCTGACACATATAGGCTGGCGGTGGCATCCTTCCTACCCCTAATGATAAAAGTTGGGTGACCTGGTTTCTTAATGATAACTTTCTTCTCCCTATAGTCAATATTGGCCCTATAAGTATAAAGCCAATCCATACCAATAATCACATCAAAATCATTCTTGTCAAGAAGGATAAAGTCTGTAGGAAACTCATGATCCCGATATTTCACAGGTATCACCATAGTTTTCAAAAGGGAAGTAAAGATTTGACCACTTGGGGTTGTAACATCTAAGACATACCCTAAATCCTTGATGTCCAAACAAAGTATAGTTGTAAGATTTCTCGAAATGAAAGTATTAGTAGATCCAGAGTCAAACAAAGCTTTTACATTATGTCCCATGACTTCAAGCATGCCTACATTGTTTTTCATCATGCATTAGAACATTACATGCTTAATTTTAAAACATAAAAAAAAACTTTAAGGGTTATTACCCTCGATCAACCGATTAGCATTAACTTGAGCCTCCTCATTGTCAATGGAAAACACTCGATCTTGCCTTCTCTCTCCAGTAGGGGGGCTGTAGCTATAGGTGGGGCTTCCATAGGTGGAGTTGCTACTAGTGGGTCTGCCACTTGTCCTGGTCCTCTTGGATCTAGCAGAGGACAAAAAAATTGTAGGTGTCCTTCCTGGTGGCATCGAAAGCACGTCTTCTTCTTGTAGCGGCACTCATCGGCGTGCCCCTTTCCATAGGTGCGACAAGGAGGTCAGTTGTTCTCTTGACGGGGTTTCCCTTTTCCTCCATGTCTTCCCTTAGCTTGATGACGCCCTTGACCTTTCTTGTGGTTGTTGTTCTGGCCTTGGATTCCTTTAGTGAAACCCAAATACCCTTTGGGTGGAAACTGGGCAGGCATCACAGTCCTCTCCATGTCTAGAGTAGTGTTGTAGGCTTCGGCGAAGGTTTTAGGTTTGTTTGCCATCACATGGGGCTTGATGGTAGGGTGAAGACGCTATGTGAAGTGATCCACCCTTCTTTCCTCATCCATCTTGTACCCAAAATGCTTCAGGATTCGAAACTTGTGCCCAAAGTCTGCCACAGTGGAGTTTCCTTGGGTCATGTTGGTGACTCCCTTTCTTTTCCCTTCTTAGATGAAATAGGGATGAATCTGGAGGTGAAGATTGTCTTGAAGTCAGCCCATGCCATGGGTTCCTCAGTCAGATCTCGGCCTATGATATGGGTCTCCCACCATATTTTGGCTGCTCCTTCCAGGATGTGAGCAGCAAAGAGGACCTTCTTGCTCAGCTGTACCTCAAGCATGCGGAATCCATTCTCGACTGCATGCAGCCAATCTTCTGCCTTGTCGACTACCTCGGTCTAATCTTATCCCCAAAACTTCTCAATGTTCAGCTTGACGAAGTCTAGGATGGTGGCTCCCAATCGAGGATGAACAGGAAGCGGCTCGCCATTTTCACCTCTAGCTAAGTCTCAGAGGGAAAAGGCACTAATGGCCTCTGTCAGCTTCTTTTGTTATTCCATCCACAAGGCATCAGGGGTGTGGATCATCATGGTCGGTTCTGGACCACCAACTTGGTCCTCTTCCATCTGGTCTACCTCCTCGTACACATGTTGTTCCCCGTACCCTCGGTCCTCTTCTTGATTAAGATTACTGAAGGGTATCAGGTCAGGGGTAGGGACCTCATGAGTGGTCTCCTCATGTCTCTTCCTCTTCTTAGAGGATTCACCATCCCGGTTCCTCTTTCTCTTTTATGAAGACCCCTTTCCTTTGCGGGGAGGCCAACCACTCCTAGTTGGGTTCCCAATGCCCTCTGGAATAGAAACAGTTTTTGTACGATCCATCTACATAAGAAAAATGAACAGACTTTTAGTTTACATTTAAACTATTTATATTTATGTCAGTGACGTCTCATTACGTATCTTTTATTAATTTGATGGAGGATCCTTAAATCCTTAACTTACATGCCCATACCACATGAGGGTGTAGAAGAGAGAGAAAAACCCTAACTCTTAAATTCCTTAATAAAATGTGTGATGAGAAGGGATGAATAAGATAAGAAAGTCCTAAAGGTATCTTATTTCGTGGTCCATGATCCTATGATTCTCACTTTTCATTCTCCTCTCCTTACTATCTTGAACTCACGGCGGCGCTGCAATGGTCCTTTGTCGGATCAAGGGCAATAGGGCAAGAGAGAGGGTGCAGTGACCTAGGGAGCTGCAACCAGGGTTTGTGAGGGTGAGAGCAACCACTTGAGGGTCTATTTGTAGGCTATGGGGTCTCTCTTAGGGTTTTCAATCCCGCCACTAAAATTACCTTTAGCCCAATTGGTCATTTTGTGTATACACAAGGAAAGCCAGGCAAACTTGGGTCGAGAAGATTCCTCTCCCTCTCTCGGTCTCATTGAAGAGGTTTCCAAGAGTGCACAAGCACTGGATCAATCAGAAAACAAAGGGGAATGTTCCCCTGCGACCATGCTACAGTCCCAGTTCTACTGGAACTTGATGATAGGAAGTGTTGGTTGGATCAAGATCCAACATTTAGCAATACTTACGCTCAGCCAAATAAGGAAAATGATTTCCTAAATTTCAAGATAAAACCATATTTGAGGAATTCTTGAAAAAGCAATAACTCCCAAATCGTAATTCCTTTTTAATTCAAATTTTAAGGAAATCTTTTTTATTCTTTTATCTCTCATCCAGAAAAAATTGAGATCATTATCTCAAGAAAACTATTCCTTTTATTCAGTTGCATGATAACACCTAATTATTCATATTTTCCATATATTTTCTATTTCCTTTGTCATTATATTATTATCATGAGTTCCTTAAACCCCAAGGAACCTTAACATCTCGAAATTCTATTTTGGAAAATATTCCTTAGCCTTTTATTTTTATTTATTTATTTTCTTATGTATTCCTTTATCCAATTGAATTCTTTTTTTTCATTTCTTTTTCTTTTTCTTTCAATTGGGCTCAATGGCCAATAAGGCCCATCAAGAAAGCATACAAGGCTATCATACACAAAATTCATTCAAATCAACCATTGATTTTATTTATCTTTTAAAAAGAGATTTACAAATATCATTACATTCTTTAGAAAATGGGGTTATAACATTTCTCTTAACCCATTACCAGAGGAAGGTACCATGCTCAATCTCTTATGAGCCAACTCAACTTCATGGGTATTACATGGACTATATCCATTTTTCCTCTTCAGTCTAGGGTTCTTGGGTCTATCCCCATAGTATCGATCATCAATCTTGCATGATCCGAACCAAGATGTGATATGGCATTTTATTCTACTCATGAATTATTATTACATCATTCTCTCTTTCTCATTAACAACCACTAGAGTCCCAACAAGGATCCACCAACCCAAGCATGAGGCTTTTCATCATACTATCATCTTTATTTTTTTTTGCGGGGTGGGTGGTCTTGAGATTCTCCCTTAAATGGTAGGTACTCATATCATGGACGCATATATGTAAGTAGCCTAGCCTCTTTCACTATCTCTAGGATATGGTCCCTCCAAGGACATCTAGGGTACAAAAAGATTCTAGATATCATAAACATAAAAACTCAACTCATTTACTTAGGGGTAATCTAGTTTAGGACATATCACATTGAGTATTTCTGATAATTCCTCATATCTTGGAGTCCAGGTTTCTAACCTTCTCCCTTGGGTTCCACATTCTCTGGAGTTAACACAATATCTGGTACGAAACTAGGGTCCCATTTTTGAGATGATATTGAGTCTGTTTCATATTCTCATCTTATCTTCACTTAGCCTATCTTGTCTTGGGGAAGAATACACACACTTTTATCATAAAATCTTACGTCAAAACTTCAATACTAAAGTCAAATCCAATTGACGCAATTATAATGTATATATCTCATCATGTAAAACTCAGGGCATAACATCTAAACTTATACCACATACTCTATTAAGTCTTTAGGCACCTATTATGAAACCAATTATCTTCTAGCATGATGTCACCTACTTCCATTTTGGTATCTGACACTTTCTACTTGTACATGTGAGGAACAAGTTTCCTATTAGGGTGCCTAAGACAAGGAAGTTAGGCCTTCTAGTCACAACTTAACCTCATAATTTAGGGTTTATTCTTCCTCTTAGGTGTTTTCTTTACGCTGGGTTGACCCATCCCAGGTGGGACACCAACCCTACAAGTTGTACACATATGTAACCGTACACCCTTTTTTATAATTATTATAATTTCTCAACCTATATTTACCCATTCTTTGTCGTATACCCACTTACTACAGGTATCCATAATGTGAATACTCACTCGTTGGGGGTATTTTATTAGAATACCCACTCGTTGGGGTAGCACACTTATTCTTTGTAGGTAATTTCCAGGACATATGGTGACAGATAAGGCAGTGGAACAAAAGGTTTACTATCATATTTCCCTTGAACCAAGAGATCGCGTCAACAACTATATAATGGGAAGGATGGTTTAACAAGTTCATACTTAGTCTTAGAGAAAATCTAATTACTATAACTTATTGCAGTAGTGCAACACTCCTTGTTGCACTGGGATTCATCTGCAGAAACTCTTGGTCTCCACCACAGACAATAAACAACAGACTCGGATGGATTCTGCACCAAATCCTACACGGACCACCAGGAACTCTTTTCCTTTTTGTAGAAAGGACAAGAAGGAGCCATTCCCTTTTGTTGGTGTACTAGTCATCAACATGCTCTCTCACACCAACTTGCTTTCTAACAATTGTCCTCCCTTTGTGTCCCTCACTTTATCAGGTAGGACTTGCATGGGTTCCCTTGGTTACCACAACCAGAGAAGACAACAATTGTCAGAGCAATTGATGTTCTAAGTTGTGTGTTCTGAGAAGCTCCCAATACCCCTCTATTTATAGGATGGGTTAGGGTATGGGTTCCCAATCTATGTAGGAGTAGAAGGATCTAGAATTTCCATAAATTAATCACCCTATGACAGGTGAATCAATTGGTTCACTGGTGAACTGATTGGTTGGCTATTTGAGTAAATCGGTTCACACAATGAACCGGTCATTTCACATGTTTCCCAATTGCAATTTGAATTTCCAATTCGTTTCCAATTAATGTCCAACATTAATTCCTTGTACCAACTGATTACACAAGTGAAACAATCAACTATTCTCATGAATCGACAAAATCACCAAAATCTTTGATTGGCCTGACCGAGCTGATTGATGCACTAGGTGAACCGGTCGTATGACCAACCGTAAGTCGATCAGTTCACCCAGTGAGCCAATCAGTTGGTGTCCTAACTCATGCAGAATTTAGCCAATTCAATTTCCAATCAACCTGACACTCCAACCAGTTAGTTCAACAATTCAAGATGATGTTTAGAGTCCAATCAGTTAACTGGGTATTTAATTGAATACCTAAACATCTTTAGTAATCAACTTAAACATCATTCATGATAAACTCCCATTCTAGGTGAGTTCATACGTGTGTGACCCTATAGGTCCCATATTACATTGGCAGTGAATGTCCATAACAAATTTATGACATCACAGGTAGAGAATATGGCTTACTCACACATCATTGCTACCCATGAAAATAGAAATTTGGAGAACAATTCAACCTACAATATGTGATAGATTTTACAATGATTGTATATTTCCTTTGTCTCTGATATCCGAATCAAACTCAAGGCATGGAATCATCACTCTTTCAATGTTCAATCCATGTTCCTTGAATTAGAGAAGACTTTCTGAGATATATGTGACCCTAATATCATGTATTGATTCACATGTGAATTTGCATGCTTTTCTCAGTTTCACTTATCAAGTGGCTAGGATATCAAACTCCATTAGTAGGGACAAATCTCATCTATGTCACTCATAGTCATCCCCATGTGTCGTACTACATCCAATCATCACCTTATGGAAATCCTTATTCAAGATCATGTTGGATGATGTCAAAACATATCAAACGACATGTGATTAGTGTAGTGACTTCAAGTCTAAGAATCATAATAACCATATTTACTATTAGAGGTGACTATGACCACCAATTATGATTTGCATGTGTCACTCTCAAGGTGGGTCTATTCGATACACTGTTTTCTAAGAAGTATCTATGTGCTTGGTTTGATATCACTCATCATGACTGATGAGATTTTTTCAATAACCAACCCACATTCTAGTTTTAAATGTTATTTTTGTATAATTGCTTTCTACAATGACATCTGACCAGGGATATAATAAGAGTGTACATACTCTTAAGATCAATATGATTTCATTGTTCAAGTCACGCACTTGAAGAAATACATCATTGAGTGATTTTGTTTTTTAGACACTCGTTATGTTTCCTCATTATCTTATAACTGAGTGAAATAGGATGAATTGGAAGCTTGCCTTTATGATTATTGACCAAATCACTTATATAATATGCCTTCACAATCATCATATGATTGACTCTCTAGGTATACATACCAACAGACTCCCACTTGCACATATAACCAATCACCCACAGATCTTATCCTTAGTGAAATAAACATGTCCATCATGTTTCCATTATGCAACTGCTAATCCAGAGGGTTAGCAACATTTTGCCATAGTTGGTATATTGCATGTTTCACATCTCTTCATTGTATGATATGTCATATGAGATGGAATTGTCGTAACATGCTATCTGATATTCCTTGCATAACAAGTATCTCCATTGTTTTCATAGTGTTTCTACTATGTCATCAATAGTTGGGACACCCTTAAGTTCATCATATGAACTTATAGATTCATACAGTATCCACTATTGTGTTTTTAACACAAGGACACTCATCTTATATAATAGAATTTAAACCATGGTATGTTAGTTTAGAACTCTTCCAACTAATAACTCTTCTCTAAGATTAAACACACACTTTTATATTGCAATCCATTTTTCTGTCATTTTGGAAGATTGCAGCAATGTAACCCTTTACATGCAACGCTTCCTAGTTAGCATATTGTAGCAACAAATCCTTTAGTGCTTCTCAAGTACTATTGGATCTTATTAATGGCACTCTAGTGACCTTCATTGGTTATGACTAATATCTTCTTGTGTTGTCCAATACATATAGGATCATGGGTTGAGTACATTGTATTGCTGATAGATCCAAATGTGAAAGCATTTGGCATCTCTTCCATTCTCTATAATAATTGAGACATTGGAATCTTGGGAAACTATTGCCATCTTTATGGAGAGATCCTCATTGAATCCTTCATGTTGAATTCTTTCAGCATTTTGCCAATGTATGTGCTCATATTTAGGTTAAGAAAATTTTCAGTTCCTATCTTTATAGATCTTAATTCTTATCACATAGGACGTTTCACCTAATCCTTCATTTTGAAGGTGATTTCCATGCCATGTTTCAATACTTAGTATTGAAATACCATTCCTTGTCACATGTACAATGCTTATATATATCTATCTGCTCCCACAAAATATTTGTAATAACAAATTTCACCTTTTACTTGACTCAAGTCAAACTCTTTGACTATCTTGTCAAATCAAAGACTTCATTCCTGAGATGCTTGTTTCAATCTCTAGATTGAACATTGTAACTTATATACTTTCTATTCATTAATGGAGTTATAAACCTTCAGGCCGTGTTACATACACATCCTCTTATTTATTCTTTCTAGGGAATGTGTTTTTAATCTCCAAATGCCAAATCATATAGTCTCAATAACCTGCAATAAAAAGCATTTAAAAATGTAAAGGTATTTCCTCATGTGTAACATTGAACTAGATGAAAACTTTTTAACCAATCTAACCTTTCATGTCATCCATGTTGATCTTCTTCTTGAATACTCAACGACACCTTTTGGGTTTTACCCCATTAGGTAGTACCACCAAGGTCATACCTTATTGGATATTCCATTCTGGATATAATGGCCTCTAGCCACTACTCAAACTCTGGTCCCTCAATGGTTCTTAGTTGATTGTCAGATCATCATCTTATGATCAACTAACAACTTATCTGAGTGATAAGATTCATAATCCTTTAATATTAGATGTGTTCTTTAGAACTTATGAGTTTTGTGTTACAGAAAAAACTTTGAGATTCCACAACAGTTTGTGATTTTCCATGTTATCATTGTACTCTTTTAGGTTGAAATGTTTTCTTGTTGATTTCGAATTTATTGAGTTCTACTTTACTCCCATTGATTCTTTTCGAATTCATCTATCCCATCAACAAACACCTTTCTTGTTTGATAGAAACAATTAGTATTCAACAAACATTTTGATCTTTAGGACATATCAAGACATTCCCATAACATATCTCATATGTTGTCTATTAAACCCTTTAAGGCGGTACATTGTTTTAGCATTTAGCATATTCCTTTAAGAAGTTTAGAAGATTAGATTAAATAATAATCTCATCATGATACATCATGTTGTAATTCCTTCTTTCTGACACATCATCATGTTTTACTTAATACATATCATGTTGTAATTCCTTCTTTCAAGGAGACTACATGTTTGAAATACACAAACCTCCTTGAACACTTCAAAAGACTTGTATTTTACTTAATACATATCACTACACTATCAGTAAATGTAATGAGGTACTTTAAGCTATCTGTAGCATTCATTCCAAAGCTCTTTGAACATCAAAATGTACATGTCCTTATAGAATTTTTATTCTCCCACTACACCTAGTGAGAGGTGGTTATCATATTGCTCATATATAAGACTTGCATGTCTCTTATTGGTTTAATAACCAAAAGGAGTCTGGATAAACATTAGTATGTATTTCTAGAGATGCTTTTCTCATATATGCCCTCTATAAGTCTTTTCTATAGATACTTAATGTTTGAGTTATAAATTGTAATCTATTAGGTATTAACATAGTAAACATTCATCCTTTTGATCCATGATCATAAGACATTTATGACATTGTCATACAAGATTGATGGAGCTTCCACTTGCGTGGAGTTGCATGCACCACTAAAAATCCTAAAGATAGTGAATCTTTAGGTTTAGCCTTACTTATACTAGATTAAAACTCCACCCACGTATGCTAGGATACATGGAAGTCTTATCGTAGTATAGTTAAGGGTCGAATCCATAGGACAACGGTCTTGTTAAGATCAACAACATGGAAAATGTTAGAATTTCATTTAACTCCTAAACAGTTGGTATTTAGATCAAAGAGTTGGTTTGTTTGTTTAAGCTAAGTGAAAGTAAAGTAAAAGCGAGAAAGTAAATTTTAAGGTTGTAAACAATGTTAAGAAACCACTAGGATGTGATCGGCTTTCACCACCACTACACATGGATCAAAACATACATCACAAAAACTTCGCTTGCAAAGAAAAAAGTCTAAACAATTAGTATCCTTGGAGGTTTAGTTTCCTTTCAGATAACTAACTACGAGGAGAGAGGAAGTGTTGCACTGCCAGCCATCCCCAGATGAATGGTCACTTACTTTGCATCACTTCCCTCACAAAGTGTGTTCCTCGACCTGTCAAGGTTGTACTTTCATACGTCAATTGATTCCATTTCATTGTATGAAAGTACAACAATGGAGGTGAGTTTACTCCACTTCTTGAGAAACACTCCTAGATACCGAACCAAACGTGTGGTGACTGCACACAATCTGGAACCAACAAATAGTCGATTTTCGAATCTAGAAGTACAAACATAGACAATTTTCACTAAAAGATAAAAGATAACACAAGTTGATGATCGAGCAACTAGCATTCATTAAACGATTGATGTTGAACTGGAAAGATAGTGTTTTTCTATTGCAAACTCAAGAATTACAATGCATGAAATGAAAACATGGGTAGCGGGGCTACTCCCCACACCCTAGTGTATAAGACTACTCACTCATGGCAAGGACAAAGAAGGAGGCGAGAAGAGTGAGAGAGAATGTCATCTCCACAAACGAGGGAGGAAGGTCGACCCCTTGGAGAGATAGAGCAATGATCTTCACACTTCGTAGGTTGCTTGATGATGAATCCTCCTCTTCCCACCTTCTTTGGTGATGAGAGAGAAAGTAGCTTCTGGATGGAGTATGGATCTTAGACTGGCAGCCTCGGGGTAGTGAATGAAGAATGGAATAGCTCTGGAACAACAAAGGCAGCCTTTAGACATCTAAAACTTGATGTATTTGTGAGGACCTCTCGGGTCTTATTTATAGGCTTTGAGTGAAACTCAAACGGTTTGGGATATTTGGGCCCAAACGGTCATTAAGACCATTTGGGCTCTCTCGGTTTGGAGACTGTTTGCCTTTATTCAGTCTTAGGATCGTGTAACTTTACACGGTCTTGGGATAGTTTGGCCTTACACGGTCTTGGGACCGTTTGTCTTTACACGGTCTTGGGACCGTTTGGCCTTACACGGTCTTGGGACCGTTTGTCTTTACACGATCTTGGGACCGTTTGTCCTTCATTCGGTCTTGGAACCATTTGGTGTCCATTCGGCCTTGGGACCGTTTGGTTTCCATTCGGTCTTGGGACCATCTGGTGTCCATTCGGTCTTGGGACCATTTGGAGATTTTGTAGATTTTTTTGCATTTTTCTATAAGAAATATAAGGGGAAAAGTTAGTCTGATTATATATTTATAATAGAGTGGAAAATTAAAGACTGTGTCTAATTTATTTAAGAAAGAGTATGGAAAACTAAGGAAAACTAGTAAGATAACATCGCAAAATGGGAGGTTATCACCCTCCCTAACTTAGAGTCTAGCTTGTCCTCAAGCTAGATAGAGCTAAGGCATGTAGTGGCAAGGTGATTTTATTTAGTGAAGATTTCCATATTCTTGCTCCAACTCTAAACTAGAGATCTCTTGGAGTTTTATTGGGCTTCTTCTTGCACTGACACTTTCAGGTATTGGGAGTTGTGTGGATCTCAGATTGCTTCCTTATCGCGTAGGTCGCATTGGGACCACCTTTTCCTTGATCACATTTCTGTGCATGTTTTCAACTCCAATCAGTTTTGTACTTCTTTGAAGAAAAACTAATGGAAACTAAAACAGGTATGAGGGTTGGATGAAGGATGATGTGTAACTCCCCCTTTTTGTGGGGGGGAGGGTTTATCTAAACTTTTAGGATCTCACTACTGGGCGCGACACATCTGCCTTTGTGAGGGCAGCTAAATGTACCGATCGACCAAGTCCTTTATCAGTTTTTTTTCGATATTCAAAGACCTTAGGATCTCATTACCGTGCACGACACATCTGCCTTTATGAGGGCAGTTGAATGTACCGCCCGGGTGAGTCCTTTATTAGTTCTTCATATAGTTCCTTAAGCGTGGCACAACTCTCATGTTTTTATTCAACACTCTGGATTTTATTCTTATACTCACAGGCTTAGGAGTTGAAAAAAAAGGGATTTTATTTGGGCTGCCAGGCCTCTTTTGAAAAGAAGAAAACTTTCTCGGAGTCTCCTATCGTGCACTTATTTCAATTTCATACTTGGTGGTCCACTTGCGAGGTTCCTTGATTTGGATTTTATCTGGTTCCCTCCCATCTTTGGAAGAGTTGTGTCTGGATTTGGCCATGATGTTAACTTGTAGAGAGTCTGGAGCAGAGCTGAAGCAAAAACATGGAAATCAGGTGTGAAAGAAATTTATTGATTCACCATTATATGCCTAAGTGCTTTTTCTATTGTTGTTGTTTGAGGATTGCTTTGATTCTAAATTTAGCTGGGGGTGACTTTTTCCAAGAATGATGTTATACTTATGTACAAGAATTATTCAAAGAAATTACTGAAAAAGTCTAAAAAGTGAAAGGAAAAATAGGATCAGTTCATAGAAAAGTAGAAGTGAGTAAAAAAGGGTAGAGGGAGAAAGGTTGAAAAATGATACCTCGCCCTTGTCCTGTGTAACCCCCCCTAACTTATCACTCACTCCGTCATCAGAGTGTCAAACTGATAGGTTGAGAGTTACATAGATAAGGGCATTAGGCTTCTTGTAGTCTGTTGTTAGCTCTGAGCATTCGGAGAAGATTAGCTGTGAACTTTCCACGTAGAGCGTGGTAGTCCACGTCTGTCATGTCCTCTACTGATCTTCCAAGAATAGCGATGGTGTACATCCAGTAGAGGACGTGGAAGCCACAATTGTTTGACTCTCAGAGCTGCTGGGGACATGTGTGGCAGAAGGCTGGGTGATGAAAGTGTTCTTTATCATACGCCCTTGTGTGCTTTCTTAAGAGATCGTGTAGCTTGTCAGCACACTCCATAGCCAATTCCTCTGTGGGCGTGTTAGCCGTCATAGAATACTCCCTCTTGTTTGCATCAAACTGGCTATCAGAACTGTTGTAGATGATAGTTGTTCCATCGTGAAGGTTTGTTTCCAGAAGCATCCAGTTCTCTGAGTGAAGGAAAGGAAGCATAATGAACTTTGGAGTCGTATGTTAGAGGAAAGAGATGAGTGCCTCAGTTGTTCCGAAGTTCTTTAGCTTTAGGAGATCATCCTTCATATATGTTGATGCCATATAGATCGTAGGGTGATTCCGTCTGAGGAGATATTGATAGGCGGTCATCAAACTCACGGATAGAGACCCTTTTAATTGTATAGTTTCACGTAGTGTATCTGCCATAACCAAAATATCTCCAGCTAGACAAATGAGATCATCTTTCTCGGCATAAAGCCTGGACATGATGAGCCAAAGTTCATTGTCGGAAAGACTTTTGCAAGCTGCAAGGTCAAAATTGGGAAACGTTGGTTCAATGGCAGATAGCGGGACAATTGTGGGATATGATCTTTTGATAGGGACCCCTATTAATAAATCGGTGTCCCCTTTATCTTTCGCCATATCAAAGGTGTAAGGGTCCCATAGACTTTTTGTGGGGACCATGGTGGGTTGTTGTCTCTCCAAGTCCTGTAATGTTTGCTGGAACGGCTATTTCTGTGGACGTTGGATAGCCGAGTAGAGGTAGTGAGGGACGTTGTCTGTTGCCATAGTCGGGTCCTTGAAGAACCTTCTGTCACATATGAGTTCCATGGCATAACGCCCTTGTAGAGAGTGAAGGTTTTATGCGGCCAGCTCGGTGAAAGGGATTTGTTGATTAAGCTCTTGAATGTGGCGTATAGTGTAGAAAGAGCAATCCCCGGATCCTTCTTGCGTTTGGACTTGTGGGTTTATGATTGAAAACCATCCCTGGTTCCAACCTTGTTGGAGTGATGGTTTTGCATCCCAAATTAGTTTTAGAAGCCGGAAAGGGATGCATCTCGCCTCCCCGGCTCCTAATCCAGCAAAATTGATGATTCCAGCTTTAAGCTCACTGGCGTAGAAATTGTACACTTTGGCATCACTAGCCTCAATGTCAACGATCATGAGCAGCCAGTGGCCAGAAACTTAGAAGGGTACTGTGATATATCGTACCTTCCATTCGATCCCCCGACTCATCTACTCGATAGTCTTGTTGTGTAAATCTTTGTACAGTAGACTTAGGGCCAAAGCAGGTGAACGTTGAGAACTGGTTGTGGCCTTTTGGAGCTTTTGTATGTTTCGATAGCATTGGCAAGTAGGAAATGAAAGATTGCCATCTTCACCTTTGATTGTGGCCGAAGGATGATGCGGAAATCTTCATGTGTCATCTTGCGCTTAGTCTTTATATTTTTGTAGATGATATCCCCCCCTCTTTGGCATCATCTACGATAGTGTTTAAGATGAAGATATCCTGGACATCTAGGGTAGAGATGGCCGCCATGTCAAGATCGTGCATCTTCTTAGGGAGAGGTGGCGGCGGGGGGAGTTCTTGTGGCTGGGTAAAAGAAGTCTGCTCTAGGTCATCCATATAGTGTTGTAGAACTTCATCTTTGTCTGATTCAGAATCAGAGTCGAGTTCATCATCTGTTTCTAGACTCACTATGTCTGACTCTTGTTGCTCTGGCGGTAAGGGCATCGAATGTTCTGGTGTGAAGTAATGATGAGCTGTTGATGTTGGTGTGCTGATGTTGGTTCCTAGGATGCATTGCTAGAACTCAGCAAAGGTTGTTTATTTGGCGGTTTCCCCCATAGATCCCATAGCAAAATAGTTAAGGAATTGATCCCCATATGACATGTTAATATTGTCATTGTGATCGGTGGATTTGGGATCTTTTCCACCTTCTTGGTGGTCTTTGTCTGCCGCCTTCTTTGAAGGTTCTGTTCCTCATTTGGTTCCCTCCCCAGCATGCCCTGGGTCATCAAGTTTGTCATCTGAGGAAGAGGTATCATTATTGGAGTCAACGGAGGAGTCAAAATATTCTTCTTCATCTTTGTCTTCTTCTTGTTCGTCGTTAGCCGCATTATCTTTTATTTATTTTGGTGTTGTTTTCTTGCACTGCCGGTGAAGTGCTTGTAATTCATCAAGAGCCACTTGCACATGCTCATGTGTCTCAAGCAGTTCGTCGTGGGTTTCCTTAAGATCGGAGTATCGTGCCTCGGCAAAGAGGAGTCATGCATAAAGGTCTGTAACTAAGGCTTGTAGGTGATTGATTTTATTGTTTGACGACTCCTCTTGGTGGCTATTGAGTTGTGCAAGGATGTTAGTGATGTCGTCCAAGCGCGTGCTGAAAGCAGTTTTCTGCTGCTTAATCTCGCGAAGGGTCTCTGGCAGGGGTTGAGTCTGTGTAGAGATCCTTTCGACTTGTTGAGCCAACGTTGCTTGCTGGCTTTTCACCTCAAGCACCAACTTTGGCAAATGTTGTAGGCAGTTTTCGATGTGTTTGACTTGTGTAGCTGCTACTTCCTGTCGTTGGTTGATGCTTGATAGGATGCCAGGTAAGGCACGGTTCTGCTCGTCAATCTTGGCGACCTATTTAGAGAGATCTTGCACACAAGAAAAAATAGATTGCATTATGTTAGAAGGGTTGGTGAGGAGGTTTCAGAAGGCGTCAAATTGACGTCTGAATTCCTCACCGACGTTTGTAAAAGGGACCCCAGAAAAGGATGGGTGGGATGGCTGGGGTCGGGGTGGAAGGGTGGTAGTTTCGTGCGAAAGAGACACGGAAGATGGTCCTGCGAACTGCGTGGTGACTGTAGATGGAGTCACCAGCAGTGTCGCGGTGGTGGTGGATGTGAGGGGTGGGGACATCGATGGGAATCTGGGTGAGGTGGAGGCAAACGTGGTGAAAGTGAGATCGGGCATTGATGTGAATGGAATGCCTGATGAGAAGGGGAATGAAGCGGAGGATGCGGGTGGAGGTTCGAATGTAGGGAAAGGATTTGTTGGTGGAATTATTGTGGAGACTGGTGGGAGGGTGGTGGATCGGGGAATGGTGGAGGATGGGAGTGTAGTGGGGGTGGTGGTAGAGGTAAGCTCAACATTTAGACTCTTGATGAAAGAGTCTAATGATGAGGTGGTGATGTGTTCTTCAGGAAGAGGAGGTTTTACTTCTAGATTCGGTCGAGATGTCGGCGTCCCCGACAGTTGTTGTGCTTGCAAACACCCTTTTGATGTCGTTTCACAGGTATTTTTGTTATTCTTGCAGCCAAGGCGATGATGTTGTGCTCTGTTAGTCCCTCTTTAGATTTGTTCTGTTGTTCTTTGACCGAAGCTAGAAGATTTACAAGATCCTCTTCATAAAAGAGTAGATTTTCCTTGTCATAATCGGCAAGCTCTGGAAGCGGCAGCAGAATCCTTGATGATTTAACTGTAGGGTAGATGATGTAGTATAGCTTTGCATCCTTCTACTTAATGATGTATGAGTTCTTTAAGGTTTTCTCATTGGTAAGGATGTTGCCCTTGATTACGGCACACCGGGGCAGTAGTCTATCCATCTTGAGATATTTTAGGATGGATGTTATGTGTCCACCTATATAGATTTCTTTGCTTAGGGCATAAGAAGAGAGATTTTGTAGCATATGTCGTCTAATGTTGATTGGCATCCCATGTAAGACAGACCAGAGGATAAAAATATCAGAAATGAGAACATTCCCGACCTTAGTCCTTGGGAAAAGCACATCTGTGAGACTTTTGTGAAGCGTGCGCACCATCCCAGAATGAATATTTGTGGCCTTATAGGTCTTTGCCTCATAGTTTGGGATCCCTGTCAGGGATTTCCATAAGATGTGTCTGTTAAATTGGGAGTTGTTTGTGCCAACCTGTTTAGCTTTCTGCAGTTGCTCTGGGTTGTCGATAAAGATATCATTTAGCAAGTTTTCCGTAATGACAACCTTGTTGCCAAAGAGATTGGTTACCATCCTGCAGTCACCTCCGTCCCTTGCTCTATCCATAATGTCCACATATTCTTTGATGAGTTGTGTGAAGAATTCTATAGTGGGCTCAACATAAGAAATTTTAGGGACGAAGTAGATCCTGGAGAGATTGGCGTTGTCGAGTAGGGTGAGGATTCTGTCATATATCCTCATCTTCATTAGTACGCTTGAGCAAATATACTTTGTTGGTTTCAATGTTTTGTCGATGGATCGGAGGGTGTGGATGAATAGGTTTGCTGGTGGTGGTGCTGTAGTGGTGAAGGTAGAGAAAACATGAACAGTGATGGTGGCGGGAGTAGCGGTGGTGGTGGTTGATGGAATGTATCCCGCCAAGGTTTGCTCTCTTGCAGTGGCGGGATGGACCTGCTTTCTTGCATGTTTCTTTGTAGGTTGTTCTTTTGCATCTTACTGGGCCTTCCTCTTCCCCTTGGACTTTGTGGTTGGTGATTCGTTCTCAGAATTTGGCTCGTATTCCGAGCCTTCGTCACTCGAAGAAGATTCTTCTATATCTTCGATAGGCTCCTCGGATAAGCACTTGTTGAGGTGGCCAATTACGTGCATGACCTTGAGCAGGTTGACTTTCGATGGGACCTGTCCAGTACTGTCATAGATTTCGATGATCTTCTAGAGCTTGGCACAGTCTTCTATCAGTTGCTCTCTAGTCTAGAAAGGAGTGTCAGCGGTTCCGCTAGCTTCTTTTGTAGGGGAGGCCATTACTGAAAAATTAGCAAAAAATTCTTGTGTTAAAAAGGATTTGAATTTGAAAAGATAACAAGTTTATTAAAAGTGATATTATGTATGTGTTAATGTGTTTAGGTTTTAGTGGAACCCAAATGGTTTCCAGACCGTTTGTCTCCAAACAGTTTTAGGACCGTTTGGGTCCAAATGGTCCCTCATCCAAACGGTTTCAAGACCATTTGGAATATGAAATGTCAGGAGAACAGCAGACGGCGGTGGAATCTGTGAAAAAGGTTCCAGAGGTTCACGCGTTAGCGGCGGAGACAACGATAGCAGCGTCAGAGACAGTGAAAATGAGGCGGACGTGAAACTCCTTGGCGTGTCAGAGATGTTGGTGACTGTCATGGACTACCTTGATGTGTGATGGTGTTGTTGATGGCGATGGAGCAGGCGATGATGGTAATGAGGTGAGGAACAGTGATAACGAAGCGTGGTGACGGTTCGGAAGTCATAAAGGAACGGGTATCGAGGAAGTGACGTCGGTGAAGATGGCGGAACGAACTGGGTTGTGTGAGCGAGGGTGCGCGGGAGCAAGGAAGCTGGATGGATGGAACATTGCTCACCCTCGGGTTTAGAGAATGAGATTCTAGAAGAAAAAAAAAGGGAGGGTGGGGTTATATTTATAGGATTTAGGGGTGGGCATTACAAATTCCCAAGGGAAAACAGTTTTGAGACCGTTTGGGGTCCAAACGGTTTCAGGATCGTTTGGGACCAAACGGTTTCAGGATCGTTTGGGACCAAACGGTTTCGAGATCGTGAGGTGAAGATTTGAATGGGTTTTATATTTTAATGTTTGTTTTGGTTATTTATGTGAATTTTTATATTTTTTAGATAAAAGATGATAAACCTTAATAAAAACTAGGCAAAAATAAAAACTGTGAGACTCAAGTCTTGGGTTTCTTCCCAAGTAGCGCCTAGGTTTCACGTCGCTGGCCCGATGGAAATCCGGTTTGGTTATGTCAATGCTAAGGGATCATGGATCTCGATAGTTTGTCTTGGTATTTTGTCTGCTGGAGTGTAGTATCTCTTCAATTTGTGGCCATTAATGGTCCGTTCTCCCCCATTATTGTCAAGGATGATAACTGCTCTAGTGGGGTAGATGTGTTTAATTGTGAAGGGTCCATACCATTTCGTGTGGAGTTTTCCAAGAAACATCTTAAGTCTGGAATTGAAAAGGAGGACCTTATCTTCGATAGCAATGTCTTTTCTTTTGAGGTGGCCATTGTGCCACATCTTGGTTTGTTCTTTATAGATTTTGGCACTATGGTAGGTTGTCATTCTAAGCTCCTCAAGTTCTTGTAACTGGAGTTGTCTGTATTCACTGGCACTTTTGAGATCAAAGTTTAGCTGTTTGATGGCCCACCAGGCCTTATGTTCCAGTTCAATTGGAAGATGGCATGATTTCCCATATACCAGTCGGAACGGGGTTGTTCAAATCAGTGTTTTGTAAGCTGTTTGGTATGCCCAAAGGTCATCGAGAAGCTTGGTGGACCAGTCGGTATGATGTCTATTGACTGTTTTCTCTAAAATTGCTTTCAGTTGTCTATTCGAAACTTTGACTTGGCCACTAGTTTGTGGATGATATGGTGTTCCGACCTTGTGGTTGACCCCATATTTTCTCAGGAGGGCTTCGAAGCTTCTTTCTAGAAAATGGGTTCCTCCGTCTGATATGATAGTGCTGGGAACTCTGAATCTAGGGAAAATGATGTCTTTGAATATTTTGATGACCGGTTTGGAATCGCAGGATATGGTGGGTATAGCTTCTACCCATTTTGAAACATAATCCACAACGACCAATATGTAAGAGAATCCATAGGATTAGGGGAAAGGGCCCATGTAGTCTATTCCCCATACATCAAAAAGTTCAATTTCCTGCCACAAAGTGAGAGGCATTTCATTCCTTTTAGTTATACCCCCAGAGAGCTGACATTTATTGCAGTATCTTACAAAATCACAGGAATATTTTGCTATTGTTGGCCAAAAGAAACCTGATTGTAAAACTTTTAGAGCGGTCTTCTTTGAACTCGTGTGCCCCTAGTGGGGCCAGAATGATAGTTCTCTAAGACAGGGGTAATTTCTTCTTCTGGTAGACATCGACGGAAAAGTCTGTCTGCACATAGACGAAAAAGATAGGGCTCGTCCCAGAAGTATTGCTTAACATCATGTAGGAATTTCTTTTTATCATGGTGAGAGACGGATGGGCGGATGATTCCCGTAGCTAGATAGTTCACTATGTCAGCGTACTAGGGAAATCCAGTGGTAATTTTCATAAGCTAGTTGTCAGGGAGGGAGTCTCAGATAGGTGTATTTTCATTGTCTTGATATTCGATGCGACTTAGGTGGTCAGCGACGACATTTTCCACTCCACTCTTGTCTTTTATTTCAAGATCAAATTCTTGCAACATTAATACCCAGCGGATGAGTCTGGGTTTTGCATCTTGTTTCTGAATAAGATATTTGATGGTGGAGTGGTCTGTATATACTACGACCTTTGATCCAATTAGGTAAGAATGAAATTTTTCGAAAGCGTAGATGATGGCTAAGAACTCCTTTTCAGTAGTAGTGTAATTCTTTTGTACCTCATCTAATGTCTTGGATGCGTAATATATTACATATGGCTTTTTGTCTATTCTTTGTCCCAGCACATCCCCTATGGCATAGTAGCTAGCATCACACATTATTTCAAAAGGTTGTGACCAGTCAGGCGCTCTTAGAATGGGTGTAGAGATTAGAGCATTCTTCAAGGTTGTAAAACTGTGTAGACATTCTTAGTCAAAGTTGAAATCAACATCCTTGGTCAATAGGTATGTCATAGGTTTTGCTATTTTTGAGAAGTCTTTGATAAATCTTCGGTAGAACCCAGCATGGCCTACGAAGGCTCGAACTCCCCTTATATCCTTGGGTGGTGACAGCTTTGAGATGACATCGATTTTTTCCTTGTCTACTTCGATTCCTCTTTCACTCACTCTATGTCTGAGGACAACACCTTCGGTTATCATAAAGTGACATTTTTCCCAATTTAGGATAATGTTTGTTTCCTCGCATCTCTATAGTACTTTACTTAGGTTGAGCAGAAAGTTATCAAAAGAATCTCCATATACTAAAAAATTGTCCATAAACACCTCCATAATAGTTTTGGTTAATCCCGCGAAGATAGCAGTCATGCACCTTTGGAAGGTTGCGGGTGCGTTGCATAGCCCGAAGGGCATCCTTCTGAAGGCATATGTTCCAAAAGGATAGGTAAATGTTGTTTTTTCTTGGTCTTCGGGGTGAATTGGGATTTGGTAAAACCCAGAATATCCGTCGAGGTAACAAAAATTTTTTTGGTGGGCTAGCTGTTCAAGGACCTCATCAAGGAAGGGTAAGGGAAAATGGTCCTTCCTTGTTGATTTGTTTAATTTTCTATAATCAATGCACATTCTCCAACCAGTAACGGTCCTTGTAGGTACAAGTTAATTCTTATCATTTAGGACAAAAGTGGTCCCCCCCCCCTTTTTAGGGACCACTTGAACAAGACTAACCCAATGAGAGTCAGAAATTGGACATATAATACCCGCTTTCAAGAGTTTAAGAACTTCGAGGCAAACTACCTCCTTCATATTTGGGTTCAGTTTTCTCTGGTGCTCCGTCCAGGGTTTGAACTCTTCTATCATAGGTAGTTTATGCATGCATAGAGCTGGGTTTATTCCTATTAGGTCATTTATTTTGTACCCAATTGCTTTCTTGTGTTTCCTTAGTTCAGTGAGAAGCCTTTCTTCCTGGTCGTCGATCAGAGAGGAGCTAATGATAACTAGACATAATTTTTCTTCATCTAGGAAGACATGTTTGAGCCCAGCTGGTAGAGTTTTCATTTCCGGGGCTTTGGGTACTTCTGTTGTCTCTAATGTGGAGATAGATTTTAGTCCTTCAAAAGTGGCTTCTGGGGCTTTTTCAGCCTGCTCTAAGTATTGCAGGCATTGCTGAACTAACTCAATGGTTGAAAATTCACCTTCCAAATTTATTAGGGAATCCTCTAGGGCATCTGCTGGTTCTGGATTTGCTTGCTTGAGTTGAGACATTTTATCAATAGCTTCTAGTAGAAAAACTTCATGGATACTAGGGCTCTTCAGGCTGTTGAAAACCCTGAATTGAACAGTTTTTTTACCCAACCTCAAGGTAATTGTGCCAGCCTCGACATCAATTAACACTCTAGCCATAGTGAGGAAGGGTCTTCCGAATATTATTGGGTACCTTAGGTCTTCTTTTATATCCATGATGATGAAATTACAAGGGACATAAGAGTCCCTCCCCACTCTTATGGGAATATCTTCAATGATTCCCAGGGGTGCAGAAATGGTGGAATATGCGAGTTGGATGGTCATTGTTGTAGGCAACAAGTCTATGAATCCCAATCTTTTGCACATGGAAAATGGAATAATAGATATGTTGGCTCCTAATTCGGCCAATCCCTTTTTACAAGAAGTGTTCCCAATAGAGCATTGTATGCCAAAAGAGTCAGGGTCCGTCTATTTTTTTGGCATTTTATTCAAAATGATATCAGAGGTGGTCTGGACTAGCTTGACAATTTCATGCTCCTCTGTCATATATTTCTTTGACAGCAAGGTCTTCAGGTATTTGGACCAGGCTGGGATTTCAGATAAGGCGTCGAGGAAGGGAATATCAACATAGAGTCTCTTCATTTCCTCGTTGAGTTTCTAGAATCTAGAGTCTAGTCTGATTTCCTTTAGTCTATCAGGATAAGGTATCCTTGGCTTGTATTTTGGAACCTCTGGTTCTTTGGGACCTTGTTCCTTTCCTTTCCTTTCCTTTCTTTAGCTTCGTGACCTGATTCTTCTGTAGGGATGATTTTAGTTATATCCCTGTCTTCTTGATTAACCGAGATGGGTTCAGTAAGAGTACGACCAGACCTTATTGTAACAACATTTAATTGTTCTGGTCTATGTTGGTCGTGTCTTGGATTTGATTCTGGCTGGCCAGCGAAAGTGCCCACTGGAGGTTTTAGCTGAGCTGCTATCTATGCTAACTGAGTTTCCACAGCTTTTTGTTGGGCTTGCTGATTAGCCAACATGGTTTGGTGTGATTGTAGCATTTGCCTTATCAAGGACAGTTCATCAGTCTGCTGTGGTGGGGCATTCTTCTGTTGAAATTGAGTGAGTTGTTGCTTCCCTTGAGGTGGTTGTTGTTGAGATGCTGGCATCTGAGGTGGCTGAGGTTGTTGTAGATGATTTTGTTGTAATTGTGGGTGCAGAGGAGGGTGAGTATATTGATAATATGCAGAGGAATTTCTTTGGTAGTTGGATCTTTGGAAATTGTTTCTTAGGTTCCCTTGATTTGGGTTGTAGTTGCTTTGAAATCCAGGTGGTAGTCTGTTGGAGGATCCACCTTGTGTCTGGTGTTATGGGTTAGCAGTTCCTACAGGATTTCCATATTAAAAACCAGGATGATTTCTCGGTTTATTTGGGTTGTAGTAAGCTTGTCCTGGTATGGAATGAATGGAATTTACTTATTCTGGCATTTGATCTTTAGGGTGTTCAATGATCGGCTCATATTGTGGTTGGGGTGGTTGTAAATCCATCATTACATTATATAGGAGACCGCATGATAATGTGGGATGATCTGACGCATGATAGGCCTCACAAGTTCTCGTGGATTCTTTAGCTTGTTAGGGGTTCTTTTTTCTATCATAATCCCCAAATGATGCTTCGAGGGCTTGTTGTTTGTTGGCTATAGTCTTCAGAGCTTCGGCTATGGCTTTCATTTCCATAGATTCTTCAGCTTTACAAACCTTCAGTACTCCTCCTGTGGTCGCCCTCCCTAAATTGGATTGATTTTCCGCTCTGAGGGTGATGATTCTCCATGCGTCTTCGTAGTTCTGTCTCATAAAGTTTCCTCCAGATGAGGAATCTAAGAACTTTTTAATTTCATCACTTACTCCCCTGTAAAAAGATTCTATGAGTTGATTTTGTGAGATTCCATGATGAGGGCATTTCCTCAACAGTTCTTTGAACCTTTTGCATGAGTCAGCCAGTGACTCTCCTGGTAGTTGAAGGAATTGGTTGATTTGCCCTCTGATTTGGTAGGTTAGTGAAGGGGGGAAGAATTTCTCCAAGAACTTCTCTTCTAAAGGAGCCCAGGTGGTGATTGGCTCTCCGTCTAAAGAATTGTACCAGCTTAGTGGTCTTCCAGACAAGGTGAAATTGAAGAATCTCAGCATAACTGCGTCCATGGTTGGTCCAGCTTGCGGTACCAGCCTGCAAAGAGCTTTGAACCTCTTCAAATGGTCCATGCAGTCATCTCCGGCACTTCCAGAGAATGAGATGCCCTGCATTATTTTTATCCATTGAGTCCTAATCTCAAAATTAGGAGTGTCGATGAGTGGTGGTTGGACTGGATGGATGTCTTCATAGTTCTTGGTAATGGTGTAGTCTCGTAGTTGCTTGCTTCTTACCAACAGTTGAGAAGTGGCTTTGGCAGCTTCATTTTCAGCATGGATGTGGGCTTGCTCTTCAGCCCGTACTTCATCCTGAACTTGGGCTCACGTGTCGGCAATGAGTTGTGCTGGGCTTCTATGGTAGCGTTGACCCTCTCCATCACTAGTGAAACTTGGCATTGATCTTCGTCCATTTGTCTGGCTCGTTGACGATTAAGTCTTATACGGCGGTGGAAGCTTCTCTCTACCTCAGAGTCGTACTCTAGATCAGGAGAGAATCTGAGATTATGTGATGGTTGCATACACGTCTTCTACCAGAGTAGAGGAAGAAACACACCTGTTAGATAGTGCAGGAGATATGATGAAATCAAGAGAATATGAAGCAATGTTTAAAGGAAAAGTGTAAAACCCTAATCAACTAGCAAGATGATAAATGAAATCAAAACATTTCGTTGTCCCCGACAACAATGCCAATTTTTCATGGAGCTTCCACTTGTGTGGAGTGCCAATTTTTTATGGAGCTTCCACTTGCGTGGAGTTGTGTGCACCACTAAAAATCCTAAAGATAGTGACTCTTTAGGTTTAACCTTGCTTATACTAGATTAAAACTCCACACACGTATGCTAGGATATGTGGAAGTCTTATCGTAGTATAGTTAAGGGTCGAATCCACAGGACAACGGTCTTTTTAAGATCAACAAGATGGAAAATGTTAAAATTTAATTTAAGTCCTAAACAGTTGGTATTTAGATCAAAGAGTTGGTTTGGTTGTTTAAGCTAAGTGCAAGTAAAGTAAAAGCGAGAAAGTAAATTTTAAGGTTGTAAACAATGTTAAGAAACCACTAGGATGTGATCTGATTTCACCACCACTACACATGGATCAAAACATACATCACAAAAACTTAGCTTGCAAAGAAAAGAGTCTAAACAGTTAGTATCCTTGTAGGTTTAGTTTCCTTTTAGATAAATGACTACGAGGAGAGCGAAAGTGTTGCAATGACAGCCATCCCCAGACGAATGGTCACTTACTTTGCATCACTTCCCTCACAAAGTGTGTTCCTCGACCTGTCAAGGTTGTACTTTCATATGTCAACTGATTCCATTTCATAGTATGAAAGTACAACAATGGAGGTGAGTTTACTCCACTTCTTGAGAAACACTCCTAGATACCGAACCAAACGTGTGGTGACTACACACAATTTGGAACCAACAAACAGTCGATTTTCGAATCTAGAAGTACAAACATAGACAATTTGCACTAAAAGATAAAAGATAACCCAAGTTGGTGATCGAGCAACTAGCATTCATTAAACGATTGATGTTGAACTGGAAAAATAGTGTTTTTCTTTTAAAAACTCAAGAATTATAATGCATGAAATGAAAACATGGGTAGAGGGGCTACTCCCCACACCCTAGTGTATAAGACTACTTGCTCATGGAAAGGACAAAGAAGGAGGCAAAAAGAGAGAGAGAGAACATCATCTCCATGAAGAAGGGAGGAAGGTCGACCCCTTGGAGAGAGAGAGCAATGATCTTCACACTTCATAGGTTGCTTGATGATGAATCCTCCTCTTCCCACCTTCTTTGGCAATGAGAGAGAAAGTAGCTTCTGGATGGAGTATGGATCTCAGACCGGCAGCCTTGGCGCAGTGGATGGAGAATGGAACAGCTCTGGAACAACAGAGGCAGCCTTTGGATGTCTGAAACTTGATGTCTTTGTGAGGACCTCTTGGGTCTTATTTATACGCTTTGAGTGAAACTCAAACGGTTTGGGAGATTTGCGCCCAAACGGTCATTAAGACCATTTGGGCTCTCTCAGTTTGGAGACCATTTGCCTTTATTCGGTCTTGGGACCATGCAGCTTTACACGGTCTTGGGACCGTTTGGCCTTACACGGTCTTGGGACCATTTGTCTTTACACGGTCTTGGGACTATTTGGCCTTCATTCGGTCTTGGGACCATTTGGTGTCCATTCGGTCTTATGACCGTTTGGTGTCCATTCGGTCTTGGGATCGTTTGGAGCTTTTGTATATTTTTTTACATTTTTCTGTAACAAATAAAAGGGGAAAAGTTAGTCAGATTATCTATTTATAATGGAGTGGAAAATTAAAGATTGTGTCTAATTTATTTAAGAAAGAGTATGGAAAACTGAGGAAAACTAGTAAGATAACATCGCAAAATGGGAGGTTATCAAAGATCATATCTTTGAAATAGAAGCATTAACAATTCGTTATTTATAATCATCCTTGTCATTACAAGAAGCATAAAGAAAAAATGTTTCTATTATTGGCATAATGAAATAGCAGTTCAATTAGCTCTATTACATGCCATGTGGGCTAAGATAAAATCTAGATATAGATTGAAGTTGCAGCAATTCTTGCTCATCACGGTCCTTCTTTTTCCTTTCACAAAGGATTTACTTCTTGTCAGAAAATGCACATCAATGTATGTTAGATCCATATTAGATATCATATACCAGGATGAGGAAGTATTAAAATTTATCTTATAACATTTATACATGAAGTGGATGCCTCTTCCTCTTCCTCTTCCTTCTTCTTCTTTAGTTCTTCCAGGAAGATAGGGCAATTTCTCTTCCAATGTATCACCTAGTGGTAGTGGTGACAGTTGCCCCCCTTCTTTATTCCTCCTTTTGCATTGAGATCTGAAGACTTGGGCTTCTAGTTAGCTTTAGCACTTTTCTTAACTTTTCCTTTGCCTTTATACTTTTCCTTTGTCTTGCCAATCAGCATCGCAGACTTAGGCTTGTATTTCTTCATTTATTTCTCAACTATTCTCGATACGCCCAACTACTTTGTCAATGGTTTGTCAAAGTCATTCATGTTGTAGTTCATGACAAACTAACTATAAGCCTACGTTTAGCATGGGACTTAAACCCGATCTAGGCTTGTCGCCTAGTGCCAACCCCGCCAAATAGGCAAACGATTGGGACTGGGTTCTATTTGGTTGGTAAACTGGTTTTGGCCCCATTTTAAGATTACGGAACCCCAAAAATCAGCCCAGGCCAGTCCCGCAACATTCAGGATTCTGGTTCGTCACCTGATTTCTGCTAAGAACACAAGTACCCCCATTTTTGCCTCACCCAACCCCTGACACCCCCCTCGCCTACCTCTCAACTTCCCCCTCCCCTTTCCCCTCTCCCTCCTCTACTCTCCTGACACAAGCGTTAGACCTCGACGTCCTCCCATCTACTATTGCCTCTGTGAGCTAAAGATGCCGCCACATTGCGGAATCAATGGCAGGATAGGGTTGTAGGGTGAACAGATGGTCAATCAAGGCGACATATTCATTTTGGGGGTGTGTTGGTTCGTCTGGCATTGTTGAGCTACGACGCCAGGCTAGACGGCGAGAATCAAGGTTAGGCATCCCAACTTGTCATCTCCCATTAAAGCCCCTTGACTTCCCCTTTTCACTCTGTGCAAGGCATCGACTTAACCCCAGTGAGGAAAATGCCTGCCGCAACTTCTATATAGTGTTGTGTGTGTTCTCCGATATCCTGCATGTTCAACTGTGCATCCTCCACCAAGTCTTCTTTGAAGCCGTCACTATCCAGCCCCTGTATTCCAAAGTCACCCAGCTGCTTGAGAGGTATGTGTTGGCCACCCATCTTTTTGTTTCAGTAGGCGGTTGTAGTAACGGCTTCATGTATGTACCAAGAGTTTCTTTCAGTAGGCTAATATGTATTCCCTTCACCTTGTCTTCATGTATGTACTGACCCTTCCACTCTGACTGCCCGTGATCCCCTCTGCTACCTGGATTTTGATTTACCAGGTATATCTCCTGAGCAATATGAAAATGTTTTCTGTAATTTTTTCTATAAGCATAGCCATGTTGAATGCTTGATATTGATGTAATTTTTGTTGTATTGAATGATATTGATGTGTAACCTCATATAAATGTGCTTGCTTCTAGGGATGTATGATCTGTTTGATAAAAACCTAATATTATATGCTATGATCCCTTGAATGTGGTCTGAATGCTTCGTTCAGCTTCATTCAGTACCAAAAACAAATGTCACTATTTAACTCATCTACCTTCATACCAAATAAATCAAAATGATTTACCTTGAATGCTTGGTTGAATTTCATGTCCAACAAAGCTTGTTTTGCATTACGATTGTGTACTGAATATTTCTATCTATTAATAAACATGTCATTTTATATAACTACTCCACCTATTGTGTATTATGTTTATTTAAGTTGGAACCTTGTGTGTCAAGTATTTCATAACATGACACATTTTAATATGTAATAAATGATTAGGTCATGATTAATTCTCTGTGATGGAACCAAATATGTACATTTGTTCATTTGAATGGGAAGTGATCCCTTGAATGAGTTATGAATGCTTTGTCAGCTTCATTCAGTACCAAAAAAATAAGTATGTCAATATTTACCTGGAAAGATTGGCTGAATTTCATGTCCAACAAAGCCTGTTTAGCATTACGATTATGTAGTGAATATTTTTATCTATTAATAAATAGGTCATTATATATAACTACTACACCTATTGTGTATTATGTTTATTTAAGTTGGAACTTTTTGTGTCAAGTATATCATAATAGGACACGTTTTAATGTGTAATGAATGATTAGGTCATGATTAATTCTCTGTGATGGACCCAAATATGTACATTTGTTCACTTGATCTTGTTCTGATCCCTTGAATGAGGTTTGAATGCTTCGTTGATCTTCGTTGATTACCAAATAAATAAATATGTCATTCCTTAACTCATCTACAATCATACCTATAGTGATTGACCAAAATATGTATATTTGTTCACTTTAATGTGCTATGATCCCTTGCATGTGGTCTGAATGTGTGGTTGAGCTTCATTGAGTAGCAATCAAATTAATATGTCATTATTTAACTAATGTACCATCATACCAAATAAATCAAAATGATTTACCCTAAATGATTGGTTGAATTTCATGTCCAACATAGCTTGTTCAGAATTACGATTCTGTATTGAATATTTTATGTGTTCATAAATAGGTAAATATTTACCTAGTCCACCTATTATGTATTATGTTTATTTAAGTTGGAACCTTGTCTGATCCCTTGAATGAGATCTGACCCCTTGAACTAGGTCTATTATGTTGCACCAAAATTCGACTCTGCCAATTATGTATAATGTTTATTTAAGTTGGAACCTATTATTGTGTAGTGTATATTTTCTCTGCTCATTAACATTGCTTGTTCAACTATAATGATTGACCAAAATATGTATATTTGTTCAGTTTAATGTGCTCTGAATTCGTGGTTGAGCTTCATTGAGTAGCAATCAAATTAATATGCCATTATTTAACCATTATACCATCATACCAAATAAATTAAAATGATATACCCTAAGATTGGTTGAATTTCATGTCCAACATAGCCTATTCAACATTACGATTGTGTATTGAATATATTTAGTGTTCATAAATAGGTTAATATTTACCTAGTCCACCTATTATGTATTATGTTTATTTAAGTTGGAACCTTGTCTGATCCCTTCAATGAGTCTGACCCCTTGAACTAGGTCTATTATGTTGGACCATAATTCGACTCCACCTATTATGTATTATGTTTATTTGAGTTGGAATTTATTATTGTGTGGTGTATATTTTCTCTGCTCAGAAACATAACAAGTTTAACTATAATGATTGACCAAATTATGTATATTTGTCCAGTTTAATGTGCTCTGATCCATAGAATGAGCTCTGAATTTGTGGTTGAGATTCATTGAGTAGCAATGAAATGAATATGTCATTATTTAAGGTCTACTATTTTGACAACTAAACTCTCATACAACATAATTCAGAATAAATCTGAATTTTTACCCTCAATGGTTGGTTGACTATTTTCTATCCCACATAGCCGGATGTGCATTACTATTGTGTATTGAATATTTTATGTGTTCATAAATAGGGGCATGTTTCCCTAGTCCACCTACTTTGTTTTATGTTGAATTTAATTTGGCACCTTGTCCACAACCCTTGACTGAGGTCTGACCCTTGACCTAGGTCTACTATGATGGTCTAAAATTGGAATCCACCTAGTACGTATTATTTTTATTTAATTTGGAACCTATTATTGTGTAGTGTACATTCTTTATGCTTAAAAACATAGCACGATCAACTATACTGATTGACCATAGTATCTATTATTGTTCAGTTTAATGTGCCCTGAGCCCTAGAATGAGGTCTAAATTCATGATTGAGCTTCATTCAGTAGCAATCAGTTCAATAGGTCTACTATGTAACCACTAAAACCCACATACCACATAATTCAGAATTAATCTGAGTGATTTACCATCAATGGTTGGTTGAATATTTTCTATCCAATAGAGCCTGATGTGCATTACTATTGTGTGTTGAATATTTTTTGTGTTCATAAACAGGGACATATTTCCCTAGTCCACCTACTTTGTTTTATGTTGAATTTAATTTGGCACCCTGTCCACAACCCTTGACTGAGGTCTGACCCCTTGACCTAGGTCTACTATGATGGTCTAAAATTGGAATCCACCTATTATGTATTATTTTTATTTAATTTGGAACCTATTATTATGTAGTGCACATTCTCTATGCTCATAAACATAGCCCGATCAACTGTATTGATTGACCACAATACCTATTATTGTTTAGTTTAATGTGCTTTGAGCCCTAGAATGAGGTCTAAATTCATGCTTGAGCTTCATTCAGTAGAAATAAGTTTAATAGGTCTAGTATTTAACCACTACAACCCACATACCACATAATTCAGAATAAATCTGAATGATTTACCCTCAATGGTTGGTTGACAATTTTCCGTCCAATAGAGCCTGATGTGCATTACTATTTGTACGGAATATTTAATGTGTTCATAAACAAGGGCATATTTCCCTAGTCCACCTACTTTGTTTTATGTTGAATTTAATTTGGTAACTTGTCCACAACCCTTGACTGAGGTCTGACCCCTTAACCTAGGTCTACTTTTATGGTCCAAAATTGGAATCCACCTATTATGTATTATTAATTTGGAAAATATATTTGATCCCCATAAGGGTACTCTAAGCCCAACATTAAGGTCTGGATTTGTGCTTGAGCTTCATTCAGTACCAATCAATTTAATAGGTCATTATTTGTTCAGTTTAAAATCTATTATGTATTGTTTTTATTTAAGTTGGAACAACTATCTGATCCCCTTAAGTGTTCTATAAGACCTACATTGAGGTATGAATTCGTGCTTGAGCTTCATTTAGAACATGAGTAAAAAAATTATCTCAATATTGAACCATTATAAAATCATACCAAATAAATCAGAATGATTTTACGATTGTGTACTGAATAATTTTTGTTGCATTTCATGTCCAACAGTTTACTTCATTGCATTTCAATGCCCTACAATTAGGTCAATTATGATGGACCAAAATTTAGCATATATCTGATACCTTAAGTGTGCTTAGAGCCCTACAATGAGGTATGAATTTTTTCTTTAGCTTGATTCAGTACCAATCAATTTAATAGGTCATTATAAGTTATAACCTCAAATTTCTGAAAAAATATAATGTAAAAGGAATTTCTCTTTTAATGACTAAATGAGATATTTTTCTTTGAATTGTGATGATTTTCGTATGAGATGGTTTTGATTGATTGATTGTGGGCCTTGTAGGCCATTAAGCCCAATTGAAAAGAAAAAGGAATTAACAACGAAAAGAAATTGACTAATAAAAGGGAAATATGAGAAATTGATAATTAAAAGAAGATAATGGTAAACTAATATTCCCCAATATGGGAATCCATGCCTTTGGGTTTCCTTGAGGTCCAAGGGACCCAAAATAATGAGATAAAGGCAAAAGAAATAAGGATAAGAATTAATTGGGAGTAATTAATAAGAAAACTTGGGAGAGAAGAAATCCTTTTCATACATTACTTTTTGCTTCCCAATTTTCGTACAAAGATAGGGGATATTAAAAGGAACTTTCCTTTAAACTTTGAGACCAATTAGAGTTATGGTGTGAGAGATATTAATTTTGCAAAATATAGTCAATTTGGGAATTTCCCTGAATTTTAAAAAAAAAGGGGGATTTGCTTTCCTTTGAACGCGAGCAATCCAGCCCGTTGGATCTTGATCCAATGCTGACCGCTCATCGTCTAAGTCCCACTGGGACTAGGACTCTAATGGTTACAAGTTGATTTTGCGATCCTTGTTTCTCGCGATCCATTGATCATACCAACTGGGTGTTGGTCCCTTGGGACTCAGGAGAAGGAATCGTGAAGATTCCTCCCTATTTTTGCTGAGTTTCATTGTCGTTTTGGGAAACCCCCAATTCGCCCAAACCTTGCCCCGACCCTATATATAGGGGAGGTCTATGGAGGTAACCCGCATCCCTAACTACTCGCCCATGCTCTGCGGAAGGAAGCAAGGAGTGCTTCCGTGCATCTAATTGCTCAATCTGTCTCGATCTTGACCCTCGTCGACGTAGGAAACTCTACCAGAATCTGGCGAGCAAGGGGGTGGACTTCGAGAGGTTTTAGTGGCCAATTGAAGGCGTCATCAGGTTCGAGTGAGGGAGGCGGAACTCCCTGGACCATCGGTGTGAGAAGGGGACGACCGGAGCTCGAAGTCAACCATCGGGTTGACCTCCTGGAGCTACTGCTCTGTGCGCAAGGTTGAAGAAGGGTGGTCCAGCGAAATTACCGTCTTGGCCCTCGCGTCCTTCAATCGCTTAAAGGTCAGTTTTGACCTTTGCTTCTGTTATTTGCAAACAAAGGGGCGCGCTTAATCATGGCCGCTGGATCCTAAGTGGACCACCGGACCATTGATCGAGCGATCCACGATTTTCCTAATTAGTTGATAAATTGATAAAAACAAATTATCTTAGAAAAATCATATCTGGAGATAGAAAACTCAGATGCAAAAAGTCAATACATGAAAAATGATCAGAAAAATATGAGGAACACGTTAAAAATATTTTGGATATCTGAATCTGTATATTTTTGCAAAAGTACATATTTGGATGGAAAAAGAGTTAATTTGTAAAAAAAAAACCTAATTGATTATCAAGGATATATTTAGTTTTGCAATTAGGTTAATTCGAATATGTTTAACCTGATTAATGATTAAGATGGTTTTTAACCTGTTTTGATGATAGAATTGCATGTTTAGGGTTTTTAATTCAATATGTTGATTAAAATATTTAGAAACCCTAAATTAGAGAAAAAAAAGATATTGCAATCTGAAAAATAGGGTTTATATGGTCCAACCTGATCTTTAGGACCTTAATGAAAAATAGGACAAGATAATTAGGGTTTGATGTATAATTTGATAAAAGTAAGGTAACAGCAATAAAAAGGAAATAAAACCCTCATAATGGTCAAAACCCTAAAAAGGGAAAATAACCTAGGAAACCCTTAGAATTATTGAATCATAATGGCATGATTAATAATAGAAGAATTAAATGCCTTTTTCAGGAGATTGTGTGTGTGCTTGCTTGATTTCTTGGTTGATTAAGTTAATTCTACATTCAAGTCTTCATTAACAGGTATGTGGTTAATTATGAGTAACCGCTTTAGTTTCCCGAAAGATTTTCGGATGTTTAATCACATTGAATGCAACTAAACTGTTGAGATGTTCATATTGCAATTATAAAGTGACTATGACTATCACCATTTAATATAAATGTGTAAATCCTGCACCTACATGCCACCCTGATGGAAGATGCCATAAAGGTCAGGCCCAGGAGGGTAGACCAATGGGCACCATGAGAGGTGACCCTAAACACCAAGCTCGGGAATGAGAAGGTGATTGATGAGGCAAGACTAAGGAGCACCATGAGAGGTGACTCCCAGGCACCAAGATCGGGACTAAGAAGGTGGCCTTAAGTCAAATCTAGGGTTAGGGCAAAAGCGGTGGGGATTGTCACATGGAAATTGTAAATTGACTTGTTAATTACCTTGATTGCAATACTTAAATTGTTAGACCTAATTGTGAAATTTTTGGTTGCCTCCACATACCAGCAATTGCCGATCGATGTTTTGTTTGTCGGCATTTTAGGTAACATCCTGAAAATCACAAACAGAAAAGTGGCACATTGTGAAAATAAGAAATAAAGTGCACGGAGGATTAGATAGAGTACTTCAAGCTGTGGATAGTTAGATTTCCCAGTTTTATAAAGGTAAGCAAAAGTTTTAATTTTTGTACCCAATTCCAGTTTAGTTAGTAGAATTTTATAATTATTGTTGATTATATGCTGAACCGTTGATCCTGTAAATTGGTTAATGGCTCTGACCTTCGGGTCTCCCTTAATTGGGGGTTACCGGGAGACGGGGTCGTTACAATTGGTATCAGAGCGTAGGTTCTCCATCTAATCATCAATAATTATTAAATTTTACAAATTCCATAGAACCGAGGGAGTTATTAGAGGAGTTCCCGAAAGACTGAGGTGTCTAGAAAAGGATCACTTCTGGGGGCTGGCAAGATTTTCCTCCACACCGCTAGTCAGAATACGAGGACTCCCGGATTGTGTGACTGCCTGGCCAAAGTCTTAGGGTATGAATCGAAATAAGATACCTCTAGGACTCTCTCATCTTGTTCATCCCTTCGCAACTCAAATTCTATTAAGGACCTTAAGGATTAGGGTTTTCCCTCTTCTCCTCACCCTCTTTAGGTATGGGTAAAGATAACAAGGTCTAAGGAATCCTCCACCAAATTAATGAAAAGCATGTAAATAAGATGCCATGGACATAAGCTTAATAGATAAAGCGCAAAGAATAGATACATGCTTAGGTCGGATGACACGAGTTGTCATTGCCCTCAGGAGAGACCTGAGGATAGACCTCCTTGTTAGGAGGGTGAGTAGAGAGAGTTAGTCTTGGAGGTAGAGACCTCCATTGCAGGTAGAGACCTAGCATATCCTTTGAGGATGATGTTAACCCTAACCCTAAGTGAAGGTTAGAGAGAGAGAGATGACATGATGAGTTAGATGTCATGGTTAACTGAGTGTTTGGTTGGACATGCCTTTGGGATGCCATAAGAAGGTTGATGACTGAGTACCTTGGCAACCCAACCCTGAGAAGGGTCGTGCTTGTTTGAGTGAAGGATAGCTCCTTCATGGATGAGGTTAGAGGAGAACCTATAGTTACCCTATGGCTTATGCAAGTAGGGGATAGCATGCACCCAGAGTACGTCATTGGTACGGTAGTAGGATGAAACCCTGGCCAGAAGGGCATGATGGATGGCTTATGAGATAAGCATAAAGGGATATGAATAATATTGAGCCAAACATGAGTTGAGCATAGGCTTCAACCACATAGGGGTTTGCTTGAGAATACGAGCCTTCATGGAGAAGGGATCTCTAGTAGGTATGGTTAGAGATGGTTTTAGCTCTAGAGAGAGGAAGCAGGACCCCAACAAGGAGGTTGGAAGTCTAAAACCCCAAAACTTGAGGAACAGTGGGGAGTCGAGAATGATGTGACCTAAGTGGATGATAGTAGTTTCCTTATGCTTGATTCTTGGAAGCTGATGATATCTTGGTTGCCTTTAGAGGAACCAAACCCTAGAGAGAGGATGATGATTATAGTACCCATGGTATAAGTGGTTACCTATTTGATGAGAGAAAGAGTGCTTTAGACCCTGAGGAGGTTTAAGTAACCAGTTGTGAGGCTTTATACCTAGTTGGTTGCCCTGGAAGAGGACTCAACTCCGAAGCGTTGCTTGAATAGAAAGATCATGGAGGTACATGACATACCTTGGACATGCTTGATTCATGGTTAAGAGTTTGAGCATGTAGTTGGATACCCAAAGGAGAACCTAGGGTTCCTAGGCCTAGGAGGGGAAGCAGTGTATCCGATGCTCATGATGAGATTTGAGTCTCTATAGTTTCGAGCATGGTACTCCTTGTGTGTAGAGGTAAATGAAATCCCTTAGGTTAAGGGTGTGTTTGATGAACCCCTCACAGCTAAGTTGATCTAATGTTGAGGAAAGAGGACAAGTATGACCTAGCATAGTTAATAGGTGGTCTGCTTGTGCCTTAGTAACTGTTAGGTTAGGCATGCTCATGAGAATGTAAACCCTAAGGATACTTGTGACCTTTGTTATCAAGGTGTAGTTTCCTCCCATCCTGGGAGAGCGACCCTTTGGTAGGGAGTTTACCAGTTTGGTTGGTGTTGAGGAAACCTAAGGAGGTTTCATAGGATCTTGAGAAGCTAGGTGAAGAGTACATGGCATGAGAATGAACCTATAGACCCATAGATAGCCATCTCTATGTGCATACGGATGTGTTGCCATGGAGGTAATCGGTATGGGGCCTGACCAAGATAGGCAGGTCGCCATGAGTCTCTATAGTTTCGAGCATGGTACTCCTTGTGTGTAGAGGTAAATGAAATCCCTTAGGTTAAGGGTGTGTTTGATGAACCCCTCACAGCTAAGTTGATCTAATGTTGAGGAAAGAGGACAAGTATGACCTAGCATAGTTAATAGGTGGTCTGCTTGTGCCTTAGTAACTGTTAGGTTAGGCATGCTCATGAGAATGTAAACCCTAAGGATACTTGTGACCTTTGTTATCAAGGTGTAGTTTCCTCCCATCCTGGGAGAGCGACCCTTTGGTAGGGAGTTTACCAGTTTGGTTGGTGTTGAGGAAACCTAAGGAGGTTTCATAGGATCTTGAGAAGCTAGGTGAAGAGTACATGGCATGAGAATGAACCTATAGACCCATAGATAGCCATCTCTATGTGCATACGGATGTGTTGTCATGGAGGTAATCGGTATGGGGCCTGACCAAGATAGGCAGGTCGCCATGATCCCTGTGAAAGGATGAAAATCAGTCGATAATGCAAAGACAGATGATGAAGGCTTGGGTAAGGTTCGATGTTGGACATGTACTATGTTAGAATCCTAAGTCTATCCAAGGGTCAGGTAGGGATAAGACCGATGGAAGAAGGAGTCACCTAATTCCCTAGTTGCACATGACCATGGGGTCGGGAGCTAACAACTATCATTGTCTGAGGGCCATGGGTTAGGAGATTGATCACCTTCATGAACTCATGGGACCCAAAGGGCAGATGAGTAGGGCACTCTCTAATGCATAAGGGAAAAGGGATGACCCCAAAAGTGTCGGCTCCCTATTGACCTAGAGGAAAAGACCTAGGATTATGCTTGGACCAGGTAAGTCCGAGACCAGTTTTCCCTGGAAGTAGTGTGGATATCATGATGTTTGTGATATAGAGACATAAGCTGCATGTTTCAACTTGGATTTGAAAGTGTACGGACAAGGTGGGTTGTACCATCTCTACTCTTGGAACAGGAAGAACTCTATATTTGGATTGCAGCCAAATGCTTATTTCTTCTTGTTATGGGAGTGAGAGATAGGACAGTATGCATGCCTTACACCAAGGATAAGGATGATGTAAGTTGGAACGTAGCTACAAGGTATGATGATAGAAATGATAACATACCCTGGTAAAGTGAATGATACATGGATGATTTGCAAACACTAAGAGAGGTAGTGTAGTCAGCTTATGAGGATGTTTTATCAGGAACTATGTGGAATTTGCAAGTTAACCAAGGTCGAGTTTGATCACGGTGAGGATGAGATCAGAGCTTCTTGATGAAGATAGACTTATAGTTTGAGATGAGGTGATAAATATAATACATGGAGGTGTATGCTACCTAACACTTAAGGATGAGAGGTGGTAATCAATGCTCTGGTGGAGATCTAGCTGCCTAATTTAGTTAGAGGCTAGAAGTTGAGGTTGTTTGGCTAACCCTAAGTTTGAGAAGAAGATGTGTTTTGGCTAACACTCGGATGTAATAAGATATGTTGAACAAGTTAATGGTTCTTTGGGTAGCCAGTTTAGTCCTTGATGTAGTAAAAGGATGGTGATAGAACCTCAGATACACTGCTTTGGATAAGAAGGTAATAAAACCCTTTTGGAGAGTGGTTTAGGGTTTCCGAGGTATCAATCTTGAGGAATCATAACAAGAGGTCATGATATACCTTGATACTACAAAGATAGTAAGTGATGGTAGCATTCTGGATGCTTAAAACAAAGTTGCACGTAGCATGTGGCCATGCAAGTCAGGAGGTGAAGGACAAACACCATTACCCCAGTGCATGGATATAAAGTATAAAAAAGTTCCCGAGATGGAATGGGAGATCTTCACTATGGATGTTGTGAGTCTCTCCTAAACCAAGAAGGTCAAGATACAATATGGGTTATGGTAGATCTCCTTATCTAGATGACATGAGAAACAAAGAGTTCTGTCAAGGGACAGATCTGGTTGAACTACATATGAAAAGAGATGGTTCAACTACACCATGATGTGAATTCAAAAGTTCTTGATGTGACCTAAAGGTTCACTTCCATGAGGTGGAAGTAGATACATGAAGAGCTAAGTTTTGGTACAGTTTATCACCCCATACTAATGAACAGTTTGATCTGGACTAGAGGGTCTAATGAGAGCATGTGTGCTCATTCAGGGTGATACAAAGAGACAGTTCTTAAGATGTGATGTTAACCACCATAGCCTATCGGGATGAAAGAAGTTCTACGAGGAGTTTGTGTCGGTCACCACTTCATTATGATGATGTTGGTGAAGGAGGCCTCGTGAAGGTCAGAAAAGAACCACAAGTGTGTGCAGATGAAGCCGCTTTGATCGTGCAATGGCTAAGAGAAAGCCCAGTGGTGACATAAGTCACGAGTTGATACAAAGCAGACTGACATGCAGTTCACTGTGGGAGAATATGTGATGTAAAAATCCGACCCCTCTGAGCTACAGTTGAGAAAGATGAGTCCCCGATATATGGGTCCATTTGAGATGGATTGGTGGATATGGTTGTGTTTAGCCTTGCCCCTCAGGATAACATGATGTATAATGTGTTACATAAGTCCGATCTAGAGCACTATGTGAGGTACCCAAGCCATGTGTTGAGCCCTGAACCTATTCAGCTTTTGAAAGGCTGAAAAGTCCTGAGTCACCTATGAGGGTACGATATACCAAGGTAAGAAAGAACTCAGATGGAAGGAAATGAGATAATGAAGGTTCTTAGGAAACACCATGGAAAGGGTGAAGCCACATGGGAGCCCTGATGGACATAAGAAGACTTATCATGTTTGTTTGATTGCTTGATGGAATTTTGAGGGCAAAATTCCTATAAGGAGGGGAGGATGTTATAACCTCAAATTTCTGAAAAAATATAATGTAAAAGGCATTTCTCTTTTAATGACTAAATGAGATCTTTTTCTTTGAATTGTGATGATTTTCGTATGAGATGGCTTTGATTGATTGATTGTGGGCCTTGTAGGCCATTAAGCCCAATTGAAAAGAAAAATGAATTAACAAGGAAAAGAAATTGACTAATAAAAGGGAAATATGAGAAATTGATAATTAAAATAAGATAATGGTAAAATAATATTCCCCAATATGGGAATCCATGCATTTGGGTTTCCTTGAGGTCCAAGGGACCCAAAATAATGAGATAAAGGCAAAAGAAATAAGGATAAGAATTAATTGGGAGTAATTAATAAGAAAACTTGGGAGAGAAGAAATCCTTTTCATACATTTCTTTTTGCTTCCCAATTTTCGTACAAAGATAGGGAATATTAAAAGGAACTTTCCTTTAAAATTTGAGACCAATCAGAGTTATGGTGTGAGATATATTAATTTTGCAAAATATAGTCAATTTGGGAATTTCCCTGAATATAAAAAAGGGGGATTTGCTTTCCTTTGAACGCGAGCAATCCAGCCCGTTGGATCTTGATCCAACGGTGACCGCTCATCGTCTAAGTCCCGCAGGGACCTGGACTCTGATGATTACAGGTTGATTTTGCGATCCTTGTTTCTCACGATCCATTGATCATACCAACTGGGTGTTGGTCCCTTTGGACTCAGGAGAAGGAATCGCGAAGATTCCTCCCTATTTTTGCTGAGTTTCATCGCAATTTTGGGAAACCCCCAATTCGCCCAAACCTTGCCCCGACCCTATATATAGGGGAGGGCTATGGAGGGAACCTGCATCCCTAACTACTCGCCCAAGCTCTGCGGAAGGAAGCAATGAGTGCTTCCGTGCATCCAATTGCTCAATCCGTCTCGATCTTGACCCTCGTCGACGTAGGAGACTCTGCCGGAATCTGGTGAGCAAGGGGGTGGACTTGGAGAGGTTTCGGTAGCCAATTGAAGGCGTCATCAGGTTCGAGTGAGGGAGGCGGAACTCCCTGGACCATCGACATGAGCAGGGGATGGCTGGAGCTCGAAGTCAACCATCAGGTTGACCTCCTGGAGCTGCTGCTCTGTGCGCAAGGTTGAAGAAGGGTGGTCCAGCAAAATTACCGACTTGGCCCTCGCGTCCTTCAATCGCTTAAAGGTCAGTTTTGACATTTGCTTCTGTTATTTGCAAACAAAGGGGTGCGTGTAATCATGGCCGCTGGATCCTATGTGGACCACCGGACCATTGATCGAGTGATCCACGATTTTCCTAATTAGTTGATAAATTGATAAAAATGAATTATCTTAGAAAAATCGTATCTGGAGATAGAAAAATCAGATGCAAAAAGTCAATACATGAAAAATGATCAAAAAAATATGAGGAACACGTTAAAAATGGGTTGGATATCTGAGTCTGTATATTTTTGCAAAAGTACATATTTGGATGGAAAAAGAGTTAATTTGTAAAAAGAAAACCCTAATTGATTATCAAGGATATATTTAGTTTTGCAATTAGGTTAATTCGAATATGTTTAACCTGATTAATGATTAAGATGGTTTTTAACCTGTTTTGATGATAGAATTGCATGTTTAGGGTTTTTAATTCAATATGTTGATTAAAATATTTAGAAACCCTAAATTAGAGAAAAAAAAAGATATTGCAATCTGAAAATTAGGGTTTATATGGTCCAACCTGATCTTTAGGACCTTAATGGAAAATAGGACAAGATAATTAGGGTTTGATGTATAATTTGATAAAAGTAAGGTAAAAGCAATAAAAAGGAAATAAAACCCTCATAATGGTCAAAACCCTAAAAAGGGCAAATAACCAAGGAAACCCTTAGAATTATTGAATCATAATGGCATGATTAATAATAGAAGAATTAAATGCCTTTTTCAGGAGATTGTGTGTGTGCTTGCTTGATTTCCTGGTTGATTAAGTTAATTCTGCATTCAAGTCTTCATTAACAGGTATGTGGTTAATTATGAGCAACCTCTTTAGTTTCCCAAAAGATTTTCGGATGTTTAATCACATTGAATGCAACTAAACTGTTGAGATGTTCATATTGCAATTATAAACTGACTATGACTATCACCATTTAATATAAATGTGTAAATCCTGCACCTACATGCCACCCTGATGGAAGATTCCATATAGGTCAGGCCCAGGAGGGTAGACCAATGGGCACCATGAGAGGTGACCCTAAACACCAAGCTCGGGAATGAGAAGGTGATTGATGAGGCAAGACTAAGGAGCACCATGAGAGGTGACTCCCAAGCACCAAGCTCGGGATTGAGAAGGTGGCCTTAAGTCAAATCCAGGGTTAGGGCAAAAGCGGTGGGGATTGTCACATGGAAATTGTAAATTGACTTGTTAATTACCTTGATTGCAATACTTAAATTGTTAGACCTAATTGTGAAATTTTTGGTTGCCTCCACATACCAGCAATTTCTGATTGATGTTTTGTTTGTCGGCATTTTAGGTAACATCCTGAAAATCACAAACAGAAAAGTGGCACATCGTGAAAATAAGAAATAAAGTGCACGGAGGATTAGATAGAGTACTTCAAGCTGTGGATAGTTAGATTTCCCAGTTTTATAAAGGTAAGAAATTTTTTTAATTTTTGTACCCAATTCCAATTTAGGTAGTAGAATTCTATAATTATTGTTGATTATATGCTGAACCTTTGATCTTGTAAATTGGTTAATGGCTCTGACCTTCGGGTTTTCCTTAATTGGGGGTTACTGGGAGACGGGGTCGTTACATTATATGTTCAGTTTAAAATGTATTATGTATTGTTTTTATTTAAGCTAGAACAACTATCTGATCCCCTTGATAACACCAAATTTTGTGACATTTTTGCCCTTTATTCCGTTATCAAAACTGCCCTTTTCTGCTATTTTCCTCTCTTTTATATGCATTTTCGCAATAATTGGCCAAGCAACGCTCTTACTCCAATTTTCATATCTTCTATAGAGTTTTCCTTGTTTTTGTGCAAAAAGGCCGATTCCGGCCCACAATAAGTCTAAGCCCGCCTCGGACTTCCTGTCGCCTGATACAACCCCAGCCCGACAGGGGCTGGGCGACACAAGGATGCTCGACGGAGAAGGGTGATGTACGAAAGGAACGTGCCGGCCGATACACCTTCTACCCGACAGGGAGCCAAAGCCGCACCGACGACCTAGCTCGTCCGGCGACACGGCCACCCACCGGCAGGCGTGCCGCCCGCCACGTGACCGATAGCCAACACCTCACGCCAAGATGCATCTGTATCGTCCATCCACATCCATCGACCGGCGTATGGAGGAGCTACGTGGCACTTCGAGCGCCATAACTCCTTCAACCACCGCCTATAAATAGGAGCTACAGGAAGCCGAAAAGAAGGTCAGATAGGTCGGACAGTCGGACAGACAGACCGTTCACAAAGGCGGATAGGTCGGACGGTCGGACAGACGGACAGTTCGCGAGGTCGGATAGTTCGGACAAGACAGATCGGGGAGCCACCTTCGGAGGGAGTTGCGAAAGCAAGGATATCGCGCCCCAGTGCTTGTGTCGGGCGACACTAGGTGAGCTTTCCCTCATCCCGAGAGGGAGGGGATGGTTCACTTAGTGTTGCCCTGGGCGACACTGCGGGTCGATATCGGCCAGCGAAGATGAGCGACACGAGTGCCCGACAGTAGACTCGTAGCTCTTTTCCCGACATGATATCGAACCTGATACGCTCCGCCCGTCATGCGTGCCGCCCGAGAGGGTGCGCCGCCCGACATGAGCATATTGGCCAGGGTTCTTGAGTGATACAGTCAGTCGTCAGTCGGCGCTTCCCGAGAGGGGGTGCCTCCCGACACTGCCGTATCAGGCTCGGCTCCTGACCGGTATCGGGCAGGAGAGCTACAGTAGTATGTCGTTCTTCTACATCAAGAAGGCGACATCTATCTTTAATTCTGTTATTTAAATTCTTAGCTTATGCATTGTATTAAGACCCTTATTGCTTATGGAAATAGAAATGCTAAATTGTTATTTGTTTAATGCTTGGTGCCTTATGATTGGGTAACTGCTGTGTTGGATATCTGAACTCTAGCTTGCATGTTTTGGATCACGTTTCGCTTAGCTACCGAATCGTCTTTCCCGTCGCAACTACTTCGAGAGTTGGGTTGTGGCTCTAGTGTTTGGTCTGGTTCTGGAGTACGAGAGTGCCCAGAACGGACTTGTTTTAGTATCATTCCACTCTAACTTGAGCCCAGCAACCTCGAGAGGGGTGTTGAAGCTTGGTTAGAGGCACCCGCTCTGAAAGGAGGGGTGCAGGGTGTTACTGCTACCGCTTGTATTACTGAAGTCTTATCCCTTGCATTACGCCTTAAACTGCAGTTTATCTTTCTATTTTCTGTTGCATGAAAATTCCTAAAAACTGCTAAATGACAAAATCCTAATCTTTCTTGTAACTCCAGTTGGAGATAGTTTTCTTTGATTTAATCGTGACTGCTTGTTGTTCCCCTTCGGGGAACTTTAATATCTCTTTATACCCACCGGAGTGTAGAGTGTCGATTCAGAGTCGTCAACACAACCCACCTTGTCCCTGTGTTCAACCCCGTATGACTACTTCGATCCCGTAAACAAAGTTGCGGGGGCCTAGAAGGATTCGGGTTATAAATGTGAAGGCTCAACTACCTCAAATACGCCTCCAATTTTAGGACGCGCGATTTAGGCCGGTCACCCCTTAAGTGTTCTCTAAGCCCTACATTGAGGTCTTAATTCGTGCTTGAACTTGATTCAGTACCAATCAATTTAATAGTTCATTATTTGTTCAATTTAGAATCTATTATGTATTGTTTTTATTTAAGTTGGAACAACTATTTGATCCCCTTAAGTGTGCTCTAACCCCTACATTGAGGTCTGAGTTTGTGTTTGAGCTTCATTTAGAACCCAAAAAAAATTATCTCATTATGGAACCATTATACAATCATACCAAATAAATCAGAATGATTTTACGGTTTGTACTGAATAATTTATGTTGCATTTCATGTCCAACAGTTTACTTGGTTGCATTTCAATGCCCTACAATTAGTTCTATTATGATGGACCAAAATTTAGCATATATATGATACCTTAAGTGTGCTTAGAGCCCTACAATGAGGTCTTAATTTTTTGCTTTAGCTTGATTCAGTACCAATCAATTTAATAGGTCATTATATGTTTAGTTTAAAATGTATTATGTATTGTTTTTATTTAAGCTAGAACAACTATCTGATCCCCTTAAGTGTGCTCTAAGCCCTACATTGAGGTCTTAATTCGTGCTTGAACTTGATTCAGTACCAATCAATTTAATAGTTCATTATTTGTTCAATTTAGAATCTATTATGTATTGTTTTTATTTAAGTTGGAACAACTATCTGATCCCCTTAAGTGTGCTCTAACCCCTACATTGAGGTCTGAATTTGTGTTTGAGCTTCATTTAGAACCCAAAAAAAATTATCTCATTATTGAACCATTATACAATCATACCAAATAAATCAGAATGATTTTACGGTTTGTACTAAATAATTTATGTTGCATTTCATGTCCAACAGTTTACTTGGTTACATTTCAATGCCCTATAATTAGGTCTATTATGATGGACCAAAATTTAACATATATCTGATCCCCTTAAGTGTGCTCTGAGCCCTACAATTTGGTCTGAATTCGTGCTTTAGCTTGATTTAGTACCAATCAATTTAATAGGTCATTATTTGTTCAATTTAAAATCTATTATGTATTGTTTTTATTTAAGTTGGAACATATATTTGATCCCCTTAATGAGGTCTGACCCCTTCAGTTAGGTCTATTATGTTAAATGGCACCTAAATTCTGATGTTGTTAATCATCTTATAAATATCAACACACCACCTACAACTATAATAGACAAAAATTAAACACAACCTACAGTTGTAATATCAATTCTTGTTATCCCTAAGCTCTCACCATTCCATCAGAAAACATCGACCTTATAATAGACTAGTTTAATACAAGTTATCATTATCAACTACACAGACCAAAACATGGTTCATATAAAGGTTTCATTTAAACACCCTGACTAAAGTGATCTATTGCAGTGTCATTGCTACTATGTATGCACCAGACCCAAAGATCCATATTGTATGGACGAAAGAGTGGGATGAGGCTCTGGTTGTGGCATTGAGGAGACAATATGACCTGGGTAGGTGCATCGATGGAATTTTTACTAGGAACACATGGAGGGAGACGTTGCACGATTGGCATAATAGGATGGGGAGGAACGAGGGTTCAATGGAGCAGCTAAAATCTCGGTGGAAGAACCACAGGAGAGACTTTGCAAAGATAAAACTGGTGACAAACAAAAGTGGTGTTGGATGGGATGAGAGCATGCACAAGCCAATACTGCCTGACTCCCCAAAGTGGAGAGAGGCACTTGCGGTATGTCCAATGATATATAGTCCCCTGAGTATTAAATATTAACTTAAAGTTATTAATATGGACCTAATCAGTAGTGCTTGACCATTTTAGTGAAACAAGGAACTAGCGAGATTGATCACCAGACCATTCTACCACTACTATGACGTCGAGATGATGGGAGGGAGGAACATAGATAGGGGGCATCATGCAATGTCCTCAACAGATAGACAACTTCCTTCTGATGTTGCATCTGAAGATGATGTTGTTGTCAACCTAGATGCATCTGATTCATTTGTCAGCCCAGAATGAACCGGTCCAACAAAGTGAGGACAACAACGATAGAACAAACAGCCAAGGTGTTGGTGCAAGGACTCCTACTACACACAGACGTAGGAAGCGAGCCTCAACCACATAGGACAATTGTGTCCTGTCTAATGATGTCGTTTTCGAATTCACAATGGTGTTTTCCAAGGTACATGATATGGGCAACGGTATTGTCGGTAGATCAAATGACAAAGATGAGTATCAAACCATTTTGCACCATTTTCATGAAACCTACCCTGACGCCCCTATCCCTATTTTTACCACTCTTGTCCATGTCATAAAGGAGTCAGCAAACTGTAACATTTACCTAAGCCTTCTGGATACCCCACACAAAATTACCATTTAGTTGCAAGACCTTTAGGAAATGAAGAACATAGCTTTTGGAGCTTATTGATCACAAACACCCTTCACGCCACCATATTCACAATCTCTGCCATCATTGTTTAGTAGTATGAGTGATTGCAATAGAGGTCCTACCCCGTAGTCATTCTTCTAAGGTTGTCTAATTTAAGAACTATATCAATAGCATGCCTTTAATTTAAGAACTATTTCAAAATTTTATGTTGTAATATTTGATTCCTTTGGGAACAATTTCTGAATTATGGTACTTTGTAATGTTTTATCGTGTTATTTGCTATTTGGTCACTATCATGGTCATTTCATTTCTATAATCTCTCTATATATTTCTTATGTGGGTAATCACTTTTAATTATAGACGTCATGGTCGGTATTGAACATCCAGAAACAACTGATGACATTGTACAACTTTTAGATCTTATGTCTGGTCTAGCTAATGGCATTGCTAATGCAATAAGCTACCAAATAGAAGACCAAATATCACACAATATCATGGACAAATCAAACGACGTAGTCACACATCAACCAATATTGAGATCGGTTAGTATTAGGAGCAGCCATCAAAAGGTTTTAGAAATAATAATCGACAATGAAAGGAGGGTGTGTCATCTGTACAATATGCTACCCAACACGGTTTTAGCCTTTGTGGACAAACTTGAGGATCGTGGTTTGGTGATGGTGAAAAGTAGTAGAGGTGTGTCATCAGTGGAGGTAGTTTGCTACTTCCTTCAAATAGTTGGACATGGCCATACCAACTGTGTTCTGGCTGAGGACTACATTCATAATGGTGAGACCATAAGTAGAAAGTTTAATAAGGTATTGGATGCAGTGTGTGCTTTGTGTAGTGAATATGTTGTGATGCCAACTGCATCCACAACTCCGCACCAGCGCATACTGGAGAGTTCAATATTTTACCCTTGCTTCAAGGTATGACCATCACCTTGTTGACCATGTGGATTCGGTTATTAGTATAACCGCTTTAAGCATCACTGAATTTTGTATATAGTTGTCATAGGATGCCATTGGGGAATTGACGGGACACACATCCCTATTTTGGTGAAGTGTGATAAGTAGAATCGTTATAGAAATAGAAAAGGGAATGTTTCCATGAATGTCATGGTTGTAGTAGACTTCTCAATGGAGTTTACATATATCATGACTCGTTGGGAGGGCTCTGTGACTGACCAAAGGGTACTACACGCAGCTACAACCACAAGCAGTTTCAAAGTACCCACTGGAAAGTATTATCTTGTTGATGCAAGGTACGCCAACACCCTACAATTTCTTACACCATACCGAAATGTAGCTTACCATATAGTAGAGTATCGGGGTAATAGAAACTCATACACCGGAAAAATGTATATGTTCAACCACCGACTTGTTGGTATGTATGCCCATAGAGCAAGTCATATGATGATTGTAATGGGATACTTTGTAAATGATTTGAATAAAAATAAAGGCAATTTCCAATCTATATGTTTAAACTGTTTCTGAGATGATGGTGTAACATGATAGATGTCTAAAGATTGTTTTACTCAATGACGTATGCTTTTAGGTTAAGGACCTAAACGATGAGATCATACGGATGTTAAGAGTATACATTCTTGTATAGTCCCTAGTCGGTTGTTATTGTGGAAATAACCATAGACATCAATAACACTAAAGACTAGATTGTGTGTTGGTTGATGACAGAATCTCATTAGTCATGATATGGTGATATCAAACCAAGCACATAGGTACTTGTTAGAGAACAAGGTACCGGACAGACCCACCGTGAGAGTGACACATGGAACCATGACATAGTAGTCACAGTCAGCTCTCACAGTGATGGTGGTGAGTGTGATTCTTAGACCTGAAATCACTGCACTCAACACATGTCGTTGGGTACACTTTGACATCATCAAACGAAGTCCTGAAACATGGGTTGTTATAAAGGTGATGATTGGGTGACTTTGACACATGGGGCTTTTGAGGGGTGAGTGATAGATATGGGATTTGTCCCTCCTAAGGGAGTTTGATATCCTTGGCCACTTGATGAGTAGGATTGAGAAAGGCATGCGCATGCACGTGTGAATCAATATGTGATATTGATGTCATACACATCTCACTCGATCTACTCTGAGATCAAGGAAATGAATGAACATTGACAGGATGACTGTTCCATGCCTCGAGTTCATTCTGGATATCAGTGACAAAGGAATTATACATTCACTGTAACACCATTCACGGATTGTAGGATGAAAGTTGTTCTCTAACTTTCTACTTTCACTTGGGTAGCAATGACGTGTGACTAGACACCGCTCTTTGCTTGTGAAGTCATAAATGTTATGGACTTTCACTGCCAACGTGAAATGGACCTGCAAGGTCACACACATAGGATTTAACCTGGAAGAGGAGTTTTGTCCACAAGCAATGTTTAGATTGATTACTAAAGGAGTTTAGTAGTTCAATTAAACACTCAATTAATCGATAGCTCAATATCATAATGTTCAAGGTGTTGGACGCATTGATTGGAGTATCGGATTGATTGAAATCGCATTTGACTAATTCTGCACAATCTGCATTCCCACCCGATCGGTTCATGTGATGAACCGGTCGGCTGAGGTTGCTGAATCGGTCGGCTCAATTGTTGAACCGATCGGCTCATGCACAGAGTGAAACGACCGGTTCAAGTGTTGAACTGATCGGTTCAACTGGTGCAATCGAGCAACTTGGGAAAGTAGGATTAGTGAGAATTTTCCTTTCGTTTAAATTTCCTAATTCGATTGGGAATAATATTGGTATTCGATACCAATTGGGAAAGAAACAAGGAAAGTCAATCGGGAACCAACCTGGAACCCCAACCGACCGGTTCATGAGTGAACCGATCGGTTCAAGGGTCCCAAACGATCGGTTCAGGTCCCCAACTGACCGATTCACTTATGAACCGATCGGTTCAGGTTGCGAGATGGTTGCTTTTTTGTGGAAAATCCTGAACCCTTCTACTCCTGCTTTAGTCCCGTATTGCCGGGCACAGAGAACCCTATCCCATGACCCGCCTATATATATAGGGGTATTGGGGGCTTCTCAGAGTACAACTCAGTGCATGTTGATTGCTCTGCAAAGTTGTCGTTCTCTCTGGTTTTGGTAACCGAGAGAGAGCCCGAGCAAGTGCTTCCCGCAAAGGGAGGTGCAGCAAGGGAAGGACAACTACAGTTGCAGTCGACAGCAGGAGAGTGTGTTGGCAACTAGTACGTCAACAGGAGGGTGCGACTCCTTCCACTTCCTTGTGGGACAAGGAGAGTGGAGTTCTGGGTGGTCCGTGTGGACTACTTCAGAGGCGGGAGGTCACTGCCGCTCAAGAGGACAACTGTCATCTGATAGTCCGGTAGGAGGAGGAGTCTTCAGTCCCGGTGCGACCAGGAGCTGCACAGACACCGTCCAAGACTGGAGTTGAAGACCGCGCAAGGCGCGTGGTATTGTCGCCGAGCAAGCCTCGGGACAAGGTATGATTCACAAACCATCTTTCCTATTATATAGATGTTGACGCGATTCCTTTTGTTCCGGGTTTGGGGAGAAAATTTTTTTGTTTCCGCTGCTTCTCTGCCTCCTCCTAAACCTAACAGTGGTATCAGAGCCACGTCAACCTCTCTGTATTTTAGGATTATCGATATGATCGATTTTGGTTTGTCGCCTTTATTTATTGCATGCGATGCGAATGATATCGGCTTTATACATGTCCAATCCACAAATCCCTAATATACATATATGATATGTAATATTAATGCACTCGATACGCGTCACCCTTAAACGAGTTTTGTGGTGGATGTGTAGCATGATTATGGCCTATAAACCCCTATATCTGTGTATGGTTGTTTGTATGGTTGCTTGCATCTCGGTCTGCGCACCGATTCCCTTTCTCATATTCCTGATGTAACTCGAAATAATTCGAGAATTCTTTTCCTACCTTTGCTCCCCCCGAATGTAACTCGGGGTTTTACAATTCAATTGTAAATAGAATAGATTTTATTTCCTGTTATGTCAAAGAACGGCGGACAACCTGAAGACGATCGGTTCAAGGAGTGAACCGATCGGTTGGTGATCCAGACGGTCAGTTCGAGGAACGAGATGAGCGGGTGGCGACCTAAGGAGATGCACGATGACCGGTGAACCGATCGGCTGGAGGTGCCAGTCGATCGGCTGGTGGCACCCAAACAACCTACCTGATGGCGAGCCGATCAATCATGGAGATGAGCTGATCAAACCCAGAAAGGCAGGCATAGATTTCATCTTGAACAAGTTGCATGTGATGTAGACCTAGATGACCGTGATTCCTCTTGGCTCGAGGAATCACAAATAGGATGGTCATAATCATTGCTTTTTATCGTTTATGCATGTTTTCTGTGGGATATAGCATGTATATGATACGTACTATATATTGTGGTGATTGGATATGTATATGTATATAAAAACCAAATCCCTCATTAAATATTAAGTTTTAGATGCCTTCCAAATGCAACACACGTGAAAAGCTTGATCGACCAAGTGTGGGCACGCCCTAGCGTGGTGCACCGTCTATCTCGTGGAAGCGTGAAGGATGAATGTGTGGGTCTGCCCTAGCAGGGTGCACATTGATCGTGTTGGCTTTGGGTCGGACTTAACAAGGTGATCTAGATGGGATCTAGTACCTTGAGGCATGGAGATGATCATGGCAAGGAGTTGCATATGACATCTTTCAAGAGTTGCATATGATGCAATTGGCAAAAGTTGCCTACCTGAGAGATCTGAGTTGTGGGTGACAGCCCTAGCTGGTCCATGACTCAGAGGATTTCAGGATCTTGACCCACTAGAAGATTGTACGCTGCAATCTTCCGAATTGATGGTGAGGGCTATCAATTTGAGTCAAAATAGTGGGAGCGGTAATTAATTAAAGACCTAATTAACTATCGTCAAATTTTATTCAAATCAAATCAAAAAGGTTTTGACAAATGCAAATTTTCTCTTGTAGAATGGCAAAAGAATCATCTTTTAAAATGGGAAAATTAATTGAGAATAAATTCCATAACTGGTTGAGGACTGTGAGAAATGTTCTGCACAATCCAGATATACCAGGACCCTTGGAATCCACTCTATGTACGCTTAACGCGTTGGTGAAGAAGAAAGTAAGTAAGGGAGAGAAGTGTTCTCTCGCCAAACCAATTTCTTCTACATGGAGAGGATGGAAGGAACAATGGAAGAAGAAGTCAGAGATAGAGATCTCTACTTCTGGTGTATACGTGATAGAGATTAACTTCACTACTTCTTCGTCATGGGTACTTGATACCGGATGCGGATCTCACATTTGTTCAAATGTGAAGGATCTTAAGAGAAGTCGGCCTTTGGGGAAAGGCGAGGTTGAACTACGTATTGCTAATGGGGCAAGAGTTGCCACCAGTTCCGTAGGAACCTATGAGTTAACTCTACCTCGTGGGCTAATAATAGAGTTGAAGAACTGCTATTATGTACCTGCCATAAATAGGAATATCATTTCCGTCTCTTGTTTGGACAAAGATGGATTTGAATTTCTTATTAAGAATGGAAAGTGTTCCATTTCTAAAGATGGGATCTTTTATGGCAGTGCCCCTATGTCTTATGGTCTATACTTGATAGATTTGGAGACAAGTGTATACAACGTAAACACCAAAAAGCAAAAACTCAACGACTCAAACAAAACATATCTCTGGCATTGTCGTCTAGGGCACATAAATGAGAAGCGCATTTCTAGACTCCATAAAGATGGTTATCTAGACTCTTTTGATTATGAATCAATAGAGACATGTGAATCTTGTTTGTTGGGCAAGATGACCAAGACTCCCTTTTCAGGTAAAGGTGAGAGAGCTAGTGATCTATTAGGACTCATACATACAGATGTATGTGGGCCTTTTAGAACTAATGCCAGAAATGGGTATCAGTACTTCATTACCTTCACTGATGATTTCAGTAGGTATGGCTATGTGTACCTGATGAAGCATAAGTCAGAAACCCTTGAAAGGTTCAAGGATTTCATGAATGAAGTACAGAACCAGCTTGGTAAAAGTATTAAGGCACTTCGTTCCGATCGAGGTGGAGAATACTTGAGCCAGGATTTTGAGGACCTTCTACGAGCCCGTGGTATTGTATCACAATGGACTCCGCCTGGAACACCACAGCATAATGGTGTGTCTGAAAGAAGGAATCACACATTGTTAGATATGGTGCGATCAATGATGAGTTTTGTTGATCTTCCAATTTCTTTCTGGGGTCATGCTCTTGAAACCGCCGCGTTTACACTTAACCGTGTGCCATCTAAATCGGTTCAAAAGACACCATATTAGATATGGTATGGGAAGCATCCCGTTTTGTCTTTTATGAAGATTTGGGGTTGTGAGGCTTACGTTAGGAAAATGTTTCCTGATAAGCTAGGACGCAAATCCGATAAATGTTATTTTGTTGGATACCCCAAAGAAACGAGGGGATATTACTTATACCACCCTACTGACAACAAAGTGTTTGTTGCCAGGGATGCTGTATTCCGAGAGAGGGAATTTATTTCCAAAGGAAATAGTGGGAGGAAAGTAGAGCTTGAAGAGGTTCAAGCCCAACAAGAAAACATTGAACCGGTAGATGTACCAGAGGAAAATGTAGATTCACAAGGTGTTGTGGAATCTCAGTCTCCTCAGGTAACACCAGGACCTCGTAGATCTAGTAGGACTCGCCTTGAACCTGAGAGGTTTGGATACCTTGTAACTCAGGAAGGTGGAGAGTTGATCATAGATGATGATCCAACTACCTACATAGAGGCTATGGAGGGACCAGATTCTGAGAAATGGCTAGAAGCCATGAGATCCGAGATGGAATCCATGTACTCCAACAAAGTATGGACTTTGGTGGAACCACCCGAAGGGGTAAAACCCATAGGGTGCAAGTGGGTCTTTAAGAAAAAGACCGACATGGATGGCAATGTGCAAACTTATAACGGTAGATTGGTTGCAAAGGGTTTTCGACAAATTCAAGGTGTTGACTATGACGAAACCTTTTCTCCAGTTCCATGATTAAGTCCATCAGGATCATGCTTGCTATTGCAGCCTATTATGACTATGAGATTTGGCAGATGGATGTTAAAACTGCATTCCTTAACGGGAATATTCATGAGGATGTGTATATGACACAACCTGAAGGTTTTGTAGATCCAAAGAATGCCAATAAAGTCTGTAAACTACAAAGGTCAATCTATGGATTGAAGCAAGCATCTCGGAGTTGGAATCTTCGATTTGATGAAGAAGTCAAAGTGTTTGGCTTTATTCAAAATGAAGATGAACCTTGTGTGTACAAGAAGGTTAGTGGGAGCTCGACCACATTCCTCATATTGTATGTGGATGACATACTTTTGATGGGGAATGATGTCTTAGCCTTAGAGAAGGTAAAGACTTGGCTTGGGAAAACTTTCTCAATGAAGGACTTAGGAGAAGCATCCTATATTCTAGGAATTAAGATCTATAGAGATAGATCTAGAAGGCTTCTCGGACTAAGTCAGAGCACATACATTGACAAGATGCTGAAGCGGTTCAGCATGGAGAACTCAAAGAGAGGCAACGTCCCTATGCTACATGGAGTTACCATCTCTAGAGCTCAATGTCCCCAATCTTGTGAAGAGAGGGAGCGTATGAATGGGATCCCATATGCATCAGCCATCGGATCCATCATGTACGCTATGTTGTGCACACGCCCAGATGTCTCGTATGCTCTCAACATGACGAGCAGGTACCAGTCAGATCCCGGGGATGCTCACTGGACAGCCGTGAAGAACATCCTCAAGTACTTGCGAAGGACTAAGGATCAGTTTCTTGTGTACGGCGGTGAGGAAGAGCTGGTTGTAAAGGGTTACACCGATGCAAGCTTCCAAACCGATAAAGATGATTATAGATCGCAGTCAGAATTTGTGTTTTTCCTTAATAATGGAGCTGTGAGCTGGAAGAGTTCCAAGCAAGAAACAGTTGTCGATTCTACTACAGAGGCCGAGTATATTGCTGCTTCACATGCAGCAAAGGAGGCTGTGTGGATCAGGAAGTTCATTTCTGAACTTGGTGTAGTTCCCAGTAGCTGTGATGCAATTGAACTTTATTGTGACAATAATGGAGCTATTGCACAAGCTAAGGAGCCCAGATCACATCAGCGGTCCAAGCACATACTGCGGCGCTTCCATCTCATACGAGAGATCGTACATCGAGGAGATGTGAAGATTTGCAAAGTACCAATTGAAGACAACATAGCTGATCCACTGACTAAGGCCCTTTCTCAGCAGAAGCATGATGGTCATGCTAGGTCACAAGGACTGCGTTTCCTTGGTGACTGGCTCTAAGTGCAAGTGGGAGTCTGTTGGTATGTATGCCCATAGAGCAAGTCATATGATGATTGTAATGGGATACTTTGTAAATGATTTGAATAAAAATAAAGGCAATTTCCAATCTATATGTTTAAACTGTTTCTGAGATGATGGTGTAACATGATAGATGTCTAAAGATTGTTTTACTCAATGACGTATGCTTTTAGGTTAAGGACCTAAATGATGAGATCATACGGATGTTAAGAGTATACATTCTTGTATAGTCCCTAGTCGGTTGTTATTGTGGAAATAACCACAGACATCAATAACACTAAAGACTAGATTGTGTGTTGGTTGATGACAGAATCTCATTAGTCATGATATGGTGATATCAAACCAAGCACATAGGTACTTGTTAGAGAACAAGGTACCGTATAGACCCACCGTGAGAGTGACACATGGAACCATGACATGGTAGTCACAGTCAGCTCTCACAGTGATGGTGGTGAGTGTGATTCTTAGACCTGAAATCACTGCACTCAACACATGTCGTTGGGTACACTTTGACATCATCAAACACAGTCCTGAAACATGGGTTGTTATAAAGGTGATGATTGGGTGACTTTGACACATGGGGCTTTTGAGGGGTGAGTGATAGATATGGGATTTGTCCCTCCTAAGGGAGTTTGATATCCTTGGCCACTTGATGAGTAGGATTGAGAAAGGCATGTGCATGCACGTGTGAATCAATATGTGATATTGATGTCATACACATCTCACTCGATCTACTCTGAGATCAAGGAAATGAATGAACATTGACAGGATGACTGTTCCATGCCTCGAGTTCATTCTGGATATCAGTGACAAAGGAATTATACATTCACTGTAACACCATTCACGGATTGTAGGATGAAAGTTGTTCTCTAACTTTCTACTTTCACTTGGGTAGCAATGATGTGTGACTAGACACCGCTCTTTGCTTGTGAAGTCATAAATGTTATGGACTTTCACTGCCAACGTGAAATGGACCTGCAGGGTCACACACATAGGATTTAACCTGGAAGAGGAGTTTTGTCCACAAGCAATGTTTAGATTGATTACTAAAGGAGTTTAGTAGTTCAATTAAACACTCAATTAATCGATAGCTCAATATCATAATGTTCAAGGTGTTGGACGCATTGATTGGAGTATCGGATTGATTGAAATCGCATTTGACTGATTCTGCACAATCTGCATTCCCAACCGATCGGTTCATGTGATGAACCGGTCGGCTGAGGTTGCTGAACCGGTCGGCTCAATTGTTGAACCGATCGGCTCATGCACAGAGTGAAACGACTGGTTCAAGTGTTGAACCGATCGGTTCAACTGGTGCAATCGAGCAACTTGGGAAAGTAGGATTGGTGAGAATTTTCCTTTCGTTTCAATTGCCCGATTCGATTGGGAATAATATTGGTATTCGATACCAATTGGGAAAGAAACTAGGAAAGTCAATCGGGAACCAACCTGGAACCCCAACCGATCGGTTCATGAGTGAACCGATCGGTTCAAGGGTCCCAAACGATCAGTTCAGGTTGCGAGATGGTTGCTTTTTTGTGGAAAATCCCGAACCCTTCTACTCCTGCTTTAGTCCCGTATTGCCGGGCACAGAGAACCCTGTCCCATGACCCGCTTATATATATAGGGGTATTGGGGGCTTCTCAGAGTACAACTCAGTGCATGTTGATTACTCTGCAAAGTTGTCGTTCTCTCTGGTTTTGGTAACCGAGAGAGAGCCCGAGCAAGTGCTTCCCGCAAAGGGAGGTGCAGCAAGGGAAGGACAACTACAGTTGCAGTCGACAGCAGGAGAGTGTGTTGGCGACTAGTACGTCAATAGGAGGGTGCGACTCCTTCCACTTCCTTGTGGGACAAGGAGAGTGGATTTCCGGGTGGTCCGTGTGGACTACTTCAGAGGCGGGAGGTCACTGCTGCTCAAGAGGACAACTGTCATCCGACAGTCCGGTAGGAGGAGGAGTCTTCAGTCCCGGTGCGACCAGGAGCTGCACAGACACCGTCCAAGACCGGAGTTGAAGACCGCGCAAGGCGCGTGGTATTGTCGCCGAGCAAGCCTCGGGACAAGGTATGATTCACAAACCATCTTTCCTATTATATAGATGTTGACGCGATTCCTTTTGTTTCGGGTTTGGGGAGAAATTTTTTTTGTTTCCGCTGCTTCTCTGCCTCCTCCTAAACCTAACACGACATGCTCAACTACATAATGTTGTTAAACAAGCCTTTGGTGTGTTGAAGAAGAGGTTTACCTACTTATCAAAAGGAGTGACTTTTCTTGTGCATTCACGGTCTCGCATTGTAATGGCTTGTTGTATCGTCCACAATTTTATCCGATGGCAAAATGATGGTGATCCTTTGATGGACAAAAACTTGGATGACCCTCATAATACCCCTGACATCATGAATGATTTGAGTTCTCTCCAACAAATAAGCCATGCTGATGCTAGGGAAGGAGATGTTTTGCGCAAAAGACTTGCCAATTCTATGTGGGAAAATCAGTGATTTTCACATTTTGTATAACTTTCAGACATTGAAACATGTTCTATAACATGTTTCATTTATTCCCTTTTTGAATTTCATTCAGTACTTAACGGACAAACATTTGTTCTCAAAGTTTATTGTTGACTACAATTTTGCCTACTTCTAAAAAATGTCACATTATGTTTCATTAGGTTGTCTATCTTGAAATGGATAATGGAATGTCGTCATGTCCATGTGGTCTCCAGTGCACCGTATGAGTGTATATGGATACCACAGATGCGACAAATGGACAGTTTGAAGTAAACAACCCCCATAGGCCATATTTTACATGTGGTATGGGTCTTGTTATGACCAGATGTCATATGATGTTACCCGCACAGTGAGTACAACCTATAGTGGCCACGCTTACTACAATTAGGGATGTGTTGGTAACACAACTTGCATATGCACGCAATAATCACAAGCAATGGTCAGAACAATGCGACTTTGTCTACTCCACAAGAGCAGACACCGATAGGCTAATACTAGAAATTGAAAGTCCACAGAAGAGGCGCCTATATCTTCACAAACGGCTGCACCTACCGAGTGATAATGACTCTTCAGCAGAGGAAGACGGATACAATACATCATAGGTGTAGTATGTAGTATATTTTGATCTATCCAATTAAGCTTTATTTGTATGTTAGAACAGTCAACCGGTTGTATCAAAATACTCTCCAACTATGTTTTGAAGAAATCTATGTTTTGAACTGAAATTTATGTTACTAATCATCAATCCTGTTCTAGATGTCGATGAATCCAACTAAAGTTCCGATGTTTGATTATGGTATGGTTGTAGTGTTGCGGATAAACACAGAGGATGTAGGGTTATATGACTTTGGCATTCTTAGCAAAAGGCCAGGAGAAATGTATTACATATGTCCTTCTAGTCAGGTGCACTAGTATAACCAAAAATAATCAGTTGCACTTGCCAAGTACATTGCGTATTATTTGTTATTAACTAGAATTTGGGAAAAAAATCTTAGGGAAAAGACCATTGCAAATACTTTCATTGGCCAGTCGATCTCCCCCAAAAACTGATTCGTTGAAGGATGAGATTACATTACTAACTTGCGAGTGCAAGTCAGTGTGGGGCCAAGCGATGAACATGAAGGACTTTGTTGAAATCCATCACAACTCCAAACATGTTTACAGCTGCAGAATGATCGAATATGAAGTTCTACAAACTTCCATTCATAAGTTGGAGGAGAGTTGTGCTCTTCATTTGGATACTCCTTCACCTTCGATGACTCCATAATGTTTTTGTTACACTTATATCACAAGCATCGTAGTTTTTGGTCATTATGTTGCATGCTTATGGATGTATAAGATTGTATGCCCTATGTTATTTGCACATGAAATCATAATACTTGAATTATAACATTACATCCGCCATTGTGAAAGGAGCCCTTATGCTATTTCAACATCTTACATACAAAATTTGTTCTATGGCTTGTCGTCTAATATGGTGTGCAGAGCACGATCAAATCCTACTTGATGTGATGAGAAACCAGTATGACCTGGGGAGATGTGTCAATAGAAGATATACTACAAAGGCTTGGAGGGAGACATTGCTTGACTTTCATAACATAACTGGGGTGCTTAGCATTGATTTGAATATGCTGAAAACCTGTTGGAAGAACTTAAGGAAACAATTTATCAGACAAAATCATTTCCTTTTAGGACATTTATTGCCTCCTCATCCCTTAGCGCAATATGTGATCCCCCCAGGAGTTGTTGAAAACCTAAGCAATGTTGACAACAATAATGACGCAACTACGGGATTAGGTGGTGAAACAAACGAATGAAGTTGCGAACAATTGTTGACCACCTTAGGGACGTTCAAATATTTTTTTTATGCATTTAAAAATGTTTGTCATTATGTTCGATTCAGGAACATTTGTCATTATGATAAATATTTTGCATGTCTGAATCTATTTTAATGAATGCATAATTGTGCATAATCATTTCATGCACTTATATTTGGATGTAGTAATAAAATGTGATATCGACTTAGCTATGTGTTTTTGACCATTCATTTTGGAACAACCTGTAGATGTTGCACAACAACAAATTCAATACAAAGTTTGTATGCTACACAAAGCGTAAGGATAAGTCGACGAAAGCTTTAGTGGACTGGTCAAAAATGGAATGTGATGTAGATGGGATACCCCTTGACTGGTCAAAGTATATATGATGTATTGATGACAACTCGGATTATGGTTTTAAAACCACTATACAAGGGAACAATTGGGTGTGCAGATGTAGTCATACACAATGAGATGTTGTGTCGGCCAAAAGAGTGCAATTGATACATCTGATAGAAAGAGACTACATTTTTGTCGACAAAGAAGTGGAGTCCAACTAGCATGGTAGGAGTTGTACGGTTCATAGTGGTCATTCAATGAAACACCTTTGTTGGTTGCAAAATTTAGCTAGAATAGGCACGGGATGCAATGTGGTTTAGTTTGGCTACTATTACAGTTACCAAATTAAATCAGACTAGATCATGTGACTATTCCATCTCAATTTAGTAACAAATGTAGGTTTTTCATTGCTTGACAAAACTGAACCGAACAAATCATACCATGCCAAATCAGACTTCATTTCCTTTTTGACCAAAATACAGTCTTCTATCTACCAATTGTTTACATGCCTTCTTTAGGCCAGCACAACAACTCTTGAAGCATGACCACTCACTGTATCGTCATCTAATGCCCTTTCTACACTAGTCTATATGAATTTGTCTTTATCAATGTACCACATGTTTATTTCACTATGTACTACACTTAGTACAAACTAATGTATAATTGGAAGGTATGTTTCCTACTACCATCTTGAATGGTGGACATGTACTAAGATTATTCACATGGTACTGAATTTTAAATGATATATAATTTCGCATTCTAGATTATCATTATCATGAATGTTTCTTTACCGACTACACATTTATTTTTCAGTTTAACAGATACAATGAATCAGTTTGTATGGGATGTAGGATGTGATGTAGCGCTAGAAACAGTGTTAGGTGGACAATATTACTTGCACAAACTACGTGGACCTTCTTCACAGTAGGGTTGGCGTGATGTCATAGCGGAGTTCCCTGAGATAACTAGCAGAACTGATATTAGTATGGGTGTGTTTAAGGTGAGATGGAAATTTTTAAAAATTGTGGATGCAGTTCCAAAAACTTTCTGGACTAGCCCGCGAACTTATCCACTAGGACTACAACAACATCCGGTTCACCAACAAGATATATCTCATACTTGCACAATACATACATAAGATACATGCAGAGTACCTGAGGATGTTGGCAGAAAATGAATAACTTAGTGCAATGAATGCCACTTTGTATTTGATTGACTATTGTTTGCTTCGTTTGCAGTTAACTATGCAAAAAATATGTTAACTATTTGTTTGAAAAAATTATTTCTCTGTCATGAATATGAAATAACCCATGTTGTTGTCTGTTATTAGTACTTCCATTTATATTACTGGTTCTCAACACTATTTTACATTGTTGTAGGCATAACATCTAAATTTTATTCAACCATCAGACATGTTGTTGTAATAACCCATGTTGTTGTCTATTGTTAGTCCTTATATTTATATTACTTTTTCTCAACATTATCTTACATTGTTGTAGGCATAACATCTAAATTATTGACACTCTCTCCAACCATAACACCCTAGGACCATGGCCTGGGCCTCTACCCCAATGTTACTATTCCCTGTTGAAGAAAAGTTGGACATGATCCCAGATGATTGTTCCTTAGCACAACTCATTATACCTAAACATTGGCGTTATCTAAACGGAAGACGCTACAAGGCTGGTGAAGTGTACCTAAATTATGGAAATTCAACATCTGTTATCGATGTTAAGTACGATGTTGTCGGAAATCTTGTAACCACATCTAGTTGGCACGAGTGGGTTAGGAAGATGCTATTGGGCCGTAGTGACAAACTTTTTCTTCGTATGGTTGACCATAATACCATCAAGGTTTGGATAACCAACATCAATAATGAGATGCCCGATCATCTCAAACAATTTGAGTATTTAATAGAGGATAGCAAACATGACAATGAATCTGATGATGAGAACACACCTGACGATTCCTACGAAGTCCCTTTTATTCCTTTTGGCACTGTCAATTTCCCTATCACAAACCGTTCAGATTCCTCTAAAGACAACAACGAGCTCTGTGACACAGCAACATCAACAAAAAACCAAAGTAGGTCCAATCAACAAATTGTTGATTCCAGTCTTATTTTTTTTTCCACTTTTTGTCTTAAAGTAATAAAACTCCATACCTATTTTTTGTTGTTAAAACTTCAGGAGAAGACCATAACAATGAAAGGGCCCTCACAATTGCCGATTCTGGACCATGTTGTTGTTGTTTAAGTTGTGTATCTAGTCTAGTAGTGTCTCTCTCTTCCAATTATTTTACTTATGTCCATGTTTAGGGGTACATCAACCCCCTTGTTTAGTTACTGTCTTGGACAACAACACCACTGCTTGTTCATAACTATGTCATTTTCATTCATCCCTTGTAGTATTAGTAGATTGGTTACAATATTTTTTGTTTGTATTAAAAAAACAAACTAAACACGAATTAAGTAAGTCTAAATTTAATAATATTGAAGTTAATTTCTGTTGTATAACCAATATAATATAATCAGTCAATTTCTGAATACCTTACCACTGACGAAATCACCAATAACAAAACTACAGCCTTAGGCGGTTAAGCAGACGAATGAAATTGTAACATAGTTGGTCCAACTTGTATTTGTTTATGATTTCTTGGCAATATTTTGTTGTGAAATATATGGCCATCATTACTTTGTTTTTAATCATTTCATCAAAGGTGCACTTATGTATTCTGTTTGGAAGTCTAACATCGCATTCAAACTTACATATCTAAGTTTGCTTGTCAACTTTAACTTGTACAAATTGTTGTCATATGTACTTTGTTATTATGATTATTTTCTCTTACTTATATTTATTTTAAAAATTTATTAGATGCCGACATCACGTTCAAAGTCACGACTAAAGTTTGAAAAGATATTGGTGTCCCCGTCAAAGATACACAAATATGTCAAGGAATACATAGTCTACAAAAAAAATGTTGCAACCCTGGACACCAGGGGGAGCCTGCACAACAGAGGTCCAAATTTGAGAGCCATGAAGAAGAAAAGGTTGGGGTCAATAAACTTGTTCCTCATCTGTTGTTGTTGTTTGATTGGCCAAAAGATGACATCAAACAACAACCTCAGCCATTGTAGGAGGACTTCCCCCTGTCATGGGATGAGTACGAGGAGGCCCTAAAGTGGGCCAACTAGGAAGGTCCTATGTGGGAACAAGACCAATCATTGTCCACCTCGAAAACTGGCCAACACAGTGGTTGGACACTACCTTAGCATGTGTGTATGGGTGTGTATGTCTAGGCCCAGGGCAAGCCACTCATTTTTTTGTCTGCTCTCCCTTAGTTCATGACACTTTTGCCCTGGACCACATTATGTTCTTATCAGCTTTTCTTCAGTGTAGTTTAAGTTCTGATGCAAACATTATCATCTTTACTCTGTCATATCTTTTATTATGGAACAATTATGGCCATTTTAATAAAACTATCATTAAAATGATGTTTGGTCTACTTATGTGTAATTTATGTTCTATTATGCCAATTACAATTATCTTGTCAGTTACCAATTACAAGATCGAATATGTACAATTGTATACATACATACAAAATGAACATGCCATGCAAGACAATTGTAAAGTTTAATTTATTTAAAATAAACACAAAAAATGACCATACTCATTAGTATTCATTTCACTAAACAACAAACAATATCAACCACATTATGTATCAAATTACATTTATTTTTTTAATTTTATACTTGTAATTCAGTGGCATCACAGCTTTACATAAGTTGTTATTGTTAAAACAACTCTGTAAGAATAGGTCAGAATAAGCTAATCTTGTCTACGTTGCCAAATAGAAATATGTTGAAGATTGATTGGCATCCAAATAGAATCAGTCTAAAACCAGACTCAAAACTGACCTACAGACCAGAATCAGATTGGGTTGCCAAACAAAATCAGACTGCATCCTAACTACTCCAACCCAGATCATCAGAACAACCCCAACTAACCTTGTCCAGATTCTAAAATCCCAGTCCTGTGCGAAACGCATGCTAAGATTCTGGCAGTGACTATAGAATCACATCAGTGGACAACTCTTGAACCAAGGAGAATCCCAGTCTAGATAAGTTCACCACATACCCAATGAGTTTGAGCACATGAGGACCTACTGTATTTCCTTCTTCCATGTTACATTTGAATAGTGCCTTAGAGACATCATATCTCTCATGTCTTGTCTGATCTTCAAACATGTTCTAAACATGTGTGACCATCTCAATAACATCCATGTTCTCATGTCATCTTTACAACTCATAGTTCATGGAGCATAGAATTAGGCACTTGACATCAATGACATCTTCATATTCTTCTTACAAGAATCCCAGTCAGACTTAGGTGCATTGGGAAGAGTCTATTCTGGATCTGGTGTCTCTAGGATATAGAGCTTACTCTCCTATGTGAGAACAATTCTCAACATCCTGAACTAGTCATCAAACTTGTTCCCATTTAACGTGTCCTTCTCAAGAACTGATCATAGATTAAAGGTGTTGTTGTGTGCTGCCATTTGATTCTACAAAATAATTTGCAATTATATCAAAATTTCATTTTGATTTGACCAGATTGACAAAATTGATTAGGTCGTCAATTAATTATCGGCCCAATATTTTATTCAAATTGATAGCCTCACATATCAACTTGGAAGATTGCAGTGTACATCCTTCTAGTGAGCTAAGATCCAAAACAATTCAACTATTACCCAGCCAAGGCTAACGTCCATAGTCAATCATTAAGTTAGACAATTTTTGTCAATTACATCTTATGCAAATCTTTGATAGATGATATGTGCAACTCCTTACCATAATCATCTACATGCCTCTGGTGCTTAATCTCATTAACAATCACCAGTTATGCCTGACCCAAAAGACAACATGATAGATATGCACCCTCCTTGGGCATTACCTACATATCTACCATCACACTTCCACAAGATGGACGGTGCACTACATTTGGGCATAACCAATGCTTGGTCAATCAAGCTTTTCATGTGTGGTGTTGATGGAAAACATCTTAGACTTAATATTTTAATTGAGGGAGTTTTGTATTTATATAAATACATATACTTTATCAAATAACCACACATATATAGTACATATCATATACATGCTATATTCCATAACATAAACATGTAATATCCCATAACATAAACATGTAATATAAAACATTAGCAATCATTATCGTCATACTACAGTAATTCCTTAGAGCTACAAGGAACTATTACCACCTAGGTCAATGTCAGATGTAGGAACATGTTGTTGTCATAGATTTGTGCTTGCCAATCTAGGTTGATCGGTTCAACCCTTGAACCGGTCATCTCATGTGTTGGTCGGTCAGTTGGTCACCCGAAACGGTCATCTCAACTCTTGGTCGGTCGGTTGGTCACCCGAAATGATCACCTGGCCTCTTGTCTAATTGATGTTTGGACACCTCCAGATGGTCATTTGGGTCCACCAGTCAGCCAGTTCGCTCCTACAGTCTACCCTCCTTCATCAGTTGGCTCACCTGACGTTGATTGTTATCTTCGTCATTTCAAGAAAAGAAAAGAAACTATCCTTTATGCTATTAACTTATTACATGGTAATGAGAAACCTTGAGTTATATTCGAGGGGAGAAAAGGTAGAAAAGAATAATGATTTTACATTGGGATAAGAAGGTAGAGGCTTGGTATGCAAAACGATATATAGTAGGAATAAAAGAACCATCCAACAACAAACATATATTTGGGTTATTGGCCATAACCATGCCACACATACACCATCAAAACTCATTTTAAGGTGAAGCCTATAAATTGCATATATATATATATATATATATATATATATATATATATATATATATATGTGTGTGTGTGTATATATATATATATGTGTGTGTGTGTGTATATATATATACATATATATATATATATATATATATATATATATATATATATATGTGTGTGTGTGTGTGTGTGCATTTAGATCGGATACGCACATTAATCACTTTAAGTATTCCCATTGTATGCAATAGATAAATGATGAAAACAAAAATTCAATCATATCGATTATCCCAAAAAATAGTCAATTGACGTAGCTTTGATACCACTGTAGGGAAATATGGCAACATGTAAGGTAGCGGAAACAAAAATTTTACTTCCATATTCCCCTTGAACCAACAGATTACATCAAGAACTATACAATGAGAAGGATGATTTAATGAGTTCATACCTAGTCCTAGAGTAATTCCAGCAACTATAACTCGTTGTAGTAGTGCAACACTCATCATTGTACTAGGACTTGTCTATGGAAACTTCTAGTCTCCACCACAGATAATAAACTTGGATGGTGTCTGCAGCATCTCCTTCATGGACTACGGGTTGATGTTGTCCTCCTAGTAATAGGAAACAACCACCTCGCTTCCATAGTAGACCACACGGACCATCGAGAACTCTTGTCATTCTAGTATAATGGACTAGAAGGAGTCATACCATCATATTGGTGTACTACTCACCAACTTGCTCTCCCACACAAACTTGCTTTCTAACAGTTGTCCTCCCATATTGTCCCTCCCTTTATCACGTAGGATTTACTCGGGTTCTCTTAGTTACCACAACTAGAGAAGACAACAATTGTCAGAGCAACTAATGTTCTGAGTTGTATCTCTGAGAAGCCCCCAGTACCCCTCTATTTATATGAGGGGTTAGGATCTGGGTTCCCAATATGTGTGGGAGTAGAAGGGTCCAAAATTTCCATAAATTAATCTCCCTACGACAAGTGAACTATTTGGTTCACTGGTGACCCAATCGGTTGGCAGTGTTAGTCGATCGATTCACACAACGAACCAGTCATTTCACATGTTTCCCAATCGCAATTTGAATTGCCAATTCATTTCCAATTAATGTCCAACATTACTTTATTGCACCAATCAAATTCCACAAGTGAACAATCACCTATTCTCATGCATCATGAAAATCACCAGGAGCTTCGGTTGGCTTCACCAAGATGAATGGTTCACTAGGTGAACTAGTTTTCTCACCAACCCTGAGTCGATTGGTTCACCCAGTGAGTCAATTAGTTGGTGTCCTAACTCATGCATAATTCATCCAATTCAATTTCCAATAAACCAGACAGTCCAACCAGTTAGTTCAACACTTGAACTTGATGGTTGTGAGTCCATTTAGTTAATTTTTTATTTAGTTGAATACCTAAACATCTTTAGTAATGAACTTAAACATCATTCATGGATAAACTCCTATTCCAGGTGAGTTGGTATGTGTGTGACCGTATAGGTCTCATATTATGTTGGCAGTGAATCTCCATAACAAATTTATGACATCACAAGTAGAGAGAAGTGTCGAGTCACACATCATTGCTACCCAAGTAAATGGAAAATTAGAGAAAAATTCAACCTACAATCAATGATAGGTGTTACAGTGATTGAATAATTCATTTATCTCTGGTATTCGAATTGAACTCGAGGCATGAAATCGTTACCCTTTCAATGTTCAATCCATGTTCCTTGAACTAGAGAAGACTGTATGAGATATATGTGACCTCAATATCATATACTGATTTACATGTGCATGCTCATGCTTTTCTCAGTCTTGCTTATCAAGTGGCCAAAATATCAAACTCTAGTAGGGGGGCAATATCCCATCTACGTCACTCACAATCATCCCCATGTGTGACAGTACATCTAATCATCACCTGTATGGAAATCCTTATTGAGGATAACATTAGATGATGTCAAAACATACCGAATAACATGCGATGAGTGTGGTAACTTTAGGTTTAAGAACTACAATCACCACATTCACCATGAGTTGTGACTATGATGACCAATTATGGTTTTCATGTGTCACTCTCAAGGTGGGTCTTTTTGATACATTGTTCTCTGGCAAGTATTTGTATGCTTGGTTTGATACCACATATCATGACTGATGAGATTCTATCATCAATCAACCCACACTCTAGTCTTAAGTTTCATTGTTGTCTATCTATCTTTCACAATGACATCTGACTAGGGACATAATAAGAATGTACATACTCTTAACATCTATATGATCTCATTGTTCAAGTCACGTACTTGAAGACGCATGTGAGTGAGTGAATTCCATTCTTTAGACATTCATCATATTTCCTCATTATCTCATAACTGAGTGAAAAAGATGAATTGGAAGCTTGTCTTTATGATTATTAACAAAATCACTTTTGTAATATGCCTCCATAATCATCATATGATTGGATCTCTAGGCATACATACCAACAGTAATTTCAAAAACATACCCACTCACTAGGGGTAGACTCGATTGCTTACCCACTCACTAAAGGTAGTATACCACTCACTGGGTTATTATTTATTCATTCATTCCTCCAGACATAGCTTTAGGGAAACGAACAAGTTATTTTTCACATTTTCATTTTCATGTACAACCATTGGTTACTTAGTTTCTTCATGTAAATCCAAATTTTTTCATATGCATTATGCATGAGTTTCTCCACATTCATGCATGGGTGGCTGGGATCACCTAAAATCATTTATATTATTTTATTTCTCTTTAATCTTACCCTAATTTGGGTTCATATGGGTAGGGTTATTCTATCACCCACACCACTCTCATTTATTCAATCACCCATACCACCACCATTTCCTAGGATTAGGGTTTAGGGTTTGGGTTAGGAACTACACTGTCTACACCCTACATTTTAGGGTTTCTATCTCCCTTGACCCACTAGGGTTCTTCTAGACCAACTCTAGCTCCACATAGAGTTGACCCTTGCAACCCATAAAACGTTTTTTCTTCACTTCATCATTATTTAATTATATCCACATTTTGTGTTCATAATTCTTTCCTCTTTACATGTACATTATTATTTCCACATTGCATGTACATTATTTGGAAGAGGATGTCTTAATACTACTTCTTCTTAAAACCCTAACTTGAAATGCAGAGCCAAGTTCTTTTTAGGGTTTATTAAGAAAGAGGATGAGAAATGGAAGAAGTTAGAGATGAGAATATTTAGAGGAAACATTACTTCAAGAAAACCCGAGGTTCTGGCCAGGTCAGTATCACATTGACTACATGAGTCCTCGTATAGAAACTTAATAGTGTGAAGGAAAATATTTCCATCCCCCAAAAACCATGATCCATTCTAGACACCATTACCATCAAGTCATGCCTTAATAAGTCTCCTTATCGTTTTTTATAGATTACTTGAAGTTAATTGACTATTAAAGGTTAAATGGTAATCCTGGGCTGTGATACCAAATGTTATGACCCCCTCCTCCTGTTATCCTCTATATAGGAGGACCAAGAGGGAAGGGGCCGTAATCATAATTCCAGGATCCAGGATTAGCAATTAACCAATAATAATAATAAAATTCATTATATGAAAAAGAATTGATAACAAAATAATCTATTCTCAAGGGAGTTACATGGAATTTAATGTTGCAATAGAAAGAAATTATATCTAACTATAATCTTCCATTTATGAGTTGAAGTTTCCTTTATTCATAGTACCATCTTCTTGCAAGTACACCTTTCAAGTTAATAACAATTTGACCTAAAACGCCATCAAACAATGGCAGGATCAGTATATTTCTATACCGGTATGTGGGGGAAACAAAATATGTACAAGTATGAGTAACAACATAATCAATCATATTTGCAATTAATAAATACTCAAAATACAATTTTGCTTTTATTAACCGAGCAACCCTTTATCTCTATGGCATACCCACTCGCTAGGGGAACCCATTTTTGTTGTACTCACTTATTGGGAGTATTTCTATATTGTTCCCACTCGTTGGGGGTGATTTCCCTCTACACCCACTCACTGGGGTGTTTACCATTCATACCCACTTGTTGGGGGTATTTATAATATGATCCTCACTCACTGGGAGTATTTAATATCCAACCCAATTTGTGGGGGTGCTCTCATGTTTGCATATAATCAAATATATTTCCATGGCTTGAGCAAGTTCATTTTTCCATTCATTGTGATACTCATAGGGGATTTATAGATTGAAGGAAGTAAATAAACACACAAGCATTTAATTTTTGTAAGATATTTGGGAAAATCCCCAAGAAGCCCGAAAATTGATAAAGCAAGTAGTCTAAGTCCTAACCATATACCTTTCAAAAGTTACTTGAATTCCAAGAAAATAGGTGCAATTGATAAAAAAGAAAGCAATCACCCTAAAAATATTGCATAAACACCCAAGTATCACTATTCATAAACTCATATTATGACTGACTTGGGGTTCAAGTTAAGGTTTTGGGGTCAAATTAGGGTTATATTACAGTTTTGACGTTCCAAACCTTAATCACAATGTTTTAATACCTTTTATTTCAAGAAACCCTAATTTATCATCATGTGTATTTTTAACTCAAGAAAACCCTAATTCATCAACTTATGAATAATTAATCTCAAATTAGATCCAAGATACCCCTTTATTAAAAAAGATCACTATTTGAACATTAAGTTCAATTAAACACATTATGATCATCAAAACCTTGGATTAAGATTTTTACATACTTAACACATTAAAGTTAATGACTTTTAAGAACTTTTAGAATTCAAACAAGATCTAGGTCTTGAAACTATTTTTAATAGATCCTTGCATTTTTCTAATCAATTTGATAAATACTTTTGTTATTTTTGGACAACCAGAGCATTTACTACAATTATTCTGAGATATCATTATCTGGGCCAATTAGGGCACACCATGTCAGATATTATAGCTTTACTTGTTATATCCTACATGGACAAAGTGACCAATCGGCGCCTTCCATTGTGACGCATCACACCCACGTGGTTGGGTCAAGAACAGTACGAAAAGACATTTTTGCCCTTACCTTGCAATATGTGACTGAGGGGTATGCGAGTATATTCCCATGCTCTCATCTTCAACCTTGTGTTTCCCCTTCTAGTGACTTGGTACCATACGATGGTCAACCGAGGGGTTAACCTCCACATGCGGTGCTTGGGAAGCCCAGGCGAGAGATCCATTGCTTCTACCCTCCTCGTCTCCACTTGCAACACCTCTTCCTACCTCCTCTGGTGATTTAGATTGGCCGCCCTATGAGTCACTCCCTAGGTTTGGAGGTGGTATAAGTAGACTAGAGAGTGGTGCCTCCCTTCATTTCATTGGGTGATCTTAGGTGGGAACAAGATCATACAAACCCCTGGTGAGCACTCTACAAAGCCCTACTGCGTTATATAGAGGTGCAGGTTCACAACAAAAGTTCTAGAAATTTCCATGGAGCTCTTAGAGCACAGGGGATTGAGCAAAGCCCCGATCCCTCACAGAAGCTTGGAAAATTGGCTATAGCCAAGTCCGTAGAATCCTCCCTGATTCAAAAGAAGTGATTTCGGGGTCATTTATGGTATGAGGAGAAAGAGGGAGATCATAGACACTATGCACAACTATAGTGTGCCTTCGTGTTTTAGCCAGAGGTTGAGGAAGATCTTTGAACAATTGATCATCGATCAAGAAATTGTTGAGCACACTTCATATCACTGGCCAGGCCTAAATTCCAAATTTAAATGTGATAAATCGCATATACATCAAATAATCCCCTCACTTTAGGGAATACTATTAAATGCATAGCTCTCTCCTCTTTTACCCAATTGATCTCAAATTTTATGGAATTGTGTTTAATAATTAAATCTTAGTGTTGGCAAGATTTGGCATGAAAAGATATTTCTAGATCCCCCTTTTCTCTCTCTTAAAAAATGATCATAATTCATTTATTTCAAATATGTCCTTCTACCTTTCCGAATTGCCATAGGATACTAGGAACATCCTATGGCTATGAAATTTGGAAGGCAACTCATTTAAGTCTTTCCCAACCTTTATCTCTTTTGTGGAATTTATTCGAATAACTTTTATAGTCAAAACTTTCTCATTTAGTAAATTCATATTTTAATTATCCACACCATGTAATAATTTCTTTTTCTTCCAAATTCTAAAATTCTCTTATTTTTGTTATGATATTCGAGTATATCAAAATTCATACTAAAATATTTTCGTTTGATGTCCAAAATATTATGTTGTGTCTTATAGCTAAATAATTACTTTTTTAAATATCTAAAACATTACATATCTTATTTTCTTTTGGAAACTTGCATATTATTCAATGTTTCAATTGTCTAATAATTAACCAAGTTACCATTCTTTATTTATGCCTAAAAACTCTCATTTTTGGGAAGTTCCACACAATTCCATATTTAAAATAACAACTATCTATTGTTCGTGGTAATACATTATGGATATTCTTTCTTTCCCCATATTTACCATTACATTTGTGAAAACAGTATCAACCACGAAAACCAAAGTAAAAGGGAAATTTACAAATCAAATCCATATTCTTAAAATAAAGAACACCAAGTTGTCTAATATATTCATAACAATTCATTATTTGTATTCAAATAGATGTATAAATTTATGTAAAAAAATACGAGTTATAACAAGACATCCCCTCTGTTGAAGAGTAGATAGGACCCACATAAGTTTAACAATGTACTCCACACATAAAACTTTTGTGAACTTTGATGTAAACTATGAACCTAACAAGAGTTATTTTATTATTCAGAATATAAATCATACTGGGAAATAAAATTTGGTCCAAAAGGATGATTTTTTACACAACAATAGCGTTAGTCTATAACTTGGCGTTCTTGTCAACCTCAGGTCCAATTATGACAATCTCCATGTTTTGTATCACTCTTTCCGTTGCAGCTAGGTTGGTTTGGTCAACTTCTAGTCATTCCTTGATGAGGACAGACGTGTTGGTATCGTCAAGCTCAAATCCTTTCTTGACGAGGATAGCCCATATTCTGAACAGTTCTACTACACTTCAACCACAAAATGGGATAATTATGTATTCCACCTTAAATCCCTCCACATACATACTATATCTTAATAGAACATGCAGATACGAATTGATTTTATGGCCATCTCACAAAATTTTCAATTTCTTACACTTGTGACTCCTTGGCAATCTTCACCACCCTTCGATTCCGTTCGCCTTTTGTTTCCAACATGGTTGAATGATGATAGTAAGGTCTGGTTATTGATACCTGAGTTGTTACTTTGTTCAGATCCATCTCAACACCGCATCACATTTTCTGCCACCCTCACTCAACCATATCGATGAGTTTATCGAGTCATTTAAAATTAGTTTTCTGACTATTTAAAACAATGTTTGGTGTGCTTTCTCACCAAACTTCATTTGGTTCTCGTAGTATTTTTTTCTTCTTCTTCCAAGTGGGGATTCTATCCATCAATTCCCTCTAGACAACGCGCAAACCAAAATTGCTTTTCTCGTGACTTGAACCCCGGACATTCTCATCACTAAACCCATGAATTCAGGTTGGCTAACCCACGATAGCTTGTAATTACTTTGATTGTAGAATATTTGGTGCCCTAAGAAAGACTTATACGGAAAATATGACATAATGAGACGTCATTCAAGTCCCCGATCTACAAAGTGCCGGTACATATTAATGTTTAATACGACAGTGATCTCGTTGTGGGTGTGGTAGTGATATTTATGGGCCACATGCCCACAGTGCTGCGTAGCAGAATTTACAAGATTGTGGGCCTGCAGCGAGGCAGAGGATCTGGGTCTCAGTTTTTTGAGAAAAGATAAGCCTGACACCCAACATTAAATTGCATTTCGGGCTACCAAATTTGGTTTTCCACATTTTCGGAGTTATGAGAGCCACGTTTTTCGCAAGGATGAATTGAAAGCCGAATTATTGATAATACGGCATTTCTTCTTACCAATAATTGCAAAAGAAGTACACTACCGTCCTTATGGCAAACTTTCGACAAAAGCCCTTAGATTTCTATCGGGCGATCCGCCCCTTGCTGCTAGCCACACTGGCTATCTCACCCAACTCCCCCATCATCGCTGTCCCCCATGACCAACTCCACGCACCTTTCCAGCTCCTCCGCCCGTACGACCTCATCCAGAGGCACAAATACCCGTACTCCGTTCCCCCACACTGCCTCATTGAGTTGCGTTCATGGGCTGGTCGGTCCACAGTGGTATGGCGACCATAGGCACCCCCGTTCATGGTAATTGCTCCAGAGTTGTTGCTTTGTTCAGATCCATCTTAACAACAAATCGTGTTTTGGCCACCCCATGCTACCAAACAAATGAGCTTATCTGGTCGTCCAATTATTTTGTGGCTATTTACACTACAGGAAAAGTTAACAATAATGACGGAAAAAGTTGGTCGTAAATGTGAATAAGTTTGTCGTTAAAACTATTAACGATAGAAAAAAAAAGTTGTCGCGTCTTGTCGTTATTGGTCTTGCCGTTAATAAAGATAACGACGAATAATTTCAGTTCGTCGCTATTACAAATCACGACGACTTATATAGTTTGTCGTTAATAGTTTTAACGACTATATAAAATGTCTGACGTTGATACTAGTTGCGACCACCCAATCTTGTCGCTGATACTAGTAACAACGACTAGCAGACTTGATCACAAAGGTCAACAGCGACGTTCTTTTTCCGTCGTAAATAGCTATAATGACAAAAAAAAATACCAAATTGCTAAATTTGTCTTTCATGTTTGCAACACACTTGGATCCTAACCTAGGAAACACGAACATGTACACGAGCATGGATTTAGCGGCAGACTAAGAGGCACCACAATTTTCAACAATGCAGGACATGACACGACAATAGGAACAATTAACTTATTATTATACAAGTATGTATATTTATATATGAATATTTTGGCATACAATAAGCTTTATGTATAAACACACAAATTGATCTAAATCAATCATCTATGATGGAAATCTCCATGAAATCCAACCAACAATCAACATATAATAATATATCCACAAGTCAAAGTATGAATTAACTCACAACATATATCAAGATCCATAATTATATAATTATTGTAGTAAGAATATATGGAATGATAAAATCAAGGTTAGTAAAATTTTGGAGACATTAATTTTTGTTATTTGTGTAAGTCATACTTGTCAAGGCGTGAAGGAGGCATGGCGTTCCAGCTGAATGCCTTGTGACTAGGCGCGACTAGGCATCGCTTAGGTGACATTTAAAAATAATAGTTTATGTATATATACATGTGTCATGGTTTTCCCCCACTCATATACACACATTGTATAGTTATTATGTAGTTATCTACATATTTATGGTCGATCTCCTCATATATATATATATATATATATATATATATATATATATTTGTATGACAAAATAACCGATTACATTTCTAATATATTACCATTGACAATAATGTCAAAAAAGAATTATTGTAAAGAATGTAAGAGAGTGATCAATAAATAAATAAATATTTATTGTCATACATAACTACAAGTATTGAGCAATGTAATCACTATCTTTCATACCATAGCTACTTAATACAATCCGAATTGAAGGTGCAAACTAAGAAAAATCAAATCCGTACTAAGAGTATTAGATCCAGTCACAAAAAGAGTATTAGATCCAGTTAAACCCAAAAAGAATATTAGGTCCAATTAAAAGTGATATTTGGCACATAACATAGGCAACAATGTTGATTTTGAACATTAGGATAGCCACATTAAACATTAAAATACGTCAATATACAACCAAACCCAAAAAACTAAGTCAGCTCGGCATTATAGAAAAAGTTATCTCGACTAGGCACAACCTTGGGACGTCTTACCGCTTAGGCGGCCGCCTAGGTGCACACCTTGATAAGTATGGTGTAAGTAATTGTGAACATGTACCATTAGGAGGAAAAATGAGAGGGTGTAAGGAAATATGTTGGTGGTGATGGAGAAGATGAAAAATAAGGTGCCTTGGAGATTGAGAGGGAAGAAAGAGAAGAGGCATACATTTAAGTGTTACTTAAGATGCACAGGCTAGAGACGAGAAGGGGATATGGAGATGTAGAGAAGCAAGAAAAGAGGAGGCATAAGGATGACAACACTGGTGTAAGTAATGGTGAACATGTACCATTAGATGGAACAATGAGAGGAAATATGTTGGTGGTGATGGAGAAGATGAAAAATAAGATGTCTTGGAGATGGAGAGGGAAGAAAGAGAAGAGGCGTACATTTAAGTGTTACTTAAGATGCACAGGAACGAGATAAGGAAGGGAGATGGAGATGTAGAGAAGCAAGAAAAGAGGTAGGAGGAAGAATGAGAGGGTGTAAGGAAATATGTTGGCGGTGATGGAGAAGATGAAAAATAAGGTGCCTTGGAGATTGAGAGGGGAGAAAGAGAAGAGGCATACATTTAAGTGTTACTTAAGATACATAGGCAATTTGAAACTTCTATCGTAGGAATTATTAGCTGAGCAGACATCAATTCGTGTAGGAAGCGGCCGCACTGGCCGCTTTCTTAATCATTGGTCGTGTTTTAAATAATTGTTCAATGCACTTAGTTAATTATAAGGTCTAATATCTTATGATTTAGACAACTATGTTCTGAACAACTAAAGATATGACTAAAAAATTATATAGTGTAGACAATTGATACATGCAGCTAAGTGTATTCAGCATAGATTATTATAATGTTAAAATACTAAATTTATATCAATTCTGATAGGAAAAAAGAATGAGTACTCACAGTTGTATATTTTAATGAGTAAGAAAAGAGTATTTACCTTTTGATTGCACATATTTGGTTTATCTTGATCCAAAGACAATGAGACACTCGTAGTAAAGAATAAGTGGAAGAAGAAAACCATTTATAGCTAAATCCCATAATAGAGTGTAATATATAATCTGAATACCAATCACCATCACCATAAATGAAACCTATAAAAGAGATTTTAAGTATTAGAAACACAATTCATGGAATGCACATATCTCCGGATGTGCGTCGGACACATAAAGTCGAATGTGCAATGGACACATATCTCCAGATGTGCAAACAGACACATTTTCCGCATGTGCAACGGACACATATCTCCGGATGAGCAACGGACACATTTTCCGCATGTGCAACGGGGCATATTTTCCATATGCTCACTCGAAAACCAAAACAACATATACATTGTGCGTTGAAAAACAAAACAACATGCGTTTAGAAGTTTAGGGGATAGGGAGGGGTTTCCAAGAAGTGTTTCAGTACAAGACTCCACTCAGTCTTTTAATGGATGTGACATTCTTTTCTTGCATCAAAGAATTTACTGTGTTAACCGAAGAATGAATCGAGAAGAAAATAATATATAGCTCTTTCCATAATGAGTGTGCACATATCATATGAATAGAAATCATCATCACATATATAAAACTATGTACCTGCAAAAAAATGGTATATTAGGGGCACATATCACTGAATGTGCAACAAACATATAACTTCAGATGTGCAACGAATACATTTTCCGCATGTGTAACGGATATGAATGGCTTATACCGATACAACGAGTACTCACAGTTGTATATTTTAATGAGTAAGAAAAGAGTACTTACCTTTTGAACCAAAGACAATGAGACACTCGTTGTGAAGAATAAGTGGAAGAAGAAAACCATTTATAGCTAAATACCATAATAGAGTGTAACATATAATCTGAATACCAATCACCATCATAACAGAGTGGGAATGTACATATCTCCCAAGATATCAATATTGTGCAAATCGAACTCATCAATTTGAATAACCTGAATTTAGAGCAAAACATATGAAGATGAGGACAATAAAAGATCATAACCTACATAAAGAAATATTGATATCAAAATAAAGTGAAAGAACGAACCTTGTGAAATTTCATCCACGAGTATGTTGTAACAAAGAATGTTCATTAGTTTCTTGCAATAATAATGTAACAAAGAATGCTCAATAGTTGCCCATATCCCTAGGAAATCTGGCTGTAACAGATCATTATTCCGCTAGTGTAAGATCCTTTAATACATCTCGAGCATAGATCAAAGAGTACTGCTTGGCTTTGGACTAAGAAAAATCTGAAAAAAGAGAGAACAATATAATCCGAATTTTTTTGGACAAATATGCTGGAAAAATCTGAAAATATGGTGGAAACAAACCTGAAAAAAGCATAAGAAACTTGATAATTCTTTCATCTTCTTATTCACTTGGAACAATTAGCATAACCTAAGCTGTAAAAGAAAACAAGTATGGTTTGTAAGATGCCTTTTGATAAACTCTTTAAACAACACTATCTTATTAATGGAGCAATGTAAAATGTCATGTTCAAGTAATAAAACACTCCCAATTATAAGTCAAGTTCAAATCAAAATGGCATGGGATGTAATGCAACATTCATGCTCAATATGAAGAAGAAAGGCTATTCCAAAAGAAAGATACATATTATATTTAGATACATGATTGGAAAAAAAGATGGAACCTATCACAATTACCTCATATGGATGTGATATGAAAATGATGTTGAATATATGGATATGTCACTTCTGAACATCATGTATACATTAAAATGCAGCATACTCAATTAAAATAAGAATCAACCGAATTACCTATTGAAGATTTGTATGTTAATACATCTCATTTTTCCTGTGTTTTGGTAGTTCACCAAAAATAATCAAGTATAATTACAAAATTTCTAGAGGAATAATGATGTTGGATGGGTAACATTAAAAAGTGTGTACTCCACTTTCAAGTGAAAGTAACTACAAAAAAAGGTTTTAATTTTTCTTCCATCCAAACAAAATCATTGGACTCATTCTCTAGTTGACTTGTCATTGGATCACTTGCATCATCACCTACAATTGTGAATTAGAAAATTTATATCAATGCCACCTCAAATATATATATATATATATATATATATATATATATATATATATGTATACCAATGCTACCCAAAATCTTCTCCTTCCATTTCTGAGGAACAAATTAGAATAAGAAAAAGATAAAATTATAGCATAAACTACATAACAATTTCTAATATTCATCTCATAAATGAAACTAACCTCGTACCTAATTTAAACTAGTCTTCAGATATAGATGGAGAACCAACGGAACCATCAACATCCTCTTCAAATTGCACAAGTTGCTGAAATTTTGGATTTTTGACTATCATCTCTAGTAGATTTTCCACTTTGCTCAAACGACTTTGTGTTGCACTCTTTTCAACTTCACTTTCTTTCAAGGCTTTCTCTTGCACATTAAAAGCTTCCTCTTTATCTTTCAATGCTTGCTCCTTTGATTTTAGCTCATCCAATAGGGCATTCTTTGTTTTGTATGGTCCTCTTACATCTCTAGGCTTAACTCCTCCACCATAACCTGATATGTATTTTCTTGTTCGTGGTTCTCCATATACTTTTTATACAACCTCTACATGATGAAGGGATGGCTCATCTTGTTGGATGCTAACAATTTTTTCCTATAAGAGAAAGTAATTAATGTAGTGTAAATATACAAATAGTGGCATGACCATGCATGTTAGTATACTTACATGAACTTGGGATACCTCCATGTTAGCTAATGTATCACCTTTCTTGTGGCTCTCAAAATATATTGTTCCAAAGTCAGGTGCATTCCCATCTTTCCCCCCCTATAACATTACCAAAATAAGTTGTGTAAATAAGAAGAATGAAGGTTGTACTGAAGATATATTTAAACAACCTTCTGCCATGAAATTTCTCTAAGAGGCATGCTGCCCGTGCGATGAAGTAGTTTCTTGTTCAATCCTTCTCTATTCTTAGAGTTTCTCTTACTCAAGGCCTGCATTTTTATTAATAAACAAATATGATTAAGAAATCACAATCATAAGTTCAAGTAACCTGTACCCGTGTGAAAATAATTACTCATGAGATTACCATAAACTTTTCACTATGAAAAACTTCCTTTACGATCCATTCCCAATCACCATCAACTTGAATTGCCATAGGCTTCTTCAATAATTGGTGCTTCATGTCTAGCCCTTTCACGGTATGATGCATTGCTGCCCTCCATTTCACCCATAACTCTTTCATATGTTTTATTGTATGGCTTTTAAAATCATCCATGTTGTTGTTAGAAAATGTATCCTATACAAAAAATATGCATCAAGGATGTTATTATCTTGTGAACATTTAAGAATTTAGATAAATATAAAATGAATTGATCCCACTCACCACAGCTGCTGCCCACATGTGATCCTTTTGTCTTTCAGTGATATCATTCCATGAATGAACCTTCAATGGGCAAATGTTGCGATCACGAATAATTCTTCCCAAGTGTCTACTCCATACCTTATGATTTTCCCAACTGGCCGACCTTGATAAAATGTGATATCTATCTTGCTTCCTTCTTTAAGTCTAGCAACCTTTTTACATTTGTTACTTCCTCGATGCCTCACTATCTTTTCAAAGACATTACCTATCATAAAGTAGAAAAAAAAACATGATACTAAATAACAAAATATATTGGGAAATCAGTTGTGTATACACTAGGAGAACATGCAACTTAATTGGTGCATGTTAATATTTCAAACTAATGCAAATCAGCAACAACTAGAAGGGGTCTTACATGTTGATATCTCACCAATAGAATGTGTGGAAATCGGTTCAGCAGCCATGCCATGTTGATTGGGAGATTCTTCAAGAGGTACATGACCTGATTCAATTGGTGGAGGATCATGTTGAATTGGTGGAGCATGTTAATATTTCAAACTAATGCAAATCAGCAACAACTAGAAGGGGTCTTACATGTTGATATCTCACCAATAGAATGTATGGAAATCGGTTCAGCAGTCATGCCATGTTGATTGGGAGATTCTTCAAGAGGTACATGACCTGATTCAATTGGTGGAGGATCATGTTGAATTGGCAGAGCAACATTTCTAATTGGGGGAGGACTTTCAATTGGTGGACGAGTACTTTTCATTGGTGGAGATGGAACATTTTTGGAGGTAGAATCATTCCATGTTTGTGGAAGAGAAGAACTTTTTTTGGAAGAGAAAGACTTTTTCCCACTATTTAAATCCAATAAATTACTATCACAATACCCATCCATACCATGGATATGATCTCCTTTGAGATTTGGTAAAGTACTTTTACGTACCAATCCATGAACACGTCTTTTTCCAATTACACTCAGCTGTTGTGGCAAGAGATAATTCTTAGACCTAGACTTATTAGGATCCTTCTCATTTTTTGATCCTCTTGTAGACATTGTCCTGTACCACCAAGGACAATAATTAGAAGATCAACTATCAATCAATGTAGTTGATCAAGCCAATAAAAATGACAATTATTACACATGTTTACATAACAACACTTGATTGCATAAAGAAAAAGACCAAATGTCATAGTCAATAACTTTATAGAAAATTAGGCTGAAAATGCCATGACAAGATATAAAACACTTAATCTTTTCTAGTGGCATCACTACAACAAATTAAATGAAAAATAAATCTTTTAAACATCATCACAAACAATGCTTATGGCTTCCTTATTAAATAGAGATATTTATATACAGAGAAAATAAAACAGAGGCGCTTATGGCTTCCTTATTGGTATCAAATTTGTATGTTAAGGATACTAGAAGAAACTGGACGCCATAACAATACAACACACAACTTTAAAACAACATATTACTACACACAGCTCATAGTAGAATTAAAACTGAAGAGTAAATCTACATTTATCCAATTAAGATTCCAGTAGGAGCAATCACCACAAGAAAACACACTATCATAAATAGCCAAACACACTATCTTAGGAGTAAAATCAAACTCAAACGTGAACATTAACACTTTGCAGTAAAATCAAGTATGAAGAGGACATGGATTGTCGTCCATTGTAGGGATCAGTAGAGAGGGGAATAAGTAAGGGAGAATGGAAAAGAAGAAGAATTGGGCTATAGGGATAGAATGGATATAGGAGATTGCCGTCTATTTTAGGGGAGGAACAAATTCAGTAGCCATACTGAAATTGGCGTCAAAGGATAAAGGGGCGAGAATAGGGGTGAGCATCGATCTAAAATTGGACCGGACCAGACCGGACCGCAGACCGCAAAATCTGAAAACATGGACCGCAGACCGGACCGAAATAATTATGGATCGGACCGGACCGTAAAAGGTTGGGACCGGACCGCAAACCGGACCGTTAGGATCGAACTGGAAAAAACTGCTGTTGTTTGAATTTTTAAAAATCTGTTGTACATTATATGTAAGTGATATTCTCCTCAATACTTTGAATCACAACGGCTGTTGATCTAATTTTTACATGGAGCAGCTAGTTAGCAAGTTTAATTGTACATAGTTGCTGTCCTAAATTAAATAAACAGCTAGTAACAAGTGAATCACAATGGTTGTTGTTCTAATTTTCACATGGACCATTAACTATAGTTACTGGATACTGACATACCAATTCTCACAGTAGTAGGTACGATTACAAAACTCGGATTATACACAGTAAGCAACTTGATTATAAAAAGCAGTCTCCACCAGTCCACCGTGCTTAATGTCCCAGCTGATTGCTCTAGTTCTATTGGAAATCAAATTTGAAAATTAGATTAAGCTCGGCAATCACAAATGCCATGATTTAAGCTCGGCAATCATGCCCCAACGACACACATCTGTTAATTATGTTTGTTTCTTCTAGATAAAAAGGAAATAGATGGAAAATAAGGGGCACTGAGCGAAAGGATGATATATGAATAAAAAATTAGTTATCACTTACCATTTCGTTGGTTGTATTTGCCGAATCGCAACTTGAAACACTGCTTATAGCTGAATAGCTTGATCGTACAAAGCAAAGCCCCTGCCTTTCTTCACTTGCTGTTGGGTCTGTCGGCAATCATGGATGCCAGCAGGTAACCTAGACGAAAGCTGAATCAGAATGAGTCGAGTATGGAGTGGAGCTCGATAGTTGCTTGCATGCCGGTCGCTGATGCCTGATGCACTCCGATGTGATGTCCAGGGCGTGGGATGCTCCAAGGGCTTGCGATGCTCCGACGGTGAGAGATGCTCCGAGCCTCCGATGCTATGATTGGTTTGGTTTTGGTTGACAGTCACCTGGTTCCTTGTGGTCCTGGACCTCCTAGTCACTGGTCAGTGTTCGATGAATCGCTATAGTCTCCCGTTCCGCCGGCAACCCGGCGCCGTGATGGGGGTATTGGGATGGATAGGTCAAGCGGGAGTGGAGACGGCTGACGGGCTGAGTTCTGGGACAAGAAATAATCCGTATGCGGTCTGCCTTGGTTTAGGTAACACAACTAAACCAATCCACGGTCTGGACTACGGTTTAGCCGGGTTTGGACCGGACCGGACCGCGAACCGAAAAAAAATTGAGAGGGAAGAGTTTTAACGGCGGAAAATTAGTTTATTTACGACAGATAAAAAAGTTGTCGTTGTTGCCTACACCAACAACGGCGGAAAATTTGTTTATTTACGACAAACAAAAAAGGTTGTCGTTGTTGCCTACACCAATAACGACAGAAAATGTTGTTTGCCGTCTTTGCTATATTTATTACGACAACATAATAAAGTGGTCGTAAACTTTGACGTTAATACACCAGTTTTTTGTAGTGTTAATAGAGTTACGCTACCCACAGTCAGTTTACTATCCGCTGCACCACCCGGTTTTTTGGAAACCCACACAAAGCTGTTAGAGTCTTTTCTTTTAATTGGAATTAACTCCTCCACCAACTGATTTCATACAGCAAATGAAGATTCCCAAGATTCTCTCTCCACTCTTCTCTTCTCTCCAGCATTCATCTTTATTAATTTGTTTTTTCTCTTGTAATTATTCTCTCCAGTTCTATTCCACCCATCAGCATTCCCGCATTAGTACAGTACCTATGAAATCCAATAGTAACATTGATCTGGAAGCATAAGTACAGTATCTACGGAATCTAGTAGTAACATTTATCATCTAGACATATTTTTTTACAAAATATAGAGATAAGTTGAGTGTTCATTTGTTGATGATCTCAAAAGTATAGTGCACATCAGATTAAAAATCATTTATAAAATACATCCATAAGTATGGTACCCACTTGTTAATTTCAATTCATTTGCTTAAGCATAAGTACAGTACCTAGCAAATTACAAAATCAAGCATAATTGTATAACTAGTCTAGAAGTATAAGCACAGTACCTACGGGATCTCATAGCAACATTTAACATCTGGACAATTTTTTTACAAAATACAAGCATAAATACAGTACTTAGAAAAATACAAAATCAAACATAATTATATAATTGGTCTAGAAGCTTAAGCACAGTACCTACAGAATCACATAGCAACATTGGCCATCTGGTCAAGAATCAACTATAAAATGCATCTATAAGTATTGTACCCACTTGTTAATTCTAACTCAGTTTTTTCAAACATAAGTACAGTACTTACCAAATTATAAAACCAAGCATAAATACAGTACCTAAAAAATTACAAAATCAAGCATAATTGTATAACTGATCTGGAAGCATAAGTATAGTACCTACGGAATCCAATAACAACATTTTTTGCCTGAACATAATTTTTTTACAAAAGTGTAGTGCACATCTGGTCAACAATCAACTATAAAATGCATCTATAAGTATTGTACCCAATTATTAATTTCCAACCCAGTTTGTCAAACATAAGTACAATACCTCTCAAATTCACTTGTGAATGTATATGTATTTATTGTAGGTACAATACTTACGTAATCTGCAGTGGGGATAAATATGCAATAGAACTTTTTGTAAGCTATAGTGGATTGATATCTACAATTTGTATGACTATTGCATGGAGTGAACATAGTATATGTACCTTGCATATATTTTGCATGCTTTTACATGGGTAATAGTATCAAAAACCGGCTGCATGCTGGGACTAATTAAAAATCGCCTATTCCCGAGTTCCGGGTAGGCCAGCGTGTAGGCCAGCGGTTATGTCAAGAATTTCTCATTTAATATAATGCACCATGAGCTTTCATTTGACTAATCATTTGTTTGTCGTAATAATTTCTTCGTTTTTCAAAGTGAGCATTTCATTCATCAATTCCCTTTAGACGGCATATAACCAAAATTTGCATTTGTCGTGACTTTAACCCGAGACATTCTAATTGATAAATGTAGTAATACACGTCGTGTGATCCACGATGGAAAATTTAATTTTATAACATGTAGTGCCCTAAGACAGACTTAATTACGAAAACTGTAACATATTAGATGTCATTCTCGTCCTCGAAATACAAACTGGCCATGAAAGTTCACTGGTGATACATAATTTTTTTTCCACACGGTAGGACACACTAGTTCTCTCGTGATAAAAAAAACGGTTACACATGGCAAGAAAGAAAAAGAGAAAAAATAGGAAAAAGGTATAGAAAAAAGAGTAGAATCTTTTTTTTTTTTGCTAACTTTCAATCCATGATTTTTGGTGAAATAAAGATCGTTACAACCCTTATGAAAATTATATTCTGACAAAACCGATGTCAACATGATTTTAAAAAGATAATAAAGAACAATAAAGTGATTATTGTATGTCTAGAAATAGTACCCAGTTTTTAAGTAACATACTTATCGATTTCATTATAATACGTGATGTGTTTTCACTTGGCTGATCATTTGTTTGTGGTAATAATTTCTTCATTTTCCTGTGCGGGGATTCTATTCATCAATTCTTTTTGGACTAACATGTAAACCACAATTACATTTGTCGTGACTTGAACAGAAGGCATTCTCTATCACCAAGCCTATGAATATAGGCTTTCTAACCCACGATGGCATATAATTAATAATTGTAGAATATCTACTGCCCTAAGATCGACTTAGTAATGGAATCTGTGAGATAATGAGACGTCATTCTAGTCCCAAAACTACTGACTAGTCCTAAAGATTCATGTTTAATGCGACAGTGATCTGATTGAGGGTGTGATAGTGATATATGTGTGCCACAATGCTACGCATCAGCATTTACGGGATTGCAGCGAGGCAGAGAATGGCTGCTGGCCTGTGGGTCTCAGGTTCTGAGAAAAGATAAGCATTACACTTCACATTTAATGTCATTTTTGGAGTCTTGAGAAAAAGCCAATAATAGTAGTACATTATTTATCCTTTTATAATAATTGCGAAAGAAATGCACCACTATCCTTATGCCAAACCTTCGACAAAAGCCCTTAGATTCCTATCGGACGATCCGCCCTTGCTCACGGCCATCCTGGCCATCTCACCCAACTCCGCTGCCTTCCGCCGTATCCTCGCCCCCTCATCGCCGTCTCCCATGACCACCTCCACGCACCTTTCCAGCTCCTCCGCCCGCACCACCTCGTCCGTAGGCACAGATACCCTTACTCCGTTCTTCCACACCGCCTCAATGAGCCTTGCATTCATGGGCTGGTCGGTCCACACAGGCATGGCAACCATAGGCACACCCGCCGCGATTGCCTCCGCCGTGGAATTCCACCCGCAGTGCGACACAAAGCAACCCACTGAGCTGTGACGGAGCACCTCCACCTGGTCGCACCATGCCACTATCTTTCCTTTCTCACCGAATGCTTCGTGATCATTTGGTTTGTTCGGGCAGTCATTCCTGACCACCCACAGGAACGGCCGATTGATGGCTTCCAACGCCTTCACAAACTCGTCGACTTGTGCCTTGCCTAGCACGGAGTAGCTCCCGAACGAGATGTAAACGACGGAGCTAGCCGGCCACCTGTCCAGCCACTCCATGTACTCCGTCTTGTCGTGTTTGATGAAAGAAGACGCGGCGGAGGCGGCTGTTGTCTTCTTGTCCGTGCTGACCGGCGGAACCACCATGCCGATAGGTAAGAAATCCATGGTCTTCCCCAGGACCGCAAGCGCGTCGTGCTCAAGCACATCGAAGGTATTGACGAGGACCTTGGGCTTCGTCTCTGACGCTACGACCATCTCGTCGAAGATCTTCTGCGAGTTGGCGATCTCCATGAGGAAGACGCTGGTCCATCCGTCAGTGATGCTGTTGTCAGAGTCAGGTTTGCAAGAGTCTCTGTCTAAGCCCCGTAAGGCACCATTGCCCATCGGACGCGTGCCCATGAGGAAAGACGGCATGTCTCTGGCGTCGAGGCGAGGCAAGCCAGGGAGATCAACTGCGACGGAGCAATATTGGCCATCTTTAACTGTATCATCCGCAGGGTTCTCCACTTCATGAATAGAAGAAGCTGCAGATAGCTTCTGTCTGACGTTGTCTATAGCCGCGCGGTGGTTGTGGAAGTAGTGGTGATACACGAGGAAAAGGGAGGCAGGCTGGATCCAGAAAGTGGCGAAAGGTAGAGCAAGGTCGCGGGCCAGCAGGATGGTCCAGGGGAGGAGCAGCGTGTTGATGAGACATGTGAAGGGTTGATGCTTGGCGGAGGAAGTGATTATTGCTCGGAGAGTCTCTGAGCCCACCTGGTGGACACGGTCCATGTACTCTTGCGGTGGGATAGCTAGGATTGCTGGCGGGGTATCGTCGAAGCCGTCGGAGTACGGGTGGTAGAAGAAAAGCGGGTCATTGGGATCCTGGAGAGGGAAGGTAGATTTCTCACCCTCCGGGAACATCCGTCTGTGGGCGTAGATTGCGGTAGAGAAGGTGACGCGGACGCCTAGTGCGGTGAGCCTGCCCGCGAGGCGGACGGCCGGGTAAACATGGCTTTGCGCCGGGAAGCACACAAGGAGGAAGTGGTGTTCGTTGCCCTCCAGCGCCACCATATCGTCCAGCGGCCGATGGCATCCCACGCTAAGCCTATAGCACACCACAGGTTCCGTTTGAGCTAGTGGTATCACAAAACATATCTTGTCTTCTTTTTATACGAAAATGAATGGATGAGTAACTTGTGATATAGTATCTACAGTAAGGTAGTGAGAAACATACGAACGTGATAGGATAAGAGACATTTGAATAACTACAAATTCAGTTTTTTTTTTTAAAATCTAACATATAGATGGATATCTTTTCATAAAAAATCATTGTAATAAGGCATTATTTGTATGTCTATATGTATAATATACACTTTTTACATCTATCTGTCAGCCCAAAATTCAATATAAAGCGTTGAAAAGTATTTTGAATTTGTGAATGATTTACAAATCGAATGATGATAAAATTTTATAGGAAGATAAATATTAAAGTATATTTGTAATCTATACGGTTGGATTATGAAAAATTGATATATATGGAGAGTTATTCATATGCTTTTATACTCTCACTAAGATTTGTTTCTCACTCGATCATTGTCCTAGTATTTACTATCTCTCGCTATATATAGGGTAGTGATACAGTGAGAAACATACTACGGTGATAGCATGAGAGACATTTGAATAACTACAAATTCAGATTTTTTTTTAAATCTAACAATATACACTTTTTACATCTAACCGTCAGCTCGAAATTCAATATAAAGCATTGAAAAGTATTTTGAATTTGTGAATGATCTACAAATCAAATGATGTTAAAATTTTGTAGGAAAGTAAATATTAAATATATTTGTAATCTTTACGGTTGGATTATCAAAAATTGATATATACGAAGAGTTATTCAAATGACTTTTATGCTCTCACTAAGATTTGTCCTAGTATTTACTATCTCTCTATATATTTTTTTGGAAGTGGACCTCTCTCTATATATAGGGTAGTAACTTGTCTACTAACCCTATAAAAAAGACAGTCTGTGCGGCGTGGTTTTTTGCTTTTCGTACCTGTCTTGTCTGCTTGTTAGTTGCTACCTGCCTTGCTGCTTGCTTCACCTAATACTGTCGGTTACAGCTGGCTGCTTCTCACTTATGTGCTTGGTAACGACAACCGATCCTTAGCGTTTAACACTGGGTTTGCTGACACATGTAGGTTTCTTTATTTAGCTGCCTCAGTCAACTACAAGTGATATATGCATATCAAATACATATCAAGTACACTGACATCTTTACCCGCAGCACAATCTATCTACAGCCGTTTGAAGCTTGCAAAATTTTTGAAATACATATTTCTTCAATCAGTCTAGCATAGCTGAAGCCATCAATATTCAGCAACTTCCGTTAATATTCAACAATATTTTCTTCACTCAATTCTCCGCTTGCCTTGCTGGAGGTTTTCTTCTATTCACATTCCTAAACAGATCAAGGTATATTTCTGATCGCCATTCTTCTTAATGTGCGGTGGAACAAAATTCAATTAATACAGGTGAGAGTGAAAAAAAATTAAATTAGGGAAAAAAACTAATTTAGTATACTTTTATTAAAATATTTACCAATATAGCACACTTTGCAACATATTTATCAAAATAGCACACTTTGTGTAGAACCCGTCACATAAAATAACATTTTTCGTATTTAAAACTGAAAAGCGTCAAAAATATTGGCGTGTTTACTTTTAAATAAAAAAAATAAAAAAAAACTAAAAAAATGGAAAACGCCACTTTAAGTGGAGCTTTTAGCTTTGCGTTGAAATTAATATCAAAGATGAAAATGCCACTTCAAGTGGTACTTTTGTTATTATTTTTTTTTAAGAATTTATATTTAAAATAAACACACCAAGATTTGTGGCACTTTTCAATCCTCAATACAATGCTCCACATAGAGTGGCGTTTTTAGAAAAAAGTACGTTATTTTGAGAAATATTTTACAAACAATGTTATATTGGTAAATATTTTTGTAAAACTGTGTTATATTGCTTTTTTTCCATTAAATTATGCTCGGTGAAATCCAAATTGTCCGGCGAGTATGCTCCCAATTTGGAGATGCACACATGCACAATCTATCTACAGTAGAGGCGGGGGTAAGTCAGGCCGGGACTGCAAGGCAGGCGATGAAGGTGGCTTGAACCACAACATAGTAGCGGCGACAGCCGCATGGCCTCCCGTTGTCACTGCGGTGGAGAAGGTCAGATAGACTTAGGGCGAGACAAGCAGGAGCAGGAAAAATCAGGCGAGCGAAAGCGGCCTAGATCGTGGTACGGTATAAGCAGCACCGACATGACTGTAGGAACGGCACCGACGGCGGTGCCTAGCAAAGGAGGAGACAAGGACAGTCTGTCTGACGCTCCCACAGAGGCAAGGGTAAGTCAGGCCAGGTGGCCGGCCAGGACGCCGAAGTAAGCGATGAAGGAGCGGCGCTGGCGTGGCGGTACGACGAACGCTAACGACACTGCCTAGCAAGGGAAGCAGAGGAGACATCAAGAGGACTCCACGGTGTGTGGTTCTTGGGTGCAGACCTGACGGCTGGGAGTTACAAGCGTAGACTGCTGCATGACTGGCGAGGTAGTGTTAGATAGGCACTAGTAGTGGTAGAGGGAAGGACGACGCCAGAGTGGGTGGTACTGGTATGGGTGAACAGTTCGAGGTTGCGAGGGAAGAGCGTTAGGGTTTTCAATTTTTTGGTTGGGAGGGCGTCAGATCTCCACTTGGTGTTGTGTTCCTGTTTTAAATGTTGGATTGGAGATCACACTGCTAGGCATCAATGGGACCACGAGTCTTAAATTTTCTCTAAATTTTCTCTAGCCATTTACGGTGCCCATCGATGTGCGAGGATATCATACTTAAAGGAATTGACTAATCATTGGCCGGTTATTTTCTACTAGGTTGTAATGGTAGGTCTAATCTATTTTTTGCGTGATGAATTTTATAGATGATGATTTTTTTTTTCTAATCTACTAGTATGATTTTATACGTGATGATTTTTTTTTAAACTATTTCTTGCCGTAATATGATTGTATCCTAGAAAAAATATCTCTAATTCACACTTGGGGGAACTTATCATACGTGATAAAAAAAAATTAAACTATTTCTTGCCGTAGTACATTGATGCTCTCTTAACATCAAATTTATTTATACCCACCACTACTGCAAGAAGGTTCCTATTTTTAATCCACCGTGACTAGAAACTTCCTGCAACTAATTTTTAAACACAACTTGTATAATATACTTTGCTGAATGCTAATGATTGTATCCCAGAAAAGATATCTCTATCAACCAGAACTCACACTTGGGGAACTTATCATATGTGATGAATTTTTTTTAAACTATTTCTTGTCGTAGTATGTTGACGTTCTCTTAACACTAAGTTTATTTATACTCCACCACTACTGCAAGAAGGTTCCTATTTTTAATCCACCGCGACCAAAACTTCCTACTACTAATTCTTAAACACAATAGGTATAATGTAGTTTGTTGAATGCTTATGATTGTATCCCAGAAAAGATATCTCAATCAATCAAAACTCACACTTGGGGAACTTATCATACGTGATGATTTTTTTTCAAACTATTTCTTATTGTAGTATGTTGACATTCTCTTAACATCAAGTTTATTTATACTCCACCACTACTGCAAGAAGGATCCTGTTTTTAATCCACGGCGACCAGAAACTTCCAACTACTAATTCTTAAACACAACAAGTATAATGTAGTTTGCTGAATGCTTATGATTGTATCCCAGGAAAGATATCTCTATTAACCAGCACTCACACTTGGAGAACTTATCATACGTGATGATTTTTTTTAAACTATTTCTTTCAATAGTACATTGACATTCGGTTAACAAGCACTCCACCACTATTGCAAGAAGGCTTCTATTTTTAATCCACCGTGACTAGAAACTTCCTGCTACTAATTCTTAAACACGACATGTATAATATAGTTTGTTGAATGCTTATAATTGTATCCCAGAAAAGATATCTCTATCAACCAGAACTCACACTTGGGGAACTTATCATACATGATGAATTTTTTTTCTAAACAATTTCTTGTCGTAGTACATTGACGTTCTCTTAACATCAATTTTATTTATACTCCACCACTATTGCAAGAAGGTTTCTATTTTTAATCCATAGTGACAAGAAACTTCCTATTACTAATTCTTAAACACAACATGTTTAATATATTTTGCTGAATGCTTATGATGGTATCCCAGAAAAGATATCTCTAATAAACATAACTCACACTTGAGGAACTGTTCATACGTGATGAAATTTTTTCTAAACTATTTCTTGCTGTAATATGTTGACGTTCTCTTAACATCAAGTTTATTTATACTCCACCACTACTGCAAGAAGGTTCCTATTTTTTCTCCACCGTGACCAAAAACTTCCTACTACTAATTCTGAAATACTACAGTTATAATATAGTTTGTTGAATACTTATGATTGTATCATAGAAAAGATATCTCTATTACCATAACTCACACATGGGGAACTTAACATACATGATGAAATTTTTCTTGAAACTATTTCTTGCCGTAGTATGTTGAAGTTCTCTTAACACCAAGTTTATTTATACTCCACCACTGCTGCAAGGTTCCTATTTTTAATCTGCCGTGACTAGAAACTTCCTACTACTAATTCTTAAACACAACATGTATACTATAATTTGTTGAACGCTTGTGATTGTAATCCAGAAAAGATATCTCTATCAACCAGAACTCACACTTCAAAAACTTATCATACGTAATAATTTTTTTCTTCTAAACTATTTGTTTTCGTAATATGTTGACATTCTCTTAATATTAAGTTTATTTATACTCCACCACTACTGCAAGAAGGTTCCTATTTTTGATCCACTATGACTAGAAATTTCCTACTATTAATTCTTAAACACAACATGTATAATATAGTTTGCTGAATGCTTATGATTCTATCCCAGAAAAGATATCTCTATTAACCAGAACTCACACTTGAGGAACTTATCATACATGATGAAATTGTTTTCTGAACTATTTCTTGTCATAGTACGTTGATGTTCTCTAAACACCAAGTTTAATTATACACCACCACTACTGCAAGAAGGTTTCTATTTTTAATCCACCGTGGTAAAAAACATCCTGCTACTAATTCTTAAACAAAACATGTATAATATAGTTTTTTGAATGCTTATGATTGTATCCCAGAAAAGATATCTCTATCAACCAGAACTCACACTTGGGGAACTTATGATACATGTTCAATTTTTTTCTAAACAATTTCTTGTCATAGTACGTTGACGTTCTCTTAACACCAAGTTTATTTATACTCCACTACTACAAGAAGGTTCCTATTTTTAATCCACTGCGATCAGTAAATTCCTGTTACTAATTCTTAAACACAGTACGTATAATATAGTTTGCGGAATGCTTATGATTGTATCCCAGAAAAGATATCTCTATCAACCAGAACTCATACTTGGAGAACTTATCATACGTGATGAATTTTTTTTCTAAACTATTTCTTACCGTAGTACGTCGATGTTCTCTTAATACCAAGTTTATTTATACTCCACCACTACTGCAAGAAGGTTCCTATTTTTAATCTACCATAACTAGAAACTTCCGACTACTAATTCTCAAACACAACATGTATAATATAGTTTACTGAATGCTTATGATTGTATCCTATAAAAGATATTTCTATCAACCAAAACTCACACTTGGGGAACTTATCATACGTGACAATTTTTTTTTCTAAACTATTTCTTTCCGTAGTACGTTGACGTTCTCTTAACACCAAGTTTATTTATACTCCACCACTTTTGCAAGAAAGTTCCTATTTTTAATCCACCATGACTCTAAACTTCCTACTACTAATTCTTAAACATAGCAGGTATAATATAGTTTGTTGAATGCTTATAATTGTATTCTAGAAAAGATATATCTATCAACCAGAACTCACACTCTGGGAACTTATCATATGTGATGAATTTTTTTTAAACTATTTCTTACCGTATTACATTGATGCTCTCTTAACATCAAGTTTATTTATACTCCACCACTACTGCAAGAAGGTTCCTATTTTTAATCCACCGTGACTAGAAACTTCCTGCAACTAATTTTTAAACACAACTTGTATAATATACTTTGCTGAATGCTCATGATTGTATCCCAGAAAAGATTTCTGTATCAACCATAACTCACACTTGGGGAACTGGTCATACGTGATGATTTTTTTTCTAAACTATTATTTATCATAGTATGTTGACATTCTCTTAACACTAAGTTTATTTATACTCCACCACTACTGCAAGAAGGTTCCTATTTTTAATCCACCGCGACCAGAAACTTCATGCTACTAATTATTTAACACAATAGGTATGATATAGTTTGCCGAATGCCTATGATTATATCCCAGAAAAGATATCTCTATCAACTAGAACTCACACTTGGGGATCTTATCATACGTGATGAATTTTTTTTCTAAACTATTTCTTACCGTAGTACATTGACGTTCTCTTAACACCAAGTTTATTTATACTCTACCACTACTGCAAGAAGGTTCCTATTTTTAATCTACAGCGACCCAAAACTTCTTGCTACTAATTCTTAAACACAATATGTATAATATAGTTTGCTGAATGCTTATGATTGTATTCCAAAAAAGATATCTCTATCAATCAAAACTTACACTTGGGGAACTTATCATACGTGATGAATTTGTTTTCTAAACTATTTCTTGCCGTAGTATGTTGACGCTCTCTTAGCAACAAGTTTATTTATACTCCACCACTACTACAAGAAGGTTCATGTTTGTAATCCACCGTAACCAAAAACTTCCTGCTACTAATTCTTAATTTAAGCATGTATAATATAGTTTGTTGAATGCTTATGATTGTATCCCATAAAAGATATCTCTACAACTGAAACTTATCATACGTGATAATTTTTTTTCTAAACTATTTCTTTCCGTAGTACGTTGACATTCCCTTAACATCAAGTTTATTTGTACCCCATCGCTACTACAAGAAGGTTCCTATTTTTAATCCACTGCAACCAGAAACTTCCTGCTACTAATTCTTAAACACAACATGTATAATATAGTTTGCTGAATGCTTATGATTGTATCCCAGAAAAGATATCTCTATCAATCAAAACTCACACTTGGGGAATTAATCATACGTGATGATTTTTTTTCTAAACTATTTTTTACCGTATACGTTGATGTTCTCTTGACACCAAGTTTATTTATACTCCACCAGTACTGCAAGAAGGTTACCATTCTTAATCCACCGTGACTAGAAACTTCCTGCTACTAATTCTTAAACACAACAGGTATAATATACACTAGTACAGAACCGACCTTTAGTGTCAGTTATTTAAGGCCTTTGGCGTTGGTTTCAAAGTGACACCCAAGTGGGTGCCGCTAAAAGTCGAAACCTTTAGTGTCAGTTTTAACACAGACACCCTAACCCTTCCCGCCATAAAAAACACACCAGAAGTGAGACTATAGGCGTCGGTTATTTAGTAAAACTTACACTATAACCAGGTCAAAGACGTCGACGTTTTATAAAAATTGACGTCACAACCCTTCCCGCCACCAATAAAACGCGCCAGCAAGGGCACCATTGATGTCGGTTTGTTTATATAAATGACACAGAATCCATATAGACGTCGGGTTTTTGTTAATAGCCGCCATTGTATGTCTTTGTTGACAGTTTTATACTAATAACCGACACCTATTTTCTGATTTTTTTTCTTATCAGTTTGCAGGTCTGTTGTATGGCTGGTCAACAGGATGTAGAACCTATAGTTTAGTTTTGAACTACAAGTTTATAGCATCCATTGTTATCAGCCAATAACATACCACAAACCTGAAAAATTAACAAGATGGACAACAATTTATGATCACACACATGTATAAGCACATTTAATTCATATTATTTTTCATCACACACATGTAGAAACTAGTAGTTCCATTTCAAATTTCCTCCATTTTTACACACATTTAGCAACCTGTAGTTCCATTCATTTCATCTCTTTTCACATTCAGACACATGTAGAAACATTCATATATTGATCATCTTCACATTCACACATATGACAATTCAGAAAAATTCATTCACATTCACACAAAAATAATTATTAGAACAAAGTTTAGAAATATCATTCTTTATTCATCATCGTCATTATCTCCATCACTATCCCAATCATATTTAAAAATTCCCACTACTTGTAGGGCTTTTGCCCATTCTTCTCTTACATCATCTAATTCTTCCCTCGTATAGGGAGTATGTACATCTAATAACTTTCCACCTGCAGTTAAGTCGGTTTTAAACACCTGCAAAGAGAATGCTGTATATATATAATTAATAATATATAATAAGATTGATATATTTCATATTATCTAATGAGACTATATATAATACCTTATGTATGGTATTGATTTCCATTGCGGCATGTTTGATGATTAGGTCCATAAATCGCATCACATAGTATGCACATGCCCATCTGTTGTCTTGTGTAGCACACTATAAATTGAAACATACAAAATATTCAAAAATATAATTAAGCACAATTCACATAAATAATATATACATTGGAGTCGGGAAATTACTTTCACATTCTCCCAAATTAGTGGCTGATTCTTTTTCTTGGGGACCTTTCCTCCAACTCTTTTGAACTCATGTAAAGCCCTACATGTTAATGTAACACATTAAATTGCATACTTAAATAGTAATGTAATAACAAATGTTAAAAGATATAAAAATATGAAATATTTCTCACGGGAATAATGGCTTTTTCATTGTGTGTCCATATAATGTATTCAATTCATTCCCCGCAGGATCTATATAATAGATAGTGAACATCTTGGGGACAATAACTAGTAACTCCCAATGCCTAGCACTACAGGTAAGAAAGTTAAAAATTAATAACTCAAAATCCACAATAAAAATGTAAATTTCTTAAGTCCAAATTATAAGCAAAGTAAACTTACTCGACATTGAATGGAGCTATTATCATCGTCTTCTTTTTTATCAAAATATTTAAAAGCAGTACAACAGTATGAAGTAGCTGAAGAAGGGTCTTTATCTACAAGACTAATCAAAGATGGAACCAAAAATCCCACATGGGAAAATGAAAAATCTATATATATTATGTGTTAGTGGTTGCAAAACATGTATTATGTATGCATTAATATATAAAAAAACTAGATCATCATACATAAAACAAGGTATATGGATGTATAAACAAGATCTCACCATATCCATAGCTCTATCATAGATGTATTTAGCCAATCATAAAGAAACAACTCCAAAATATCTTGTATAAATAGCTTGTTATTGTATGATTGACCTGCAACATCCTCATGAATAGAAACATTTATAGGGCAATTTGGATCATGTTCGCCTATCCATACTGCCATACCCCTACAATTAGGACCTAACGAGGCATGTAGGTCCCTTGGAAGCCAACTTGGTACTTCAGGAGGTGGAGGTGGAGGCTGAGATATAGCGGGTGTCTTCCTTTTGACCTATATATATAATTTCAGATCAATTGGCTCATATATACACACTAACAAATTAACATAATGTAAATTTACCATACAATATTAGTATAGATGACATCTGCTTTGGGCCACATTATCACTCCGCCTTCTACCTCAGCAAACATTTCAAAATCTGGGTGGACATATGGAAATGGAAGATCCCTTCAATTGGGGAGTAGATGTATCAGGCTCACACGAACCACACCAGCTGGTACTGGAGTCCCATGAAACATGTCCCCTGGAAGGGCCGGGTAAGCCTGTGCCTCTACAATGATATATTCTTGACTTTTTAGACTACATGGCTTCAACCCCTACAAATTTACATAAAGAATGTTATATACATATATACATAAACATATCATCTTGAAAAGACTAGATACTATGTCATAAAAATACTTACAACGGACGCGCTAGGTGGTTCTATAGGATTACTCCCAACCTCTATAGTAGGAGAGGAGTGGAACGCCACAAGTACTGTCTGAGTGGTAGCCTAAGACGCCTGACAATTCACCATTGATTCTTATATTTTCTTATTAATTAACTCATCTAACTATACATGGACAAAAGAAATGCTATCTTTTGATTATTGAATTCCCTTTAGCAATAACATTCTAAAAAAAGAACAAGTTACCTCAACATTTGATAGTCTCGCTTTTGGGACAGATTTGCGTTGTGATGGCTCAAAGAACACTTTTATGCCCACACCATCGCCTACACCCCTAACACATCCAGGATGCTCTTGGTTATCAAGAGAAACTATCAATTCATCCCTTGTACCCTTAGGGATAAAGTTGCCTTCCTTCCTCTGCTCGTGAAGCTCCCGTTAATCGCCATCAACATAAATTGGTAAGTAAACATAACAATAATCAATATTGATTGCTCTAAGAGTTGAATTTTACCATTTTTGCAGTTTCCTCAGCAATTGCGGGCTTCGTTATATCTCCCTTCTTATTTTTCCTCACAACTATCTGCATAGCATGGTGAGGCAGAGGTGCGGGACCAATAGTAGAGGGCTCTACAGTCTCTTGAGTAGTAGCAGACTGAGCAGTAGACTCAGCCTGTAGTCATTGGTGAATGCCTGCATAGCCTCTAGGACCCATTGTGTGGTCATGCACATTCAGTGCACGCCTTGCTCTTTGAGCATCACTGTTAGCCTTGTTAGTAAGCACATTGATTTGGTTAGTAACACTAAAGGTTAATCTTAAATAGGTGAATACATAAGAATGTATATTAATTAAATTGGGAGTGGCTCTTAATACCTTGAATTCATCTATTATTCTTTGAGTAACAAACTCCTCCCAGTCTTTGGGGTCCAGGTAGTTCCCTTGCTCAGTTGCTGCCTTCTTCCTAAATTTATTTTTTTAGAGAGAATTAAAACAAAAATTATTAGTGTAGAGTTAGTCAAAAAGTGATCAATGTCTAGAATTGGAAATTAACCAAGAACCTCTTCTCAACATTGTGTATGTAATCTTGGGTGAGATTTGCCCTATAGTTCCTTAGGACCCTCCCACAGCGTTGCATCACACATTTACAATGCATCTTTTCATCCAGATCAAATATACTCTGCAAAATAGAATTGCTATTAACTAGTATCCTAAAAATTAGTAATCTACAAAAATAGAATTGCAAATAATAATAACTCACGCATAGTTCTTTCCATACTAAGTCTTTCTTTCCCTTAAGAACTTTATGCTAGGATTCTATGTTAGGACTATAATGGTTGTGAGTAAGAACCCCAAGATATGAAATAAATGAGTTGCGGTTCACTCCAACTGGATTTCCTATATGATCGAAATCCACATCCAGTTTGGGTCCATTGCCCCTTTGCTGGAGTAACTTGTTCATCATTGTGATGCCCCTCACTTTCTCAATTTTTTTTTCTGCTCATCATGTGCCCCCATTTCTTTAGGGGGTACATCACCATCCTAAAATTTGACAAAAAAAATGCACTTGCACAATATAACTATAAATGAACATATAGATAGAAATATAGGATATATTTTTAAAACTTACATTGTGAGGCGGTGCATGGATATCCTCATCCTCACGATAATCATCATTAGAGTCATCATGCTCATGCTCAGCCATCTAAAAGTGTCATTAAAAAATCAAACATTTATCATTTGACATAACTAGAAGATAGTAAAACATTATGAAGTTCACATTCAGAAAAATAAAACATATAAAAAAATATAAACATGCATGCCTCTAATATTGTGATCTTTTATCAATTAACAATCCTTCAATGTGATCTCCGTGCACATACAAGTCATCATTAGCTTCAATATTTGGTGGTGTTGGCAACCCAATTGAGAATGGACTGGAGTCATCATACTTATCATAATACTCTTCTTCATCTATAGGATCTTCAATGAACTATCTTTTACAATGAAGAACAACTGACCATTTATCATTTGTAGGATCATCGATATAAAATACTTGTTTCTCCTGTGATGCCAATATGAATGGTTCACCCTTCTTGCCAATCTTTTCAAAGTTCACTAATGTGAAACCCGATTCATCCACTATAACTCCTTTGGTGTTATCAACCCAATTACATTTAAAGAGAGGAATTATGAAATCTACATAGTCAAACTCCCATATGTCTTCATTGACACCATAATATGACATTTTAGCTTCACGTAGACTCTTATCCTTTGCACTTGCAAAAAACAATGAAGACGCTTGAAGGGTGATCCCACTATTTTGGATGACACTCTTATCATCTTGACGCTTTGTGTAATACGTGAATCCATTTATGTTAAACCCTTCATAAGATATACATTCAATTTTGGTTTAAAGGGGAGGCATTTGATAGTTTCAGTAAGATTATCTAGTGTTTGAGATAGTTGATGTAAGACTTTATCGTCAAACCACTTAATAAATGTCTTGTTATGCTCTCTAGCAAGGCACATTGAATTGGCTTGAGGATATTGTCTCTTGATGAAATTGGTATGTTCCTCGATATAAATAGTCACTTCATTGATGTTGTGTAAAATATATAAGTAACCTTGTTCCAACTGCTCATGGCTAATTACTTTCATCTGTGATCCCAAAATTCCTTTGCCAAAATGCTCCTCAATATTCTTGTCATTAACAGGAGCATCATTACCACTCAGAAAGTCATTGCAAAAATCCATAACCTCTCTTACCACATAACCCTCAATAATACTCCCTTTAGACCGATAACGGTTTTGAACATCACCTTTAAAAATTCTCATGTATTGTTCAAAGGGATACAACCAATGCAATAAATCTGGTCCCAACATTTTCACTTCCCTGGTCAAGTGGACAACAAGATGTACCACAATATCAAAGAACAAAGGAGGAAAGTACATCTCAAGCTGACATAGGTAACAACCACTTCTCTTTGCAATTTATCGAGAGTATCAGGGTCAATAGCTTTGCTGCATAGACTATTGAAAAAGAAACAAAGTCTGGTGATTGCAAACCTTACATGCTTCAACAGTATAGATCAAATTGCCACGGGCAATATTTGTTGCATTAGAGTGTGACAATCATGAGATTTAAGACCTATCAACTTCAGATCTTTCATTGATACCAATCTACGGATGTTGGATGAGTAACCATGTGGCACCTTAACATTTACCAAGCATTAAAAAAAAGCTTTCTTCTCCTTTCTAGACAACGTGTAACAGGCGAGAGGTAAGTATGTTCTCTGATCGCTACTAACTACTTTTGTTAATTTTGTCCTTATTCCCATTTCACGTAGGTCCATTCTGGATTTTATCCCATCTTTAGTCTTACCTGGTATATTCAACAGAGTACCAATGACGCTATCACAAACATTTTTCTCAATGTGCATGACATTGATACAATGCCTGACTGCCAAAGAACTCCAATAAGGAAGATCCCAAAATATTGACTTCTTCTTGAATAAAGATTTTTCACTCCGTGTGGCCATGGTACATTGTGATCTCTTACCAAATTCATTGGCAAAGTCTTTTACTCTTTCATAAACAACCACCCTTGGTATAGGTTTAGGTGCACTCTGTTCCTCATTTCGTCCATTGAATGCTCTGCGCCACCTACGATACAGATGTAATTTTAGAAGAAACCTTTGATGACTAAGATATATAGTCTTGCCACCATGTTTTAGTCATATTGAATCAATGTTCTCTTCACATATAGGACACACTTTAGATCCTTTGACACTATATCCAGACAAATTCTAATATGTTAGAAAGTCATTAACAATGCAAAACAACATAGTGTGCTCTCTTCGTGAAGCATCATAGGTCATCACACCTTCACCCTAGAGTTTCTTTAAGTCATCAATCAGAGGTTCAAGATAAATCTCAATATCATTTCTAGGTTGTTTAGGACCCAATATCAACAACGACATCATAACATACTTATTTTTTCATACACAACCAGGGAGGAAGATTGTATATAACAAGCATAACTGGCCAAGTAATATGTTGGCTGCTCAATGTCCCTTACGGATTCATCCCATCTATACAAAGCCCAAGTCTTAGATTCCTGACTTCTTCACCAAATTTAGGGTACAATAAATCAATCTTCTTCGACTGTGGGAAATCAGACGCATGTCATAAGATCCCATCATTATTTTTCTTAACATCTGCATGCCACCTCAAATTCTTTGCATCTATGAAATTGGCAAACAAGTGTTGAAACTGTGATATTATAGGTAGATACAACATCACTTTGGTAGGAGAACCAATTTTGGACTCCCGCTAAGTTGTCAATTTTTACCTTGACGCACCACCTTTTGAACAATCTTTCAAATCCACATAGTCCTTTTGAAATAATACGCAATCATTCGGGCATGCATGTATCTTCTTGGCGACCATTCCCATTGGGCACAACAATTTCTTTAACTGTTATGTTGAGATTGGCAACTCGTTTCCTTCAGGAAGAATTTCTTTCAACAAAGACAACAATGACATGAAGCTTTTGTTGCTCCATCTATTGTTAGCTTTCATCTTATACAATCTCAACACAGTGCTAAGCTTCATAAACTTAGTACAACCTGTAGATAACAGTATCTTAGCATCATGCACAATGTTTCTAAACATGGGAGGTGGATCGGTGTGCTCTACCCCACAACTATCCAGCATCACATCAATGATGTCTACTGGAACTGGTTCGTTCACATCTACGTCATCGGAGGCAATTTCTTCTTCCACACAAGCACTGCTATCGACATCCACTGATTTCATGTTTGAAATCACTCCATGCCAGTGCCATTCTATATAGCCTTGTACAATCCCGTTGCACATGACATGACTTTTGATTTCGTCACCAGTGCTGACTTTCAAACTGTTACCACAATGCCTACATGGACAGTAAAACCTATCTCCAGGTTGTTTCCTATGTTCCTCGACAAATCTAACAAACTGATCAAGACTAGAAATAAACTCTAGGGTGTAGCAATTTGGAATGGACATGCATGATCTATCCATTCTATGATCAAAGAGAAAACAAGTATATATTAGGGTTTAGGGTTAAAAGATTAGGTCTTATATCTAATAAATGTGTACCCCCTATCCCATTCTTGAACACCTAATCTCACTAGTAAGTGTATAATGTATATTGGGTTTTCAAGAAAATTTTGGCAGCATTTCCCCGTTGTTCTCCATGTACATATGTACTTAGAGAACAAACGGGGAAATGCTACCAAAATTTTCTTGAAAACTCAATACACATTATACACTTACATCCTAAGTGAGATTAAGTGTTCAAGAACAGTCCCAAACCGGGGACTATCCAAGATTTACTCCTAATGAGTAAATTTTGGAAGGGTTTCTAGGCCAACAAATACATGTATGTTGTCATTCTTATACCTACAATTTGTATACCACCTATCACATTCTTGAACACCTAATCTCACTAGTAAGTGTATAATGTGTATTGGGTTTTCAAGTCATATTTCAAGTCAAGAATTAGGCATTTAATCACCTTAGGAGGCATACATGATTCACAAGGTATTTGGGTGCACAAAGAATAATATATGTTACTAATTTAGGAGTTCACATAATCATTTTAGAAATAGAAGACCGACATGTGAGTTAAGTTTGAGATTCAACATCAATGTATCTTTAACACATGTTTCTAGGTTCAAAGCACATAATCAAATCAAATTAGGATGCTAGAATGGACAAGTTTGAATCTTATTTCAACATGCATCAAATCACTGAATCAGGTCAAGCATGAGGATTAGAAGCACAAATGTATGCAAGCACAAGATTTGTTCATATCCTAGGTTGATTTACAATAGCAACATCTTATAATCTTAATCATCCCCTAGTCTAGGTATCATATTCTATAACATTAATTGCAACATCTCCAATGTACATGCATGTTCATCATCAAGATAATCATTACACACAAATGTAGGTATCCTATCATTCATCATTTATTTAAAAATTTCAAACTAACATATCTTCTTTGATTTTTTTCATATTTTCATGACACAAAATCTGAAAATAAGTCTCATTTCATATAACTTACCTACCAAAATTGAATTTTTGTATGTTCCTAACATATATGATTGACTGACCAAAAAAACATATATGATTGACACCGTCACATAAAAAAATGGGAAACTCACAATAGCAACATGAACGCCATCTTTAGAGTTTAAATTGATAGCAAGTATATAAAGTTACAAACCTGATGTTGTTGCAAAATTTTGAAGATACAAAAAAAAAGAAACCATATAGCAATCATGTACTTCTTGCAGTAAATTATGAACATTTTATCGATATATCCTTCACATACATTCACAATTTCGAACATTACTTGGAATTTAGCCAACTCCTGCAGATCGTAATCAGGTCGACACGTCGAGCGATCCTCCGAGCTCCTACTCATAGCTTCCTACACGCAGAGGGCAACCCAATAATATTCAGTTTCACCAGCAAGCCTTATCGGCTCTCATTCTAGTTCTCATTCACAATTTCCTTGCCTCTAGCAGTAGGGGAAGCAGTCTGGCGGCATTGAGCACATGAGCAGGTAGTGGAGACGTTGAGTACACGAGCAGAAGGTGGCATTGAGCACACGAGCAGGCGATAGTGGCGGCGGCAGATGAGCGGCTGGTCGACCAAGCTCCTTGCGGCGGCGGCAGATGAGCAGCTGGTCGACGAAGCTCCTTGCGGCGGAGGCAGACGGCGATGGCAGATGAGCGGCTGGTCGACCAAGCTCCTTGCGGCGGCGGCAGACAAGTAGAATCGCCAGAGACCTAGCGACACTGGTGAAATCATGATGAAACAGAGAATGGGGAAGAGTCTGTTTTGTGGGTGCTATTAAGTTTACCATCATCGTTAGTTATTTCAGAAACCGACACCTAAGTTCAATAGTCGTCGATTGCCATAAAAAACCGATGCCAAAGAGGGGTAAATGTTTTTACGAGGATAGTGTGTGAACACACATCGATGTCAGTTATTGTAAGAAAACCGACAAAAAAAATAGGGCCGATTTCTATCTCACAAAAAATCTTTAGTCATCGATTATTTGGTAAACAATCGACGCCATATTTGAAATTTTGGAGGTAATATTTTTGCACTGGAAAAATTGGATTTGGCGGGCAATTTTAGGAAACGATTTTTTTTAGCAACCGACGCTAAATAAAAAAAGATACACGTGTCTGACCAGTCTTCACATATAGATGTCAGTTTGTGTTTCAGTCGACGTTGTAGGGTTTAGGCATCAATGTTTTTTATACAACCAACGCCTCTAAATGTGACGTTATTAGCTATTTCTATAGTAGTGATAGTTTTCTGAATGCTTATGATTGTATCCTAGAAAAGATATATCTATCAACCAGAACTCACACTTGGGGAACTTATCATACGTGATGAAATTTTTTTCTAAACTATTTGTTGTTGTAGTAAGTTGACGTTCTCTTAACACCAAGTTTATTTATACTCCACCACTACTGCAAGAAGGTTCCTATTTTTAATCCACCATGACCAAAAACTTCGTGCTACTAATTCTGAAATATAGCAGGTATAATATAGTTTGCTGAATGCTCATGATTCTATACTAGAAAAGATATCTCTATCAACCAGAAATCACATTTGTGGAATTTATCATACATGATGAATTTTTTTTCTTAACTATTTCTTGTCGTAGTACATTCATGTTCTCTTAACATCAAGTTTATTTATACTCCACGACTACTGCAACAAGGTTCTTGTTTTTAATCCACCGTGACTTGAATCTTCATGCTACTAATTCTTAAACACAACATGTATAATATAGTTTGTTGAATGCTTACAATTGTATCCCAGAAAATATATCTCTATCAACGAAAACTTACACTTGGGGAACTTATCATACGTGATAAAGTTTTTTCTAAACTATTTCTTGTTGTAGTACGTTGACGGTCTCTTAACACCAAGTTTATATATACTCCACTACTACTACTACAAGAAGGTTCATATTTTTAATCCACCGTGACCATAAACTTCCTGCTACTAATTCTTAATCTCAGCAGGTATAATGTAGTTTGTTGAATGCTTATGATTGTATCCCAGATAAGATATCTCAATTAAGCAGAACTCATAGTTGGGGAACTTATCATACGTGATGAATTTTTTTTCTAAGCTATTTCTTTTTGTAGTACGTTAACATTCTCTTAACACCAAGTTTATTTACACTCCACCACTACTGTAAGAAGGTTCATGTTTTTAATCCACCGTGACCAAAAACTTCTTGCTACTAATTCTTAAACACAACATGTATAATATAGTTTTTTGAATGCTTATGATTGTTTCCCAAAAAAGATATCTCTATCAACCATAACTAACACTTGGGGAACTTATCATATGTGATGAATTTTTTTTTCTAAACTATTTCTTGCCGTAGTACATTGACGTTCTCTTAACACCAAGTTTATTTATACTCCACCACTGTAGCAAGAAGGTTCCTATTCTTAATCCACTGCAACCAAAAACTTCCTGCTACTAATTCTTAGCAGGTATAATATAGTTTGATGAATGCTTATGTTTGTATCCCAGAAAAGATATCTCTATCAACCAGAACTCACACTTGGGGAACTTGTCATATATGATTAATTTTTTTTTCTAAACTATATCTTGTCATAGTATGTTGACGTTCTCTTAACACCAAGTTTATTTATACTCCACCACTACTGCAAGAAGGTTCTGGTTTTTAATCCACCATGACCAAAAACTTACTACTACTATTTCTTAAAAATAGTAGGTATAATATAGTTTACTTAATGTTCATGATTGTTTCCCAGAAATGATATCTCTATCAACAAGGACTCACACTGGGGGAACTTATCATACGTGATGATTTTTTTTGCTAAACTATTTCTTGTCATAGTACATTGATGTTCTCTTAACATCAAGTTTATTTATACTCCACCACTACTGCAAGAAGGTTCCTATTTTTAATCAATTGCCACTAGAAACTTCCTGCTACTAATTCTTAAACACAACAAAGTATAATATAGTTTGCTGAATGCTTATGATTGTAGCCCAAAAAAGATATTTCTATCAACCAGAACTTACACTTGGGGAAATTAACATACGTGATGAATTTTTTTTCTAAACTATTTCTTGTCATAGTACATTGGCGTGCCCTTAATACTAAGTTTATTTATACTCCACCACTACTACAATTAGGTTCCTATTTTTTGAATCCACCGCGACCAGAAACTTCTTGCTACTAATTCTTAATCTCAACATGTATAATATAGTTTTCTGAATGCTTATGAATGTATCCCAGAAAAGATATCTCTCTCAACCAAAACTCACACTTGGGGAGCTTACCATATGTGATGACATTTTTTTATAAACTATTTTTTGCCGTAGTACGTTGATGTTCTCTTGACACCAAGTTTATTTATACTACACCACTTCTACAAGAAGGTTCCTATTTTTAATCCACCCTGACTAGAAACTTCCTGCTACTAATTCTTAAACATCGCATGCATACTATAGTTTGCTGAATGCTTATGAATGTATCCCAAAAAAGATATCTTTATCAACCAAAACTCACACATTGGGAACTTATTATACGTGATGAATTTTTTTCTAAATTATTTCTTGTCAAGTCAAAACTATGGTAACATACTCAAAAGTTGCAACTCAAAGAAAATATGAGAACTATATCAAATTCATTATTTAGAAAGTATTTTCTTCAAGTTGAAAATGGGATGAAAGAGCCTATAGTTTCTGATCAAATTGAAATTCCTAAGGAGATGGTCATACCATATATTGATGAAACATCTTCCAAAGTTGAATTAATACATTCTATTTTTCTAGAACATTCATGTGATGAAGACAAGTTGCGTTATTTAACAAACCATGCAATTTTGACTATAATAGATGAGTTTATTTATGAAATAAATGATCTCTTGATTGAGAGATTTCATGGGGAAAAGAAAGAATACTTCAGTTTTGACTCAGCTATTGACAAAACCAATCAATTCAAAGAAGATGAATTTTTAAATTCTTTGACTCCTACTGGTCTTCAACCTCACAAGCTGGTTCTCAAAAGGAATTGTCCAATCATGTTACTCAAAAATATTGATCCTTTTGTATGTCTTTGTAATGGAACAAGGTTTATTTGTAAGAGTTTCAATCAAAACATCATTGATGCTGAAATAGTAGTTGGACACAAGAAAGGTCAAAGAGTATTCATCCCCATAATTCCATTGATGCCAAAGGACCATGAAAAGTTACCATTTTCATTTAAGAGAGTACAATTTCCAATCCAATTTTTTTTGCGATTATGATCAATAAAGAACAAGGACAAACTCTAGAAAAAGTGGAATATATTTGCCTCGACCAGTATTCTCTCATGGTCAGTTATATGTTGCTCTATCTAGAGTGAATTCACCTGAACATTTGAAGCTTCTCATTAAACCAACATCTATGGGAAACTTAGCTACGACAATAATCAGAAATATAGTCTACACTAAAATACTATCTTCTATTGGAATAATCTAAATACAAGGTATATATTTTCATGGAAGATATCGATATCAATAACATAATGGTCTCTTTATCACATCTTTTTAAATATACTCATTTCTCCTTTATATAGTAGTTATTGTTGAAAATTTGCATTTTAATGACATGACAATATATGAAGATATAATTCCATGAAGATAGTTGTCAGATTAATCTAAATAGAAGGTATATAATTTCATGTAAAATATTGGTATCAATAACATAATCGTATTTTTATCACATATTTTTAAATATACCTATTTCTCTTTAATACAATACTTATCATTAACAAGTTGCATTTTAATGATATGACAATATATGAAAATGCATTCCATGATGACTTTGATGTATTTAGCAAATAAGCATAAGATCTTTTTTTCATGTGAACCACACATACGAATGTTGTTCACTCATCTGGTATGTATCTCAAATGTCATCAATCATAGTATGATTGCAAAATTCTCACATTACTAATGTTGATGAACAATATGGAATAATGAAGAAATGACTATTTCAACCTTCCAATATGCATTTGATCTACCAAGTATAATTTTTTGCAAAATATAAAACATTTCAACAACTAAATTTCTTGAAGATTCAAGATGAAGAAAACAACTATTGGTTGTATCTTTGTATAGTACATTATGGATAGATGTTTTATGTATTTAGATACATAGCAATGGAACACATAACTCTTTAACATATGTAATTTTGAGTAGTTCATGAACATGTATAATGCATGTGCTTAGCACGTGCTTTCATGCTTGTCTTTCTATCAAAAAGAGGGTATGTCGCGGCTCTTTGTTAGCTTTTCATACCTATTAGACTATTAGCTATATTTTAGCTTTTGGTGACTATTAGGTTTGTTAGCTTATTATTCTGTCCCGTCTTACAATGTTGGTTTGCTTCACAACCATGGTTCTTTGTATAGGTTTGATAAAAGATTGATTGATCATTTACTTGGCTAATTTAGCATGTGTTCTCTACTCATTACATTATAATGGAAAAGACGACACCAATAATGGTTATTTGCTAGAAAGTTTGTACACAAAAGATGACCATGGTTATTTGCATAACAAGTTTGTACTCAATCTTGACCATTCTGCCTGAGACTTTAAGAACGAGTCAACTAACACTTTGTCATACAACCATGATAGTGAAGACTCATCGGGTTGGAGGGATGTCATCTTCCTATCTGGCAAAGGAGGATCAACTCTACTAGAAGGTGAATGGGGAGGGAATGGGATTTGTAACATCCCTGACCTGGGTTATGAGTTAACCATAGGTGTTTTGCCTAAATATGTAATTAAATCTTTGTGATTAACTCTGAGCATGTAATTAAGTTTCTCAGAAACATATATTTCAATATTTGCTCCTTTTATTTAAAGTTGTAGCATTATTTTGATATACAGGGACCTATATGCAATTTACCCAGTTGAAAGGGTTAGCTTGCAATTTGCACATGATGAGATGTTCCTCTGATGTTGAGACATCATGAGAAATCTTTTTGGCAAAGTTTGAGGGATTTCCCAAGCTTGGGCACCAAGGTGCAGCTGTGGAAGCAATCCCGGTGCTTGAAACCCTAATTTGGGATAAAATACAATTTACCCAAATTAAGGGATTCAATTTGTAAAACATATCATCTAATGTATCTTTTAGAACTATTACCATCATTAGAGAAGAAATGATGAGGAAGTCACCTCAATTGAGTTATCAAGTTATGAAATATACTTTGTGATTGAATAATCAGGGTATATGTACAATATCCCTTTTATGTATGTACCTTAGTATTAGATTGCTCTTCTTTGCCTTCTTTGTTCTAGACCTTAAGAGAAGGTTTGTCCTTAGAATAAAGAGGAAGGGACGAGCAAGTAATGAATAAAGGACTTAGTTGGAATTATGGGGAAACTTATGGGCCTTTAATGAAACATCACCCAAGTATATATACACTTTACCTCTCAAGCAAAGGAACCTTTCCTTCGTGCATATCACTGTTTTCCCTTTTGCTTGGCCGACTAAGGACTGTCTTGGAGCTCAAGAGGAACGACCAAGGGTGCAAGGTAGGTTTGAATCCCTCTTCTTACCCAGTTCCATGGTTAGAACTCGAATTCAAGGTCAACTTCATGGCTAACTCTTGAAACCCTACCTTTCTAGCCATCTCTTTTCGTTCTTCCTTGGAGTTTTCACCTTGGACAACCTGTGGGAACTCAAGGATGCCATTAGAGTTTGGAGCTTGAAAGCTTGGAGCTCAAGGAACAAGCTTTAGGTGGGTTTTATAACTCTAAACCCATGCTTTACTATGTACATCTCTTATATGCGGTTAGATGATAGCTCTTCATGTTTCCCTACTTTTCCCTGCTATTTTGCAAGCAAATCCATGGGATATTCGTACTGTTCTTGAGCTAGGAGATGAAGGCGTGATTTCCAAGAAAAACCCACCGCTTTTCACTTCCTTAAATGGTCTCACCAGTTTTCTCTCTCGGTCTCAAGACCGCAAGGTGAGCAAACGGTCTCTAGACCGCGACAAGGAAAAACGGTCTCCAAGACCGTTTGTCCCCGTTGACCGAGCGTGGACCGTATAAGAAATCTGTTCCTAATTATATAGGATAATTACCCTCAAAATTTGGGAGGCTAACTCCAAGGGAATCGGGAGATATGACCTTTTTAAGTAACAACTTTATTTGAATTTATTCCTGATTTTCAAACGGTCTGAATTGCCTTTTTGGGAAAACGGTCTCAAGACCGTGTAAGGTCGTTGACCAGGCGTTTACCGTATGAGATTACTGTTCAAAATAATGTTAATTAACAACTCACCAAGTTTGATGGTCTAATTCCAAACGGGCTAAGAGATGAAGGGTGATTACTAGGGCTAACCCTAGATGAAATCAGTACTGAATCATAATACTATAATTAGGGTTTTTAGGGTTGATTGACCTAAACGGTCTTAAGACCGTTTGTAACTCATCCAAACGGTCTCAAGACCGAGAGGGCAATAAACCATGACCGTTTGGAGGTCTGGGGTCAAGATTAGTTGACCAATTGAAGGTACAATTACACCAAATTACATTGCAATTAAAGTATTGATATAATCATCAACTCAATTTGTTCAACCTTGATGAATTTTCACTAGAATCCAAAATTGGATGGGCAAACGGTCTCAAGACCGTTTGGAACTCATCCAAACGGTCTCAAGACCGAGAGGACAATCACCCAAGACCATTTGAAGGTCTAGGGTTAAGCTAATTTGACCAATTGAGGACCCAATTGCAAATAAGTTATCAATTTAATCAAAATTCTGTTTTGTGACTCAATCATGGTTCAACCCTTATCAAATCACATTAGACTTTGATGAAATCTTGGGCAAACAGTCTCAAGACCATGTGGGGTCCACCCACATGACCTCAAGACCGTTTGGGCCAAGTTTGGGCCCAATTGGAGCTCAATTGAAGGGTTCAACCTTGTGTTGATACACATTGATGAGTGTTGATGGGTGAACATTGATAGACCCTAATTGAATCGATTTCAACCCCAATTGGTCAACAATTGAGGGTCAATTGAATGACCAATTGGTTAAGAATAACCTTAATTGACCCAATCCATAAGTGGTCAACATAACTCTGACCTTTTGAGGGCTTCAACATGGGTTGACATTATCGGTTGTATCTTTGAATCTTGTTGAAGGTCCAAGCGGCTGAGACCATGTGAGCCTCGCGGTCTCAAGACCGTGAGAGGGGTCGTGGTCTCAAGACCGTGAGGGGGCTCACGGTCTCAAGACCGAGAGGGGGCTCATGGTCTCAAGACTGCGAGGGGCCTCGCGGTCCTGAGGTCAAGGTGAGCAAACGATCTACTTAGCCTTCGCGGTCTTCACACCAATAGGGGAGCTCGCGGTCTTGAAGTAGTTTGGGAGGGCTCGCGGTCTTGGAATGGTTTAGATGAGGGCTCGCGGTCCTGAGGTCAAAATAGAGCAAACGGTCAACACACCCTCACGGTCTTGGAAAGTCAAAATTAGCTAAACGGCCAACACTTTCAAACGATCTCAAATCAATTGGAGATTGATGGTTGAGATCGATCAATGTGATTCAAGGTTGACTTCATTCAATCAATTGATGATATAAATGGTTCAATGTTGCCCTAATCGAACCCTAATGACAAACTAGGATATTAAGGGGTTAATTGACTAAGGTTTTGACCATGATGATGATCAATGGGGTGAATTACCAAAATACCCCTAAAGGGTAAATTGAGTAATACCTTGATCAGATCAAACCCTAATCACATGATGATGATGTTTTAACTATGTTAGCCTATGATGACTCAATCCAACCTAATAGTATGAGGAGAGAGAAAGTACTTCTAGAGAGAGAAAGTACCCTTTTTAAGTGGAAACTCAATTAAAGCATCTCCAAAGCACATGAGTGAGCATAATTAGGGTATGATTCACCTGTGTGAGATCATAGAAACCCTAATTATGATAATTGATGAACCTTGAACTAATCTGAGAGCATCAGTGATGATGTTACTCATACATGATGATGTTATGAGTTCAATTCATCTTAATATGAATAGTAAACCCTAATTCAAGGGTGATGACATGTAATGTGAATAGTAAACCCTAATTCAAGGGTAATGGCATGCAAATGAGTATTAAACTCCAAATGATGAGAATCAGAGGATTTAACTCTTATAACAAGAGAGGGAAGTATATTCCTTATTTTGTATTACCTTTATCAGTTGAATTAACCATGCATGTTCTGATATGAAGGTGATCTTATCCAGGTATGGATGTTGATGTTATATTCATTGAAGGCATGTTGTTAGCCTTATGAATAAGAAAAGTAACTTGATGCCTTGTCAATGGCATCCTATGATGATAATAGGATGTGAGAGCCATGAATACCATCAAGGTCATTCTTTAGAGATGACTTGTGATGAGTATGATGAGGAATTATGAATGATATGAGTCAGGCATGTTACATTTAGTATTCTTCTATTTTAGCTGTTATGCTACTGATTATTGTTTGAAGAACAATGTATGTTGTTAAAGAATACTGAATGTACCTAACTAATCAAGTATAATGTAGAGCCTTGATCATAGATCCATCATTGTCAGAGATTAAGTGATGGTGAAACAGGTTTTCCTCAGGGAACTCCTGGAGCACATACTTTTGAGTATGTGGGGTACATGGATGTGTAGAACCTTACATCCTAGTGTAGGAAAGTGATGTAGATGTGTAATCCATCCATCCTCCACTATAATTCCATACCGTATCAGTGGTAGGTAAACATGAAACCTCCTGATGACGAAGAAAATATAGATATCCGTATCAGTGGAGATAAACATGAAATCTCCTGATGACGAAGAGAGTATAGAACGCCACTGTGACTCTAGAATAGCGAAGGACCAGTTTACCCTGGTGAGCTATAGTAGTAGAGACACGAGATGTCCTACAAGTGATCCTCTTACTTACTGAGGAAGGTGAAGGTCATGAGAATCCGGCTCTCTTGATGACCTATGTATGATACTGATGTGACTTCTCAGCGATCAGTTGGAGTATGAGTGGTATGCCTCATCTCCACAGGGCATAATGTTGTTTGTAAAACATAATCAACCATGTAGTATACTTGTTAGAAATAACTCCAAGTTAGTTGATTGATGTTACACTGTAATAGTGCTTATATTTCTTCATATCTCATAAATGCTGAGATCTTGTTATAGCTGCAATTGTTATTGAATACTTTGAAGGCTTTACTGCTTAAGATATTCTTTGATGTTATATTAAAGCCTCTAGCGGAGAGTTATAACTCTCGCTGGGACAATTATGTAAAATTGTCTCACCCCGTAGACTTCAACTTTTTAGGTGGACGTCGGAGACGAAGGAACCAGCCTACAGGTGTCCAGTCTCAGCAGCAGCAGCACCAGGAGCAGTAGTAGAATCTCAGGTGGAGATTATCCTGCCATGTGGTGTAGTTAGAGTTAGTCCTATGTGTCCTATGTACTCTCAGGTCTTGGAGTCTTGTGTTATGTGATCTTGAGATTTTGTATCTTGATGTATATAATTACTCAAGAAGTAATTATCCTGAGATGTAAAACAATTTATCTCTCTTTATGGAAGAAGCTTTTATGGATCCAAGCTCTTGTCTCAAAAAGTTTTAATTTCCCGTGATTTTGTCTTCCGCTGATTACCGATTCGCTTCCGCTAAGTTTTAATCGTGTTTATGTCATGGTTTGGAGATCAGAGCCCACAGGATTTGTATCCATAGCACTCGGGATGGAGGGAGGGGACACAACTCTTAGAGGTTTTCCCAGTTTCTTCCTTCTTAGGGTCAGTTCAGTTTGGTTTTATGGATCTAGTTCTTATCTAGAACGCGAGATGCATGGGGAACAATGAGATCAGATGCCACCTAAGGAAGCTCCTGAAGTAGCACAAGCTGGGTTTGGTGGCCATTCTGGAACCGATGCTAAGGGATTCCAAAGCTACAACCTCATTGCATACCACATGTTCTGATTGGGTGTGAACGAATGGTTTGAACATTGCTAAGATATGGCTTTTCTCTCACAGCGATTGGGAGCTAGAAGTGATCTGCCAAAGACAACAACAAGTTACTGTGAGGTTCACTGCTTACGATGATGGACCACCTCTATCCATATCCATAGTGTATGTGAGTTTCTTGATGATGGAACACATAGACCTTTGGGAGGAATTGAATGGTGTGGAAGGCCTGATAGGGAATGGGAGATGGCTAGTGGGTGGAGATTTAACATAGTTTCTAGAAGAGAGGAGAAATGAGGGGGTATTCCTCCTTGCTAGAGATTGATATCTATGTTCAACAAGTGGGTGAGGGATCTCAATCTTGTAGAGATAGATGTTGAAGGCATCATTTTTACTTGGATAGATAAAAAATGTGACATTCCCTCTATTTGGTGTCACCAAGATAGAGTTTTATGCAACCACTCGTGGCATGATAACTATAAAGCTATTTGCCTTACTCATCTATATAGCTCAAAGGAATCTAACCATTTCCCTCTCCTGCTCAAGGCCAAGGAGCAAACCAAGGATCCACACTATGGATATGGGTTTTGGTTGCATATGATATAGAGATGACATGAAACATTACTAGCTTTCATCAGAGAACAATGGCAGATGGAGACTCATGGTGACTGATGAATGCATATTCATCCTAGTTTTAGATGCATTTTCAGCCTAGTTTAGCATTCATATAGCCAAGGTTTCATTAGAATAGCCTTGTTTTGATCTACTTAGGTTTTTATGATAATTTGTGGGAATTTGATACTCTTTTTAACTCCCTTTTGTAGGTTTAGAATTCTATCACTCTACAGCAAGTTTGCCTAGGGGGTTTAGAAAATTATATTTTGAGCACTTACAGAAGGCAGATAGATACACAAAAATTTCATCCAAGACCAAATTTAACTTGTCGATCGACATGCCAATTGACATTAAAAATTGACAAAGAAACCAAAACATACAAGAGGTCGAGAACCTTGTCGACCTCCCTACTTGACAGTGAACGCTCGATAGCTTTATCGACCTCCTTAGTTGACACCCAAGAGGAACAACACTCAGACTCACTGATAATCATGTTTGATAGATCCATCAATGTTGATCCCCTTGCTCGACACAACACCGACCAACTACCAACAAGAACTTAGGTCCTCAACACAGCATTGTCGATGCTCTCATCAACAACCACAATTTCAACTGACACACTTGTCGACCCAAAAGGTCGATAGTCCCATCGACCTCCAAGAAGATAATAGGAAGTTCAAAAGTCATGACCGACAATGCTGTCGACCCTTAGGGTCGGCACAACAATCAATCAACAACAAGAGGTCGACACCAATAATGAACACAAGAGGTTGACAACCCCAAACCCTATAAATATACCCCAGGGCATCAGTTCAAAGGACCACTTTCTCTAGGATGAAAGGTTGCCACTCCACTACTTTGCCAAGGCCCAAATTCCTATCCTCGACAGAGGAAGGTCAATAGATCCTCCACCTCCACATCTGTTCACCTACTTTTTCCTTATCAGTGGATTAGGGCAAGCAAGGAGGATGAAAAAGAAGAAGGGTCACCCAACGATAGTCCTAGTGACTCCATTGCTATCTCTCTTCTATTTGCTGAGATGTTGGCTATCTCTTTCCTTTTTCTTGTTGCTTATTCTTATCTCACTATGAGTTGTACTAGTTCCTTACACTAGGATATGATGAGTATCCCCACTATTTGCTTTTGTTCTTTTATTGCATGTATGAACCCTTTTCATATTAAATCAATCATTCTATTTCTTGTGTTCTTATTTGGGCAGCATGTTTACATGTTTGTTATGATCTCCGGTGCGGAGAACTTCAAACCCAAGATCTAGGATATCAAGTGGTTTTTGTTATACTCTTGATGAGATGTCGGATAGATGTTTTCTGGGGAAACATATACATTATCTTTGGGTTACGCGACAGTGAGCCTAGAGGGATATCTGTCCATGCATAATACTAACACTGAAAGGGTGATTTACATGGCCTCTGTGATTTTGTTTATATGTGTATGCGATGCAGTGAGAGAATAATCGTACGTAGTGGTGGTGAAACTTACTCATCCTAGTGTATCCCTCTATCTGATAATCTTATATTTTATTTCAATTTTTTTATTCTTGCACGTTAGTTGTAATCAACCAAAATCTACCTTTCGTGATAAGTACTTTTCTTGATTCAATTAATCGATCAATCAATTCTTAAAAATGTTGTCCTTTGGGTTCGATCTGTAACTATACTGTGATAAGACTCATCATCTTATGGGTGGTAATTATTGCACATTTGTTTTGATAAACTCTAGGAATTCCAATCCTAGTAAATTTGTAGTGTGATAATATCCGCATCAGTAACCCTAGCTATATGATCTTCACTAAGCTCATGCAGTTGAAGAAAGATCTTTCTTATTGGAACAAGCGTGTTTTTGGAAATTTTTTTGAGCAAGTCAAACATCTAGAAGAACATGCGAAGACCTTTTAGTGGGCCTTTGACCTCGACCTCTCAGAGGTTGGTCGGGATGCTCTTATAACGGTAGAGACTGATCTTAGAGAAGCTCTCAATTGTGAAGAAGTTTTCTGGAGGGAGAAAGCTGGAATCAAGTGGCTCATGGTAGGGGATCGTAACAACACAATCTTCCAAGATTTTACTAAAGCTCGGGTAGGCCGCATCCATAGCCAAAGCATCTAGCTGGTGGATGGCACATGGAAGGAGGCACCAACGTTGCTATCAGACACTGTTGGGTTTTACTCTAACCTCTTTTCTTCTCACAGGTAGGATTTTGACCAGGCATGACTCGAGGATTTGGTTTACCACCTCCCTGGCATGGTCACGGAGGAGGACAACATCACGCTCTGGCTCCCACCCATAGAGGAGGAGCTACACTATGTAGTACAAGGGATGGACCCTGACAAGACCCCTGGCCCCGATTGCTTCACTGGGGGTTCTACCAGTTCAAGTGGGACGCCATCACGGGTGATCTAATGCAGCTCGTGACTTTTTGAGCATCAAATGTTGTAGGCTTGTCCTCATCCCTAAAGTGGCCAATCCTTTATCTAGTGGATAGGTTTATAGGCCCATCGGCATGGAGAATTCTTCCATGCACATTCTATCTAAGATTTTGGTCCTTCGCCAAGGGCCCATCCTTCCCAACATAATTTTCTTGGAACAAAATGCTTTTATCAAGGGCAGGGACACTAGTACCTATATCACCTTTAGCGTAGGTTAAATATGACTTTCGAAGTGGGTTTCCATGTGACACCCAAGTGGGTGACACTAAATGTAGATGCCTTCAATGTCAGTTTCATAACCGACGACACAAAGTCGTCCCCCAATTGCAACCCAAAAAAATGCACCAAGAAAGGGACCATAAGCGTCGGTCATCAAGTCAAAACCAATGCCACAACCCATCCCGAACAAATAAATTGGCCCCAGGTTAGACCATAGGTGCCGGTTAGCAACAAAAAACTGACTCTGTTGACCTAAAATTATTGCGGTTTTTAAGTTAAACAAATAGTAACCGACACCATTAGGGATAAAGACGTCAGTTAATTATTAATCACTAAGGAGTTAAGTTTTAGTTGTCAGTTTCTTTTGTTAAAAAATGACTATGTTTTGATTGTTTTTCTTATCAGCTTGTAGGCTTACTGTCTGACTGGTCAGTAGGATGCAAAACCTATAGTTTAGTTATGAACTACGAGTTTACAACATCCATTGATTTTAGCTAACAACATGCCATAAACCTGCAAAATTAACAAGGATGGACAATATTATTATATGGATCATGTGATTCACACACATGTATAAGCACATTTAATTCAATATATGATTCATCACACACATGTAGAAACTTGTAGTTCCATTTCATTCCTCCATTTCATATTCACACACATGTAGCAACTTGCAGTTCCATTCATTCATCTCTTTTCACATTCAGACACTTGTAGAAACATTGATGTATTCATCTTCACATTCACACATATGTATATAGATAAGAAAATTAAAAAAAAATCATTCAAACATGTATATATAAGTATGTCTTTCAAAGTTTAACATGTCATCAAATACAGAAAAAATTATGACAACAAAGTTTAGAAATATCATTCTTTATTGTCATTATTATAATCATCATCATCATCGCCATCAGTATTCCAATGATAATAAAGATTTCCCACTACTTGTAAGGATTTTGCCCATTGTTCTCTTATATCATCTAATTCTTCCATCGTATAGGGAGTATGCACATCTAATAACTTTTCACCTGTAGTGAAGTCAGTTTTTAACACCTGCAAAGAGAATGACATATATATATTATTAATAATATATAGTAAGATTGATATATTTCATATTATCTAACAATACTATATATAATACTTGTTGTATGGTATCGATTTCCATTGCAGCATGTTTGATAATTAGGTCCATATATCACATCACATATTATGCACATGCCCAACCATTGTATTGTGTAGCACACTATAAATTGAAACATACAAAATGTTAACGAATACAAACAAGCAGAGTTCACATAAATTATATACATTGGAGTCAGGAAATTACTTACACATTTTCCCAAAGTAATGTTTTTTTTGTCTTGGACATGTTTCCTCCAGCTTTTTTTGAACTCTTTTAAAGCCCTACATGTTAATGTAACACATTAAATTGCATTATTAAATAGTAATGTAATAATAGATGTTAAAAAATATAAAATATGAAAGATTTCTCATGTGAATAATGGCCTTTTCATTGGGTGTCCATATAATAAGTCTAATTCCTTCCCCGAAGGATCTAGATAATAAACAATCCACGTCTTGGGGACAATAACCAGTGACTCCCAATGCTTAGCACTAGAGGTAAGAAATTTAAAAATTAATAACTCAAAGTCCACAATAAAATGTAATTTTATTAAGTCCAAATTATAAGCAAAGTAAACTTACTCAACATTGAATGGAGATATTATCACCGTCTTCTTTTTTTTACCAAAATATTTAAAAGTGACAGAGAAGTATGAGGTAACTGATGAAGGCTCTTTATCTACTTGACTAATCAAAGATGGAATTAGAAATCCCACATGGGGAAATGAAAAATCTTTACAGATCGTGTATAAGTGGCTGTAAAATATGCATTATGTATGCATTAATATATAAGAAACCAGATCACCGTATATAAAATAAGGTATATGGATATATAAACAAGATCTCACCATATCCATAGCTCTATCATAGATGTATTCAGCCAATAATAACGAATCAACTCCAAAATATCTTGTATAAATAGATTGTTATCGTATGATTTGTCTATAGCATCCACCGGAATAGAAACATTTATAAGAAAATGTAGGTTATGTTCGCCTATCCATACTGGCATACCCTAGAAATTAGGACCTAACAAGTCGTATAGGTCCCTTGGAAGACAAATAGGTACTTCAGAAGGAGGTGGAGGTGGAGGCTAAGATATAGCGGGTTTCTTCCTTTTGACCTGTATATATAATTTCAGATCAATTGACTCGTATATACATGTTAACAAATTAACATAATGTAAATTTACCATAAAATATTAGTATAGACGACATCCATTTTGGGCCACAATATCACTCTGCCTTTTGCTTCACCAAGCATTTCAGAATCTGGGTGGGAATATGGCATTGGATGATGCCTGTAATGGTGGAGTACAAGTCTCGGGTTCACACAAACCGCACCATCTAGTATTGGAGTGCCATGAAACATGTCCCCTGGAAGGGGTGGGTAAGCCTCGGCCTCTGCAATGATAAATTCTTTGCTTTTTAGATGACATGGATTCAACCCCTATAAATTTACGTAAAGTATGTTATATAAATATATATATATATAAACATATCATCTTGAAAAGACTAGCTACTATGTCATGAAAATACTTACAACGTACATGCTAGGTGGTGGGTCTACATGATTACTCCCAACCACCTTTACACTAGGAGAAGAGCGGAACACCACATGAACTGTCTAAGTGGCAGTTTGAGATGCCTACTACTTGCTCATTGCATCATGGAGTCTCTTATCAAGTGCTTCCTCGAATCTCCTATCAATTAACTCATCTACATATAGATGGACAAAAGAAACACTAGCTTTTGATTATTGAATTCCCTTTTACAATAACATTCTAAAAAAAATGAATAGGTTACCTCAACTCTTGAAATTCCCACTTTTGGGATATGTTTGTGCTGTGATGGTCCAACAAATGCTTTTATGCTCACACCAGCGCTCGCACCCCTAACATATCCAGGATGCTCTGGGTAACCAAGAGCTACTATGAATTCATCCCTTGTGCCCTCAGTGATGAACTTGCCTTGCTTCCTCTGCTCATGAAGCTCCCACTAATTACCATCAATAAAAATTGGTAAGTAAACATAACAATAATCAATATTGATTGCTCTGAGAGTTGAATTTTACCGTTTTTGTTGCCACCTCAGAAGTTGCGAGTTTGGTTATATATCCTTTCTTATTTTGCCTCCCATCTATCCACACATCATGGTAAGGCAGAGGTGCGGGAGTAATAGTAGAGTACTCCCTAGTCTCCTGAGTAGCAACAAACCCAATAGAAACAACAACCTGTAGTGTTTGGCAAATGCCTACATAGCCTTTTGGACCCATCGTGTGGTGATGCACATTCAATGCACGCCTTACTCTTTGAGCATCATGGATAGCCTTGTTAGTAAGAACATTGATTTGGTTAGTAACACTAAAGGTCAATCTTGAATATGTGAATACATAAGAATGTATATTAATTAAATTGGGAGTAGTGCTTAATACCTTGAATTCATCAATTTTTCTTTTGGCAACAAACTCCTCATAGTCATTGGTGTCCAGGTAGTTCCGTTGCTTAGTGGTTGACTTCTTCCTCTTCTCAGCATCTCGTATGCAATCTCGGGTGAGATTAGTCCTATAGTTCCTTAGGACCCTCCCATAGTACTGCATCATGCATTTACAATCACTACTACAAAAACATCATTCAATGGCGCTTTTAGTGGCATCGGTTATTTAGGAAAACCGACTCCTATTTTACATAGGCGTCGGTTATTTATACTCACCGACGTCTATATTCGAAGACCAGCCAGACACGGGTACCGCTTTGTATTCAGCGTCGGCCATTTATAACAGACCGACGTCTAAAAGTAGCCCGCGAAAATCAATTTTCGAGCGAACTTTTTTCGTCTCCTACAACGTCGGTTTGGAAACTATTAACCGACTCCTATGTAAATGAAAATTTGCGCGAAAAAATAGGGTAAAGGTTGCATTGTTGGGCGTCGGTGTATTACTATCAACCGACGCCTTTAGCAACCTAATAGACCCGCGCGACGCCCGTTAGGCACCTACCTGTTCCATTGTCTTCATTGCTAGCTGCCGCGCTGCTCGATCGCCCGCCTGCCGGTTCTCGCCGTCGCCGACACTGCCCGTGCTTCCTTGCCTCGCCGTCGCCGCCGACGTTGCTGCTGCTGTGCGTCACCGCCGACCTTGCTACTGCTGCTGCTGTTCGTCACCGGCGCCGCCCACCTAGCTTCTTCCAACAGAGCCGCCGCCCTAGCTTCTTCTCCGGCGCCCTTCTTCTCCGGCGCCCTTCTTCTCCGGCGCCATTCTTCTCCGCCGCCCCTGCTGCTGCTGCTGTCCGCTCGTCGCCGCCCTGCTGCTCCAGCCACCTGCTGCCCGCGCGCGCGCCCTGCTGCTCCATCCGCTGCGCCGCCGCCACGCCTGAGAACCGGCGCCGCCGCCACGCCTGGTGCCCTCCTGCTTGCCCACCTGCCTGCCCTAGCTCCTTCCTTTCTTCCTGCTGACACCCGACGTCCTGTTTCTACAACACTGGTTAGTTTTACTGATTTCCTTGCTGTTAGTTTTACTGATTGCTGTTTTACTGCTTTTGTTGATTAGATATGTATAGAAGTTCCTTATAAATATATTTTTTTATATACACATACATGTAATTTTGTATAAAATTCATGATGTAGTGTGATCTTAAATCCTAGAGTGTACCCCTTTTGTCTACTATTTGATATCCTTGATTTTATCTTCTATCCTAAATAAAATTAAGGGACCCATGATTAGAAAACAATTCCAAACATGGCACCCACACTAATTGGAAGGAATAAAAATATGATTATTGAAATGCACATTTGTGATGTGATACCTTTTTTAGGATGCATATATTAGATTCAACCTTTGAGACATCCTTTTATGAGTTCCAATACAATTAGGGTTTCATTTCATTGCCATTGTATGTATTATAATATTACATCTTTCACATTAAAATTAATTAAATTGAATCCTATTGGAACCCTAATTTAAATCCTAATTTGATTTAAACTTGTCCATTCTAGCATCATTTGATTTGATTAAACCCTAACATTGTTTAAACCCTAAATTATATATTGTTTGTATGGAGTCCGGCTTCATTGTAGATATCTATTATTGTGTTTGTTGGCCTAGAAACCCGTCCAAGATTTACTCATTAGGAGTAAATCTTGGATAGTCCCCGGTTTGGGACTGTTCTTGAACACCTAATCTCACTTAGGATGTAAGTGTATAATGTGTATTGAGTTTTCGAGAAAATTTTGGTAGCATTTCCCCGTTTGTTCTCTAAGTACATATGTACTTAGAGAATAGCGGGGAAATGCTGCCGAAATTTTCTTGAAAACCCAATACACATTATACACTTACTAGTGAGATTAGGTGTTCAAGGATGGGATAGGTGGTACACATTTATTATATATAAGAATGACATCACATGTGTTTGTTGGCCTAGAATGTGAACAATCATTATTTTTTATATTACTTGTACATTGATATAAATTAGAATGAACAATCACTAAATTATATATTGTTTGTATGGAGTCCGGCTTCATTGTAGATATCTATTATTGTGTTTGTTGGCCTAGAAACCCATCCAAGATTTACTCATTAGGAGCAAATCTTGGATAGTCCCCGGTTTGGGACTGTTCTTGAACACCTAATCTCACTTAGGATGTAAGTGTATAATGTGTATTGAGTTTTCGAGAAAATTTTGGTAGCATTTCCCCGTTTGTTCTCTAAGTACATATGTACTTAGAGAACAGCGGGGAAATGCTGCCGAAATTTTCTTGAAAACCCAATACACATTATACACTTACTAGTGAGATTAGGTGTTCAAGGATGGGATAGGTGGTACACATTTATTATATATAAGAATGACATCACATGTGTTTGTTGGCCTAGAATGTGAACAATCATTGTTTTTTATATTACTTGTACATTGAAGGATTGGTAATTGATAAAAGATCACAATTTTAGAGACATGTATGTTTATACAAATGCTAAATGTTTTCCTTATTCTAGTTGATACAAATGCTAAATGTTTTCCTTTTTAATGAAATTTTCAGATGGCTCACCATGATGAGAATGATGTCCATGATGAGCATGAAGTCCATGATGAGCATGCTGTCCATGATGAGCATGGCGAGGATACCAACGTAAGTTCTAAAAACATATCCCGTATTTCTATAAAATTCAATATCTTCTAGTTATGTCATATATCCTGTATTTCTATATTGGCTTAATTCGGTGTGTTTATTTTTGTCAAATTTTAGGTTGATGATGCACAGCTACCCACTGAAGCAATTGAGCAACTTGATGCGCAGCAACAAAAACTTAACAAGAAAAGGGGTATCACTCTGTTGAAAAAGTTACTTGCGCTGAGTGGCAGTGGATCCAAATTGGTTGTGGATTTTGATAATGGAGGGAATGCAATTGGAGTGAACCACAATAATTTTATAAACTATCTTGGGGTTGTCACTCGAAGCCATTGTGGTGTTAAGTATGATAATTGGCATAAAGTTCCTCAGGCGAAGAAAGACTTGATATGGAAAGATTTATGCGTGAGTTATTATTATTTGCAATTCTATTTTATAGATTACAAATTCTATTATTTGCAATTATATTTTTGGTACTAGTTAATAACATTTCTATTTTACAGAATCTGTTTGCATTGGATGAGATGTTGCATCGTAAAAGTGTGATGCAACGCGCTGGAAAGATGCTTAGGAATTACAGGACAAATCTAAACAGAGAATACATAAGACATGGTGATAAGAAGAAGAAGTCAGCCCTTGAACAATGGAACTTCTTGGACAAAGAAGATTGGGACAATTTTGTTGCTTCAAGAAAATCTGAAGAATTCAAGGTATTAGGCGTCACTCCCATTTTAATTAATATACATTGTATTCACCTATTCAAGATTAACATTTAGTGCTACTAACCTAATTATAAATGTGCATACTAACTAGGCCCTCAGTGACGCACAAAAAGCAAGGCGTGCACTGAATGTACATGACCATACTATGGGTCCAAAAGGCTATGCAAGCGTTCGCCAAAGACTACAGGCGGAGTCTGCGGCTACTCAGGAGTCTGCGGCTACTCAGGAGTCTGCGGCCACACCCTTGCCTCGCCATGATATCTGGATAGCTGGCAGGAAAAACAAGAAGGGTGAAATAAAGAAGCCCGAAACTGCTGAGGCGGCTGCAAAAATGGTAAAATACAACTCTTAGAGCAATCATTTGAATATTGATTATTTGTGGTGTTAACTTACCAATTTTTGTTTATGGTGATTAGCGGGAGCTGCACGAGCAGAGGAAACAAGGCACGTTCATCCCTCAGGGCACAAGGGATGAATTGACAGTTGCTCTGGGTAACCCAGAGCATCCTGGACGTGTTAGAGGTGCCGGCGCTGGTGTGGGCATCAAAGCATTCTTTGGGCCATCCCAGCGCAAACCCAGAGCGGGACTTTCTCAAGAAGAGGTAACATATTCTATTTTTAGAATGTTACTGCAAAAGGAAATTCATTAATAAAAAGCTAATATTTGTTTTATCCATGTATAGGAGAATAAGAGAGTGGAGGATATAGTTGCTAAGAAGCTCAACGATGTGGTTGCTGAGAAGGTCAAGGAAGAATTGCTGCGGTGGCAGGCATCTCAGGCTTCCAATCAGCCTATGCCGACCCACTCTTCTCTTGGTGCACAGACTGCAAGTAATCCTGGAGACCCATCGCCTAACACGTCTGCTGTAAGTATTGTTTATGACATTGTAGCTAGTCTTTTCAAGATGATATGTTTTCAAGATGATATGTATATATGTATAACATTCTTTACGTAAATTTGTAGGCATTGAAGCCATGCCTCTTAAGAATGGAAAACTATGTTGTTGCAGAGGCGCAAGCTTACCAGTCCCTTCCTGGGGTAACGTTTCATGGGACTCCAATGCCGCAGGGCTACATTCGTGTGAGCCCGATACATGTATTACCCGATTGGAGGGAAGTTGAGTTGCCATATGCCCACCCAGATATTGATACACTTGGTGAGGCAGAAAGCGGGTTCATATTGTGGCCCAAAGCAGATGTCCTCTACACGACTGAAATTGTAAGATAAATTTACATTGATTTAGACTGTTAATGTGTATATATGATGTCAACTGATCTGAAATTATATATACAGGTTAAAAAGAAGACACTAGGAGCACCTAGGCCTCCACCTCCAATTCCCGCATTACCAACTTGGGTTCCAACTGACCTACCATACCCGTTAGGTCCTGCTTGTAGGGGAATGGCATGTTGGCTACGGGCACATAATATACTTTGCCCTATAATTGTTTCTTTAGATGCAGATTATGCAGGTCAATCATACGACAGCTCTTTATTTATACAAGATATTATTGAGCTGTTTATGTATGATTGGTTGAATACATCAATGATAGAGACATGGATAAGGTGAGATCTTGTTTATACATCCATATACCTTGTGTAAGATCCGGTGATCTAGTTTCTTATATATTAATGCATACGTCTATATGTTTTGCAGCTACTTAATCGAAGATCATTGCAAACAATTTGCATATGATCATGTGGGATTTTTGATTCCATCATTGATTAGTATGGTAGCTAAAGACCCTGATAGTGTTCAACAATACTGTATAGATGCTTTTACAATTTTTGGTCATCAAATGAAGACGATAATAATAGCTCCATTCAATGTCAAGTAAGTTTGCTTTATTTATAATTTGGACTTAAGAAAATTCCATTATTATTTTGCATTTTGAGTTATTAATTGTTAACTTTTTACCTCTAGTGGTAGACATTGGGAGTTACTAGTTATTGTCCCCGGGACGTTCACTGTTTATTATCTAGATCCCGCAGGAAGTACATTAAACACTAAAATTGGACACGTAATGAGAATGTCATTATTCTGGTGAGAAATATTTCATTTTTTATATCCGTTAACATCTTTTATTACATTACTATTTACTTATGAAACTTAGTGTGTTATATTAACATGTAGGGGTTTAGATGCATTCAAAAATGCTGGAGGAAAGGTCCCAAGGAAAAAGAACCAGCCATTGTCTTGGGAGAACATAAAAGTAAGTTCCCGACTCCCCGACTCCAATGTATATACTATTGATGTGAATTGTGCTTAGTTGTATTATTTTGTATGTTTCAATTTATAGTGCGCTACACAAGACAATGGCTGGGCATGCGCATACTATGTGATGCGATTTATGCAGATGATTATCAAACATGCCGCATTGGACATCGATACCATACATGAGGTATTATATATAGTCTCATTAGTTAGTATGAAATATATCAATCTTATTTTTATATTATTACTTATATATATACATCATTCTCTTTGCAGGTGTTTAAAACTGACCACACTATAGGCAAACGCTTAAAAAATGTACATGCTCCATATACGAGGGAAGCATTAGATGAAGTAAGAGAAGAATGGGCAATAGCTGTACAAACAGTGGCAACTGTAAGATATAATTGGGATGTTGATAGTGATGATGAATGATACTTTGTAAATGAATGTTTCTGAATGTTAAAACATGTATTTGAATGATTCTATATGTGTGAACGTGACAATTGAATTGATGTCTGAATGTATCTACTTGTGTGAATCTTTTTATGTTAATTTTGCAGGTTTGTGGCCTGTTTGTAGGCTGATATCAATGGATGTCGTAAACCTGCAGTTCAGAAAACTGAACTGCAGGTTCTCATCCTGCTGACCAGCCACAGCAGGCCTGCAAACAGATTTATAAAAAAAAATAGATATAGGCGTCGGTTATTTACAGATAACCGTCAGCACAGACTTACAGCGTCGGTTTTTTGTTGAACACCGACGCCAAAAGTGTTCGCGCTACAGGAAATGGGAGTCATCTAGGACACTTTTCTGCGTCGGTCCTTTAGTATATAACCGACGCAGAAAGCGTCCTAGATGACGCCGTTTTCTGTGGCACGAACCCTTTTAGAGTCGGTGTTTTATAATAAACCGACGCCTTGATGTTAAATAGGCGTCGGTTTTTTAACCGACGATGAAGTGTCCAACCTTTTAGCGGCGCCCACATAGGCGTCGTTCAGAAACCGACGCCAAAGGGGGTTAAACACCTGACACTAAAAGGCACTTCTATAGTAGTGAATGCAAGATTTCATCCAGTTCAAATATACTCTACAAAATTTCATATATTTAACTAGTATCCTAAAAATTAGTAATCTACAAAATAGAATTGTAAATAATAATAACTCACGTATAGTTTCTTCCATACTAAGTCTTTCTTCCCCTTAGGAACTTTATGCCAAGACTCTACATTAGGACTACAATGGATACGAGTAAGAACCCCAATATATGACATAAATGAGTTGCGGTTCACTCCAACTGGATTTCCTGCATGATCAAAATCTACAACTAGTTTGGGTCCGTTGCCCCTTTGTTGGAGTAACTTGTTCATCGTAGTGGTGCCCATCACTTTTTCAATTTTTTTCACTACTCATCGAGTGCCCCAAGTTCTTCAGGGGGTACATCATCAACCTAAAATTTGACAAAAAAAACACACTTATAAGATATAACTTATAAATGGACATATAGATAGAAATATAGGATATATTTTAAAACTTACATTGTGAGGCACCACATTGATATCTTCACCCTCATGGTAATCATCATCATGGTCATCATACTCATGCTCAGCGATCTAAAAGTGTCATTAAAAAATCAAACATTTAACATTTAACATAACTAGAAGATAATGAAACATTATAAAGTTCACATTCAAAAAAATGAAACATATAAAAAATAAAAACACGCCTTTAATAATATGATCTTTTATCAATTAACATTCCTTCGGCGTAATCTCCATGCACATACAAGTCATTGTCAACTTCAATATTTGGTGGTTTTGGCAACCGAACTGAGAATGAACTTGAGTCATCCTACTTATCATAGTACTTCTCTTCATCTATAGGATCTTCAATGAACCTTCTTTTACCATGAAGAACAACATACCATTTATCATTTGTAGGATCATCAATATAAAATACTTATTTTTCATGTGATGCCAATATGAATGGTTCAACCTTCTTGCCAATTTTTTCAAAGTTCACTAATGTGAAACCCAATTCATCCACTATAACTCCTTTAGTGTTATCAACCCAATTACATTTAAAGAGCAGAATTCTGAAATCTATGTAGTCAAACACCCATATGTCTTCAATGACACTGTAATATGGCATTTTAGCTTCATGTGGACTCTTATCCATTACACTTGCAAAAAACAATGAAGACGGTTGAAGTGTGACCCCACTGTTTTGGATGACGCTCTTATCATGTTGATGCTTTGTGTAATATGAGAACCCATTTATGTCAAACCCTTCATAAGACATAACATTCAATTTTGGTTTAAAGGTGAGGCATTTGATATTTTCAACAAGATTATTTGGTGTTTGAGATAGTTGATGTAAGACTTTATCTTCATACCACTTAATAAATGTCTTGTTATGCTCTCTAGCACGCCACATTGAATTGGCTCGAGGATATTGTCTCTCGATGAAATTGGTATGTTCCTCGATATAAACACTCATTTCGTCGATGTTGTGTAAAATATACAAGTGAGCTTGTTCCAAAATCACACGGCTGATTACTTTCATCCATGATCCTAAAATCCCTTTGCCAGAATACTCCTCCATATTCTTGTCATTAATAGGAGCGTCATTACAACTCAGATAGTCATTGCAAAAATCCATAACCTCTCTCACCACATAACCCTCAATAATATTCCCTTCAGGCCGATAATAGTTTTGAACATCACCTTTATAAATGCTCATGTAACATTCAAAAGGATACATCCAATGCAAGAAAACTGGTCCCGACATTTTCACTTCCCTAGTCAAGTGGACAACAAGATGTACCATGATATCAATGAACGAAGGAGGAAAACACATCTCAAGCTGACATGGGGTAACAACCACTTGTCTTTGCAACTTATCGAGAGTCTTAGGGTCAATAACTTTGCTGCACAGACTGTTGAAGAAGAAACAATGTCTGATGATTGCAAACCTTACATGCTTTGGAAGTATAGATCAAATTGCCACAGGAAATATTTGTTGCATTAGAGTGTGACAATCATGAAATTTATGACCTATCAACTTCAGATCTTTCATTGATACTAATCTATAGATGTTGGATAAGTAACCCTGTGGCACCTTAACATTTACCAAGAAATCACAAAAAGCTTTCTTCTCCTTTTTAGATAACACGTAACAAGAAGGAGGTAAGTATGTTCTCTGATTGCTACTAAGTACTTCTATTAATTTTGTCCTTCTTCCCATTTCACGTAGGTCCATCCTAAATTTTACCCCATCTTTAGTCTTACCTGGTATAGTCAAAAAAGTACCAATGACGCTATCACAAACATTTTTCTCAACGTGCATGTCATCAATACAATGTCTGACTGCCCAAGAACTCCAATAATGAAGATCCCAAAATATTGACTTCTTCTTGAATAAAGATTTGTCACTTCCTGTGACCATGATACATTGTGATCTCTTACCAAATTCATTGACAAAGTCTTTTACTCTTTCATAAACAACCTCCCCTGGTATAGGTTTAGGTGCACTCCGTTCCTCATTCTGTCCATTGAATGCTTTGCGCAACCTACGGTACAGATGGAATTTTAGAAGAAACCTTCAATGACCAAAGTATACAGACTTTCCGCCATGTTTTATTCATATTGAATCAATGTTCTCTTCACATATAGGACACGCTTTAAATCCTTTGACACTATATCTAGACAAATTCCCATATGCTGGAAAGACATTAATAGTGCACAACAACATAGTGTGAAAACTAAATGTCTCTCTTCATGAAGCATCATAGGCCATCACACCTTCACCCCATAGTTTCTTTAAGTCATCAATTAGAGGTTCAAGATAAATGTTGATATCATTTCCAGGTTGTTTAGGGCCTGATATCAACAACGACAACATAACATACTTATTTTTCATACACAACCAAGGAGGAAGATTGTATACAACAAGCATAATAGGCCAAGTGCTATGTTGGCTTCTCAATGTCCCGTACAGATTCATCCCATCTGTACAAAGCCCAAGTTTTAGATTCTTGACTTCTTCACCAAATTTAGGGTACAATAAATCAATCTTCTTCCAATGTGGGGAATCAGACGTATGTGGTAGGATCCCATCATTATTTTTCTTAACATCTGCATGCCACCTAAAATTCCTCGCATCTATCAGATTGGAAAACAAGCATTGAAACCATGATATTATAGGTAGATACCACATCACCTTGGTAGGAGAACCAATTTTGGACTCCCCCGAAGTCTTCATTTTGTACCTTGATGCACAACATTTTGGACAATCTTTCAAATCCACATAGTCATTTTGAAATAATACACAATCATTTGGGCATGTGTGTATCTCCTTGGCCTCTATCCCATTGGGCACAACAATTTCTTTAACTCGTATGTTGAGATTGACAGCTCATTTCCTTCAGGAAGAATTTCTTTCAACAAAGACAACAATGACATGAAGCTTTTAGCGCTCCATCTACTGTTAGCTTTCAACTTATACAATCTCAACACAACACTAAGCATCGTAAACTTAGTACAACCTGTGTATAATAGTCTCTCAGCATCATGCATAATGTTTCTAAACATGGGAGGTGGATCAGTATGCTCTACCCCACAACTATCCAACATCACTTCAACGATGTCTACTAGAACTGGTTGGTTCACATCTACCTCATCGGAGGCAATTTCTTCTTCCACACAAATACTTCTATTGACATTCACTGATTTTAGGTTTGAAATATATCCATGCCACTGCCATTCTATATAGACTTTTACAATCCCGTTGCACATGACATGACTTTTGATTTCATCACCAGTGCTGACTTTCAAGTTCTTACCGCAATGCATACATGGATAGTAGAACCTATCTCTAGGTTGTTTCCTTTGTTCCTTGGCAAATCTAATAAATTGATCAAGACCAAAAATAAGCTCTGGGGTGTATCGAGTTGGAATGGACATCCATGATCTATCCATTCTACGATCAAATAGAAAACAAGTATATATTAGGGTTTAGGGTTAAAAGATTAGGGTTTTGGGTTAAACGATTAGGGTTTAGGGTCTTATCTATAATAAATGTGTACCACCTATCCCATTGTTGATCACCTAAACTCACTAGTAAGTGTATAGTGTGTATTCAATTTTTAAGAAATTTTGGCAGCATTTCCCCGTAGTTCTCCAAGTACACTGATGTACATGGGCAAATGCCCACCGACATATGTACTTATTGAACAAATGGGGAAGTGCTGACGAAACATCAGGAAAACTGAATGCACATTATACACTTACATCCTAGGTGACATTAAATGTTCAAGAACAATCTCAAACTGGGGACTATCCAAGATTTACTCCTAATGAGTAAATCTCAGACGAGTTTCTAGGCCAACAAAATACATGTATATATGTTGTCATTCATATACCTAAAATCATAGTATCATCGTTCATATCCTATGGGTTTTGTAACATCATTTAATTCAATTCATTCTTCCATTTGGGTAAGTTCATTCATTCATCATTAATGCAAGTTAATCATTAATAATCAACTACACAATTTTGAAGAACAATTATATATTGAAATATGTTAAATCAATCTCTAACAAGAGAGAAAGAAAGCAATATAAATTAATTAAATTCATTCATTCATCATTAACCCTAGTTAATTGTTATTAATCAAATACACAATTTTAGAGAACAATTATATATTGAACTAAGTTCATTCATTCTTCGTTTAACCCTTATTAATCAATATTAATCAACCCTAAATAATCAATTATAATCTTACAGAAAACTCACATGACTGGTGGAGTAGGATGTTGTGGCAGTGGTCAGAGGTGGAGGTGGTCACAGCTAGAGGTGAAGCATGTGGCGAACGGTGGCGATGGAGATGACTAAATCTACGGTGAAGCATGTGGCAAGTGGTGGCAGGATGGCAGACTGTTGGTGTGGTCATTGGCGGAGATGACCGAGTAAGCGAGTGACGATGACAATGACTGAACTGGAGTGGTGACAGGCGATTGGAGCAGTGCATGGCAACAAGCTCCTCATCGACTGAACTAAAGCGGCGGCGGCGAGCTCCTCACCGGTGGCAAGCATCTTAGTGGTGGTTCCTCTCCATAGCGGCAATGGAGAGCTCCTCTCCATAGCGACGACGATAAGCTCCTCTCTACAGCAGCAACAACAGCAGCAACAATGAGTGGCAACACTGAATCAGGAGACCTAGCTTGAGAAGCAAAAGAGAATTGGGAATGAAATAGAGAAGGGGAAGAGTCTGGCTCACGCAGGTACTATTCAGTTAATTATCGATGTTGGTTATAATGTAAAACTGATTCTTAAAATCAATAGACGTTGGTCAAAACTCATAACTGACACCTATCTACAACTTCAAACAAAAAAATTTGCATCGGGATGGGGTGTTCGTCATCAGTTTCAATGTATAATAATCGACGTCTATCCACATATACCAGAAAAAAAAATCTTGAGTTACAATCATAGTTGTCGGTTTCTCCCCTAACACCGACGCCGATTAGGCAAATTGGGGGGGAATTTTTTTTTGCAGGGACAACGTGCAAACACACATCATCGTCGGTTCTTGTGCAAAAATTGATGCCAAATAAGGAATGAATTTTTCCTCGCGGAGGATATTTAGGCGTCCGTTATTTTTTAAACAACTAATGACATATGGGGGGATAAAAATTTCACGGGGCTTGGCATGGAACATGAGTCATCAGTGTTTCTCCAACCGATGTCAAATTGAAAATTTTGGAGGCAAATTTTTTTCCCTGGAAAATTGTATTTCGTGGGTGATTTTGGACGTCAGTTTTTATTTTTACCAAATGACGTTAAAGAAAAAGAAATACCCATGTCTTTTTTTTTGAGCTGGTAAAATATTACCAAAATTCAAAAAGTATATAGGGTATGGCCTCGTAAACTGTACACATGGGCTAGACAGAAAAATCCCACTGCCTAAGAATTAGGCTTTGGACATGCATCGTGATCTCGGGTTTGGACTTGACCACCCAACCAAGGCTATGAACAAAACCATCAAAAAGATGAAACACATCAATGTCTCCTTTACCATGGATTCTACCGTTTCTTTCTCTACCCGTGTCTTTTGTAAAGTGGCCGACCTTCACATATGGGTGTTGGTTGTTGTTTTAAGCCGACATCATATTATATTAGCATCGATGTTTTAGTTTTAACTGACGACAACAAATGTGATGTTATAAGTCATTTTTGTACTAGTGGGATATATCTACAAACATCATGCTGGAGATATAACTTCTACATGAGGTTAATAATGGAGGGGAGAAAGGGAATCTGATGCTTAAAGTGGACATGATGAAAGTACACAATATGGTCTTATGGAGCGTGTTGGAGAAGATCCTCATTGGCTTAGGGTTCTATGATAGATCATGTGAGATTTTTCTCATTCCTTTCAGAGAATCTTGGATGACAGTTTCTTTTCATGGTCTACAAGATGATTTATTTCCTCTCAACCTGGGCCTGAAGCAAGGGAGTCTACTTTCTCCATATCTATTAATCATCTTTGAGGAGTTGCTGAGTATATCTCTCATGCACCATGCCATCCACTGAAGTTTCGCTAGATTCTGCATGTGAGGTGATGATTATGCTCCTTCTAACCTATTATGTGTTGATGATGTGATCATCTTCACCTTAGTTGAGCCAAGATCCCTTTAGATTATTCAGGGGATCTTGGATGTGTATGCTACGACTATGGGTCAAAAGATCAACAATGCCAAATCAAGCTTTCTAATACAAGCCTCTATGATGAGTAACGTGGATGAAGTGGCTTAGGTGCTTGGATTTGGTTTGCAACAAGGGTGAATGATGTACCTAAGAGCCCCCCTACACACTTGATGGATGAGAGAATCCCATTATGAGCACCTTGTCAGTAGGATTGACCAAATGATTAACTCTTGGAATGGGAATCTCCTTTCTTTTGTGGGGAAGGTCACTCTAACAAATCATTTTCTCAATTTAATACATGTATACACAATGCTATCAATAATGGTACCCAATAATATCATGAAGAAAATTGAAATGAAGATCGTGAACTTCATTTGGGGTTTTAATGACAGGAAGAACAAGCACCATTGGGTTTACTGGAATAACATATCTAGATATGTGGAAGATGGAGGCTTAGGTCTGGAGACTCTCACAATTTGGAACACATGATGCTCATGAAGGCATCTTGACATATTCTTAATGCTGGTTCTATATGGCTTGGTTTTGAATCTCAAAATATTCCATCAACAAAAACAACAATTATATTGTTTATCCACTTGGGCTCAAAAAAGGATCCCATGCATCTCCATACTGGAAGAAGGTATGGGAGATACTCCCTATGGTCATTCAACATTCTAGATGGTTGATTGGATATGGTCAAGTTCTTTTCTAGAAATATTGATGGTGCAAGCTAAATTAATCACTGCACGTCAAGAAAGATCACGTCCCATCACTAGGTGCTAAGGTGTCAGAGGTCAAGAACCCCGTTGGTTGGAATTGGCCACTTCTTTGGACCTGGGTGAATGACGACACGATAGAAGTCATTCTGTAGATCTCTTTTGGCTCACACAATGGGTTAGACTTGATGATTTGGGAGGCAACCTCAATTGGTGTTTTGTTGACTCAGAGTGCTAAGCACCTATTTCATCTTGGGAACCTCTCCCCCTCTCATAGTTTCAACTGCTGGATTTGGTGCGCCACTTTACCGACCCGTAACAAATCTTTCTATTGCAGACTCCTAGAAAACACACTCCCTATAGATGATTGCATCATTTGGTGCAAAGTGGATGTGGTTTCACAATGTGAATGTTGCTTGATACCCCATGAGGAAAGAAGGGATCATCTTTTTAAAGATAGTGAGAGTGCTACAACTCTCTTGACTCTTACGTTCAAAGCGATGGATCTTGACAAAGCTCTAGGAGATTTCAACAGCCTTTGAGCACTTCTCTTTCACTGTTGGGGCAAGGCGTCATCCACTTCACTTGTAGGTTGGGTCTGTGGCACACTCCTATAGATCATTTACTGGACCTTGTGGACACAACGACACAAGAGAAGATATGAAGGCAGTGACCTATCTATCCAAGGTATTTGGAAGGGATCCACTGGTATGCTTAGTAGAGCTACCAAAGAGGTCTCCTTCAAAAGGTACACGCCAAACACACAAATGGCCAAGTTCATGTCACATGGCTTCTTAGATACTAATAAAAGAACGAAAATCACAAAATAGATCAAGTGGTATCCCCCATCATGGGAGGAATAGAGCTAATCTTGGTTTCACGAAAAAGGATGTGCAAGTGTCAGTTTATATGGGGGTCTGTGTCCGTGACCATTGGGGCCTAGTCAAATTGGCTTCCACAAAAAGAGTGACAGGTGATGATACCATCTGGTGCACTTTAAAAGGTTATGAATCTTTTCTTAGTTTGGCAGATTTTGAAGGCATCAACTTTGACACCTTGGAATGTGACTCAACCATCGTGGTTGAGATGTTCATTGGTTTCACGTCGAGCCCTTGGAGCTATAGATGCTTCTTGAGGAGGCTTCGTAATGTTTTGGGGACCCTCGATGTGAGAGTAGTTCATGTTCACAAAGCAGCTAATAGAGTAGCTCGTGAGATGGCTACTTGGGGAAAGAGTACAATAGTTGATTTTGTAGAGCATACACTACACAACTTACTAACACCTTAAAGGGTTTTTTTTGTTTATATAGAAGAGGAGTACCTTACATATACAATGCTTATGAGACTGATCTAGCTTAGTGTATGTTGTTCTTCCCACCTATGTCGAGGGGCGATACATGTTGTGGACCTACTTTTTGTTTGGGTGTTATCCAGGCCTAACTAAGGAGATTGGATGAATACATCTCTCCTCATTAAATAAAAAAAGGCTAACATTGTATTTGATATCTTCCATAAAAGTCTAAGACGATCCCATTTTAAATCTCATAGAAATAAATAGATTTTTGTGCAACTTCTTTAGTGGGACTTCATATGGTTTTTAGATCTAGATTCAAATAAACATTTGACTGCAATTATTCATGTATAAATACATGAACCTTTATGAGGGTTTGAAGATAATTTTTACTCTCTTTCTCTCTCTCTCTATATATATGTATATATATATATATAACATTATAATGAAAAAGATAACATTGACAACAGTTATTTGCTAGAAGATTAGTAAAAACAAGAAGGGCCATGATTATTTGCATAACAAGTTTGTACTCAATCAAGGCCATTTTGGCCAATACTTTAAGAATGAGTCACCTAATGCTTTGTCTGTAAGGTAT